>CP045894.1:13885955-14149617 GCA_013387185.1 Caligus rogercresseyi
AGTTCATGGTACGAGTAATTTCCGAACCAATCTCTAGAAAAAGTAGTATGATACACTATTAATGAGTCCAGGGAATACCACCCCTGGTCAATTACTCCCGGGTTACTAATATTTTGTTCCATAAAGTCCGCTTATGAAGTTAACTGTTTTTTTGGCAATTGACCAGTTTAAAATTTGAATGTAATGAGATAAAACAATAAATATACTTAGTTAATCTTTGTTAAATATATATTATTTTTATCATTTCAAATCCTGCAAACAATTGTAATGGTCAGCAAACCTATCAAAAGTTTATGATAAAAGCACTAATTAATTTTTATTAATTGCTAATATACGTCATTAAAATTATTAAATAATAAAACATAACTTAAAGATGTTTGGAAAGGGTTTTTTACTGTCATGGTCTTTTGCTAATTCTTAAAAATCCAAGAAGTTATAGGCATCACTTTGAAATTGACAATTTTAACTACTTTTTCACCAGTTTTGAGATCTCACCAGGACATTAAATGGAAGGAAAATAATTTGAATGTCCAATTTTAATCAAGGAGATTGACCAAAATTGTTGTCCTGTGTCATTAAGATTTCATGAAGGAACCTTTTTGTCAAAAGAAGCAATATTTGGCGACCAAAATCGGGTTGATCATCAACTGCAAGAGTCCCACTGAATATATAGACGGACATGATAGAGCTACTGTACATAGACAAAAAAGAGACTTTACAATTTGTCATAAAAAACATAGTTGACTTTATAAAAGGACTTAAGGGATAAAAAATATTCGTTCCGGTGGGGAGGGGGGGGGGGGGGTAAATGCACGGAAGTAAGTGACTAGGGGGCGCTAGTCGGGGGGTGGTAGTCCTAAACTCGTCCATACTTCATTTGGAGATTGTGTTATTGACCCTCAAAGTTGACTATTCATTTCTTAGATGGTGATGATGGCTGTTGCTGCTGAGGATGCGTGTTTTTGAGGAACGCTTCAAGGTTGAACATCTGAGGCATTCGATGAATCCCGAGTTTATTATTCGTTTTCATGGACTAATGCTTCCTTCCGTCGATGCGATGCTGATGAAAAAAGCCCCCAACCTCCGATATGAAGAGGTAGTTCATCCATCCAAAAGGGGATGCTATTCCTATTGAATGCAAAGCTCGCTCTGGGTATGAAGGCTACTTCGGGGAAGGGTGGAGTAGTCCAGCAAGGGAAGATTGCAGGGCCATGTCCGTAGTCCATGCTCTGTGTCATGAGGTCTTTGAGGAGGGAGCTCTGCTTGGAGAACTTCTTTCGGAGGCTCCGTTGCTCTGAAGGAAGAAGGGTTTCATTGCCGTAGAGTCCGAGAAGCCCGGAGGCACATCAAAAAGGTCTCTTCCTCCCTAACAAACTAGAGGCGTGCATGTTTCTAAATCAGGGGCATACTCCGCATGTTCTAGTGTTCAAACAAATACAAAATCCACAATTCACAAGCCAAGATTTCGTCCGCATGATACATAATTCATAATGAGCTTTGGAACTGATTCCATTTTATAAAGATTAAAAAATTTACAATATAATGTTTTATTTTGAAACAGCTGCTTCATCAAACACCCTCTAGCATACCCAGTAGCATATTAAAGAACTACGGTGATCCATATCCTTTGAAAAAAAAGAAGGTTTTGCCCAGAGAGAAGAAGAGAGTGCCAAACTAAGGATAAAATGTGTCTCTCGTGGAAACAATGAGGTTGCGTGTTTATGGTGGGCAAATCAAAAATATCAAACTCTTCTATCTATTAAATATTTTTTGTGTTAGTTCAACTAAGCTAATAAGTTGTATTATAACTTATTGATCAATATGGTGAATGGATGTGTAGCTGTGGATTGCAGGAATTCTACTCATAATGGAAATGGAGTGTCATTCCATAGATTACCTTCTGATTCACATTCAAGGCAGAAATGGATACGTGCTCTGCGAAGAAAGAACTGGAAGCCTGAGGATAACGTCGATTATCGAGTTTGTTCAGAACATTTTTTGCCATCAGACTATAAAGACATTCCTGGAAATAGGAGGTATTTGAAAAGAGGAGCTATTCCAAGCGTTTTTCCTACCTTTCCTCGTTATTACCAATCAGCGCCCAAAAAGGAGAGGAGGGAATTAATAAGGCAAATTAATGAGCCCACTGCAGGTATGCACATAAATTGAACGATTGACAATGTAAATTTTTATAAAAATGTATTTAGTTATAAAAAGAAAATAATGAGTAGACAGTAAGGGTGAGACTAATGATTCTAAAAAGCTCCAATAAACCTTAAAATAAAATATAGTTTTCTATGAACTTGCAGTGTTTTTCGAATTTGAATACCAATATAGTTATACATATGATATAAATATTTCGTTTGAAGTTATGTAAGTCTCTTCCATAGTAAACGAATGCTTTCAATTGTAATTTGGGGGTGTGTGAAAGTATTTTAAGAATTTTATTCTATCAATCAGCTCCTTCTCATTGGTATCATTAGATATTGTTATCCAAAATTGTCAAAGTATAAATTTCTCTGCAGGACCAAGCCGGATTGAAGACGAGGTGGAGGAAGAGAAGGGGAATGAGGACGATGCAAAGCAAATTTTTTATGAACATGGGTATGCGTACCCAGATGATAAAGACCTTATCCGTAAAAAGTGCGAGGAGCTTAAATCAAGGGTTTCAATACTGCACCAGAGCAATATGAGACTAGCAAAGCAGACGCAGAGATCAGCAAAGAGGAACCATAAGCTTATGGACACCATCAATGGACTAAGAGAAGAAGGCTTGATAAATATGGAAGCCGCTGTTGCCCTTGAAAAATTCGATGGTGACCGAGACCTCATTTTGCAATTGCTTACTAGGAAATCTAAGTCCTCAGCTTATTCCGAAGAAGTTAAGGAGTTTGCCTTTACTTTACATTTTCATTCTCCAAAGGCTTATGATTTTCTAAGAAAAACTTTTGCACTGCCATCACCCTCATCTCTCCGAACTTGGTTAAGTTCATTTTCCTGTCTTCCGGGTTTTCAATCAGAAGCTTTTGAAGAATTAAATAGAATGAGGAAAGAAGATTCTAAGGCTATTTACAAGGATGCTGCTCTTTTAGTTGATGGTATGTCTCTAAAGGAGCTTGTAGAATTCGACAAAACTTTGAAAAGGACCTTTGGGACAGTTGACTATGGTTCCCTTCACTTTGGAGAATCAGAAACAGCTGCCAAGGAAGCCATTGTTTTCATGTTGGTCGGGTTGAAGGGCCACTGGAAGCTACCTGTTGGTTATTTTTTTGTACGAGGAACAAGAGCTGCCATTCAAGCAGGGCTTATTAGAAACTGCCTTGAGATGAGCCATCAGGTTGGAGTTAATGTTTGGACCCTCACTATGGACGGAACTCAGCACAATATCAGCACATTTAATGCATTAGGAGCGAACCTTCAGCCCAACGACTTGAATGAATTGAAAACTACGTTTTCAAACCCTTGTCCTGGAGCAAATCATTTTGTGAATGCTATTCTTGATCCCCCCCACATGATTAAGCTCGTGAGATCTACTATTCATGACTACGGAGCCTTGGTATGGATTGGAAGAGGAGTGGTGAGATGGGAATTCCTGGAAAGATTGCACATGCTCCAAGACAAGCATGGATTTAGATTGGGCAACAAATTAGGAGAAAAGCACTTACGATATAAAAGAAATAAGATGAAAGTTGTTTTAGCTGTACAGGCAATAGCTAGCGACAGTGTTTCAAAATCTTTAAGGTGGCTCCATGGAAACTCTATTGATGGATTTGACAACGAAGATGTATTGGCAACTGCAGATTTCATTGAACTGCATGATAAGCTATTTGATATTTTAAATTCAAGGAATGGCTTGGGCACATCGTTGAAATCCTCTTTGAGTGCTTGTAATTTTACTGCTTGTGAAGATGTGTTTTCTAAAGTTATAGCTATGTATAAAAATCTCACTACACTCGATGGAAAAAAAGTGATCATGTCACCTCGTAAATGCGGCTTCTTGGGATTGCTGACTTGTATTCAATCTGTGAAGACACTTTACCAAGAAACTGTTTTAACTGCTCATCTCGAATCGCTATCTTGCTACAAGTTCAGTCAAGACCATTTGGAGACCTTTTTCTCATCCATCCGGTTAAGAAACGGTTGGGCCTACAATCCTACACCTAAACAATTCAGATGGGCTTTCAGAAAATTGCTGGTGAAAGCAGGGAAAAATGTATTGGGCAGTGTAGCAGCAAATTGTATTGCTCAAGACGAAACTGTGGTCCTCTCTCTTTCATCAGCTTCTTTCTCCGGACTCGAATTTCAACAGCAGTTCGATATTATGGAGTTTAGCTGTAGCTATGAGTCAGGAAAGGAAAACGACGTCGAAAATCATTTTTGTACTGTTCGAGATTGTAAAATTTGCTCTGCTACAATAGCATATATTGCCGGGTTCTATTGTAAAGTGCTTCATAGTGCTTTAAAATGCATTGAATGCAGAAGTGCTTTGAAGCATTCTGAAATAGATCCTTGTCCTAATCGTTCACTTATTTTAATGAAAAACTATTATGAAGATGAAAAAAAGGGATTACTTCATCCCTCTGGATCACTTTGTGAGCTCCTTTATCATACCGAAGAAGTTCTACGATCCAAAACTATTTCTTTTTATGATAAAAAAGCTATAGAAAAGTTAACTTACATTTGCCTCCTTAAGTTAAAAAGTAATATCTTTAGTTCTGTAAATGTTGAACATTGCTCCAACACTGCAATTGGAACAGAAAATCACTTCAATTGTTTAATTCATCTTGTATTGAAAAAATACTTGTCATTGCGACTAAAAAAACTACTAAAAGATGATCACAATAGGAGGGGAATTTTCGCTGGAAACTTTATCCATCGTCAAAGAATTTTTCGTGCCCTTTAGGTCCAATTTGAAATAAGTGTTTTTTTAATACAAGATCTCTTATGTATATGTTAATTTCTTATATTTTGTTACTAAATCTTATTTAAATGTATAATGTTTCAATATTAAACTTATTTAATTAATCTAGTATTCAACATTGCTATTTAATTTATTGTAAACGATAATAATGATAATATAACTATGTATTAAGATTTCATTCCTTTTTATTCAACGGAACTTTTTACCCCACCACTCTACGCAACCTCCAAACTTCCTGTAAAAGACAAATATTTTTTTAATAAAAACACTTCCTTTGGCACTCTCTCTTCTCTCGGTTTTGCCCTGTGCGTCACTACTTTAAGCTTTAGTGTTACTAGTGTTGTCCATCGGGCGCGATTTTCAAGCCTGAGCCCGCCCGAAAGACTAATAATTGAGCCCGAGCCCGATTAGTTTGATATGCGCCCGACTCGCCCGCCGACCATTGGGAAATATATTAATAGAAGAAAGAAATTCAATTCAACAGATCCGATAAAAAGTGAGGACGTTTTTTTTTTTAGAAAGAGCTCCGGGGGAAAAAAAAAAGTGATAAGTTTTTTTTAGAAAGAGGTCCGAGGGAAAAAAAGTGAAGACTTTTTGTTTTGAAAGACATTTAATAAATATGTAAAAAAATGAAAAAGCCCGCCGCCCGACTTTTATAATTTTTGCGCCCGAGCCCGGCCTGGCCCGTCGGGCGGGCGGGCGGGCGGACGGGCATGCCCGCCCGATGGACAACACTAGTGTCTACTCAAATTTCATACCTGGGATAAAATTCAATCTTTTTACTACCTTTTGCAATTAATTAGAACTCATTTGCACCCGTTTTTCATAGTTAACTAGCCTTTTGAAAATAAGTATGCACAAATAAAAATGACGTCATCACACAATTTATTTGCTATTACTCGGTTGTTTATCAGTGTCTACTCAAATTTTATACCTGGGGATAAAATTCAATCTTTTTACTACCTTTTGCAATTAATTAGAACTCATTTGCACCCGTTTTTCATAGTTAACTAGCCTTTTGAAAATAAGTATGCAAAAATCAAAAATGACGTCATCACACAATTTATTGCCATTACTCGGTTGTTTATCAGTGTCTACTCAAGTTTTATACATGGGCATAAAATTCAATCTTTTTACTACCTTTTGCAATTAATTAGAACTCATTTGCACCCGTTTTTTCATAGTTAACTAGCCTTTTGAAAATAGTTATGCACAAATAAAAATGACGTCATCACACAATTTATTTGCTATTACTCGGTTGTTTATCAGTGTCTACTCAAATTTCATACCTGGGGATAAAATTCAATCTTTTTACTACCTTTTGCAATTAATTAGAACTCATTTGCACCCGTTTTTCATAGTTAACTAGCCTTTTGAAAATAATTATGCACAAATAAAAATGACGTCATCACACAATTTCTTTGCTATTACTCGGTTGTTTATCAGTGTCTACTCTAATTCATACCTGGGCATAAAATTCAATCTTTTTACTACCTTTTGCAATTAATTATAACTCATTTGCACCCGTTTTTCATAGTTAACTAGCCTTTTATAAATAATAATGCAAAAATCAAAAATGACGTCATCACACAATTTCTTTGCTATTACTCGGTTGTTTATAAGTGTTCACTCAAATTTAATTTGCGGTTGGCTTTTTTAAAGATATCTCGACGAATTTTTGATAAAAGAATATATATATTAATAACTGACTTAAAATCTAAATAGTATAATACCAAATTTTGATGATTTTGATATTTTTCATATTTTTTTTCTTTGCTTTTATTTTTGCATTATTTATTACTCTGTTATCTATGGACAACTATTTTTTAAACATGTTTGTACTGTAAATCTAATCATTTTACTACCTTTTACAATATGTTTAAACTCTCTTGTCATTGTCTTTAATGGAGAACGAATCTTCTACAAATTTATATGCAAAAAATATAATTTACTTAATCATGCATTATTTTATAATTTACATTACATATTATATATATTAAATTAGGTTGAAATAGCTGATACATTTACCACCTAAATAAAAATGTCCCAATAAAAATGGACCAGGAAGAATTGGTCCAGAAAAATAGGCCAAGATAAAACAGTAAAATAATTACGTCCGAAAAAAATTGCACAAATATATTAGTAGATAATTATTTGAGTTTAATATTTTTTCCTTTTATATTAAACTGAGATGTCTGAATCAATTTTTAATAAATAGTTCCAGTGGTTTAGAATATCACAATGATTTTTATTCCGTAGGAAGGGGTCGAGAATCCTGAATATGAAAAAGACTTTAGAGATGCCTGGGCAGCTAATAAAGTCTACCAAAGATTTCTTCGGCGAAACCATCCCATTGGATTCAACGATTCAATCACTTCATAAAGGAAAATCTTATGTAATGATATTTTTGAAGAATACATATCCCAATGTATATTTTCAATTATTTCTGTTTTTAGAAAAACAGTACCATAAATTTTTCTCAATTGATATCACGAAGAAATTCTCAGAAGAAACTGCCTCCGCCCGCTTACATAATATGGATGCAGAAGAATTGATTGGGATGTTTTCACAATTGAAGAAGAAGTCTCCTCGTTCTACAATTGACTATATTTCTTGTAAAATGAGGGTGGCCAAGAATCGTACTTTCGATTTTATCAACAATAAAAATCTCGAAACCCAAGATACTTTAATCAACATTTCCAGGCAATTGGCGAGGGCTTCAAGACTACATAAATTAAAAAAAGTGAAGAAACAGTAAAAGAGATGATGAAAAGAAAAATACAAAAGGAGACTTCTTCCAATGATAAACTTCGGAAAAAAATAGAAAAGAAAATCAAGTCCAAGAGCCTCGAGGATGCATTGGATTTGGTAAACCATACCAATATCAACAAATCATTGGCAAATGATATCCTCTCTGGAAAGATCGTTGGGAGGAAAGGGAGTCATTTATGGATGGAGGAACATGAGTTGATATTGTTTAACTATAAAATTGAGTCCTTCGATTCATCCACGAATGAATATACCCTTGCTTATTGGTATCCAAACGGTACCTATGAAGATGCAACAGACTACCAATTTCTCCAATTTCCATGTGTGCTGATCTTCTCGTAGGAGACCTGAATATGTTTTAATAAATTATTTTTTTTATTATACCTTGAATAAAGTCAAATTTTATAGTCCAATCAGTAGTCAATTGTCCCTTTATTAGTGTATGGGAACTTTAATTATGAAAAAATATATATTTAAAAAATATATGGTTTTTCAACAAATTTAAGTGGTTGAAGATTATGTTTGTGAGTGAAGAGGAGCTAATTCAACCAAAATAAAAGACACTCTAGCTGGATCATATTGCTGAAAATACATACATATTTGTATTTGCTTTTAAGAACCTATCAGTTTTCATCTGATTTTCCTACAGTAACAACATTAATAGTTTCCATCTACACTGATCCTCAAGGTTACTTATTCAATATTATATAAACATCCGTTTGGATTAAAAGCCCATTGATACCTCGACTTGCCTCCAATTATCAGGACACTGGCGGTAAGCTTTTTCTACCATTTTAATTATCCTATGTCATTGTTATATTTGTATTTAACTACCGAACCTCTATGTTTCAGAACAATGCGTGATAATTCCTTCAACATGGAGTAAACGAGGGATTACCCTTGAAAATTCCCTTGCTGGAAGAAAGAGAACGTGGACAACTGTCCGAAGGATCATAAAATATTCTCCAAGACTTTCCCTCCATCACCTAACACAAACATCTAAATTCATCAGAAATAATGTAATAACATGAAAGTCTTTTATTTGATATTTTTATGATATTGTACTAATATGTTTTACTCAAGAGCAAAAAAAAAAATACATTACAATGTTTATTAATGTTTTTTACGCATGTGCTTGAGCCTTATATATTTATTTTTATGTTTGTATAATTTTATGAGTTATAAATAACATGTTACAATATTTTATATAATTCGTGTCCAGTTTTAATGTTAAATAAACGCTTAATAGAATTTTAATACTGTCAAGGAGTTTAATTATATCTACAAGGGAACGTAATATAACGTTGAGGGAACGTAAATAGAACGTTAGAAGAACGTAAATAGAACGTTGGGGGACGTAAATAGAACGTTGAGGGAACGTAAATAGAACGTTAGGGAACGTAAATAGAACGTTAGGGAACGTAAATAGAACGTTAGGAGAACGTAAATATAACCAACAGGGAACGTTCGGAGAACGTTAAGAAAACCATCCATGCTAACGTAAAAATAACTTCAGAGAACGAAACTAACGTTCAGGGAACGTTCTGCGAACAAAAAACTAACGTTCGGAGAACGTTCTGCGAACCAAAAAACTAACGTTCGGAGAACGTTCTCCGAACGTTATTTGTTGCTTGAGTAGAATCAACTCTCTTTATCTTTATTCTCTATGGTCCTGTGTGCAATGGAATCAAAATAAACATATATTATCAAGAGGTTGCGTGCATAAACTCAAATATTGATTCCGTAGAATAAAGGAAATATTATTTTCAAACCCAAGAAGATGAACTATTCACCCACCTATAAAGTACTTAATTATATCCCAAGCAACACATAACGTTATTCTAACGTTCGTTTTTGGTTCCCTAAAGGTTAGGTTCGAACCTAACCAAAACGAACGTTTCAATAACATTCCCCCTTGGTTACATAAAAACTAACGAAAAAACGTTCGGGGAACGTTCCATAACTAACGAACTAACGTTCGGGGAACGTTCCCATAACTAACGAAACTAACGTTCGGGGAACGTTCCCAAACTAACGAAACTAACGTTCGCTTTTGGTTACCTACTAACGTTCAGGGAACTTTCTCAAAATTTTACGAAAGATAATATAAGATAGCTCCATCCTGGGTTATATAAGTCGGTATCAGTGACAAAAGATGCATCTACAAAACTTTTCTATATATGAAGTATCTTTGGGTTAAAAAAAATAGTTTTGCGTTATGTATAAATATTTTAAACTTTCTTATAATTTTTTTAAAAGACTTTATTGATATATAGATATTACATATGAGAATATATAAATAACATTATAGTTTAAAATTAAATCTAAAATCTAGCAGCACTATCTAGAAAAATTAATTATAAAAAAATTAAGGAAACAAAATTGTTATCAAAAATACAGACATAAGAAATAATGTCGCAAATAAAAATAAAATAACAAAGATTGAATATAATTCTTTTGGTCTTTAGGCAAATTTCCTGTACTGCCGTTGTAGAAATTAGAAATGTCCAGCGGAGTAAAACGGATAAAACCGTACCAGATCCCCCACATACTTCCACGGAATGGTAATTTTTTCTACCTGATTTACAATAAAATATAAACAAATATTATATGTGAAGGACCGCATCGCTTCAATAAATATATGATTGAGTCGAGTAAATCTCTTTTTGTTTAAATTTTTGCTATTTTCTATAGTAAATCATGTGCAAAATAATAAAAAAATATTATCGGAGAACGTTCTCCGAACGTTATATTGTTGCTTGGGATGCCGACGATACTTCTATCGTCATCTCGACTCCATATTGGTAACAGATCGACTTCGCTATGGGCTCGGGATCGAAGGCTTTGGAGGCGTATTCTAATATCAATGGACTCCACCTAAACGTTGGGAAAACCCAAACGTTACGTGTGGTGCTCCGGACACTCCTTCGACCGCTACACTTGACCTTCTGGGGAACTGTTAGCAGGAACCTGACATGGGCCCACCACAAAATAATTATTCAGAATGTCAGGAAACGAATCGGAGTCATCCGCTGGCTCTGCACCACGGTATCGCGAGGGCCACTGCTGACCGAGATAGCTAGAGTCATAGTTATCGGGAAACTTCAGACGTCTGCTTGGGTGACTAGAAGTGCAAAATTCTCGTCTGCTGCTGAAACCCTTCATACCTCTACATGGCAAAGACTAGCTCAGATGCGCAACTTGCCATCAACAATCTCGCACGTATCTTGCTGGGAATTCAAAGAGCAGATCGATTGCGTGTAATTGACCTTCTCGACAGTTCACATCTTCCACCTGTAAATGAGATCTTAGTGAAGCAGGCTGCCATATCCGCTTGGAAGGCTATGAACGTGGACAGGTGTCCCTTGGAGAGGATTTTCGAGGGCTTCGATGAGCGCACCATAGTGCTACAATATGCCTCAAGAAACCCGTTTCTACCAACTGTGTCGCTGCTGTTAACCTTTCAAAGGCCTGGACTTGTTACAGCCATTAAGAGAGGCATGCACTTTATAAAGTGCTCGGAGGGTAGCAAAGTCAATGGCAGGGTTGTCTAGATCCTTATGGCTCCTTAAGTTTAATGTATTTATAAAAGTTGAAAAAAATATATTGTTATTTTTCTTTAATTAATATTTTATTATTATTCTTATTATTGTACAATTATTTGTTTGTATAAAAAGATACATGTTTTTTATATTAGTAGCCATGAAGGCTAGGGCTATATTAGCTCCGTAATAAATCATACAACAACAACAACACGTGCCTAATGCTTGACACAGATTTTATTAAAAATCATTTAAAAGAATTTTCTCCATCCATAGCATCAGCTGATAGAGTTTTATGAAATTAAACCCCATCTTCTTCTGCCTCTTCGACCATTGATGTGATTTTCCAAAATTACAATAAGAAATTTACTTAAAAATAGTTTACATCATAAATAATTTTATCATTCCATGATTTTGGAGGCAAATTATATACCTTCTGAAAAGAAATGCTTTAAAACATTAAATACTTAGTACTTGAAGATATCATTAGGGGATAACTACATAAGTGAAGCTGTGCAAATATTAATAGGTTTATTTTAACTACCTTGGAAAATTCCTTCATCCCCCGCCATTTCATTTCATAATGTATAAACTTAGGTTCCGAAATATTTTTCGTGTGACGTCACGTCTGGCAGAAAACATAAACAAATAACTTTTACTATATATAACATCACTACTCAAATTATCATTAGTGCATCGTACTCTTACAAAAATGGCTTCAATTAATATAAAAAGAAAAAAAGACAGTGTGCAGTTACTGTTTGTCCTTCATTGGATCCCAATGCTCCACAATGTATTGTACCACTCGTTTCCAACCAACATCAAACAGAGAAAAGCTTGGACCATCGCATGCAAAAGAGGAGATTCGACATTTCAGCCTGCATCATCCTTTATGTGTAGTCTGCACTTCACTGAAGAAGACTATGAGAGAGATCTAATGCATGAGCTTCTTAACCTTCCTATTAGAAAGAAAATCAAGAAAGGAGTAGTTCCGACACTTAATTTAAATGAAAAAATTGAAACAAACTTGTCGGAATATACGTCCATGGAACCATCTTCCAAAGGAATGATAGAATATTAAAACGAAATTATCGTCAGATTACTCAAGAATGCTTAGATAAATATGAATCTTCTAATTCATCGTTACCTCCTCCTTCAAAGCAACCTCCAAGTCCACAAGTATTACTTCCAAGTTCATCAGAAGATAATTGTCATGACAAAAGAGTTTCTAAATCAATGTCTAAGGTGCCGTCAGTTCCATTGGAAGCTCTTAATAAATTTGCTCAAATTCGTGTATTTCTCCAAATAAAATTTGAAAAAACCGCCTTCAAGAGCAAAAAGCTAGACATAAAAAAGTTTAAGAGAGAAACGAAAATGAAACAGTGGATTAATTAAATGCTCCAATAAATTATTTACTTTTTCCTAAATATGTATTTCTAATAACATTTATGTAATATATGATTACAAACAGTATTTTGTTTTGTAATAATTTGTAAATTATATGTTTTTTTCTTAATATGTATTTCTAATAATATTTATATAATATATGATTATAACCATATTTTGTTTTGTATTAATTCATAAATTATATACTTTTTTCTAAATATGTCTTTGTAATAATATATGATTATAAATAGTATTTTGTTATAATTTATTTCATTGTTTTTTATGTGCTTTAACATATAATGATTGAAGAGTTTGCTTTTTCATGAAAATATTTTGGATAATATCAGCAACTTTAAATCATCAAAATTTATGATTACTCACAAAATTTAATATTTTTCCATTTTCTAATAGAATTGTGATAATTAATTCTTCTATGATCTAAATAAAGACTAAATTCGATTATATTTAACATATTTTACTTATACAATATACCCTCTTTTGCCATACGTGACGTCATGCTCATGAGGTAGGTTGCGTGGCGGTGTATTTTTTTTACTTTCATTGGTTAAAATGGCTCTACCTTACTTTTAACTACCTTGCTTCGAATAATGAAAGGTTTTGTGGATGAATTGTCTTTGTCGTTGATCCCGATTTATTTATTCCTGTTCAATCTGTTGTATAAAAAATATTCCGTTAGTGATGATAATTTGGGGTTTCTAAACAAGCCAGACTTTATGGTTTTTCAACAAAATTAAGTGGTTGAAGATTATGTTTGTGAGTGAAGAGGAGCTAGTTCAACCAAAAATAAAAGACACTCTAGCTGGATCATATTGCTGAAAATACATACATCTTTGTATTTGCTTTAAGAACCTATCAGTTTTCATCTGATTTTCCTACAGTAACAACATTAAATAGTTTCCATCTACACTGATCCTCAAGGTTACTTATTCAATATTATATAAACATCTGTTTGGATTAAAAGCCCATTGATACCTCGACTTGCCTTCAATTATCAGGACACCGGCGGTAAGCTTTTCTACTATTTTAATTATCCTATGTCATTGTTATATTTGTATTTAACTACCGAACCTCTATGTTTCAGACCAATGTGTGATCATTCCTTCAACATGGAGTAAACGAAGGATTACCCTTAAAAATTCCCTTGCTGGAAGAAAGAGGAACGTGGACAACTGTCGGAAGGATCATAAAATATTTTCCAAGACTTTCCCTCCAACACCTAACACAAACATCCTACATTCATCAGAAATAATATATTAACATGAAGTCTTTTATTTGATATTTTTATGATATTGTATTAATATGTTTTACCCAAGAGCAAAAAAAATACATTACAATGTTTATTTATGTTTTTTACGCATGTGCTTTGAGCCTTATATATTTTATTTTTATGTTTGTACAATTTTATGAGTTATAAATAACATGTTATAATCCATTATATAATTCGTGTCCAGTTTTAATGTTAAATAAACGCTTGATAGAATTTTAATACTGTCAAGAAGTTTAATTATATCTACAAGGGAACTAAACTAAAACTAAAAGGGAACGTAAATATAACGTTGAGGGAACGTAAATAGAACAATAGAAGAACGTAAATAGAACATTGGGGGAACGTAAATAGAACGTTGGGGGAACGTAAATAGAACGTTGGAAGAACGTAAATAGAACGTTTGGGGAACGTAAATAGAACGTTAGGGAACGTAAATAGAACGTTAGGAGAACGTAAATATAACCAACAGGGAACGTTCGGAGAACTTTAAGAAAACCATCCATGCTAACGTAAAAATAACCTTCAGAGAACGAAACAAACGTTCAGGGAACGTTCTGCGAACCAAAAACTAACGTTCGGAGAACGTTCTCCGAACGTTATTTGGTTGCTTGGGATTGTTCCGTGATACGAAATTTAGTAAAAGTACTATATATATATATTTATTTATAGTTATACTAGCGGATGCTATCCGATGTTGACTTGTTGGGTTTCTGGAAATGTCCACTTACTTAAACCTAATATTTCTTTGGAACCTCAAACTTTTCCGTGCTAAAGTTTAATATATAACCTTGTGTCTAGGAGATACACAGGACCGAGCAAATATAATAGAAAATAACTAATTATAATGCTATAATGCTTATTTATATCCAATCGGATGCAATTCTATCGAACCCTATAGGCAAAAAAAAAAAAAAAAAATAAATTAGACTAATTTGTTAAATATTTATGTATTCGTCCCTGACTAGGAATATTCCTTGTTTTAGAGTTTGTGTGTGTGTCAAATATTCTGAAGGAGTCTAAATAATAGATGGTTAAATTATTTTTTTTAAGCAATCGAGAACGGAAAAATATATTTTATATGAAATTTTCGAACTAATATAATAGAAGCCATTTTAAACTACAAACCTTCAAACAATATGTATTATAAGTGGAAAGAAATGAATCTCTGGATAATTACTCCGATTATTAAGTAAACTTGAGAGGTTACAAAATAGAATAATGACGTCAAAACAAATCATTTTTAACACCTTATTTCTACCATCGTCTAATATCAACAGGAAAATTTTCATTTTCTACATGAACTTAATGACCTCTAATTCTAGAGGCTATTATTTTATGTGGCACACTCACATTTAAACAATATTTGAAGCATTCGTTCGTTTCATTAATTTAAAGTATCTATGTTTACATCCTTACAATAAGAGTGTTTATTCCATATCCTGTAAATCTGAGTGAACAAGACTATGACTTTCATGGTCCTAAAACCAGGGTTGCTAAAAAACTCTGGCTTTATAAATACAAATACAACCCGGTGGGTTTTTAAATAAACCCCAGTTTCTTTATAAAAGGCAAAATAGAATATCTCATAATTTAAAACTTATATCAAAATATTCTTATTTAAAAATACCAAATAAGAGAATTTTTGTCGTATCCTTTAATAATAAGGGAGTTTGATTGATACAGGAGATATTTAGATCATGATCAACAAAATTTTAAACACGATTTTAAGACATAATTTTTATAATTTCTGAAAATTTTGTAAGTCCACTATTAAGATTTGAAAAATTGGAGAAATATCTACGCATTGACGGCTCTAGATTATCTAGTGGACGTATGACCGACGCCAGAAATAAATACTTCCCTCTTGGGAGCTACAACCCTGCTTACTACACGTCTCTTCTGTTGTTAATCGTTCATTCTTAGAAGTCTTTACTTTCAGTCAATCGCCTTCTTCATAGCCTCGGTTGAACTAATCAATTTTCTTTAGGACGAACCAATAATGTAACAACAACTATGTATCACATTTTTTAATATAAGTAAATATAATAAATACATTAAATAATGACGGAAAATTACTCATATCTCTTCAGGATGATACACAAGCTATTCTTCATTTGAGGCTAGCAGAAATTATCCTTCCGTCAGGGGTGATGAAGGCAGTTGGCCGTCCTCTAAGAGAAGTGAATCCCCTCAAAGCACCTCGAGAAGAGGAAGGTAGGGACACGGGATGTAAAAGAGAGAAAGTCTCACTACGAATCGGCTTCCGTCCATTTCGTCCTTCTACTATTACTACATCGTCTTCATCATCATCGTCGAACTTTGACTCTTTATTCCCACCAAGAGAACCCAGAGAAGGCTTTTGAGGTATTGAAACAGGACCTTCCTTTCCGTCATAGGTCACCTTGGCCTGAAATCCATTCTCTGCATCCGCCGTATAGGTGACAGTCCGTATGCGGCCATCTGGATCCGCCACGGAATAGGAGCCCCGAACAACGTCTCCAGTCCGAGTCTCTTCCCGGGTCTTGGTATCTCCCGTGAGGGAGTCGGAAACGGAGTATCCAAAGTTGTAGGCAGGATCGATGGTTTGTGGGCGGTGTCGAACAAGGGATATGAGGGAGGGTTCTGAAAGGCTCTGGCGTAATACTGTAGGTCGACGGGGGAAGGTGTCAAAGTGAAGAGGCGTGGCTAGGGGCCATGAACGGAGGCCGCTCAAGTCGGATATCCGTATGGGTGCACGAAGGAAGCCAGTCGATGTTCCTCCTTGGACCAGGGATATCGCTGATGCAATTAGCAAAAAAGCCTGTAAGAAATGGGAATAAAAGTTATTATGGATTGCAATAGAGGATGTAGAGAGAAGGAAATCTATAACTTCTTCATAACAATCAGGACTTGAAGAAAGGCCAAATTATACTCTATCAGACCACTTACTTAAGTCAGCTTTGCATTACAAACAAGGAAGAGATCTCGGATAAAATTCTTAAATATATCTTGAAAACTTCAAGCAGCTATTGATTTGAAAAAAAAAATCTAATAACGGAAATACACTTAATTATGACAGTTGCAGTTGTTTGTCTTTGAGCTTTTTTAAAGGAGTAATTTTGATTAGCGTCAAAAAAGAAAAAAAAATGTTATAGATTCAAACCTTTTTAATTTGAATTCTAAGTCTGATTTTAAAGGATAATTTATATTTTTTTAAATACAGTTGATCAAATATGTGTAAAGAATAGAATTATAAGTAAGTGGTTGAGGTTAGTAAGTAAGAAATATAATAATACGGATAAGAACTTAAAAAATATAGATATTTATAACTAAACATTCTGTGTAAAGAAGTTTCTTTATTTAAAAATACTTAGTTAATGGTATTTTTTGAGTGATCACATTATTCAATCCAAGGTATATTGAAATACAAGTTGTGTCCATATTGCTGAAAGAGCGGACTATTCGCTTGCACGTGTGACGTCTTCAAAAACCATCAGCAGGCGGGAAGAATACATAGAGATATAAAGACATAGAGAGCTTATTAAATTCTTCAGAGAAATACGTCATTGTGCCCAATATAAACAAATCTTTCTAGCTCTATGATCAACTTACGATGACGTAATACAAATTAATTTGTTTATATTGGACACAGGCGACAGCTGAACGACGATGTTTATCTGCTATTGAAGGGAATAAGTTCTCTATATCTTTATATCTCTATGGAAGAATAACAGTATATTTTGATGACGTCAAGGTAATATTAATATTCCTATCCATGAAAACAAGAAATACAAATTCCTTGATTTTTATTATATTTTGGTTCAATCTAAATGGAAATAACTAAGTTTGTCGAAACTTACGACTTTGTTCATGATGATTCCTCGTGTGCTCTTGATTCCTATTTAATTTCAAATGCTTTATCTTTCCCATGTCCACAGTGTCTTATATACCCTTGTCATCAATTACAAAAACGAACAAACCAGGCGGCTAGTCATCTACTCATCGTTTTTATGTTCATTGACCGTACGGAATGTGTGAACTCGCTTCCCTTCCTTATAGAAAATTGGGAGGAAAAGAAAAAATCCTCATCATAAATGAGCAGCTTCATTTCTTCTTTTTATTGTTAAAAACATTCCTAATTTTGAAGACCCCTCTGATTGATCTCTGTCATAAATAAAAAAATGCCTAAGAATGACTTCATTCTTGAGAAAAAACAAAATGGTTATTCTAAGCATGTATAAAGTAACATGTGGTTTTCCCCACTATCAATTGTGTTTCTTGAAATTGTATCTTATGTGTGGCAACAGTTTTTCATTTTTATTCGAAAGTCCATGAATTTCATCAAATAATCAATCAAATATATTTGAGGTATGTATACGGTTTGATGACATTTGTCCTATGAGTTCTGAGTCAAGGAGAATAAAAATAATTTGAGTCAAAGAGGAGATCTTTGACATATGCTCTTGATTAAAGGAAGATTTTTGTGACGTCACGAATGCTACAATAAATAAGAAATTATCTATTAGTGCTATGATTTGGAAATTATATCTCAACTTTATCTCTGAATTGAAAATATTTCATTAAAATATTGTTCTGTGATAGTGTATAGAACCCATGTTACATGGAAAAAAATATGTTATTTTAATGATTTATCATTTGTATTCATTGTTTTAAGTAATTAGGAAATAATAATTTCAAACAATAAAAATAATTTTTACAATCAAGATTTTAATTTATTTGAAGGAATTTATAAATCAAAATAATAGAATTATACATACGTACATACGAAAAGGGGAACATAAGAATATGAATATAATTAGGCTAATTAGTAACCTGGCCTATGTGTTTATGTTTTCACTAGCATTCTTCAGTTTAAGTAGCTTATTAAGAAAATTGACTCGAATCCGTGTTATTTTTTATATTATTTTTACAAAATCAATAATAACTTCTTTTGATCAAATTGGATATAAAGTGGCTTAAAAAGTCTTTGAAAAACATCGATTGCGTCTTCATGGCTGTTATGAAAAAAATGGAAATGATTTTCTGAGAAGTGGCGGAACTTCAAAAATCGGGTGAAGGGGCGGTAATAACTCCATCCAAGGAATTTGAGTTTCTTCAAATCCTTCAATGTTACTCGTCTGTTTCCCCAAAATTGGGTGGAGGTCTTTAAACTTCTTGGCTAAGTATCCAGCGATATAGGAGAGACTCCTCGTTGGAATAGTCATTGGAATTTTTCCTGTGTTTGCCGACTAGGTAGAGGAAGGAGTTTCCGTGAGCGCAAGTACTCAAAGGGCCGGGTATATATGCTCTGTAGGATGAGGGCGGTAGTTACATCTTCTTTTGAGTAGCCACGATTGAACTTTGTCGAAGGATTAATTAACCTTCTTGTTTGAATCGCTGTGTAATTATTTTCCAATGGGGTTCTAATTAAAGTTTCCTTAAAGTTTTATGAGCTAAATTTGAGGCACTTAGTTTTGTAGCAGGACAGCTTCATTTTCGTGAGTGAAAGTTCTTCATTCCTCCTCACTAGTCAGCTCACAATTTTTTTTGCTCATGGGCTTCTTGACGGACCTGTCTGAAGGACTTGTACACACTTGAGGAGGTTGATCCAGGGATGAAGAGTGAAGGAACAGCTTGAGACTTAAGCTTCTTCCTAGCAAAGATGCCAAGAAGCTCAGCCTAAATATTCCTTTGGAAGTCATCTGGAATAAAATGACGATAGCAGAACTTCACATTCTTTAGGCCAATTCTGTCGGATCTTCTGCATAGTACAATCCACAGAAGTTGAAAATTGAGATCCTTCGTCAGAAGTGCAAAATATTGTGCATCTCGAGGTTTAGAATAAGAGGGGATGGCACAAACCGTAACAGGACTGGCACCCCCCAGACAATCACCCCCCGGACATTTACCCCCCGTTATTAATATTTATTATCTCTTAAAGTCCACTTACGAAGTTAACTATGTTTTCCAGCTATTAACAAAGGTAACGTCACTGGTAAACCACTTTCTTGATCTCCTTTTCCGCTGCTTGCGAAGACTAATGGGGACTTAGTTATCTTTAAAAAATGCCGTTTTCGGTGTGAAGAAATGAATATAATAAATTGAGAATAAAATTTATATGTCAACTTATTTGAGTGTATGAGTTTTTGATCATAGTCTTCGATTTAGGACAAGTGGTTCCTTGATGAAATCTTAGAAAATAGCTTAGGACCTACATGAGATAAATAAGATATCTTGAGTTGATAGGTTACAAACTGTATGATTGTCTAGTTGTACATAAATATCCCATATATAAGGTCTAAGACACGAAATTTGCAAATTTATGCACGTTTAATTTATACAGATTCCATTCTAAAGGACTGGGACTGCATACTAACCAGTGACGTCATCTTTGTTAATAACTAGAAAACATAGTTAACTTCATAAGTGGACTTTAAGAGATAAGAAATATTACTAACGGGGGTAAATGTCCGGGGGGTGATTGGCACGGGGGGTGCTAGTCCAGGGGGTGATTGTCGGGGGGTGCTAGTCCAGGGGGTGATTGTCTGGGGGATGATTGCCCTAGAACCGGCACAAACACGATTACGTCCTCGAAAATAAGGCATTTCGCTTTACAATACAAAGTGAACTAGAAATCAAGCTTAGCAGCTGTGAAGTCAAAACAAAATAGTCAACTGTCGCCCTGCAATTGCCTACGTCGATGCCCATTGCCTCACCTTATTCATATTCTCCTTGGTTCTGAGTAAACGTTAGTCTACGATGAACATTCGTATATTTTTGTTTTATTATGATCTTCTATGACGTTTATAGACTTAATTGAATTAGAAATATTACTTATAATCTTAATGTTTGATATAGTTGACAATTTTTCATTCCCCATAAATAATTATATTTAACAAAAATATAAAAAAAATATTTTTACGCAATTAATATGATTTTATTTAAATTCTTTTTTTTTTGTGCGAATATATTTTTATATGAACTGTGTAATATAAAACTAAAAAGCAAATAATGAATACAACAAATTGGATTAAATCTGTATATATCCTAATTTTATAAAGTTAAAAGACTTATTTGAAGTCCTTAAAACCCAAATTTCCTTTTCACAGTTTGTTTCTTTTTAAAACTTTATCTTTGTTTAGAAATTGGTTAGGAACCAAATATCTGAAATGGAGCCTAAAGTAAAACAGACTATTTCTATATTAGACAGAGTACTTGATCAATGATCAATTACCTTATCTGAAATTATAACTTTTTTTACTTTTTAGAAAACATTTCAAATTATATAACGTTTATATATGACATAAGATATCCCAATTGATGATTGTCCAGAAAAATTGTTGTTATTTCTTATAAATTTTTCTACAGAGAGTTTCAATAATTGTCCAAAGTATGTGCAGAGTCTTTTTCTTATCATAGAGATATCTCATATATAAGTTCAAATGCATCTCAAATCGAGATGACGGGGCGAAGATCTTTTAAATAAGAAATACCTGCTTTAATATTAAATTATTTCTCATTATATGTTTTCAAACTGAAACGGGTAAATACTTTTACGAAACTTCCATGTTTTTTTTCGTATATTTGGTTTGATAAATTCGTATCCATATGGATATGGATTCGCTGTTTTTATATGCAAATCATCCGAGTGTAGAAAAAAATAATGATCCCCTCTTAAAACTTAAATGTTTAGTTAACAATTATTAAATTATGTATATAGATCTATAAATTTTTGAATAACTTAGAGTCTAAGCCTTTGATTGTTTTGTATTTTGAAAACAAAATTATGCCTGTGTCGTGATGGAAGCGAGAAAAGTAATCATACAAAATTTAATACGCGCAGAGTGGACCTCTTTGAACATTGTAAAGTTTTTTAAACATCAGGAAGACATCAGTCTGTCAGGCCAGAAATCGTTTGGCTGATTGGGAAAACCTTAAAATTATATGGCATATATATATATATATATATATATATATATATATATATATATATATATATATATATATATATATATATATATATATATATATATATATAGTCATAAAATGTATTTTATCTCGGTTGATTTTACTTCTTTTGCTTCTCTATGTATTAAAATATCTCACTGGTATATTCTTTACTTGTTTCTTTTGTAAGCTCGAATATCTTATTTTGGTTATGGATTTTTAATATTTCCCCCCTCTCTAGGTCTTTGTTTTATTCTGTATTATATATGACGTATATATATATGCAAATATATATTAACAAAATTAAAAAAGGACTTTTTTGAAGTGTTCAAACAAACATAAATAAACATTGTATTTTAAAATTATTTTCTTCTTTAAGACCCTAAACACATCAAACTATATACATTAAAACAGAGGAAAATTATTGGTTTTTGGAGTTCTAAGCTTTTTGAACTTAGAGATGGGTTTGGCGAGGACTCTAGAAAGACGAGGTGAAGATGAGGGGAAATATCTCACAAAGTCGGATTCATAGTTCCAAGTATTTATAATTTTCAGAGACAGAGCAGAGTACCTTGCTGCAGCAGATGTTATAACTGCTCTAAGGTCTTTTGCATCAACAAATTTTCATTGAGTTAGGTGTTGGGCAACAAGCGTCTTGCAGTTCCAAAGAGCTGCACCAATGGCGTTAGTTTCATCATGATTTTGTTCTCCTCTAGAAGGAATGCCGAATGAATATGTTCCTTTAAGTCCTCGTGCTTTAAGCCGGTTATGTAAGCTTCATTGAGCTCGATGAACTCCTTGATAATTTTTAGGGAGGGGCAGTCACAAAAAGCATGATAAATGTAATTGAAAAGTTTGCAACAATCCATACAATGTTGGTTGAATTTAATTAACATCGTCGATATTTGAAGTTGAGCAGTAAATTTATGCCCATCCCTAATGCCCATCAGTGAACACATAATTTTATTTTCCCATTCACATGACAAATTAAGAACCTGCATATGTTTTCTTGTAATTGACATAGCATCTTTAGATTTTGGAGATCTTTCAGAAAATTTTAAATATCACGGAGCAAAACCGTAATATTTACGTATCAGCTCTACGTAAAGGAAAGAAGAACCTCCCTGTTTTGAAGACCGGTTCCTCTCGTATGTCGCAGAAGAGTAGGGTATTTTCTTGTAATGAAATATTTTCCGACTGGTTAGGTCCATAAAACAAATTCTTAAAAACGGCATTCGATCGTATTTTTGACAAACAATGTCAACTCTGGTGCAAGAGTCAAACATCAGTGGTCTGATCCATAAAACTCTCTGCAGTACTGCCCAATCCTTTGAGTATCTAGCAATCGAGTCATTTGATAAGTCAGTCCCGAACATAAGTTCCTCGAAAATACTAGAATTTGATATATTGATCTGTTCAAAAAATAGTTCAAAGAAGGACTAGTAACACTTGCTTTCCTGTCTAATTGATATAATTAAATTTACAGTGTTAGTTTCAATTTTATTTCGTTGCATTATATTGGAATGCACCCAATATATCGACCAATATTAGATATCAGGGCCTGTATTGAATAGATGGAGTTATATATATATATCAGGCTTGTGAACGGAACGCAAAATTGAACGCACGTTCAATGAACGGAACGCAACTTTTTTTTGAACGCTGAACGTTGAACGCAAAAAAAAGAGTTTTGCGTTCAGCGTTCAATTTTTCCAAACATTTCTTGGACTTTTTACAGAAAAACGTCATCACTTTTTTTGGAAACTTTTTGCTAAAAAAAAAAAAAAATGTCATCACTACGCAGTACTTTTTTTGGAAATTCTTTTCTAAAAAAAACGTCAACACTACGCAGTACTTTTTTTGGAAATTATTTTCTAAAAAAAAACGTCATCACTACACAGTACTTTTTTTGGAAATTCTTTTCTAAAAAAACGCCATCACTACGCAGTACTTTTTTGGAAATTCTTTTCTAAAAAAAAAGTCATCACTACGCAGTACTTTTTTTAGAAATTTATTTTCTAAAAAAAAACGTCATCACTACGCAGTACTTTTTTGGGAAATTCTTTTTTAAATATTTGAACGCTGAACGCTAACGGAACGCTGAACGCAAAAACATTGAACGGAACGCTGAACGGAACGCTAATTTTGAGAGTATTTTGCCTCACTTCTCTCCCTTCTTTTTTTCTTTCTATTCAGGTAACACTAACAGCCGTTACCAAGTGGTAATTGTATATTCTCATATCAAAAGATCAATTTTTTTGGGAGAGTACGTGCAAAAATGTATTTGCTTATATCTCTTAAAGTATAGCGATTTTTAGAACACCAAACATACCAAATGAAAGCTTGGTACACTAGCTTTAATATTTTGGTATACTAAATCATGTCAGTTTAATAAGTAGAGAGTTATATGTACATTAAAAAAGCATATCTCGCGTACAAAATGACGCATATAATGGATTATAAATGCGTCAGAGACAAAGTAAAATTTTGAGAGGATACCTTGACGCAAATCTAAGAAACACATTATTGTTTTTTTTCATAATCGATTTCTTATAGGCTCTGAATCATATGATGTAAACCCAGATTGTACTGAATTCTGAATTGATAGAATGCAACCAAGGTCATTTTGGATTTATCATTTAAAAGTTTACTAAACTTAAAAATACTTTTTTACTTTGAAGCGAACAAGTCATCTTTTACAGGCGAGTGAAGTTAATTGATACAAAAAAGCTATGAAATTTGCTAACATTACACACTCCATTTTTTCTTTGTTTTTACTGAAAACTTTGTTTTATTAAAAAACATCAAACATACGTCTGGTAGTAAATTATATTTCCTTTAAACAAATAATTATTGTTGAAGTCTGTAACGTTCACCACTTTTAAGAAATTTGCGGAAAACTACATTTTTACTAAATTTTTAAAACTTTGACCTCGTTGTGCGACCTCGTAATGTTGACCAATTTTGTTCAAACTTTGTATGTCGTCTTCTTTTATCACCAAGAAACAGAAAATCCACAATGTTGCTAACATTTCAAACATTTGAAAAATAAGAACAACCCTATATATATATATATATATATATATATTAGGGGGTATTATAGAAACCTAATATTAAGATATCAAAATTTATCTCCACGCGAAAGTTGCGTCATAAGAAGCTAAATGATCGTAGAAAATGGATTTTGGTTAGACCCCCCCCCCCTTACCCCCCCCAAATTGTGTTCAAAGGTTTCGTTATGAAACAAAACTTTTTTGTTATTACTTACTTTGAAAAAATTTATTTTTACAAAATTTAGTTATGACTAATTTATGACTTTATTATTTTTTGCAAATTTTCGTCAAATAATATTTAGTGCCAATAAATGAACATAAGTGCTGATGCACCAACCATTTTTTAAATAACGGCTCCTACTACGGTTCTTTTATAGTTTCAAGAAGGAAAAAGAAAAAGAGGGTACTCTTTTTGAGGTTTTTAAGTTATTTTTTAAATAAGTTTGCTTTTCACATCTTAATTTTCATACAGTAACTCCCTCACATGGTTGAGAATATAAATCTATGACGTTGATTATATCCATAAACTTTCGTTCACCCATAAAATATATATATATATATATATATATATATATATATATATATATATATATTGGGCACGGTAAGAATTCATTCGAAAACAATTAACTGTAATCATAAAAAGATCAGTTTCGAGGATAACAATTACAGCCTATGGAGAGTTCAAACCTCACCGCCAATGAGATGCTGTCTCGATCGGAAACTATTATATTTTAAATTTTAATCCAAGCTTCTTTATGGACGTGGGTTTTACATGCCACAATTATAGATGTTTGTGATTCCAGGTTTTACAATTTATCATTTTTGGGTTTCAAAAGTGGTCCTTGGGTTCTGCATGTCCCAATTTTGTCATATTTCTGTTTCGAACTAAGAGTCTGATGGCTATATTACGCCACATACCTTGTAATGTGTTTTTACTTGTTGAATATATACCACGTAAGAAGTTAATTTGAGAATATGCATAGTATTCCAATAAGGATTTTTATGTTTAGGATATCTGCCCATAAAAATATCTTATAAGCCGAATTTTTCTTTCAATAAATACAGTATCTCATAAGAAGTTACTATCGGATAATACTGAGTAAAGTTCCGATTAGAAAAGCTTAACATTAACAAAGCAAATGCAATTTCATTTCAAATAATTCCTATAATAAACAAAAATGTCACTTACTCTATACAACCAAAAAACCTTAGATAAAACAGTAAATAAACTACTACGATGGTTAAAGTAATGAACAAAGGGTTCAATATTAACATAATATGACAATCCCAAATACCAGCTGCATATGTTAAGGATCCCAAATCAACATTTTTGCCTTTGATATATCTTTAAAGATAATTCATTTGTTCATAGTAAAGCCTTACATCAATGAAAGGTCTTTTTTTTGTTACTATTAACTCCTAGCTATTTTACATTCAAGTTTCTCATAGGAAAAGTATGAGAGAGGGAAGTTGTGGATGTGATTCAACTCTTCACTAAGATATTATTATTATTATTATTACTGAAGTCACAAAAAATAATCTCCCTTTTACCATATTTTTTTATTTAAATTGACTGTGGGACTTATTATTATTATTATTGTAACTTATTGAAAAGGGAATTGAATAAGTATGAAAGAAGGGAAAGAGTGTGAATAGAAGGAGATAAAAACACATACATATATTATCCCTTGGTTTCCAGCATTGGAAGCCTATCGTGGGATTGCAGTCAACAAACCTATATATATATATATATATATATATATGTTATTTTTTAGGCATCAACAGTTTTGAAATTTTACAAATCATGACAAAAATAAAGCTTTCCAGAATACTAATAATTTTTATCACAAAAAACAGCCGATCCTATATATGTTTCGTGTACTGTCCAGAGCATTGTTATATTGTGAAGTTCATCCATTGTATAAGTCCTTGATTTATTCCATTGTATCAGTTTCTAATTTTAGCCAAATGAGAATTTCATCTGAAAGCTTATACAAAATTAAATACTAAATAATATATATATATATATAATAGGTATAGTAAATAGAAATCCATTATTTTTCCAATAGATAGTTTTAGTAATCTGTATCTCGCGTTGTATAAGTGCGGTCGGGTTACAATAGATGGTGTTGGAAAGATAATATTTCGTACTAAAAAAGTTTATCAGCCAGTTTTATTATTGCTTGATTCAGTATTGTTTGAGCACCCGTCAAGATGGACATCTGCAAAGAGAACATACGCCATATTTTACAGTTTTTTTTCGATAAATGCGAAAACGCGAGCCAGGCGGCTCAAAATGTGAATGGTGCTTATGGTCCTGATACCGTAACAGCCAATTACGTGCAATTTTGGTTTCGTCGATTCCGTTCCGGTAATTTTTATGTCAAAGATGCACCACGCTCTGGAAGGCCAATTGTCAAAAATATTGATAAAATAATGGAAATCATCAAGTCCAACCGTCATGTAAACACTATTTCGATTGCCTAGGAGCTAAACATTGCACAAAAAAACGTTTGGAACCACTTAAATAAGTCTGGATACAAAAAGAAGCTCGATGTATGCCACACGAGTTAACACAAAAAACCTCATAGACCGAATTTCCATCTTCGAATCACTGCTGAATCGCAACAAAGTCGATCCATTTCTGAAGCGGATGGTTACTGGTGATGAAAAGTGGGTCACTTACGACAACGTCAAGCGAAAACGGTCGTGGTCGAATCCCGGTGAGCCGGTGCAAACGGTGGCCAAACCAGGATTGACGGTCAGGAAGGTTTTGTTGTGGGTTTGGTTGGATTGACAAGGAATCATCTACTATGAGCTGCTACCCTACGGCCAAACTCTTAATTCGGACCTGTACTTTCACAATTGAACCATTTGAAGGAAGCAATCGCCCAGAAGCGGCCAGCTTTGGTCAATAGGAGAGGAATTGTGTTCCATCAGGACAACGCAAGGCCACATACATCGTTAGTGACTCGCCACAAGCTCTGGGAGCTTGGTTGGGAGGTTCTTATGCATCCACCTTATAGTCCGGACCTGCCACCAAGTTCCTGTCTAGGGCGAATGATTTTGCCGGTGAAAATTTGCCTCACTTTTTTGCCAATAGGGACGAAAGTTTCCATGAAAGAGGCATTATGAAATTATCTTCAAAATGGCAACAAAACGGTGCATATTTGACCTAAATCGGATCATTCTAACTATGCTAAATAAAACCTTCAATTTAATGCAAAAATAATGGATTTCTTTTTACCTATTATATACATATATACTATATATATATATATATAATATATATATATATATATATATATATATATATATATATATATATATATATATATATATATATATATATATATATATAGCCGTCCTCACAATTTATATTGGATATTGAATAACCAGTCCTATCACTGTGGTCTTTCTCTTTCTTTATGATCTCCCTCCAATGAGAGCCCTTCATTTTTTTATCGGACATATATTGAGCTCCGACTATTGGATTTTCTCCAATAATAATAAATATTGATTCCTTTTCAATCACCTCAATTGGTGATGCAAGGAGAGCTAACCAGCTTCAAGAGAGGAATAGTGAGAGAGCGTTAGAGAGCATCAGCACGAAAAAAATGACGCACAAAGAGTTATGGTCCAATCGTTTTCATTCAATAAGGATACACTTCTCTCCCTCTTACCCAAACATCGCTGTAATCTTTTGACGCCTACTTTTCTGAATGTATTTTTCCTCGGACTTTTTAGAAAGCCTTTTTCCAAATCGAAGTCTTATAATAGTGTGATGAACCATACACCTATCACAAAACTATATTTATATATCTGTTATACAATATATTAGAAGAGATCCACACACTTCAACACTCAGTCCTCTACTAATTAAAACATCTTTTTTCTTCTCTCATTCTACTAATGAAGAAAAAAGAAAGGAAGGAAAAAATATATATACTTTCCTAAACTAATTTTTTAATTTCCACTCAGATGGGGCTTTACCCCCTTTTTCCTTGATAAGAGAGCTTACAATCTAACTAACTAAATATTCCCCTCCCTTTCTTTAATCAGTAGACATATGCTAATTTTAACGTAGACACACACCCATATATTTAAATGTATATCCCCCCCCCCCCCCCCAGTGTAGCGACTGCCATTATTATAATCGGAGCAAATATAACAAAGCATGCTTGGGGATCAACTATTAAAATCTTCTTTTATCATAAATAAATTCGCTAAATGGTGGATGGATGATAGGGGCGACTGCGGGATTCATTTGCATACTTCTTTTCCCCCGGTTGTGGGGTGGGTGACAGGCTGAATGATGCAAGGGGGTGCTTGAATGTTTTGTTATTAAGAGTCGTAATGGCCTCATGTGCTCATCAGTTGCTTGGAGAGTGTGTCGGGGCATTGAGTGTGTTTCGGTGCTTGGAAGGGATCTTAAAGGTGCTGACGTAATCTGGATTAAATATTGGCAATAATGAAATAAAGGATGGTTTGTGTTTCAGTTCATGGTTTTTTAGTTTCTAAAACTATTTTATTTATTATTATAAGAGATCATGGAATACATCATGGAAGTGAAATCTTAAGAAGAAATATTTTTGACAAGAGAGTCGTAGATTGCTTCTGTTCGTTTGTAGTGTCTATATATATATATATATATATATATATATATATATATATATATATATATATATATATATATATATATATATATATATATATATATATATATATATATACGAGGCTGTTTCGGAAACATGCTAAAATAAATAATCATAAAATATAATTTCAATTATAACGAAAAGAACTTTAACAAATCTTTTCCACATGACTTCTGCCGATTCGAATACATTTCTCCCACCTCTCAACCCACTTCCTGAAGGCCTCACGAAACCTGTCTTCCGGGATGGCCCTCCCGACCCGGGTCCACTCCTTTTGGACGCTCTTGTCGACGATCTCCACGCCCTTCTTCATGACGGGGAAGTAGAAGAAGTCTGCAGGGGCTAGGTCAGGAGAGTAGGGTGGATGATCGATGATCTTGATCCCCTTCTTGGCTAAGAACTCCTTTGTGCTATTTGCCGTGTTGAACGGAGCATTGTCGAGGTGGAAGTACCAGTCTCTTTTGGCCATTATAGGTCGCTTCTCCTTGAATTTCTTTAAAAACATGTTCATGACATCCTTGAACACGGCCGCGGTGACGGAGGCCCTCATCGGGAGATAGTGCTGGAAGATCACGCCGCAGTTGTCGAAGAAGTTGAGAACCATCTGTTTCTTCCTTGATTCTTGACGCTTGAACTTCAGAGGCGGGTTGGAGCCCTTCGGGAGCCATTGAGATGATCCTCGTTTGGACTCAGGAGTGAAGAAAGACATATAAGTTTCATCCATTGTCACAATCTAGTCCAGAAACCCCAATCCGAGCTAAAAATGGGGTTCAAGAAAGCTTGTGCGCACCTCACTCTCTTCATTTTGTGATCCTCTGTGAGCATCTTGGGGATCCATCTTGCTGACTTGATTGAGAGCCCAAGATCGTCATGGAGGAAGTGGAAAATGGTGTTTATCGACGTCTCGAACTTGATAGCCAGTTCCTCCATTGTCACCCGACGGTCGGCCTCCACGTACACCCTCAAAGCCTCAATAAAGTCGTCTGTACGGACCTTCCTCCTCCCGTTCATGCTCTTCTTGTCTGAAGAGTCCTTCCCGGCCTTAACTAATGCTGAAATGCAGTAGATTTGGCTTTGGGAGATGCTGTTGACCTCAAAGGCCGTGTCAACCATGGTCTTGATCTCCTTGGGAGTCTTCTTGGCCTTGGCGAGGTCCTCGACGAACTTGTGGATGCGCGACATTTCTCTTTTTTGAGAAAATTGACCCAATGTTACGAAATAACGAAAACAAAAGCTTGATTTTTTCAAAAAACAAAGTTCTAAACCGATTGGGATACATAAGAAAGAAATACATTCAATATGTCTGAGCTTTAATTTAAGTCTAAGATTTAGAATATTGATGCAATTTTTTGCAAGATATAAGCTGATTCGTATCATTAGCCGAAACAAGCTCGTATATATATATATATATATATGAGAATCTAAATTTTATTCAAATATATAAATATTTTGAAGTCTTATAAACATAAAATAGTACTCCATAAAAAATATTTAGAATTTTTTGTAATTCATTTCAATGTATGTAGAAGGGTAGTTAATTTTTTTTAAAGAGTATAATCCTTACCATCTTGGTTAGGGTGACATATTTATTTTGATGCAGAAGTATTTTAGACATCATAACTATTAAGTCTATTTGAAAAGTTTCAACTCTTATAACAACATCAATCAATGTTTTTAAAATCAACATTTACACTTTATTTGTTTATATATCTTAGTAGATAAGCTTTACTTATTAATACCCAAATATCTGTTTGTATATGCATATACATTAAAACGTATCTCTCTGGTCTTTCACCATATTGTAATCAATACAGTACATATATCCGGTCTTATAAGTATATTCTATTTATTGGCTTCTACATGTGTGGCTTATCAGCAGGAAAACAATTACATGTATGAATAATAAAAAGAAACAGATAAATCCAAATTATTTTTTTATATCTATAAAAAAATTTCCTTCAAATACACGAAATAAATATGATTTTTATAAAATTAGCAAGGAACATAGATATCTTTTTACTGTAGAAGAGCTAATACATACTAAAGTCAGTCTCTCTTATATAATTCTTACCCACGTTTGAAAGCCAAATTAATTTATTAATTTGATATGATAATGATGCAAAACAAACTTAATTCTATGAGATATTATATTATCATAATATAAGGGAATTTTATTATTATGTCAATAATATAATAACGAACAGAACAAAAATATCTGTCAATGCAACGTTAGAATAAATGTTAAATCTTTTCCTATGAAGAATAACAAAAAGTTTACTCTGACGTCATGCGTACAAATGTAAACGAGCTAAATACTCTGCCCCAGTAATGGAATTTGAGTTTCCTTTTTTTCTTTCTCTCTACTGCTTATATTTTTAAAAGTAAAACAGTTTTTGTTAGTTAAGTGTGCTATTTATGTTGATTTTTTAATGTAACTGTCTCGATTTTATGTCAAAGTAAAGATAATGCTGTAGTTAAATGCCGTCACTAATCTTAAGATTGTTGTTCACGTCATCAAAAAATATATTGTACCAATATATTTTTGATGATAACAGTGAAAATAATTACATTACAAAATTTTATTCTTCCCGCTCGCCGGTGTAACGTCATTGAAAATCACCGATAAGTGCAAAAGTCAGCTGTCTTGGCAATATGGACGGCCCATATTTTTCTATAATCTATATCAGGCGTAGGGTTCTGCTTAATTAACTAACATGTATCCATCTCTAAAGTGGTTTCAAGCAATATATATATTATAAAGCCACAATTTGTTCCATGCGTTATACAATAAAATAATCAATTTATATAATATTTATTGCCTGAAATTAAGGTTTTAAATAGTATTGGGTCTTGGATGGAACACTGCCCTACCATTTGTATAATAATGTTTGTTTGTGAACACCTAAAAGTGGATTAGCTTACGTTGCCTAACGTTTATTGTTTGTTAAGACTTTCATATATTTAGCTTCATTCTTGGTCGAATCATTATTCGAAGTATATTTATGCTAAATCAAACAAGAGAGTATTTATTAAATTTAAAAAAAATCATTTGCATTTTTTGATCTGACGGTCCACACAAGAGTCCTTCTATTCCTTTTTTCAGCAATAGCTTTTTATACCCTTATATACATTCCCACATACATATATCTAACCAATAGGAGCTACATTATGTCCAATTCAAAGAGTTTCTCTCATAAATAACTCTCTTTCTCCATTTGGAACAAAGCCCTGATTTCTTTGTATATATGTATGTAGACTCTCCTTACACATTGAAGAATAAATTTATGTACATACATTATGGTAGCGGATTTTTTAAAATTTATTGAGAGGCTAAAATGACTATATATGTATATATTTCAAAGGAAGAAGGCAAAAGCTTGAATCATTATGAAATGATAAGTATATTGATTTGAACTTTTTTGACGACTTTTGAATTATATATATATATACATATATAATAATAATTTATTTTAACCCAGGTTTAAAGGTATTTGTATCTTTTTTTTTACCAGATATAAACAATTAAGATAACTAAATAAAACAACATTAATTAAGTATCCCATTTTCGAAAAAATGTCATGGAGTACTGCTTTTAATGAAGAAAACTGGATTCTTCCAAGGTTCTTATATTTCCATTATGATATATATATATATATATATATATTCAATACAAAAGAGACATATTCTTTCCTCTTGTCTGCTTTTGGTGTATGTAGATTGATGGTCCAAGACAGGTGAAAGCCAGGACTGGGCGGAGCTTTCTAAAATACTCCCTCCATCTCCCACCACCCTTCTTCTTTGTGAGACCAAAGGAGAGAAAGAAAGAAAAAGCAAGAAAGAAAAAGAAGTTGCAGCTTTCTTTTTCCATTAGTATTGTCGTAAAGGACCTGATGGCTTCATTTATTTATTTTACCTTATCTCCCCCCCCCCCCAACTCGTTATCATCAGCTATGTAAATCAAATCCCCTTCCAAGTCATTGCCTTTCAACCTCATGCAAATTGACGTGATTGTGCCTTAGCTTGAGGTATTATTATGTCATTATTTGAGAAATGAGGACCCAGTCTCCCGGAAGGGAAATTAAATTTAAATTAATGTGAATGGTAATGAGGTTGAAAGATGGGGGCTCTAGTCTCGTAATGACTTATGTAATATAAAATGTTCTGTTGTGGAATGAGGCAAAAAAAAAAAGAAAAAGCTGTTCTTACATAAAAAATAAACATATCGTAAAAAGCGTCTCAGGTATAAGATCTCACAAAAGCATAGAAGTAGTAATAAAGTTAATCCAGGAGATTATTATTCATCAGTTTAATAATTAATTCTAATAAGGATTTTTCTTGGTTTATCCATCATGATTGAGAATTATAATAACCTGAACAGCTCATAAAATTAAGAAAGAAGATGCACCAAAACTATGATTGGAAGGATAAATATTACATAATGACACTCTGAAATATTATATATATATATATATCCGAGTATTGTATAATTGGAGAGCTAAGGAATAGTAATATGTCAAAAAGTAACCAAGTTAATCTTATACAACATTTTTAAGCATTTAATAATATGATCAAATAAACCTAATGATTTCGATAGACTCGACTCAATAATGTTATACATAATTTTAGAGCACTTAGTAATATGATCAAATCAAACATCAACAATCTCGTGAATTTTAAAATATGTTTTAATTAAATTGTCATTAGAATATTCCTAACTCTCTAATGACTTCTCATTCAACCCAATAAAACTCTTTTATTATGAATGCTCCAAAATGAGGAGGTAAAAAGATGAGAGATGTTTTTCAATAAAAAGAAATAAACCATAGATTTAGATTTGTGACGTTATCTAATGAATTTATTGAAGTGTTTTTTATTGTTCCAAAGAAAATGTTGACAAGTTTTTTTTTTTTTTTGCACCAATGTTTTTTTTTATAAATTGAAATATAATATTTTTTAGATCTTCCACTCTTTAACATGTAAATTATAAAGGACATGTACCGAAAAGTGTACTTGAATATATGGACGGGAGCAGATGTGTACAAAGACAATATATAGATAGGAATTAAATTATTTAATTAATGTTCCGGGAAATACTGCATCAATAAGCAAATAATTAAATTCTAATTTACAGCCAGGGAGTTGCAATAGCCGTGTGCGTTAAGGCGTGTTTAACTCTCAATGTTGGGTTCGCAGGTTCGAATCCCGAGAGGGGATGGCCATTTTTGGTCTACCTCATTGATGAGATCCTAAGTTCGATAGACTAATTTTAATGGTATAATGCTTATTTATATCCAGTTCGATACTGCAATTATATCGAACCATATAGGCATAAAAATAGAGCTAATTAAGATATGTTTATTAAAACCATAAAATTTCTCGAGAATCTCTATTAAATATTTTATTCTGGTCGAAAAATCTTAATAAAAATATTCATCTCTAGTTTAACACTACGACTTATTTTGATATTTTTAGATTTTGACAATATTTATATATATACATATATTCTGAGCTGAAGCATCTAATTTAATGGCTCGTAACTCTCTTTCCCTAAGTAAATTTACAATGGTTTTGGTCAGTAAGAACCATGTAGTCAAAAGGCAATATTTTCCTGGAGATTTTCATTCGTTAAAATAGTTCTTAATAAGTTATACGAATAATGTTTATGTTGTTTATCACTCAACTAAAAAATGTAGAGATACTAAGAGGTTTTTACTTCTTTTCTGAATCAAGATGGAGAACAAGGCATTTTCTGCGGAACACCTGGGATGGTATTGGCATCCTTCCAACACGTCGTGGACATAGGTTCTCTAGCGACAAAATTTTGGAGGAAGCCATCACAAACCATGAAAGTGACTTCATTAAGGGACAATTCATTTGGGTGGACAACCTTGAAATCCCCAATCCCGATACAATTATCTACACGGATGGTTCAAAAGATGATAAAAGTAATACTGGGTCTGGATGGGCAATTACTAGGGGTGACATATCATTACACCACTCAATGGTATCGCTGAACACAGAGGCATCAGTATTTCAAGCAGAAGTTGTGGCAATTACAAGATCTGTAGAAGATCTCCTTAATCAAGAAAAATTCTCCAAAAATATTATAATTAGATCAGACTCCCAATCAGCGATTGCAGCTCTTCTCAACCCACTTACAACTAGCGAGGTAGTGAAGAACTGTAAGAAGGTCCTGATTGAAGGAAAAAAGAAGAAAAATATTCACATTGAATGGTGCAAAGGTCATAATGACATAACGGGAAATGAATTTGCGGATCATCTAGCAAAAAATGGAAGTGTGAGCAAAATCCGGAAAAATGTCGGTGTTCCTCCAAGTTATATAAAGAAAACACTTAACGATTTATTTTACAACAAATGGTGTCACCGATATAGAAATGACCAAAAGATGAAGCATACACGCTCCATGCTTAAAACCCCGAAGCCAAAACCAATCAAACACCGACATCAAGATGCCCAACTTCTTGTCCAAGCCTATACCGGACATGGACCATTTCTCTCTCATTTGAGTAAATGGAAAAACACGAGTGAAATATGTGATCTCTGTTTGGAAGAACCACAGACTGCTCATCATTTAATCTACAAATGCCCCGCTTTGTCCTACGAAAGGCACCTAGTTTCGCAAGAGGAGGATGAGGAAACAAAAATAATAAAGTTTTTAAAATGTACAAAGATGAAAAATGTTATAATGAAAATTTTTAATATATAAATATGATTACTTTACTTTTACTGTCGTAACACAGATACCCCAATGTGCGGTTGTGTTCTTTACTTTAGTTTATGTATATCTGTATATGTTTGTCTATTGTAAACAGTAATAAATTTCTAACTAACTAACTAACTTCTTTTCTGAAGAGATATTTTTAATATACATAAATTTATCAAAGCAGTTAATCCGTTTTTTGCTTCCGCACACTGTATATATATATATATATATATATATTTATAGATGCAACATATGGTTGTAGAGAATATAACTAAATACTATAATATAACTCTTCACCTAAAAGAAAAAAACGTCTAGCCAAAAACAAATGAACATTTTCTAATAAAATGCTTTTTAATATGTATAGAAATACAAAAAATATTATTGAATTCGGTTAAAAAGATTGAATTTTAAAAAGTCAATTTAATTATATTATTCATCTACTTGTTTGTGTAAAATATTTAAGAACATGACTCATCGAGTTTTTTTAAATCCCGGGATATCAAATTAATAATCTTAGCTCATGATCTATATCACACAAACAATTTAACAATATTTTTGTCTCGTTTTATCCGGGTAAGCCAAACAGATGATCATTTATTTATTTATTTAGGGTAATTCAAAAGTTTAATTTTATTCGTATTTTATATTGATTTTAAGAAAACCTTTTACTATGAATAATTTCAAAAGCTTTTGAAATAAGACTTGAATCTGGTTGGAGTTTTACTAACTATTTCAGTTAATAATACTTCATATTATTTGGGGTTTGATCGAATAGTTTAGTCGAAATATAAAAAATATATCCCTCAACTGATGAATACAATTGCTCAATAGCTTTAAAATGGTTTTTGAAAAATGTCTATAGAAAATACGAATATATTAAAATCTCTCAATATACATCATTGAAAAATATTTGAATATATAAATTGTATGCATCTAAAATAGTAAGAACGAGAGAGAGAGAGATAGAGGAAGAGAGTTATATCCTCAGCGTGTGGTGAAAATGCCTTAGGGAAACTCTAGAAAAATAGAAAGCTCCTTTTTTTAGTCCGTCAAGTGTCACCCACTGAAGTACTTCTTGTATACATATTTTTCTCCTTTTAAAGAAGCACTCAAAAATGTGTGGCTATATACATATATATATGAAGGAAGAGGATAGAAAACGAAGAAAAAAAACATTACTTATTCATAATACTTCAAAAAATAGTAATAATAAAAAATAAGAAAAATACAACTTGACGTCTTGACAGTGAAGAAGAAACCAGTGGAAAAAGCATATATTTTATGAAAAAATATGCGAAAGAAAAATGTGTGTATATGTGTATATATGTACGTATATTCTCTCTCCATCATATTTTATCCCACATACATAAATTGTGGTATAATATATATGGATATATGTATGGTTAAAACTTTCTGAGGGGAAAGCAAGAGGTTCTTTTACTTTTTCCATATATTTTCCCTCTATGCCATAGTTTATTAAGAGTTCAAAATGGGTTCCTTATTATTTGTGGTCAAAGTTATGGCCTTTTAAATATAAATCATTATATTTTATTTCATAAATTACTTCATTATATAAATATATATATAAGAGGCTATTTACCATTAACACATTATTGGGTGTTCAAAATGGATCCCTTATTTGCTGTTTTAATATAATTATAAAATATGAATAAATCATATATATTTTAAATAACATAGTTAAATACATAATTACACTAGTATTTTATATTAGTAATTATATTCTCACTAACGACTGTCTCGGATGTAGGTAGTTTGTTTGAGCCCTTTTTATCATTGTGTCAGACGAAAAACGGTGTCCTCGAAGTTTAAAAATGTATTTTGAGAATGTGCCTTGTTCTTCATCTCGAACTTGTCACTATGGAGTTAAAGCTTAGGATAATTTTCTAATTTTATTGAGGAGAGACCCAAAATCTACAATTCAAATAGAATTGAGAGATTTTTTTTTTGTTAAAAATGATTTAAGATTTACTTGATTTCCCTGATTCAAATGTAGACAAGATGTGCTCTTTAATCAGTCCTGCAAGTCTCTTGGAACAATAAAAACATTCTACAGATTGTTTTCTTACGTCCTCTATCGTTTCAATTTTGTTGGAGTTTGTTAAGTAAAAGTCGACTCTTTTAACGATGCTGTATGGTTTATTCTTTTATGACTTTTATCAAGATAGAAGTATATTTATTCGATACTCTTCGCCCCTTATGAAGTTGAGTGGGTGAATGTGAATCGCTGAATGGAAAAATATAAAGAAAATAATTGATACCAACCTGATTACTTTTAACTACAGAAAATTCTCATTTGACAGGCCTTGGAATATCATCAAAAATATGGAAAGACGGCATCTTTTGTAAGCTGTCCATTTCCTTTTTTTTCGATGCTATGTATGTCAATTTAAGGAAACGACAATTATGTTTAAAATACTGATATACGTTTTGTTGAGTTACAATTAATCTTTTTTATAATATGGTAATATTCATATATTTTGAAGTAACTTTATCCCTGATTATACAATCGTATTTTAATTACAAGTATTAGGCATCCAATAGTTTTAGTTACACTTATATGAATATTGATCTTTGGTATTTTGGTTTTCAACTAATATTCCTTTATTATTTTAATTTACCTCCATCTACCGTTATTATATATTTTATTTGGATATATATATATATATATATATATATATATATATATATATATATATATATATATATCCGTTTGATGGAATTACATACAAATCTTCGGGCACTTTGCTAAGGAAATAGACCCAAATACATGTAATATTAAAAGTACCAGAAAAACAAATAGCCATCACATTATTGGTTAACTTTTAACTCCATGGCTCCTCCCTCACTGACCCCTATGGCTAAGGAACCGACCAGACTGAGAAAGCAATTCTTTCTTTCCTTCCTTCCCCCTCTCTCCATTCCTTAGGAGCCAACCTTTTTGATTTAAAGGGGGAAGAGGAGGGCAAAAGATGTGTGGAGGGAAAAGAAAGAGTTCTTCACATATATATATATATATATATATATACATATATATATATATATATTTTTTTTTTCCCCTTTTTCATAGAAAATAAATTGAATTTTGGACTCATACATATGTGTACGTTGTATCAAATTATATATTCCATTTGGGCTCTTATCCTTTTTGTACATGGCTGTGGAAGCAGAGAAAGAGAGAGATCTTCTTTTTTCCTTACCCTGGTGTACATAGACTTTTTCTCCATATATATTTATACTTGAGGAACGTGTGTTTCTTTGGCAATACAACAAGAAGAAAGAGAGTATGTTCAAATCCTTCTTAAAAATTATCCCCCCCCCCCCCAATTTTTCCCCTTTAGCCAATCAGAGAGCCTCTAGATACATCACATCACACTGTTGTATACTTATATATATGCTGTACATGGTTAAGGAGAGTCATATTATTATTATTTTACCTATCCTTGTATTATGTACGTGTGTACATCCATATTAAAAGACATCAAAGAGCAAATGGAGGGAGCCTCTCGCCTCAGGAGGAGTGTTTGAGGAGTGATGGCTGCTATTAAGCATTCAATACCATCTTGGTGAGAGACTTGTACATATGCATGCATGAAAGCCTTAATCATATGAAAGAAAGGTTTATTCTCAAATGAAGAATAAGCATATTATTATATTTTTGTCATGGACTCAAGGATTGGACAGCTATTTAGTGAATACAATGACAGTCCCTTTTTTCGCCTATCTTTAATAATTTACCTCGATACATCATAACATTATTATCAAACAATTATCAAAACAACTCAAAAACAAATAATTAAAAGTGTAATCATTTAAGAAAATGTCTATGCAACAAATCACGAATAATACAATTAATTGAAAATATACCGCCAAGCTTGTACCCATTTCTTTTTGGGAAGTTCATTATTTTTTAAGAGTTTAAAGAGACAATTATCCCTTTAATGATTGATTTGTAAAGGTGGCAATGGGCTCTAAGGCTCGAATTCCCTACGTTGGATGCTAAAAGTCACTTTGTAAATGCTCATGATGTTCTATTAAGGCAATATCTTGATGCAAAGCAATGTGTGTTGGCAGCATTTTCGTTCAATATAACTTATAAGTATAATACTGACCTATAAGGGAATTAGCCAAGGGGTTATTAAGATTTTTTAATTAGATGGGAAGCTATTCCTTCGTAATAATTATTGTTCACAAAATCATTAACAGATATATGCAGATTGAGATGAGCAAACAAAAGAAAGATAAAGACATGAAGGGGATATTTTAATCATAAAAATAACCCAAAATCATCCATGAACGGAAATCTTGTCACCTTAAATGAAGTTTGTCTGTTTTTATAGAATATTTGCTAAATGTTGTTATTTCTATTCCGTTTATAAGGAAGTGCATTATCTGTATGTATAATTAATTAAGCATTATAGTTTCATATCTAGTATGTCCGTCGATCAATCCATTGAGCAAAAAGAATATATATACATACATATATATATATATAGGTTTCAATATGAGATTCTTTACCTTAAGGGATGAATGTTCCCATTTATTTTATGGCATTTTAGATGAAGACAATATAAAGTTTTCTGTACATAGAAAAGGGACCCTTACCTATAATACAGATTTTATTTGAAAAAGCCAATTTGCTTTCATAATGGCACACATTTCATCATGTATGCTTGATATAAATTCCATATGCTGCAAGATACATTTAGCCCCCCCCCCTCTTAATGGCTCCTACAAGAGTATGGTTATGCTTTAGATATATATACAAAATATTACCATCGATAACAAACAGAGTCATATTTTGAAAGTCAATCAGCTGCCCATGGAGACCATAGGCAAACAAATCTATGGAAGTGTGTTTGACTCTCAATGTTGAGCGTGAAGTTTCGACGCCTATTAATTTACGTTAATTTACGATGACGTAGGTCAAATTACTTTGTTCATATTGGGCACAGGCGACAACTGAACGAGGATGTTTCTCTGCTATTGAAGGGAATAGGATCTCTATATTTTTATATCTCTATGGTCTTTATCCCTTTACATTTATCCTAGGATAGAAGATAATTTGCTTGCTTTGGGCCTTGGAAATTATATTTGTTAATATGTATATATAACTTGTTTATTGTATTCATCAGCGTCCTCTTAGTCTCATTGTATTCTTGTTGACTTCATATGTTATATTTATATTATTAATGTCTAATTTACACGTGTTTTGCATTCCCTTTTTTTATTACTGATGTCTCCCCCAAGATATATATATATATATATATATATATATATAGGGTTGTTCTTATTTTTCAAATGTTTGAAATGTTAGCGACTTTGAGCATTTTCTGTTTCTTGGTGATAAAAGAAGACGACATACAAAGTTTGAACAAAATCGGTCAACATTACTCTGTTAGTGTTACCTGGATAGAAAGAGAAAGAGAAGGGAGGGAGTATTTTGTCCTCACTCCTCTCCCTTCTTTTTTTCTTCCTATCCAGGTTACACTAACTGCCATTACCAAATGGTAATCGTATATTCTCATATCAAAAGATCAATTTTTGGGGAGAGTACGTATTTGCTTATATCTCTTAAAGTATAGCGATTTTTAGAACACAAAATATATCAAATGAAAGCTTGGTGAACCAGCTTTAATACTTTGGTATACTAAATCATGTCAATTTAATAAGTAGAGAGTTATATGCACATTAAAAAAGCCTATCTCGCGTACAAAATGACGCATATAATGGATTATGTATGCGTCAGAGATAAAGTAAAATTTTGAGAGGATACCTTGACGCAAATCTAAGAAACAAATTATTATTTATTTTTTTCATAATCGATTTCTTATAGGTCAATACAGGCTCTGAATCATATGATGTAAACTCAGATTGTACTGAATTCTAAATTGATAGAATGCAACTAAGGTCATTTTTGGATTTATCATCTAAAGTTTTACTAAACTTAAAAGTACTATTTTACTCTGAAGCGAACAAGTCATCTTCTACAGGCGAGTGAAGTTAATTGATACAAAAAAGCTATGAAATAAGCTAAAAATACTCACTCCCTTTCTTGCTTTGTTTTTACTGAAAACTTTGTTTTATTAAAAAACATCAAACATACGTCTGGTAGTAAATTAGATTTCCTTTAAATTAATAATAATTATTGAAGTCTGAAACGTCCACCATTTTGAAGAAATTTGCGGAAAACTATATTTTTACTAAATTTTTAAAACTTTGACCTCGTTGCGCGACCTCGTAATGTTGACCGATTTTGTTCAAACTTTGTATGTCGTCTTCTTTTATCACCAAGAAACAGAAAATGCTCAAAGTCGCTAACATTTCAAACATTTGAAAAATAAGAACAACCCTAATATATATATATATATATATATATATATATATATATATATATATATATATATATATATATATATATATATATATATATATATATATATACAGTCCACCATTATTGAGGCCTGTCCCTGCCTTTAATGAGAAGGTGTTCATTAGGAACTTTTCAGGCCTCCTTTCTCGGTAGCAGACAAATTAAGTCATCTACCTTAATATTTTTTATATTTTAATTACTATGGTTTATGTTTAAGTATTGTAACCCTATAGGAGGTATCCATTTGTATGATTGCAAACATGTTTTTACGGAGAGAGAGAGAGAGAGAATATGTAAGGGATTATATCGTATCATCATTTGTAATCGGACTAAAACATCATATAAATCTGATCTCCCCCCCCCCTTCCAATCACCCACCGCAAATCATAATCCATTGAACCCATTCAATTGTTATTGAACTGAGTAATAGGATGCTAGGGAGCTCTTAAGAGGGAGGGTGTTTGGGAATCAACTGTTGATGGAAGCTAGCTATTTACCTTTTAAATATATACCAATAACCTAATTACTAGAGCTGGCAAGACGGATTGAATAACAATATTTTTATAATTAAATTAGACAACTTGTATATCTTTTTTAGTTGAATTCTTTATATTATTTTTGAAAATGTTTTACTGATTTGTTTATAAGTTTGTTTGATCTTACAAGAATCAACAATTTTCTTCATTTGGATATACATTTTTTCATCAGCAAGGTCTTTATTCTATTTTAAATATATACGACGCATAATTATATATAAGTAATAGATAATAACAAGTAAAATTGTATATCTTTTTAGTTGAATTCTTTTATGTTTTTTTTAAATGTTTCACTGATTTGTTTATAAGTTTGTTTGTTTGTACTGGAATCAACAATTTTCTTCATTCTGAAATACCGTTATTTTTGTTGGCAAAACAAAAACAATAATGGTATTTAAAAAAATCTGTATTTTACCAAAAGGATAATTTAACATATTATAAAAACCTTCAGATGACCGATTGATATTTTATTGCTTTGTGTCAACCTATATCGCAAGATTTATCGAAGATGAAATGGACTCTCATTAGTCAATACAAGAAATTCAAGAAAATTAATGAAAAATATTTTTTGAATTGTTCAAATATTTTTTAAACTTTATATTCACCCATAAAATAATTAGTTTTAATTTAATTGAGGACACCATTTTAGATTTATGCTATATTTCTAGGTCTATATGAGGGACATAATATTGAACTAAATTGATTATCACTATGTAACAGGATTTTGCCCCTGGGCTGAAATTTCTAAATTGAGTCCCATTTTTACGTAGATTCCAAAAATGCCACTCAAAATATCGTCTGAAAAAGGTTTGGACTTTATGGCCTTTTTTTGAAAATCAGGATTTTCATCATTTCTAATGGTTCAGGCCCAGTTATCTTCGTGCAAAGTAAGAATAACACCAAATGTCAGTAATATTTATTTTTCTACTATATCTCTGCATTTCAAATCAGTTTTTATAATTTATATATCTTTCGTACTATTCGAAATAATCGGCTTTATATTTCAAAAAGTTGACCATATTTTAGTGTTCTATTCAAGCGGCTATATTTTTTTTGTTTCGCGTCTATTGACTATAATCAATATGTAATATATTTTGGTATATGTCCATACATTTCAGAACAGTTTTTATAATTTCGATATCTGGCATGAAAGTAAAGAAAAGATCAATTTAGTAGGACGAACTACACTACGTAACAAAATTAAGGTCTTTGTTTGCTTCGTCCTACTAAATTGATCTTTTCTTTACTTTCATGCCAGATATCGAAATTATAAAAACTGTTCTGAAATGTATGGACATATACCAAAAATATATTACATATTGATTATAGTCAATAGACGCGAAACAAAAAAATATAGCCGCTTAAATAGAACACTAAAATATGGTCAACTTTTTGAAATATAAAGCCGATTATTTCGAATTGTACGAAAGATATATAAATTATAAAAACTGATTTGAAATGCAGAGATATAGTAGAAAAATAAATATCACTGACATTTGTGGTTATTCTTACTTTGCACGAAGATAACTGGGCCTGAACCATTAGAAATGATGAAAATCTTGATTTTCAAAAAAAGGCCATAAAGTCCAAACCTTTTTTCGGACGATATTTTGAGTGGCATTTTTGGAATCTACGTAAAAAATGGGACTCAATTTAGAAATTTCAGCCCAGGGGCAAACAAAGACCTTAATTTTGTTACATAGTGTTATCAATGTCTCTATTATACAAAACACATCTTCTACGTTTATTTTATATCTTTGTACATATATCTCTTTATACACATAATATAGAATAAAAACCTTGCTCATTAAAAATGAGTCTTTAGGATTCTACGAATATATTTATGATATTATATCATGCATTCGTCACAAAATGAACCACTGTATTTCAAAAAATCTCGGTAAAAAAAAGACTTTATTGATTTAGAGATATTATATACAAAAAAATATATAAATAAACAATATAGTTTAAAATTAAATCTCTAATCAAAAATCTAGCAGCACTATCTACAAAAAGTGATTATTAAAAAAACTTTAAGTTTTAAGGAAACAAAATTGCAATAAAAAATACAGACATAATAATTAATTTTGCAAATAATACATAAATTAACAAAGACTGAATATAATTATTTTGTTTGTCTTTTGGTGAATTTCCTGTATTGCCTCATAATAAATAATACGTTGTAGAATTGGAGATGCCCAGCGGAGCAAAACGGATAAAACCGAATCAGATCCCCCACATTTTTCCACGGAATGGCATAATAAATTTGTTGTTAAAAGTAATGATTTATATGAAAATGAGGACAAATTATATACTAATTACTCCACAAAAAAGACGACTGGATGTTATTTTATTTCACAAATAATATTGTTTAAAGCAGACACATATATAAATATATTTTTGCTATGAAAAAAATCGATAATAATTTAAAAATAGTTTTAAATTCTGATATCGACTTTCCATATTAGTGTTCTTCACGTATACATTATATATTAAAGAAGTGAATTTCAAGTATGGATGGACTTAATGACCTCTTTCCTGCTATCATAGGCACTCGAGGATCTGTAGAGGATGTTAAAAAAGTGTGCAGCAAGCTTCTCAAGGATGATCTTTTACGGGGGATTGCCTTCCTTGTGTCTGAGGCAGTACCTTCATCCTTAGGGCAGGCCGTCCCGACTCCTCTCGTCCCTAATTCTAACACTTCCGCCGCTGCTAACTCTGCAGCTCGCTCGACTCTTACTCTTACTACTGCTGCTGCTGTTACTACTACCTCTGGTGGCACTCTAGTCACTCCAACTACTACCCGCAGTGCTACTCTAGTTACCGCTGCAACCACAGCCACCTCCTCCATCGAGAAGAGAGAAAAAAATCGTTTGTGTCCATCTATGTGGGGGAAGCGTCCATGTCCCGTTCGGAATGCAGGCGCACCCATCTAACACTCTGCCCTCGTCCCATTTGTTATGGAAATACGGATGAGCGTAAGAGTTGTTCAAAATGGCATGGGCATATACGTGCCGCTGTGAGACTAGAGAGAAAGAGAGCCAAAGAAGAGGAACAGAAGCGTTTGTTCCAGGAGTGGCTAAAGCAGACCCAGGGAAACGCCTCCAAGGGGAAACGGGGCACCCCGAGGCAACAGCAGACCCCGCAAAAACACCTAACTCAACCCTACCAACAGGCTGGACGACATCAACACCTGAAGAATGGTCCCCGTCCGAAACAGAGAAGACCATCCCCCCAGTTGCAAGACTTCATCCCTGCACCTCCACCACTAAGACCAGCCTGGAAGACAGTGTCACCAAACCCCCCGTCACATGTGAATCCACTAAGATGGCCCACACCTATCCCCGTGGGAAAAGCAACTGCCTCCGCAGACAATGCAAAGCAGGCCCTCATCAGACTACTGACAACTGCACTCGGTTGTTAGTGTGGAATTGTCACGGCCTCGCCACCTGCAAACTTCTAGCGCTCTCATCGAAAGCGTTAGATACAAAAGCTAATGTGATTATTGCGACTGAAACCGAGCTTTGCCTAGATTATTATATCAGGCTTTGATACTCTTCTGCCGTATGTCCGTAAGTCGAAAAGACGTCGAACAGCCATGTTCGTTGCCAAGGCCCTACAAGCTGAGCAGATCCCAACGCCGTCTGATCTGCCCATTGTCGCTGCTAAAATAGGAACGCGTCTGTACGTAGGAATTTACAGGCAGTTTACGTCACTCTCAAACAGCATCTCTGACAAAGGATTAGTTTTCGAGACAACTCAACTGGATGAGATAGGAAATACACTGAAAGTGCTCTCTGTGACTCATGGAGTGAAAGAAATGATTGTCGCAGGAGACTTCAATCTGGACGTTACAAGATATGACGACCGCGGTTACTACAGGAAAAAACTAATGCAACGTTGGAAGGGCTACTATGAGGAACTCGGACTTCAATTGCAACCGACAGGTCCAACTTTTCGATCTAATGGCGTTTTCAATGGGGAAAACCGTACCTCCACCATTGATCACGTATACCTTCGAGGAAATACAAACATTCACGTAAAAGTACTCGATGACGCTCTCTCTGACCATGCGCCGCTTCTTGCAACGATCTCGTCCGAAAGAGCTCCTAAGCGGATTGTAAAAGAAACAAGGGAGGAACGCAACTGGTCCACACTCGACGTACCTGCACTAGAGCTTTTCCTTCTCAATTGGGACTGGCAGCCCCTTTTTGACTCATCCAACGTAAATGACATCAATCTTCACATAAAAACAGCCATCACAGCTGCCTTGGATGTTGCTGCTCCTCTTCGAAGATACACCACTCCAAACGCAAATGTTAGGCTTCAACCGTATACTCGAGCAGTCATGCGAGAACGGGACAAGGCGAAGAGTCTAGGGAAAAAGTGCTACAAGGCCCTAAGGAACAAAGCACTGAGTCTAGTTAGACGTGACCATGTTTCTTTTAATCTATCTCGAATCAAAAAGGGTGGGCAGACAGCAGCATGGAAAATCGCAAATGAAGCCATGGGCAAAGGAAACGACGGCGTTCTGCCTTTTCTAGAAGGCTGTAGAACCGACACAGACTCTGCTAACATGTGCAATCAGTTCTACATCGATAAAGTTGACCGACTGCGTTGCGATCTATGTCCTGATTCCCAAAATGCAAGCTCTAATGCCGATTCGGACGGCGAATTTGGATTTCACAATGTAGGCACTGCTGCTGTGAAGAGGGCACTAAAATCCCTCGCCCCTAAGCACTCTGCCGGCATTGACAAAATTCCTATCGTCGTATATCAGTCAGCCTGGACAGCATTAGCCCTTCCAATCGTTCACCTCATTAACACAATCATAACTTCTCAGATATGGCCAGACGAGTGGAGAACGGCAATCATAATCCCAGTACTGAAAAAGGGCAAGCCGCGTAAAGAACCCTCTAGCTATAGACCTGTCTCACTCCTTTGTGCCATCTCAAAATTGACCGAGCGGGTACTTTATAATCAACTCGTGACCTACGTCGAAGCTTCTTGTAAACTCCCACAGGAACAACACGGCTTCAGAACTGGACGCAGTGTCGACACTGCCCTTGCAACTCTACTGTCCAACGCTGCTAAGGCTTGTGATCGTAAATTAAAGGTATGCATTGCTGCCTTCGATTTTTCTGCGGCCTTTGACCTTTTGGAAGCAGATATACTTCTGGCCAAGCTCCAATGGATGGCGGGGCCCACCAAAAAGCTGATGCTCAGCTACTTAACAGGAGGGCGACAGCAGGTGAATTGGAACGGCCAACGGTCCAATTTCCTGAACATAAAGTACGGCGTCAGACAGGGTTCTGTGCTTGGCCCCCTACTTTTCATTCTTCTCACGGCTGACCTACCTGATTACCTGAGAGTAGCTGTCAATCCAGAAGCTCAGCTTGAGGTACTGCTATATGCCGACGATACTTCTATTGTCATCTCGGCTCCATCCTGGGAACAGGTCGACTTCGCTATGGGCTCGGCATCGAAGGCCTTGGAGGCGTACTCTAATATCAATGGACTCCACCTAAACGTTGGGAAAACCCAAACGTTACGTCTGGGTGCTCCAGACACTCCTTCGACCGCTACACTCGACCTTCTGGGGGTAACTGTTAGCAGGAACCTGACATTTGGACCCCACCACGAAAAAATTATTCAGAATGTCAGGAAACGAATCGGAGTCATCCGCCGGCTCTGCACTACGGTATCGCGAGGGCCACTGCTGACCGAGATAGCTAGAGCCATAGTTATCGGGAAACTTCAGACGTCTGCTTGGGTGACTAGAAGTGCAAACTTCTCGTCTGCTGCTGAACCCCCTCACACCCCTACAATGGCAAAGACTAGCTCAGATGCGCAACTTGCCATCAACGATCTCGCACGTATCTTGCTGGGAGTTCAAAGAGCAGATCGGTTGCGTGTGGTTGACCTTCTCGACAGGTCACATCTTCCATCTGTAAATGAGATCTTAGTGAAGCAGGCTGCCATATCCGCTTGGAAGGCTATGAATGTGGACAGTTGTCCCTTGGAGAGGATTCTTGAGGGCTTCGATGAGCGCACCCGTAGTGCTACAATATGCCTCAAGAAACCCGTTTCTACCAACTGTGTCGCTGCTGTTAACCTTTCAAAGGCCTGGAGCTTGTCACAGCCATTAAGAGAGGCATGCACCTTATCAAGTGCTCGGAGGGTAGCAAAGACAATGGCAGAGTTGTCTAGATCCTTATAGCTCCTTAAGTTTAATGTATTTATGAAAATTGAAAAAATATTTACTTTTATATATATATTTTATTATTATTATTATTGTATAATTATTTGTTTGTATATAAAGATACATGTTTTTTATATTAGTAGCCATGAAGGCTAGGGCTATAGTAGCTCTGTAATAAATCATACAACAACATACAATAAACAAAAATAAAATTTCTTAAAAAAATATGATTGATAAAAGTATCACGCTATGCTAATTGGAAATCACAAATATACAGCGAATAGGGGCACTATGTTTCTCTAGATTTACTATTAAAGTCCTGGCATTCTCTTTAATTTCCTCAGCACCAATATTTATCAAACACAATGACATTCATTTTCAAAAATAGTTTTATATAGAAAAACAGGCATTTATATCTAGCACCCAAGTACTTTAGTAATACTAATGTAAAGATATGTCTTGGTAAAATACACAATTCGGTCAAATAATAGAAAATAAGTTTTAATCGTGCTTTCATTTCAAATTTAGTACAGGATACTAAATTGAAATAATCCAACGGAACTCAATACAAAATAGCATCAAAGATCAATTATAACACCTTAAGTATACACACACACAATATATATATATATATATCCTTCCATCTCCTCTGAATGGTTAGTGGATCAATAAAAGAGTTCAACCTTTTTTTGTCCTCCTCCTCGTCGGTAGATTTTGTTTTCTTATTTTTTATGGAAATTCAAAATAAAACTTGCCAAGAGCCGCCATTTATTTAAAGAATCTCCCCTTCACTCGGGAAAGAGGGGGGGGGGGACTCTTTTACTTTTTCTGTAGCCTTTAGGAATACAGTTACTCACCCAAAGGGAGAGAGAGGGGGGGGAAGTGTCTTTTTCTTGATGCTCCTCCGTTCTTTTTCCCCACCCCATCATCCTTCCCTTGAGCTTTTGATATGCAAATGTACTTGGAATGAAAATACATTCATATTACTAGATGGGACTTAACAATAAAAATAATAACACTCTTATTCTTCAAAGTACGAGTAAGTTCTACCCAAGACAGACATAGAGACAGAAGGGAAAGAGAGAGAGAGGAATGGTTGAAGAAAATCAAATATAAAATGAGCTTTCCATTACTATTCCTCATTCATAGGATTGTAGAGCCAAGTAATTGCCTTTCACGATTTAAATCAAGAGTATTATTAAATCGAAAAAACAGCATTTTAATTGTACTCCCAAAAAGTACTCCATTTTGTGTATGATCAGAAACGAATACAAATTCTACAAAGAGGTCAAAAACAGCATTTTCATGATGGTTTAAACAATTCTTTTTCCCCTTTACTTCAGCAAGATCTTTATTTTATAAATATATAAATATATGTAAATAATAATTTAATTATTTTTTGTCATTTTAATACAAACATAAATAAATATTCGAAATACTAGGTTCGATAGACTAATTTTAATGCTATAATGCTTATTTATATCCTGTCGGATGCAATTCTATCGAACCATATAGGCAAAAAAAAATATTGAAGTATATAATTATTACAATGTAGTTATAAAGTTTATATTTTTCTTATTTTATATACTCCTTGACACCCGTAAAAATAAATATATGCATATATAAAAACCTCTTATTTAAGGTATGCGCTATGGTACATATTTTGATGATACAAACAAGTTCAAAGTTCGGACATTTTCTAGCCGAAAGTGTTAGGCTTTGGTTATGATTAGGTAGGAATATATATTTATAACCAAAGACGAAAAACAGGTGAGGATGAGATATAGGGTTCCTGGCTCTAGTATCTAAAAATTGTACGCATATAATTGAATATTCAACGGGATTAAAGTTTGTTTTTTATGAAACAGCATCAGAGCACCATAAAAACAACAATTCTCCGCCAGGAAACATGATGAAAAAACATCATTGTCTTCAAAACACACTGCGCTGGTGTTTGCCTCCCATCTGTAACCCTCATTTGAATATTTACGAGTTCGCTGAGCTCCGTAAAAGGGGATTTATAAAGTGAAAGCTGCTTGGATCCAGACCCATCATTAATTATGCATATATAAATGCTGATGCTTCAGACAGAGTGTGAAGTCTGCCGCTGGTATAATAATGTAATCAAAAACATCATTTGAACAGAGCAGGCTTTGATCCTTTGCCCCCCCCCCCCCTAGTACAAATGTGTTGATTTATTTTGTCCTATTTAATGATTAAACATTTCATAGCAGGCTGCTTTAGTCAATTGAATTTAAAAGTGGTTCCATTCCTTGTTTGGCAAACCATATTTTCACTATAATTGTAGAAAAAAAATCAAATGTATCGCGATAGCTTAGTGCAGTGTTTCCCAAACTTTTTCTGCCCCCCCCCCCCCAAAAAAAGGCATACACACATTTTGTCCTTTCCTTGGAAGGAATTTGCTTTGGAAGCACATCTGGTGATGCTTCATCCTCTGCTTTGCGTTTACGTTGGAGCTGCGTCAAAAATTTGTACATGTTATGCTAGGAGTATTATTTAGTCTACTGTATTTATATTTTCATTCATTCGTTTTTTCCTGCACCCCTCCTGCAATTGCTCTGCGCCCCCCACTTTGGGAACCACTGGCTTAGTGTGTTAAGGCGTGTTCAACTCTCCATATTGAAGGTGCAGGTTCGACTCCCGCGAAGGAAATATCAATGTTTGTCAACCTCATCGATTAATTTTAACGCTATGATGCTTATTTATATCTACATGAATGCAATTATATCGAACCAAGTAGGCGAATAAAGATGTAACGTCACTTAAAATATCTTTGAAGAATGAAAAGTTATGGAGGACTCATAACTACTCCAAAGGTTTTAAAGTTTGAGACATTTTTTGTGCAATATGTTTTAACTTTAAAGAAACCAGTCGAGTGATGATTCAAAATACAGCAAAAAAACTTTTTTATTTTGTCGTCAACGTTTGGCATATGGTCAGTCCCCTTGTAGGATCAATATATTTTTACGTAGGTCCGATCCAGAATGAAATAAATTTTTAACAACTAAAGTACAACTAATATTATACAAATTAAGATTTTGAAACGCATCCTAGCCAGAGAATTTTGAACCCCATTTAAATGTTTTAATCAATGAAGCTTGCCATTATTTTTCAATTGTATTAGGAATTAAAATGTATGCTGAATACTTATGAAGGATAAAAAAGTTTTGTACTTAAGTAGCATATATATATAAATATACACACACATATCATAAGTTAATTTAACGTGACGTCACGTATGACATTATTTATAAATAAGTTATAATGGAGTTGAAGCGATTCCTTGTATATCCGCCGGGTAATTTTCAATTTTCCCTGATTGTCTGACGTCACAGTAAAATACAAACAACAACTTATCTATTTATTGTGACTTCAGAGAGGGCACTCGTTCCTAGAGCAATGTTTATTTGCTAACAAATATAATTAAATATTATTAAATACTCAATAAAATTACTGAGTGGCTTCTTGTTTAGTCATCGGAGGAGGACTTTTGTCTTCTCCAGAAGGATAAAAACTCTTTAAAGAAATCATCCGGCTTCGCTATTAACAGTTCTTTTCCCTTAATTTTGTTATTTATCCATCATTTTCCACAATCTTCTTATCCTGTCCAAGATATTTTAAGAGAAGATGGAAAAATACATCGATGAATCTAATTGAAGTAATTAAAAAAAAATATTTTATATACTATTATTTATAAAAATAAATTGTTTCATTTTTAATATAGTTTATGTTAAGTATTGGAAATATCATGTTTGTATAGTATTTATTTAATTATTATAATGTTTTGAGTTGCAAAAAATCAAAAAATACAATCAAAAACAGTGTTTATTAATTTTATAATAACACAAAGTTTTATTTCCTCATAAAAAGATAATTTAATATCAAGAGTTGAAGGAATTTGAAATTTTAATCTAAAATAATATAAAATATTTGAACTCATTTTTAGATGGCTCATTTTACAAATCAAAAAAAAAAATAATGAGGCCAGTTCACTGGTTAGACACATTCACTCAAGATTAATAAAAAAGATATGAAAAAATACTGATAGGCAACAATTCAACAGTTTTCTACTTTATGAATTCGTCTCGTGCTTGAAGGAATCCCCTTCCACTCCGATGGGTTCTTGTATTCCGCATTCCCAGCAACGGTTTTATGTCTCTGAATACGAAGCTTTGGACTACGGAAAATAAAGAAGACAATTAATTATTATTAAAGCAACTTTGCTATTCGAAAGGAAATTATTAAATGTTTATATATTTATATATAAATTTATTAAATGTATGTAAATAAAAAGTCTTATTAAAATCTATTAAAAGTAGAAAACAAAGTTTCTTTTAGTTCATAGAAGATTTGATCATATAAACATTTTTATCAATGCAATTAAAATACACTTAAATAGAACAGTAAATATTTCATAAAAAACACTTTTCATGAATACAACTAAAATTAAGATTGTAGTTCGAATCACCTATGTCCAGCATAAGATATATAGCTTTTGATTTAAGGGAGATGAAATATAATATATCTATACATATATATATATTTATTACATCTATGTAAATAAAAATAAAAGTAAAATAAAAATATATAAGTATACATATATTAATCAAGAGCATATAAATATATTGATCAAGAGCATATAAATATATAAAGAGCCCTCGACAGACATATATATGCATTGATTGCCTAGCAAAATTGATTTACTACTTACGATGCGTCAAAGTAAATATAAATCAACAAGTGCTCGTCTAAAAATAATGTCTCATGGTTTACATTTATATATATATATATATATATATATATATATATATATATATATATATATATATATATATATATATATATATATATATATATATATATCGTTTATTTGTTGTCGTTCGCGAACGATGAACGACGAAGGATAATGTTTTTAACGACGACGAACGATAGGAAAATTCCTTGTCGTTCGTTTTTGGGCCAAAAACAGACAAGATTTGTAGTTTTCATGGGACAAATTTCCTTTCTAAAAAAAGTAATCACTTTTTTTCAGAAATTGGTTTCCAAAAAAAACGTCATCACTTATTTTCAGATATTTATTTCTAAAAAAACGGTGTCAATTTTTTTCAGAATGGTGAACAACAAACGAACGATGAACGACGAACGATTCAATTTAAAATTAACGATGAACGACGAACAATAATTTTTGGCGAACGACAATTTTTCGCTAAAGTCAACAAGTCTGATATATAACTTTTATTGACGAGATCAACGATGATCGACTGTAGTATGTATGAATATATTGTTTGGCTAAAGAGGTTAATACTTAAGATTAATTAATATAACTTTTTACAAATCTTAGGGGCACTAGTCCTGACCCATAAATCGTCTTACACGAACAAGTACCATTAAATCAAAAGGGACTTTAAAATTTCACGGAACAATTTTATTTGTCCTCAACTAATGCAAAAATACTTGTGTACATATATACATTGTAATCTTTAGTACTGGTTTGGTAAATGATAATTATTCTTTTAAACATATAGTCATCTAAAAGCAGCAATACCCACATACTATATATATATATATATATATATATATATATATATATATATATACTAATAGAGGTTTACTATTATGATATAAATATATGTTTTTTATATCATATATATATATATATATATATATATATATATATATATATATATATATATATTGTTGCCCCCCTTGCCCCCCTGTCTCCTACGCCTATGTATATATATATATACCTTTATACCTATATAACAAAAACAATACCTAATATATTTTTCAACAAAATATACACTGCAGCTAGAATAACTAGTAAATATACCATTAAATTTGTTAAAAAACAGTTTTGAAAATAACTACTTGGTGCCAATCAAATATCTGCGTTCTAGACGCTTTGCATAACAACTCTGACATTATAATGTTTGGAACCTTCACTTAAATCATTTTTCTAACAGGACTTCTTAGAAATTACTAATTAATTTTTCATAGTTCTTTTTAAACTACCTTACCTTGCGTATAGTTTCCAACAGCAATGTCCGAAGGTTCTAATGCTCTTATCCTTGGGACTTATGAATCTCCGACTCTCAAAGAAGCGCTGAGGCTGCCCTCGAAAATTAGTCTTGGGATAAATGAGGATCTCACAGTTCTTTTTATTCTTCTTAGAGCGTCCCTTGGACCCGAAGGACATCCGCCGTGCAGATCGAATACCGTCTCTCAGAGGCATGTAGCTCGTGCCAAGCCCCAAATCCTCCAGAATCAAGGATGTACCTGACCTGGATGCAAGCCAATCATCGTAGTAGTCTTTGCAAACGTCCAATATTTCAATTAGCTTGGCTATAAAATACAAAATAAGAGAAAACCATGTTTATACTAGGTAGATATATCAAAAGACTAAAAAAACGTGTCATATTTTTTTTGCATTTTAATGGTTTGGAAAGACACTCCTTTGGAGAATATTTCTTACAAATAAATGCAATTTATCTAAATATATTGCAACATGAACAACGTGTTCCGATTTTAACTATCTTTTCTGCATGAGTATCACTATTGATACTGGAAAGCTCATTTTGGTTGTAAATGCTAGTTTTACGTTTGAGATGTGATGTGATTTGCCGTGACGTCATATATAAATAAAGTAATGTTTTAGGCCTATTCATTCAGTGACTGAGCGAGGAGCTTTTAAGTCTCACCAACGAATATTTAATTACCTTCATTAAAATAAAACATTACCTGAAAGAAACGACAACAATAATCATCTGCACCTCTTAAGTTACTGTATATACATTTATATACCAGTACATATATAGGTCTAACCCAAGATTTCACAGGATAAATACATGGAGGCAATACGTCAAATCAAGGAATATAAAAAAATAAAAAATGCCTCTCCTTCACTTTTATATCTTTATATAGATAAATTGAATGATAAAATATATTCAGTCGTTCATGATTTCTTCAGATCATCAATGCAATAATAATTGATGGCTGAATCGACTGCAAATATTCTATAATGGCGACATTTAGGAAAATATATTTTTAATACTATTATGCTTACTCATATCCTCAAAGATTGAACCAAATAGGGGAAAATCAAATTAAGACAATAATTGAAGGAAAGAGGTTTCTTCTATTCAATATAATTATTTAATAGTGTTAAGTATTTCATATTTACCAAGATATTATATCGATTAAGCTTCTAAATAGCTACACATTCTAAGTTATAACAATGATGCCATTAAACTTTTTTTAGCCAAACGATACTTGGCCACATATTTGTCCACATACTGTTTTTTACAGGGTATAATGGATCACCATTGGATTGCTTACGATATTCCAAGAGGTTCTCAAGTGTATTTGAAGCAGATATCGCCAAGAATCGTTGACAAAGGCTCTCCAACTTGTGGCTCAAATCCCGTTTCCCTTCCACTTCTTAAATCAGAAGAAAATACAACTTAATTTCATCAAGAAAACCCCCCTAAAAGCAAACAACAACTCAAATTGGTCTTTGTTTTCATAAAAAGACAAACATAAAATGAAAAAAAGAAAAAATCAGATTAACTTTTTATGCATAAAACATTCATAATCATGTTTCTCCAGCAAGCAAAAATATAGTAAATCTTCAATAAACAAAAATTGCTTTTTTATAAAAAGAAGAAATAATGGAATGCACCTTGTAAAATTTAATAAACTCGTTTATTTCAAACGAGATTGTTTGTGTAGTTATCTATGCACATCTCATATATACAATCAAGTAATGCATGAGAGCATAACTTCTAAGGCAATCATTTTCTTCCATAAAAAATATTCTAGTTGATATATATATTTACCAGACAGGATTCCAGGGAACAAAGTATAGTAAGACAAAGGCATGAACGACCCATGTTTCTCTCATTTGCTACTGCCTCTGAGACAGCGGAAGTATGGTGAGCTCTCTATCAACTGGGACTTTGTTCATATAATTTATTATTATTATATACGCAAACATAATGATAGCTGTAAAAATGAATAAACAAAGTTCCGGCGAGTTATTATTCTTATTATTTCGTTCTAAATATGTCCTTCCAATATGGTGTGTGTAGTAGAGGTCAACTGATAGTGAGCTTTTAGCATGACCATATAGCAAAAACAGATTGCCGATTAATCAGCCGATACCTCTTCAGAAAAAATCATCCTTATCAGCAATTGTATTATCCAAACATATAAAGCCACATAGTGAATGCAGAACATTCAACATAAAGAAATCAAATACAAAAATAAATCACGGTTGATTAAATGGAAACTCAAAGTAATTTGAGTTGTCCTGTAGCATATCAGAAAAGGTCCCTATATCCAAGGTATGCCCATATGGCCAAGAGAGCTGACACTCCAGTGTTACGTCATTAACCCCCCCCCCCCCTACCTCTCCCTCAGCAAGCGTGAATACTAATATTATAATATAATTTGGCTAAAGACAAAATTAATGAAATTACTGACGTTTCCATGAGAACCGAAATAAAGATACCTTCTATTCTATACAACTTCCTTATATTTACTTTTTAGTTTGGTATCATGTGTATTTATGGGGATGAGAAGAACCATACAAAAGATTATTGAAATGTCTTTAAATACGATGGATTGAAGTTGTAAGTGGTACGATATATTTTAGTTAAAATACGATTAACAAATTTATATCATAATAGTAAACCTCTATTAATATCGGTAAGCAAGCCCTGCAGAGGGGAAGGCAAAGTATCCAGTGGACGCATCGTCAGCAAGAGAGTATCCAGGGCTAACAGACGCAGGCCGCCGTCCAATGTTGCTTCCAAGGAGACGAATGGCCTGAGACGGCCGCCTCTTCTCATTCAACCTTGCTTGAAGGGAGACTCAAGGATTCGAAAGGGTTCCTCTTTCTTCCCTTGGAGTTGGAGAATCCCGTTATCTCTATTGAGGTCTGAAGAAAGAAAGAGGGTCTGCGCTGGGATCTCTGGCCAGTTTTCTTCTTGTAGCTGTTGCGGCTGTCGGCCTACAACAATGGACTCTTCTAGGGGCCCATTGACCCCTCGAAGGGACACACTCTCTAGGCGTAAAGGATTTTGGAAGCTCGTTAGTTGAGTTTGCTCGTTGATGAATTGTTCCCGAAGAGATGGGCGGGTCGTTCGCAGAGCAAAGAGACGACCATCAGTAGTTTGAAAGAGTTGAGGCTGTATATCCAGAGGATCCAGGGAAGTTGTAAAGACGTTTTGGACTTGCTGGAAGGCTCTTTGGTCCCTTGGAGGACTTCCACTTATCAAGTGGATCACATTGAATAATGCTCCTACGACGAATAGACCTAAAGAATGAGGAAGAAGTTTGAATGAATCGTACATACAGGAGGCTATTTTTTTGTTTATAGTGCTTACCCTCATGTTGTTTCACGGATGACTTTTAGGACTTTGATGGTTTTAAGAATAAATTCCTCGATATTTATACTTGGACCCAAAAAGAAAACTTTTTTTTCTCCCTGAAAAACATAAAAAGCCCACAAAATAACAAAGAAATATAATAATAATTATATTTTTATGGATTACTTCATCATGGATGGGACTCAGGAATGCAACGAAACCGTTAATATTGATTCTGATATGCTTGAAGACAGACGGGGGAAGTTTGAATATAAATGACCATATATGGAAGAAAATTGTCGTATGTCTAAAAAGCATATAAAGCACTAAAAGTTTAAATATTGATATACATAAATCTTATATATAATCCATTGCAGTTATTAAATTATATTGTCAACGGTATGTATCGTTTTGTATCATATCTTAATCAATTTAATAACACGATGTACGATGACGTCACTAGTTAATGCTTTGTAATTTTTAAAGGAGTTAATCGTTTAATTTACAAAAATATTTATGCGATAAATTCAATATTCAAACGCAAGAATGACTGATACATTGATGTATAACCGAATTATTTGACTGATTTGATTATTTGAGTAAGATCAAAACTTTTATTAGTAGACTTCACTCTCTATACGATAAAACCTTCAAATTTCTAATTGTACAACTGAAATGACACTAAGACCAGTGAGGATTTTAATATTAGCTTGAGTCAGATTATTGATTATTCTCTAAAGAGTCCATCTCTTCCTAACAATTCTTGAATCCTTACTACAGAAGATGTCACATATTTCCCCCTCAATTCTCTAAAATATTAGAAAAAACGTAAGATTTGAAAAAACTAAAATACTGTTGTTTAGTGGCGAGTCATTGTTTCAAACTATGTGTTATATATATATATATATTTGTTTCATTGTTTTTGTCGTATCCTAGATTTGTTGTTTCTTTTAATTAATCAATAATTGTAGACTAACATGTCTATGTAAAATTTATCTTTTATATAATTACTTGGAATATTTTAGAAGTCCATAAGATAGTTTTTTTTGTAAAATCTCGAAATTCAAGCCTTGAATAATTTTTATTTGTTATAATATCTGAGAATGAAGTATCTACGAGTCAACCTTGAGACTTTGAAATAAGGTTTTGTTTAGATTTACCGGGCCGTGCATAATTATTTACCGATTTTTGTTCAGAACATATTGCGGACAATACGACATTTCGAATGACTTGAGAAACAATTTATTCAAACATTTTTAGAATAATAAAATAGTTTGTGATCAAATTTAATCAATGTAGCCACCATTTGACTCAATGACACTGGTCAGGCGACGTCTGAAGCTGCCACAGACTTGTTGGATGTAATCGGCGTCCATGGAGGCCCAGGCCTTGTTGACAGCAGCCTTTAAGGCATTTATGTTCTTGTGTCGTTTTTTGCAGGCCTTGGTCTCCACGTGTTCCTAGATGGAGAAGTCTAGCGGGTTCAGATCTGGCCTCTGAGTAGTCCTTGGGTCAAAATTCATGTTGTCCTTGAGCCACTCCTGAGCTTTCTTGGAAGCGTGGGCGGGTGCTCCATCTTGTTGAAAAACCCAAGGAGAGTTGCCGACTATGGATTTGATCCACGGAAGGACCTTGGACGCCAGAATCTTCACATAATCATCCGCTGTTAATCTGTACCCAGTGGGGAACCATGCCGGCTTCATGGCTTTCCTGTTAGAAACCACGAGACCCAACATCATCACCGAAGCAGGGTGCTTTGTTGTTGCCACATAGCTGTGCTTATCTTGCACATCTCCAAAGCTCACAACACGGTCATTTTGCCTGTTGAAAACAGGATCGACTGTAAAAGTTTTCTCATCTGAAAAAATGATGATGCGTCCAGATGAGCTTTTGATATCATTCAGAATAAAATTCATAAGGTTTCCCGAGTATTCCCATTCCTGTCCATATATCTTCGGAATCTTGACTGAGATCGTCAAATATCTAGCTGACTTAGCTATCATTATAGCACGGATGTTTGATGATTCTAATTGAGTCCCCTCTGTTAACACTATTGCGATGTACGCTTTCAACCCTGGAAGAGTAATGTTAATGGATTTGACTTCATCAGCTTTAACATTATAGTTGGAATCGATCCCAAATAGCATTGCTGCCCTGAGATTGGTCGGCGACTTGTCTTTTATGTTTAATTGTAATAACTTCCTTACAATACTTAAAGCGGGACAGTCGAAGAAGGTGTGAATAGTTTCGGGCTAGAGCTCATCGCAGTCTTTACAATGGTTGTTGTAGGATATTAGTTCATTAGAGATCTGAAATTGAAAAGTAAAAGTTTTATCCTCAAAATGTCCAGAAGTCAAACACATTATTCGACTCTCCTAGATAGAAGAATGCTTTAGGACTCGCAAAAACTTTTCGCAGAGGTTATTTGCAACCTCATTGTTTTCATCCCTATCCTTAAATTTCGGATACCATGGCCTAAGTGGTATATTACCTTTAGCAGTTCTTCTCAGAGGAAAAAAGAGCCTTCCAGTATTGAATACTGACTTAGCATGAAGGTCTTGCACAGTAATGGTATTATCAGAAAAAGCAGAATGCTCAAGTTTTTCTGGACCAGAAAGATTAACAAAAAAGGACTCATATGACGGTATCAGACTATTATATCAATTGTAGTATTGCTGTCGTAAATGGGAGTCCCTGCCCACAAAACTCTTTGAACTGCAGCCCATTCATGGGACTTGTCCATTATGATCTGATTGGAAGGTATCTATGCAAGCATGAGCAATATATATATTGAAGAATGGGAAATATAGTTCCGCCATTCTAAAAAAAGGACTCCGATTGAGTTTATGTCCATTGTAAAAAGATACAAAGTCGTCTCTCTCTCAATTGACATATTTTAAAGATTTTTACAAATCTACTGCAAATAAACTGTATTAAAATAAATACCCCCAAAACTACTTAGTTAAACATTATCAATATTAATAGATAAAATAAAAACCAACGTTGCGTTTTTATGCTTAAGACTTTATTTCAAAACTATATGTAATACTAATAAGAAGATGTTGCTCATTTACAAAAAGAGGTTGGCTTATTGTGTGCTCATCATCTTGGATTAGACGGGATGTCAACAAAGAGAAAAAAATGAAGAAAAAAAGAAGATGGACAAACATTGATAACGTCTGGGACATGGGACAAAGACCCCTTGTGTGAGGTCGAAATTTATGGGAAGACATGCTGAGGAACAAAAAAAAGTTTATCTTCATGCTTCACCAGATTGACAAATTAATTAAAAACGGATTGATTTCTATCCAGGAATGATTGTCATAGAGAGTGGACATTGATCCTAAGATGGGTTATTCTCAATTATTAAGACACTTTCAATAAAGTAACTTACTTTTTGTTTGTTTGAATGAGGATCCAAGAGTACGAGTCGAATACTAATCTGTGAATTAAGGCAGAATCGAATGACTGACCGTTGTACGTCCTCTTTTCAATCGTTTTTTTAAACTTGATCTTGCTCTAAGTATGTATAATACATAGGTTTGTAGAACTTAAATTATGTTATTCTATTAATGTATTATGTATATCTAATAACATGGTTTGCAAAAATAAAATGCAATGGAACAACAACAATGAAAGAAAAAAATGCATTTGAATGATATGACCACTGGGGCTAATTGTTTGGTTTGCAGTCGATCGGAAGGGGTATGTTGAATAGTGGAGCATGGATCTTTAATTTAAATTTTGATTTCAGTGAATAAATGGATTTTATTCTTTAGAATTAGATAATTCGTTTGTGAACAATGTTTTTATATAAAAAGAGTCAATGCTATCAATCCTTTTAAAGAGTCATTTGCACATAAATACAATTTACTTCAATTATTAAGTATACTCGCATATTTGGGCGACTACGGCGCCCATATGTTCATATTACATAAGTTTGTTAAAATTTGTATCATGGATTTTGTGGAGATAAAATAAATGTCAAATGAGTTACAATAATTTTCAGTTTTGTACAAACATTCCTCATAAAAAGTTTGACTTTGTACAAAGAATATGTTTTAAGTCACATGAGATGCTTTTTTATCTTTTTTCCTCTCTTTACCTTGAAAAATAGGTAGTAAAATCAGAAAAGGTGACTTTTCTGGTTCATTTCTGGTCCCATCACTTTGCAAATAGTTTTATTAGGTCTGCCTTGACCCAATGATTCCATAGGTACCTTCAAAGTTCAAATCTGACCATAAATGTGGGAGAAGATAGCGTGCTATATATATATATATATATATATGTATAGATCAATTACTTGAAATATGGGTTCGGTACCTTTTGCGAGCCGTCATATCTGCCTTCTTTTGAGAGTCCATCAATATCGACGTTTGGGTTACTTTTGCGATCTTTTTGTTTTTATAATGAACCAGCAAATTTTCTAGAATACCCACTTTGAACTTATATTTTCTTAACACATCAAACTTTTCTTTTGAAAAGTTAATGAATATATAATTAAGTGCTTTGGAGTTACAAACAAAGGAGAACCTAGCAAACAAATAAATAGATCAATTTTTATTTGGGTATATTTTTGCTGGGAATATATATAATTAGATAAACTCGGCACTTATGAATTTTCCTAGAGTTTTTACCACCCTGAGCCCTCAAAATTGTTCACAAAAAATTTACTCAAGATCTTATGAGTTGTTTGACTCAGGGGTACTACGAAACGAACAGACACACGAACGGAATTCATATTTATAAGTTTAAATATTAATGTTGTTTATCTGAGTTTTGGCCTTATTACGTAGAGTACTTTTAAAGCATACATAATATAAAATTTTATGTCATTCTACCTATTTAAAATAAATTATAATTGACTTATGTGAATTGAAAGAACAACTAAAGACATTAAAAAATGTTGGTACTGTGCATTTAAATTCACATTTATCTGTTTTTATACTTTTTTAATAATCCCATACATCCTTTAAATATGTACATTTGTGAAACAAAAACAATATTGGAATTATTTTGCTAACAAATACCAATACCGAAATTTATATATATATATATATATATATATATATATATATATATATATATATATATATATATATATATATATCCTTATTTCCTTCTTTTAACCCTTCTGTTGTCTGCTGCTTTAGACGAAGTTAACAAATTAACATTTAAATTAAGTATAATATGTTTTTTTATTTTGGAGATGGAGATTCAAGACTTTGTATTTTCTATAATGATTATTTGCTCTTGCAAATTTTAATCTCGTGTTAAAAGTAAATTGGATCTTTTTTATTATATTTGCCATGTTCGTAGAACAAAGGGTTTTGTTATAAAGGAAAGGAAGACTTTATAAGGGCTCACTCACTTATTGCTTGTTCAAGAAAAATGAAAGGTTGAGTGAATGCAAATGTCTAAATATTTATTTATTAGGATGTAAGAGGTTTTGTGACTATTAAAACCGTCGTAGAGTTAATGACACTCTCCCTCCATCTCCTCTGTTAGTACTTATTGTTTTCATATCCATGAATGCTTGAGTGTATTCTTAGTTGAGGTTGGATATAATAAATAAATCTCAAAAGCTCTATGTATGAATGGCTTTTCTCCCGTAAGTCAATATATATTTGCGCAAATCTATCTTTTTCCTCTTTTCCTTCATTTCATATATATTTATTATTATTGTTGTTATTTATAAAAAAGCGCACCCGCCGATCATATATGATGGTTGTATGTTGTAGAAGACTTGTTTCTCTGACGGTAGATGTCTCACAACATCGTCTTCTCTTTTAAGCGGGTTCCCAGTCTGAGTCGCCATCTATTGAGAAGAAAAAATACTAGTTTTTTTAAAAATAAATGTATTTGTTTGTATATGGATGTAGGTATATATTTTTTTGTTATCTGATTGTTTAATACCTAGATTCAGAAACAGATTATTATAAAAGAACAATACATTTGATACATTAATCAACATTTCTACATTATGGAGGATCACTTAATAAATTTTTTAATGATCGGTTATGAACATTTATAATTCGATATAAATCAATATACTTCATACATATTCACTTAATCAATTATATATATATATATATATATATATATACATATATAATATAATATTACGGTTCAAGGAATACAATAAAATATAAGAGAAGCAAAACCCACATAAATATACTTTGACTTCGAATGTTATAAATATTTGATGATTTATACACAAAAACTTTCTATGCTGCAGCGTTTTTCATGAGAGATATTTTATTATGTTGCTGACACAAGATCAAGGGGCATCCTCCTCCAAGGGTATCCTTAATGTACAGGCCGCATATCTAGCCAATGCAGCCAATATAATCGCTCTTATTGCAAGCAGTTTTATTCGTGAGTATCACCAAAGTTTCTTTCGGAATCAAAGCATTTTATTAATTTAATTTATTTAACTGATCACAGTCAGATCAGAGAGGCTCTTTTGGCTCATTGGGGAACCTTGATATGTTTGTATTGCCACTTTCCTCACGGCTTCCCTGATTGAACGGGGCCTCGGCAAATTGCCCAAGAGCGCCCAGTTGGGAAGATCACCCCCGCCAAGGTTGCCACTATATTTAATAAATAAACAAAAGGAAGTTTCATATAGGCAGCTTGTGATGCTAGAGCTTGATTAATTATGAATTGTTTTTAATGAGGGATCTTTTTGTATGGTTAGAAAGGAGTCCAGGAATGAATATTTTTTAATTGCCTTATTATTCATGAAGGCTTAAGAATGAGGAAATGAATCATAGTTATACATATAACTAAAGGAGAAGACTCGATTAATTGTAATTTGGGCTGAACCTTCTCTAGGTTTATTATTAATATTAATATTTGGGTTCATGTAGGTACATCATGATCCTATTATTATAAATAATAGGTGGAGAATGGAGGATGAAGTTGACTCACGATCCATTGAATGGACTTGCCTACTTATAATCTCACTTCCCTACTACTTGAGAGGCCCAAAAAACATTATTAATCATCTTTTTCTTCTTCTTTAAGAAAAGGTTTCCTATTATTATTTTATTATTAATACTCACTTCGTCTCGCTTATCTATTATTTATTATTGGTATGCTCAAAACTCAAAAATAGCCGCATCATTTCTTGTAATTCGCCATAGAGTGGGAAGCTCTTGCTACTTGCCGTCCGCCCAATTCCTATTATCTACATACACCATGAACAACACGTGTCAATCCTTACTTGTATTCATATGTTTCATGAATACAGGGTCCAGCCACGAAAAATCCCTTCCTCAACAAAGTCAATTTTTTAAATGTACTTTTTCTAGCAATCAATATTTTCTTCAAAATATTAAATTTTATAGATAAAATATTACGTATGGACAGTCAAATGAAAAAGTTTGTTAGACAAAGCCAACCAGACCTGATATGGTATAAGCTGGTAGAGGTTTAAATTTATATTTGTAAATTGATAATTAATTAACATTTTATATATAACTTTTAAAATATCGCTCCTTCATTGATTGTTTTTTTCCTGAGCCACGGGAGTGAAATCAATCATTTGCCGGATGTTCTAGCAAGATCCCTCTATGTATTATTTATTTAAAATTTCTTCGAATATAAGTTTTTTAAAGTAAGCAATCTTAGAACCCACTTGTATTGACAGTTTTCCTTTAAAGAGTATGATAGTAAAAAAACACTTAAGTTTTTTTTTGACAAACTATGAAATGTAATATATATTTGGGTAGACTTCATGGCCACAAAAGGGATATTGTTATTAGGACGAATTACGGGCTATTAATATCAAGATTGATGTAACTGGGTGATGTCAAGATATATTTTGATTGCACAAGTAATTAAATTAAAATACACACCGAAATAGAAAAAAATTGTTGTCAAAACATCAAGGATTTCTTATGCGTAACACACTTCAGGTGTATTAAAATATTAAGGATCTACTATTGTTTTCCAGAGTATTATAAAAACACACAATCTATGTGCACTCTGAGCTTAAATTATCGACCCTGTATATTAACAATAAAACATATAAAACAATATTTTTTTCATTTTGAAAATCTATGGTAGGAGACTAATCATGTTTTTTGGGCGTAATTCATCTGAACAAAACATTAGTTTGCAAAACTGCTGGTAATGAAAAAAAAGAGCTGGCACGAAAATTACTTATTACTAATAGTTTTTAAAATAATGTTTTAGACACGTTCATAATACATAAGCCAATGAAAGCAGTTAATGCACAAAATGGATATTATACTTTTATTTTAATGTCAAAGTTTTTATTGTAATAAAAAAATAAGGATATCTAAATCATTTACACCTTTAAAACAACTTCTCCATTTATATATTTGGTGATGAAACGGCATATTTTACTATAATATGCTTTAAAAATATTAAGTAAACACCTATCAAAATATTCTACTGCCTTTTTTACTTTTTATCTCCTATTACAAATGAAATAAAGACTTTATTAATATATATATATAATTTCAGTGAGGAGAAAGACAAATTGTATAAAACAATCCTTATATCTTATTAAATTGATTTAATCTTCAGAACGTGTCTTTGTGACATATGAAGAAAAAAGTATGTTTTAATAAAACTCAGGCTTAATATTTGAATCCCAAGAGGAGATGGTTATTTTCGGTCTACCTCATTAATAAAATCCTAGGTTAAATACACTAATTACACGCTAGTATGCTTATTTATATCCAGTCAGATGAAATTCTGTCGCACCATTTAGGCAACAAAAAACCCTGAATATTTATAATAACATAATTAGGTTAAATGTGTGTTATCTGAACCAGATCTACATATACATAGTCATAATCAATATTTGGGATACAATATCCAATAAATGCTTATTTTATATATATATATACAGTTATTTGCAAAGAGACCTGGTTTAGTTTGATTTGTGAGCTTTTGTGTTTATTTCATCAGGTATTTACCCATATTCACTTAACTTATATCTAATGATACAAAAAAAGAGTTTTTATTTTTCACATGCACACCCAACATTTTATTTTGTGTATATTCATCATTTTTTGTTGCATAAATGAATATTACTCATATGTGGAGGAAACTACTGATCTTGTACCTCAGTTGATTATTTGTTCCAATTCGCATTTGTGCCTTTGACCCTTTAGGAGACTAGGCCTATTTTTTCAGGCAGTGCAAGAGAGAGAGAGAGAGATGAAAAACACAGCCTCACAAATCTCTCCAAATGACTTGCAGATCTATAAATAAGTAGATATCTTTTCCTCCACCTTCTTTCTTAAATCATCCAAATCCATAATTAATTATTATTATTATTATTCTCGTTCAGATCCCTCTTGGGTTGGTATATTGTGGCCTGGATGAATTGAAAAAAAAGTATAAGATAGATCCTGCAAACCACCAACGACCCAACCCAAGAAGTAATACATAGTTGAGGAGGCTTACCTGAGGTCATTTTGAGAGGAGAAAGAAAAACAACAAAATAATCATTAGTGCTCAACATGGTGCTTTATAATATACTATGTCTACTTTTTTTGCTTCGTAATGCTTAATATACTTAAATAGATAATTAAGGAAAAGAGATTGTCTTATGGCTTAGAATGCACGTGGGTCATAGTATAAATACTCCTTGGAAAAATAAGCAAATATAACTCTTTGATCAACTTTTGACCGTCATAATCCATTCATACACATTGCATTTTAAAATAATAACTCGGAATATAAAAACTATTTTAAAACAAAATAAAAACTAGTTTTTATCGTTAAGATGAGATTAAAAAGGACTTTTTCCACTATAACATCGATCACAGATTACATATCATTTTGTTATAATCAGGGGTTCATTTATTAAAGAAGAAAAATATATTTAAAGTACAAAGACCTTATTATTATTTGACGTCCCGTCAATCAGTTCCTATTTGGGCTATACTAAATAATAAAAACTAATTGTTCTATTAAAACTCAGTATACTAGGTAGCCTATGCAGAAAATAAGAGTCGTCTAGTGCATAAATATATCGCTCTTTTAGTTTTAATTCATAGCCTTAATCGTTAAGAGTGTCACAGAGTTATTAACCTGTAACTTGACCCTCTCATCGCTAGAGAGAGTGCTTGAAAATAATACCCTCTTTCCCCGTCTTCTACTTCAAGATGGCTTCTTCGTGGAAACGTGAGTGATAATGTTATTACACGGTCAATTTACTCTGATTATTAAATCAAAGACCCATCCATGTTGATTTGGGATACTTTTGGCCCCGTAACGAATTCGATTAGTCGACAGGAAGTAGAAAATGAGTATACAGCTCTACATGAATTGTAATATTGAGAAATAACTTCACTACTCATAAAACACTTTTATGTGCTATCTTTTGGAGAAAACTACGATCCAATCATTAGCTTCATTGCTATATATATATTAAATATTATAGTCATAGTAAAATATCTTAACCAATTTCGTTTGGTCAAAATTTATTATTTATTTTTGAAGTAATTGACACATAGTTATCACTTAAATTATCTGTTTTAACTTGTACTTTTTGTGGATAGCATATGCATCATCTTTTATTGATAGTGGATCTATTTTTTTACGAGTCGAAATAATTCTAGGCTTCTGGGCTACTATATACATGTATATTAATAAAGTATAAAATATAAAACTAAAAATAAGAAGAAACAATAATTGTGATACATGAGGTCTTATATAAACTTATTACATTTTATATAGTATTTTTGGCATAGCCTTAAAATATATTTAGAAAAATCATCATACCTAATGACAATAGAGTAACCTTTTGGTCTTTGAGTAGCTATGAAAATGAATTAGATACCTATAATAAACATATGTATATTGATATATCAGGGGCTTTCTTCCCCTCTTACGAAAAATGAATGTAGCATATATATTAAGCATGTATCTCTGTTGTATAATATGTTCTTCTGTTGTTTTCATTCCTTTCTTATGAGATGAATATAATAAATGGTACATCCTGCAATAAATTACAAATGCCTGAATGTATATTATATATACATATGTATGTATTACTACAGAGGCCTTACACCTTATTTGTTGGGGGGGGGGGGGTTCAATTTATATGTTGTTGTTTTGTATTTCTTCTTTTACTCACCTCAGAGTAACTCGTGCAAGGCCTATAATGAATCCTCCTTTGACACAGCCTCGACCCCATTTTGATCATCATTCCCTCCCCCCCAGTCTCTGTGTGTGTTTATTAATATTCTAAGCCATAATAATAATAAAAACAATAATAAAGAACCTCATGAAGACGACCTTCCATATAATTTATTTGATTTCATCAATAAATTAAGTAAATTATATCATGGTCGCACGCGTGTGTGTGTTTTGTGTATTTGCCTGCTTCTACAGATCTTCTTGAATGCATCTTTTTATTACTTACTTAAATTGCAGATGCATCTTTATATGTTTTTTGTACAGAGGAAGTATTACCGGGTGGTGTTTTTTATTTATTACTAGTGTGGTCCTTTTTGTTTGTGCTGTTCTTCTTTTTTAGGGGGGGGGGGGGGAGATACTTTGTAAAAAACCTAATGGAATATGATGTTTTGATGTTCTATCTCATATGAAGGACACACACACACAAGTGCATATTGCAAAGGAGTAGTACGACTTTGGAAGAGATGGCTCCATTCACAATTTTTAAAATGTTTGTTTTTATTATAGTTTATTTCGGGGCATACACAAAAGTATATACTTTATGCAATATTTAAATCCGAAGCATTGATACTGTTTATTATACATTAAGGGAATATTAGAGAATGTTGTATTTATCGAGGGGGTTTCAAAAGAGGAGACTATCATTTTACGTTGATAGGTTTCGAGAAGGACGCACTATTTGTTATTGCTTCTTTGACAGCTGTGTGTAGAAATAATCATAGTTTCATAATGGAACACTATACACTCTAGCAAGGTTTGAAAATTATCAAAATTTATAACAAAAGTGGCGAGTCTGTTGATTATATTTAGATAAGATTATGAATAATATGATAATCTTGACAAGAAAAAAAATATATTTTATTTCTTTATAACTTAATAAAAAAATAATCAATCAAATGATAAGCTTTGATACTCTAAAATTAATTACTTGAATGGCGGATAATATTATAATTCATAAAAAATGTATGTACGACCTGTTTCACAAGAAATGAGACTCTCGTTTCAGCAAGTATAACCTTTGCATTTAATTAAAAAAATAAAGCATAATCTGTTATCTAATAAATATATTAAATTATTTTTTTACGCATCCTCCCGAGGCCTTCATTACAGCTTAAAACCTCCTCACAATCGAGAGTACTCAAGCAGATAACTCTTCCTCTCAGCCTTTTTAGGGTCTGAACCTTATTCTTCTCTGACACCTTGAAGACTTTGATGTTCTTGAAAACCATGGGCTGCTCACAATCCTTCAATTTTATTTGATAATTTCCGCCTCATATTTTACACAACTAAATGTGACAATAAAAAACCATTTGTACTGTTTTGAACAATTATCTTCTGGAAGCTGTTTATCCTTATAAAAAATGCAATTTATATGATAATCAATAGCAAAAGCAAGCAAGGTAGAAGATGAAATTAAATAAATGCTAGTGTCTTTAGAGTATCTATTTTAGTGGATGAGGTTGTATATAAGGTAGCATCAAAACAAATTCATACGGTTATCCAACCCCTCAACACCATAAGTAACATCCCTCCCTAATATGTACATCGTTTTCTACATAGCACATGGGCTGAAAAGTCCCGGGCCTAACACATATATGGCGGTATTTTATTGCAATCACCTTTTTATCAGTTAAAACTAACCTTCACAGGACAGCTGTTAAAATTTCATGATATTCTATTCATTAGTTTTGAATTATTGTGCTATAAGTGACGCTACTGTTGATATTTTCAAGACAATGGATCAAAAATAATTTCGTGTTTTAATTGTACACTGCTTTTTGAGGGGGGAAAATACTGTTCATGCGAAGCAATGGCATGAAAAGTGTTATGGGGACTCTGCTCTATCAGAAACAACAATAAAGCGTTGGGTTTCTGACTTCAAACGTAGTCGTAGAGACACCAATGGCGCAGAACGCAGTGGACGTCCAAATGAGGCGGTAGCACCAGAAAACATCAAAAAAATCCACAAAATCGTTTTGAATGATCGAAAAGTGAAGTTGTGTAAGTTAGCTGACATCGTAAAGATATCAAAAGAACGTGTTGGCTTTATGTTGCATGAGCATTTGACTTTGAGAAAGCTCTGTTCAAAGTGGGTGCCGCGTTTACTCATTGTTGACCAAAAACAGGAACGTTTTGATGATTCTGAGCAGTGTTTGGCCATGTTTAAACGTAACAAACCGGAATTTTCGCGTCGATATGTGACAATGAATGAATCAAGGGTCCATCGATTCAGTCCGGAATCAAAAAGATCGTCATCTGAGTGGTCAGCAACTGGTGAGCCTCGTCCAAAGCGCCCGAATGCACAACAATCGTCTGGAAAGGTTATGGCCTCGGTATTTTGGGATGTGCGTGGTGTAATATTCATCGACTATCTTGAGAAAGGAAATACCACCAACAGTGAATATTATATAGCGTTATTGGAGCGTTTGAAGGCCAAATAGCAAAGAAACGACCGCATATGTCAAATATTTTTTGTTTTGTTTCATCAAGACAACGCACCCTGTCACAAATCAATCCAAGCAATGGCGTGAATTTAACTTCGAGTTGCTCCCACATACACAGTTTTCGCCAGATTTGACTCCCAGCGACTACTGGCTGTTCGCAGACCTGAAAAAAATGCTCGCCGGTAAGAAATTTTGCACGAATGAAGGGGTTGTCGCTGAAACTGAGGCCTATTTAGGGGCAAAAGATATATCGTTTTACAAAAGTGGTATTGAAATGTTAGAACGGCGCTGGAATGATTGCGTTGCTCTTGATGGAGATTACGTTGATGAATAAAGCTAATTTTGAACAAAAAAACGGGTTTTCTTTGTTAGGCCCGGGACTTTTCAGCCCATGTGTTATTACCAACTATAATTGATCACCCCACACACCCCTCCTAGGTCATCTTTATATGTAAAGAACAATACCTGGGTGGACTCTAAAACCCATCAAGGCTCCCTCTCTCTCTCTCATTACCTCCAGTAACGAAGATGCAGTAACAAATTATAATACAAAGACCCTTTTTATGAACAACAAATTGTACATTCATCTCATGTAAGTATTACAATATGTACAATCCATGACCACATAAAATACTACACACCCCTCTATATAAAATACAATCTCAAGTGTGACAACATATTTAGTCTTGTACTTATTTTAGGCTTCACAATGTGCCTGGATCTAGTACTCACCTCATACAACAACAGGGAAGAGGAGGTAATTTATGGCACTCTGGGATTAATTGGCAGGGACTTTTGCCCATAATGGTAAGCCATGTTTTGTTTCGACTTCTCTTCTGTTTATCTAAAAACAATGACGCCCTTATGTATGGGTCTATAAATAATACTGACTTGTAAAGTAGGCTTTCATGCCTTGGTCTTCCTCCTACAAGGACTTTTGGCTTTGAAAATGCTTGTAGGTATCATGATGCTCTGTGACCCCGTCCAAGATTTGCCCACACATGTACAGTTCCTTAGATACATGAGGAAACACCCCTTAAACACATAATAGAATAAAAGTCTTCCACCCATGGAATTTCCCTCTTTCATACATATTGCAAAAGCCTAAGAAGCCTTGACAATCCATAAAAATAACAATATCCTGAGGGATTCACTCTTAAGGAAGGTGTAATTATAAGCACTAAGGAGAATCAACATGATAGTTCTCAAAAAGCTCACTACTAAACACAAGTTTTACAGTTGGTAACTAATTTTTCTCTTTTTTTCGTGTTTTCTATGTTGAGTGATGATCGTCAGAAGGGCCAGAACAATATAAACAATAAATAACATGGATCGAGGTATGGATGAGAAGACAAGATTCGTGGTCGTAAGAATGATATTCTATTCCTGAGTTGATGTTCAGCCTTGAAGAGTCGCAAGTGAAGTGATTATTTCAACTGCTTTAAAAAATAATAATTCTTCTTCAACCTAGCAAATTTGAGAAAAAGGAACATGTTTGTAATGATAAGCTTTAATATGATCAATTTTTAATCGCTTAAATGCAAAAAACTCCATTTTCGTGTGTGGATAAATTTTGTCAAAAAACCCAGCATCCGTCTATTTGTTATATGTATAATATTGCGTTAATTATATATTCAATTATTAAACCAACTATATACATCTCTTAATATTCGTAGTCCCTATAGGTATATATATATGCAGATATATGATTTCATTAAACAAATTATTTGCTTTTTGCGCCTTTAAAGAATAGTTGAATTAAGAACATATCTACTTAACGTACTCTAAATTGATGTAAAAATGATGTCTCCTTTGATATATAATATTTCTTATCACTTTAGCAAATCTGTATCCGGAACAAGAGACGCGTCAATTCAAGGACCGCACTTTTAATACATACACATATAAGATAAAGATAAGAATGTACTCCTTGGATGAACCTTGACTATCAAGGACAGTGTTAGATCAAGTACATCAGCATCATCAATTTTTTGCATTGAATGTCGTCTAAGGTACTATTTTTTGTCACATGGTTAACTCCTCTTATCGTGTGGCTCTCCTCCCATTTCCTTTATTATTTAATTAAGATAATCTTGGCTTATCATAAGATGCTTCTAATTATAATAAGAACCTTGAAAAATAGTATATATATATATATATATATATATATAAGTATATATATAAATAAGTATTTATATATATAAATATACATATATATATATATTGCTGAATAAATTCTCAAAATTGAAATGAGTCGAAAACAAACCAATATGAAATTTTTAAAATTATACATAAACTTGCACTATTTATCACTTGAAAATAGAAAGAGTCCCTTTCATATTAATTAATTACTGAAATAATATCGAAATAGGAAAATATTCGAAAAAATTACGGATATTTGAGAAATTATAACCAATAAATAACTTATAAGTGCCTTAGTAATTGTTCACATCTATGAAAGTACTTTTAATATGTATAGTATTTATTTATAAAATGATTTTCAAACCTTTCCTTTTATTCAATATATAGATATGTAGTTTCATACTCCTTAATATATGTCACGTTCACTTTGTCAATTTTTCTCGTCACAAGTTCTTTTTTTCTTTGGCTCATATCTCAGTAGGCATGTGTCAAGTTTTAGCGTCAATCTATCTAAAAACATTTGGCTAGTTTGAATAGCTTATGAATGCCTATTAAGTTTGTCCTCTTGTCTTCACTATTATTCTCTTTTCTTTGGTCAATTTTCCATTCAATGTGAATATCAAGCGAATGGTTTCATACAGAAGCAAATAGGAATAAACTTACTTACATCTTTAAATATTTAAAATATATATATCAATTTAGAAACCCTTTAAATTTGATTTATTTTTATCTTCTTTGGCTCAAACCCTTTTTAAGAGTTCACATTATTCTATCGACAAATATAAGGCTTTTATATATTGAGAATATTTTTTATTTGTTCACTTCAGTTGGTCAACTCTCGAATAATTTATTTTCCTTGGCTCATACCCCTTTCAATGCAGGCATGAGTTTGAAGACTGCATTGATTTGAAGGGACGGAGTCAGGTTTTCACGTCATTCTATCTTTAAATATATGGATAATATAATCTCCCTTGACAAATTTATGACTTTTAAGAAAATAAGAGTCCCCCCCCCCTGCTAACATATTCTTGTTTGGAACGAAATCTATCTAAAATACACAATGAACGAAAAAAGAAGGAGAAGGCCATTGTTATGTTCATTTCCGTCGTCATCACTTAGAAATAAGTGGTGCAAAAAATGAAGAGGGCTTTATATCAAAAAAGTATATAAAGAAGAATGGTTTAATCGAATGCTTTGTTTGTGCAATATTATTGATTGCAAATGCCTGGATCCGTCAAAACAAAAATAGGCTGAAAGAAAATAATAATAATAATAATTGTTCTTATTATAAATACTAATAATAATAATTCAGCAAAGTTGACTATCGTGAGTCATCAGAGCAAAGTGGACTTATCCCCCTCTTGTAGGTGGAGTTCTTTTTCCCACCTAGTCACGAAAGGATCTCCCCCTCTATAATTAGCTAATTAATCATTTTCCTTAGGGGTCATTCATTATATCTTATTATTATTATTATGATAAAAGTTCTACCTATTGTTACAGTGGAAAAGAGGGTAAACTCTTAAGAGAAGCCATATTGTTCTTCTATGAGGATTTTTTTTTCAAGCTGCCTGTTCGTATAAAAATATATACATTAGTTTAAATAAAAACGGCACCTATTTGATATTATTTATCTCAAAAACACCCTTAGCTTAGTTAGCTGTTTAAAAGTCCAAGTCTACTCTTGTCTTCCATTCCAGGTAAGAATCAAGATTACTGACATATAAATTTTCGAGGTTGCCTTTAGGCTTTACTCAACGATGTAACCAGAGTGTTTTTAGGCATTAGGAGGAAGTACCACGTGACTATGAAAGAGCTAATGGACAAGTCTAGCTGAAGGAGTTTCAAACATGTCGTTGTTCAATCGGCTGGTCTACTGTCTAGGAAAATGTCTAGACCCAGTCACCCACAACATCACCATTTGTTTGAAGGCTCCATTGAGGGCAGGACCAGGTTGGCAAAATTTAATCTCCTTAGAGTTAGAGGGCTAACCAACTATGGCAACATGGTTTTGTGGAAAAAAAAAATGTACGAACAACCACTCGCATCATTAACAAATTATATCATATTGTATATAAGCAGTATATAGAATATAGAGAAAAAACGAAATATTTTGTATACTACTTTTATTGACTAATTCAATAAATTTTTCAAAGGATTTTCTTTGAAGTTCTCATATATCTTTGAACAGTCCTGAAAGGGCATAAAAATGATAGGGCCACTAAATTTCTCATCGGTACTTGCCTACAAAAACCCCAACTTACAATGGTACATATATTTCTTGGTCTTATTTATTTCCGACTTTTCCTTCACATTCATATAATTCAAAAGTTTTTTCGTAAAACAACATTTCATCCATGTAATTTTTGACATATATTATCATTCTTTTGTGTGTACAATACCAAGGCATCTATACACAGTGTGTCTTTATAAAGTTAAATCAAGTAGGCATGAAAGGCCTTTCTCAACCATGATGTTGTTTCCCTCAATTTAGAAAACTCAGCAACCATTAATTCTTATTTTTTTATGTCAAGAATCAAAAAATATATTTCTTTTATTAAATCCTACACAATGAAACCCCACATAGAGGACTCCCGTAAAATATTGTAACAAGGCAAAGGCACAAATTCCCGAGATCATTATAGTTCTTTGTTTGCAAGTCAGAGACTTTGCCACTTTAATTGGGGAAGGGACGCTCTGATAACTTTCATGTCAAAAGAAAGAGGATTTCCTTTATTCTCTTATTTTTAAGATACCAAGAAAATTCATGGAATCAAAAGAACAATCATGTCATTATTGTTTTTACTAAGTGCGGTTAGTCAAAGAAGTTATGCATATAGTTTGTCATTTTTCTTTCTCGAGCAATTCTTATTTGAATAAAAATTTCCAAAAATAGAGATAAAAAATATATGAATATTTGAGTAAGTATACTATAATTTGAAAACTAATTTATTCACAAATATATATATATAAAGCAATAGCATTGTATTGTTTCAAAAGTTCTGCATATTGTATTGATTTTGTTTTTCTAGAGCAATATCTAAAAATGTCGCAGCTTCCAAAATATATATGTATAAAGAAAATATAAATAATATTAAGGCAAAAATAACTTTATACAACCCATTATGGCTTGAAGTATTACTTCTTACACAAATTATATTACACCTTCGTCATCATGAATAAGCCATAACATACAATTAACATCAACTCAATACGTTTAGTAAACACAACTTATATATACAATGGAGCATGACAGTAAGCATGGAGTTTCCGTAGGATCTGCTAGGCGTTTTTCCAAGTTAAAAATAGTTTTTGATATATATTGTGTCTTTTTATCATTGATCGATCTGTACGTCATCTATGATGCAAAAGAATTGTGACAGATCCCTGTAAGACGCTACAGATCCCTAAAACATCATTGAGGCCTGCATTTGTATACAAATATATTATTAACGCTTCGATTCATACTGGAGAGGATTTTCTAAAAAGTTCAATTGTTTTGGATTTATAATTTTGTGCTGCCATTGAATCGTATAATAAAAGTATTACGCCATATGCGATCAGTGTCAACAGCCTTCCAACCTGATAAGTGGCGATATCTTGCTGCTGTTGATCATAGTTTGGAACAAAAAAAATTAGATATTAACTCTAAAATTGTAGGAAACTTGTGCTTATTCCATTCCTCAATGGATTTGCACAAATAATTACTTAAATGTCAATTGACGTTCGCCAAATAGAGTTAGAATCTTAAACCCCATTTTAAAAGAGGGGTATCATAATGATTTATTATTATAAGAATTGTTTGTTTTCGAATTAGATAGAAAGTCATTATACAGAAAAACAAAATCAAACCAAAATTGTTTAATAAGAAGTATAATAAACTATGTCAAAATAATAAAAACCTTTTTAGTGTTAATGATTTATCTCATATTTTTCACATCCCCACAATGAGTATCTTATACATATTATGATCAAAATATTTTGCATATTGTCTTTTCCCTAATGGAACATGTATTTATATCATATTTTCTTCGAAAATATTGCATAAAATGATACATATTTTGTTATTACATATTTCCATTATTCAAAAGCAATAAAGCAGCCTCATGCCCTAACCCGGCCATGTATTATGATAATAATAATAATATTATACATACGTCAACAAGCATTCCATTGTGAAGTCTCATTCAAACCCTTCTCATTGAATAACTTATCATGTCATTTCCCAACGACAACAACCTGACAAGATGATGTTTGTCAATGAGGCTTGTTTTTATTTCATACATAAATATGAAGTAATTCATTTCAATGTATGAATGTGAGCTCCTTTGATAGTGCTTAAAAGTTTATTTCTTTATTTGACAACTCAATTATTAAACATATTAAACAAAGACAATCCAAACAAAAAGGGTTTAGGTATGTAAATCCTTAAATTGAAAATATTACTAACGGAGCATATTATAACAAAATTATTATCATATTATCATTGGTCCTTGAAATAATGATGGGTGTATTCCCAGTTTTTTCTTTTTTTATGATTATTTCAAGGAGTTATACACATACCTATTGTCTTTGTTATTAGGGCACTGACTTTGAGGGTCCGTCATATGTTGGTAAAAGTTTGTCTTTATCTTATATTTCTACAGAAACCTGGGCCTTATTAAAAGCAATCAATAATATGTACATAACATGTAATTGCTACATAATTCGGAATAAATTGAGTAATTATATATACATTACAGGAACGAAGTTGAGCTCTTTCCATATGAAAAGAGATAGATTTATATAATATATATATATATATATATATATATATATATATATATATATATATATATTGGCAAAACTTGGATATAATGGTGGCCACTGGCTGCAGTTTGTTATTACTATGAATTGCCTCTTCCCTACGCTGTTCTCAGTCTCTATGGAAAAAGGGTTCTGTGTGTTTTTATCACTGACTAACATTTTGTGTTTCAGTTCTACATTCCTTATTCGTTTAGCTATTTAATAAATAATGATCAGTTATACTAATTGATATATATATGTCTTTCATCTTGATATGTATATATTTGTTGATTTGATATGTTTGGATCAAACCATTGCTAATGCCATGAAAGAGATAATTTCAAACTACTGCACATGTTTATTAATCATGAGCAGAATATTGATCACCATCACTTTTCCTTGATAAAATATAGCTATTTCATATACTCTTAATAACCACAATTATTCGACCTGTATATACATACATTCAAATAGTGTCCATGAAAAAGCATGACTTAATCAATGATTTAGAAGAAATCTGAAAGAGAATCAGAGAGGCATGAAGCACTTGTTTTTAATAATAATAATAATAATAATGTTTACAACCCCCCCTGTTTCTTACCTCAAGCATAAAATATGGATATACATGTAATGCATATTTATGGTCAGGGATGCGGAACCAGTGTCCAGAGACGACGATGACTACAAAGAAGAGGGGCGTGAAGAGACTTGAATGAAACATGAAAGGGCATCGCTTTTTTTACATACATATAAAGAAGCACTGTCCGAACAGATCATATGAATGATTACATGTTTGTACATCCTCTAGTTTTATTATGAATGATAAGCAATGAAATTTATCATAAAACGAATGTATTCTTCAGTGTTCATTAATATTTTATGTACATTAGTTGTTTACAAGTATAATTAACTATTAATATACCGATTTATAAACACCCATAGTACATTTTTTATACTATCAGCATCGGCAAATTTGACACTGATAGTTGCTGATAGTAAAATATATTATGTTTTGGAAGATCTAAAAAATAATATTTTGATTTAGTTTCAAGGTTTTTAAATATATATTCTTTAAAAAAATCCATTTAATCAAGTACAAATAAAAAGCTTCTTTACTTTTTTCGGGGTCAAAGTAGTCAAAGAAGGCGAGTTTCCTTCAAAAACAGTAATAAATTGTTTCATGATAAGATTTTTTTTTCAATTTCACAGTTCATGAAATATATACAATAACAAAAGTATAAGGTATATAATAAGATGCTAATGCGTAAAAGTACATTATTAAACATTATAGTAATTTTTTTTAGAATCCTAGCGGAACAATCTTAAAATATATATCAATTAAAAGTATACAAAACCGAAATGACAAAAAAAAAACGAAAAAACACGTATAATTAAAAAAAGTCTTTTTGTAGTTTCTAAATTTCCTTAAAAGTTTCTTTATGGCGTCATTATAAAACAGGGACATGGAAGGGAAGTATCAGATTTCATCGGCGGCTAGTGTCCACGAATCACCAAAGACGGAAGGAATTTTGAGGTCCAAAGCGGCGTACCTAGCCGCAGCAGAAAGAAAAATTGGCCTCAGCTCTGAAGCTTGCAGAGGATGATATGCTGTTAATCGTTTGGCTATTAAAGCCTTGGCAGAAAGAAGGGCATTGTTAATTGCTTTCAATCTTGAGGAATTCTCACGACCTCCAACTCCAAATAATATTGAAGCCTTGATGTATTTCTCTGCATTTTCACCATCCATTCCTCGTAAATTTAGTTTAAAAAATTGCATCAAATTTGAACAGCCTGGCTTTCAACAAAAGCATGAATTACGGAGATATAAAATACCACAGTCCTTACAAGGAAGATAGAACCTAATAAGCTCTACAGAAATCAAAAGCTGAGCTGTGAACTTTTTCCCGTAAGCTATTCCACAGAGGGACTTCATGATTTTTCTTTTCCAACTTTTCGGAAGTTTCAGACGGTTTATATATTTGATGCAAATCTCATCACATTTCCTGCCATCAGACTTCAGAGAATCATACATTTTAAGGAACCAGGGCTTCAATAAGCAATGATCATTTGCTGATCTTTGCAAAGGATATCTGCATCTCCCTTCCTTAAAATGGGATGGAGATCACTACTGTGGAGTGTCAAAATTCTATTTGTAATTGCCAATTCTTCCAGTGTTTCTGATATTACCAAATTTTTAAAGAAATGTTTTTTATGACAATTATGCCTTATGACATCCACCGTTGAATTGTTGTCATACATCGGAGTGTTTCTCCAAATAATTCTCTGTGCACATCCCCAGAAGACCGAAGAATCAGAAGTAATTTTATTAGTTAATTCTGAGCCGAACATGAGCAAGGAGTATAACTTATTATTTGATGTGATACAATTTCTCCATTCAGACGTCGGATATTTTGGAATATTGGCGAACACTTTTAAATACATTTTGGGGATAATAAGAGCTAGCTGAGTAAGGCCCCCACCAAAATGACCTCTCTACCTTTTCATTGTAGGCAGATACCATTGGTGGAACAAAGAGCATAACCACTTTGTCTCATCCGAAATAGCTTTTTCGGCAAGCAAAGGAGAAGAAGCGGCTTTGTATAACACAAATGGGACTACTTTCAAGTTGTAGAGATCGATTCTTTTCTGCAAACGATAGTTCCTCCATTTTCTTATATTCTGCATTACCACAGAAGAGAGCGTAGTCCAGATTTTTTACCAATCCCATTTCTACACCAAACTATTCCAAAACATCAACTGAAGGTTTAATTGGACAGGAACGAATACACAAATTTAGACTAGAAACCCAAGAACCAATTGGTAAAATGGATGTTTTCTTTTTGTTTATTGATAATCCAGACGTTTTCTCAAACTTAGAAATAAAATCTAGAATAATTTCTATTCTTCTTACAATTTGTGCTTCTAAATTAGCCTGGAGAGTTACCGTCACATCATCTGCATATAGATCAATTAAATGGGGAGAACCTTCAATGTCTACTCAGAACCCTCCATATTTGTGAATAATTTTTTGAGCGAACTTTTTGATTGCGGCTATGAACAGCAACGGTGCTGAAGGGTACCCTTGTTTACAGCTTTTTCCGAGTGTAATTTTTTAGCTTTTTTGTCAATTTAAGATAATGGAGGACGTCCCATTGAAAAGCAACAAATGGACGGGATGATTTTTTTTTGTCAGTAAGCGTTTAGTAGCTCTGAGAATTTGACTGTGGGATATAGAATCAAATGCTTTTTAAAAGTCACCTGAATTGATAGCTCCAAATTTCCCCTTGTTTTGAACCGAATCTATAGCAGTTTGAATATTGAAAGAAATATCATATATTTTACGGTTTTTTAAGAATCCTTTTTGATGTGGTCCGATTTTTTTATTTCAAATATTATTTATTTATATTTTCTAGCTTATATATATATATATAACATACGGAGAAAGAGAAAATTATCGGCCAATTAATCTGTTATCAGATATTTTCTGAAAAAACTACGAGCCTTAAAAATCAAATATCGTTTAACCTCTAATTCATATATTTCATAATACAATTGCAATGTGTCAGTTATCTTTTTAAACTTGCAAAAGTATTTAATCTATTTTTCCTAATCAGTTACTATAAATGCAATGGGAGCAGGTTAGCTGAGTCAGATTCAATTTTTTATTGCATGTAAAATACGGATCCACATAATCGAATCTTAGTTTCGATGGACTTATTCCAATACCAAAATGCTTACTCATGTCCCATCGGATATCATCGAACTCAAATAGAAAAATAATAATCACCCAATATGTCTACCATGACTCTCTTACCATTTCATTTAAGAGCAAGGCTCTGAGCTCACCACCATCAGGGTCCATATACACATTACATTTAAAAACATGCACTTGCCATATACTTTTTAGCACGTAATTATGGAGTGTAGAATGGGCTTGGAAAGGAGGCGCAGGGCCAATGCTGTTGCTCACAATTACAATGACCCCCAACTGAAAATTGCAAATTAAATGCTTTTTATTGTTATCTTTCATTTCTTTTATCCATTTATACCATGAAACCGGGCTTCTTATTTTTTCATAATACTGATGGATGATATGAAGAAACTCACTCTTCAAGTTTTGCATGGAGAAAAACAAAACAACGTGAATACAAATGATGGTAAGTATGCAAATAATTACACCTATGAATTCCACTAAAAGCTTCTCTTTCATCCTCCACTTTAAATAAAAAGTAACTCCCAAATATTGTTCTTATTATTTATATGTATAAAATGCTTTGACCTTAAGCATTTAGAGCCATATTTGGAATGAATCAACTTGTGCGTGATGGGTCGTATTAAACTGTAAAAATACGTACAAAGTAGGTTTCACACTTGATGTTCAAAAATCATTATTTATTCGTCCTTCAACACTATAATTGTTACTCAAAAACTCAGAATGGTTATAAATTGTAATAACAATATAATTTTAATATATACATATATAGCCTTTTAAAGCTGGTTTTGTTGGTCTATATGTTGCTCAATATACCACAAATATGATAGATTTTAGTTGCAAATAAATTGCTCCAGAGCCCTTTTACGTCTTATCACTAAAATACTTCTCTTACATGAACATACATAAACCAGCAAGATTAAATGTTTAATACGTATATCAAATTCTTACTCCCAATTGTCTTTGACAAATGTCTCCATAATGATCCTTTTGATTCATTTATGAAAACTCTTACCAAACCCCTTACCTGGATATTCAAGTAAAGCAGCCTTTTGAAGCTGTAATTATCGGATTTAACACGCTCTCTCAAAAGATTCCTCTTCATTTCTATTTTAGGCATTGGGATTGCTACTATTTTATATGCTTACTTCTCTCGGGCAATGGACGGTGTAATGGGCGGCTTGATTCAATGATGTGTTTAATCTTCATTAGAAGGAATTGCTGGGTAATTGTACTATAAACGAATCAAACTATGTTGTATTTTATTTCTCGTAAGTGAATAGTTACCTCCGCCGAAGGAGGTATTGTTTTCACTGGCGTTTGTTGGTTTGTTAGTTTGTGGTTTGTCAGCAGGATAACTCAAAAAGTACTGAACGGATTTGGATGAAATTTTGTGGAGTTGTTGGAAGTGCCAAAAGGAAGAAGTGATTAAATTTTGGCATCTCTGAGTGCAGAATTAAGGCGCCAAATGAGCTACATACTACTAAATTTTTCAAGTTAGCCTACTCTGCCAATAGATGTCGCTGTGCTGTGAAATGGGTGCCGGGAGCGTCTTCCTCTCGGAATTTCCGTCTAGGGGAACCCTCCCCCGTCTCTCTATGCCTCCCCAGTCGTGAAAAATCCGCCTCAGAAGGCTCATGACGGCGGAGGTTTCATTCATGCATTACACGATCAAAGAAAAATAAAAATAATGCATTTATAACTCAACACAGCAAGTTTTTTTAATAGAAAAAGTCAATTCAATTGCACATTGTTACGACATAAAAACGAACCATTTTATGATTACAACTTAACTTATTAGTTGCACATAATTAGAGGTTCTTTATAAATATAAAACCATGAAGATTAATATATTTCTGTCTGATAAAATAGTCATATATATGGAATTGTTGTTCTTTTTAAACTGAATATCACGGAAACTCTATTTCGAAGTCGTGTTCCTCACTGTATATTGTTTATGTGCATATTTGTATTGGTAAGAAGTTTTATTGTTGAAATCCAAGATCGGATTAAAGAATATGGATACTATTTTTACAAAAACAATACAACAGCCCGAGTAATTCCTGGAAGCACAATATCTCTTTAATTACATTCGTACCTCTATAAAATGAAAAAGAGTATTTCTTCCAAAGATCATAATGGGATTTGGAGTGATCAGAATTAATAAACTTGTTTATGGAGCCCAAGGGTAGTTAATGCAATTTTAAATATATCTATTTTTGTTATATTCTGATTCATTACTCTACGGAAAAAGATGAAGGAAAGGGATTAGATCTAAAAAATATAAATAAAATTATATTCGTATTAAAATAATATATGAAAAGATTGACAATTTCTTAATACCAATAAAACAATCAATAATATAACTTTTTTTTAAATACCTGTTATATTTGAATCTGAATTCTGATTTTTATTTCATAGTCATAATCGCAGTTCTCGCAATCTCATCAATAAATATATTTTAATAATTGGCAATTCAGTTGCCTTATCACATCGTATCATCAGCAGTGTGAAGCTCTACTTATCGTCAGACATGATGGGGTAAATAAACATCCATTATTGCCTTGAGTGTGATAACTTGTTTTAACTTATTTTCAATACTATATAATATTTGCTAATTATATTTAAGGGATTTGTAAATGAAATAAATTGAAATAAACTATGAAAGACAATTAATGCTTAAAGGGTTAAATTCCTAAACATGGTTTAATGCTCACACATCAACAGCCACGAGTGATTATATATTTTATACAATAATGACAATTATTTTATTATTACCATTCTTTCTATCGGGTTGTGGAAGAAATGGTTGAGTAAAAAACGTCCTAGATGCCCAAGGAAAAAATGATTATTATCGAAAAGAAAAATAATGAGATACGAAAAACACATTTAAATAAATGGATAAGCAAATATCTGAGTGAAAAAACTTAAATCTGAGTGAAAAAAACTTAAATATCATCCAAACATTATTAAATGCACTTATTTATTTTTACATAACTCAATTAAGATGATAAATATATTTGTGGAACCATTTTAGGTGTATGACAATCCAACACATTAACAACAAAAAAAATATTTTAATTCCACAGTTCATTTTATCAGAACGTACATAAATATAAATAAACCTAATAATCTTGAAACGAAATATAAACCTAATAATTAAACGAAATATAAATAATAATTAACTTTAATTTTAAAACAAATTCAAAGACAAGAATGAATTAAAACCAACATACTGCAATACTACATACTATTTCCTTATTTAAAACATCTAATTAAAATATTGGCTTATAAAATCATTAGTAAGTATTCATTGAAACATTTCAAAATTGTAATATTCTTCGACTGATATTAAGGGAAAAAGATGGGTCATAATGTATCCTTATACGCCCATACTTCGTTATGAATAGAGGGAATCTTTAGCTCCATCCTTGCCATAACTGAAAGAAGCACATTCCTTAGTTTGTACTGATGAAGAGGGTCCCACGACGTAAATTTAATTTTACTGGATTTTTTCCTATCTGTCTTTACTTACATCTACTTGATAATCTTTAATAGAACATTTTTTAAATATTATTTTTAAAGAAGTTTTTCCTTTGAACGCTTTTCACCAGTAGGGTTAACCTATACTTTTGTTCTTCATATCCTTTCCCCGTTCGAGGAAAGGGATTCCATTTTGTTATCATCACTCTTAGGCACCACCAGCACAGCTCTATTCATCATCATTACACTTTTACAAATTTGCAAGGGTGATTCTTGCATTTGAATGGTGAAAATGCTACTATCTCCACCATTACTACAGCTGCTACTGCTTGGGCTCCTTCCTCACTGGATGATGCACTTTGATAAGGGTCAAATATCATTTATCATGCGATCACGTGCCAATGAAAATTTAAATTCCATTGAGGTGGCATGCTGCATCAGCTCATGTATCTACGTCTGTAATCACACATTCAAACACACACCTTTATTCAAAAATATTATGGTTATGAAAGAGACTTCTTATATTGGATATATATATATATATATATATATATATATATATCCTTTTACAGTATGATACTTAAAAGTATATAGCTTAATCTATCTCTGAAAACAATCAATTAAGCATAAATATTTAGGTTTTTAGCAGCTTTTAAAATGTTTTGATTGATGCCAATTGTTCTGTGTTATTATATCATCTTTTTATTTTTTATAATGATTATTGAGTTTTTATGCATCAACTAAATAAGTATAACTGTATCTTTGTCTTGATGTAAAGTAAAATACTCTTTATTTAAAACAGTAAATATTTGCTTAATTTTCTTAGTCTTATATATTATCTTTTTAAATTTGAATTAATTTTTGAATTTCTCTCTTTATATTTATTTAATTTGCTTAATAGAAATCCTTCCTTTAATGCAAATACACTATAAAAGTATTTTTCCCAAAAAAGAAGTGTTCTTCCTAAAGTTTTTGATTCAATTTTAAATTCATTAAGCACAACCCCATTATATATAGCGATGAGGTACAATATCTTTTATGATATTATATATACTTCTTCCGTTGAAATCTGCACGGGATAGACCTTCTTATGCACATGTCTGCATGCCATAACCATAAATGCAACGGATCCTTGTGTCCACACATACAACATGTGTTTGATAAACAAATGAAAATAATTCATAACCAGTAGAGCATGTCACCTTTTTGTGGATAGTTAGTTTTACGAAATATCGAAATGATTAAGTTACTATCGATATTTCAGTTTTTCTTTGGATACATATTTTCATAACAAAATAAAAATAGTAAGAAAAATAAAAGGTCACATAAATACAACTTTGAACAATTATTGGTGAGATATCTTACACATTAATATACTCATAATGCACTCTTTTCAAATGTATTGATGAAATAGCTCATTACGGTATTCTATTATCAAGAAAATTTACTTTTTGAGAGAAGCTTGTCATTGAGAAGTATCTTATAACCAATCATTTTGGTTACAAAAAAATCGTGAAAAACATTTTTTCCATATAAAAAACATAAGGAAAATTTATTTTCTTGAAATTACCAAGTAGTCCAAAACACACACTTTTAGACCACAAAGTCATTTATAGAAAAATTTAGTTCAAATCTAAATTGGCAATTTTAAGAAAGCGGTTTAAAACGTCTTTGGAAATAAAATAAATATGTTTGCTGTGTAAAATTATAGTGTACTTTATTTTTACAGTGTATAATTTCGCAGATTAATGAATAAAATGTTTTTTGACCGAAAAACATAGCGATAATTGATTTTATGAGAGTGTCCACCATTACACAAACACTTCCTGAGTCTTCAAAATTATTAACTTAATTATAAGATCTTATAAGTCGATTGGGGATTCAACGAACGACCAAACGAATGGAATTCTTATTTTATTGGTATAAACACTGTATTTGGTTTGGAAGGAAATTATTTCAAATGTTTTGTTAATTCAAATATGACTTTGTTCTATGTATAAGATTTGATATCTGGAAGAAATACTTAAGAAAAAAATATAATGACATAAAATTTATTTGAAAGAAATAATGGCATACGCAAAAAAAGGTCAAAATACATGGATAAACAAATTATCTATATCCTGTTTCGACAATATTATGGTGTATTCCATTCAAATATTCCCTATCGATATATATTTCGATACTTTTTCTTTTTGACTATTTTTTTCTAGGATATTTTTCTTTTTGACTATTTTTTTTTCTAGGATATTTGGTCCGAGATTGTTTTTCCTAAAAAAATTACATTGACTGTTTCTTTCATACATCATTTGATAAATATATTGTAAGTATCAATATTCTAAAAAATCACTGCCAAGAAGAATAAAATATTGACTCATGAAGGAATAATAAAAATATGTAACGGTGAAGTATTTGTATGTAATATACCTAACTATTGTCAGAAAACAGAAAACTAATTCCATGATTATCCATGAGTTTTGACCTTTGTATATCATTATTTCTGCCTCTTTTTGACCATTTTTTCCTAGGTTATTTTAGCAAAGATATGCATCAAAAGAGTACATTTCCATATTTTTCACCAAAAGAAATAAATCCTCAGATCATCCAATAAATCACACAGAAGGTTAAGGAGATAAGTAGTAATGTGCCGATAATTTGGTAATCCCTAGAAACACAAACACACGTCGTCTTCACGGACGATAAGAAGAAGGGAAAAAGGCCAACAAAGGTGTAATTAAGGCACTATAATCATTTTAAGATGTATAATTATAAGCATTATTACTCTACCAGGGTTATTATGGTGGCTTTGCCTTGTCTAGTTCAAAGAGCACACATATCTTTGTGCTATTTGAACGATTTCCATTTACTCACTTAGGTATAGGAGAGCTCCCTCTCTCTCTTTTAATTCTTCTGTTTCTTTCTTTGTGTGAATCGGAAGTTTGGCGAAAAAATTAATTACTTTTCTTTGTGTTTTTTAACTCCATTTTAATTGTCCACCTGTGACGACCGGCACCCCTTCTTGGTAATCGTCATGGGTTGCTAAACCATAGGAAAGTGTCTCAAGTTCACTGCAATATGTTTTGTGATATTAATAAATAAGTTTTTCCTCAACGCATCAATCGCTTAAATATAATTCCTAGTATGTTTGAAAGGTTAACTAAGTCATATTGTTTTTATTATTAAAAAACACTTTCATATAAACAATCATATCAAGCTTTTAGGCTCATTAGACAGTTTCAATATAAAGTGATTGCGTACATTTGAAAGTTTGAGATTGATTTAAAAACCACTAGATTTAAAAAATTGACCCACTTTAATTTATACTTCAAGAGTGGAGTTTTAATTTTTTGCAATAATTTTCTTAATAAAGTCTGCTGTTTTTGATTGGCTTAGATAAATTAAAAGGTGGAAAGTGTGCACAATTTTTGAGTACATCCTGTATATATATATATATATTTCTACATTTATCAACCTCATTGATATGATCCTAGGTTCGATTGAGTAATTTTGAAGCTTATTCATAATTACAATGATACAATTCCAATGAACTCAATTGGGGAAAAATATATAATAACAACAAATAAATAAGTTCTTCAATAGTTTAATATATTTTATATCAACTATATCTTTGTATTGCTGGTTTAATAGTCTATGAGAATACTCAAATGAACATTCCTTCTAAATCTACAAATTCAGTTGCGCTATATAATACCCTCTTTGTCTTATTCATCCAAGGTATCAAACGACGATCCATAAATTACGCTTCAGATATTGAAGTGCTCCTTCCATTACTGCTTCTCATTTATTATCTTTATCCAAAATAAGAAAAATATACAAAACCCTTGACAATATTATATCATACCAAAACAAACGTTTTAGTATTTTTTTTGCTCTTGGATATCTTATAAAATCAATTATAAACATTCAACTAACAAAATTCTATCATTTTTTGGCCATTCTTTGTCATTTCCAAATTAATATATACAAAATAAACAAAAGCAAATGTATATGGATCTATATTCGTCAAAAATTTAGTTTTTGGGGATCTTTTGTCTACATTGTTCTACACTTGACAATTAGAGAGGATCATTGCAGAGCCATGCTTTTATTGGAGCGGAAGTTATTAAAGAAGCAAACTCAATGAGAGGCTGCTGCACTCATTGGAAGCCTGTGTTAGATGCATCTTGAAAGTATAATTTGAGGCCCTTAAAACATTCATTAACAAGGAGGTAGTCAAAATAATTGGATCCTACGTGCCAATAGTTTAACCATGACTACTTTTTTCTAAAGTTCAAGTACGCACATAACAATTGGAAAGCCAAGGCCTACTTATCGGGATTGGCTCTTATTAAGTTACTCTGCTTAAAAAAAAGGGAATTTTTAAAATATGGAAAATATATTTTTTTCTTTCAATATAAAAAGAGAACGGGTTTGCAATAAAAACCTCTATATCATATCATAATGTCATAAGAAATGATTGACTTATATAATAATAGATAAAAAAGGAGCATTAAATAGCATTTTATTAAAAAATAGGGTCAGTTTTGATCCACTTCTTTATAAACTGATACAGATACAGAGTGATGTTTAATTTAGCTGAAACTCTATATCTAATTTTTTTTCGCCTCCAGAAATCTATTTACTAAAATGAAGTTCAAGAGAGAGAGAGAGGGAGGTTGAAGAAGTGTCTAAATAGGGAAATGAGACAAAATACAACACAAACCCTGATGTATCCTCTTCGTTAAGGATTTTTTTCTCCTAAATGTGATTGAATTACCTTTCTATTTTCCATTGAAAAGAGTAAACTCAGACATTTATATATTTTGTGATGAGTAAGAAGTTCCTTGATTTGCAAACAAATATTTTTGCCTTAAAATCAATTGGTTTTATTATAGACCCTAAGAAAGGGAGGATTCATTTTGACCGTTGGAGGACCAGAGTGACCTAAATTCACAAAGGAGGTAAACAAATTGCTCCTTGACTACATTAAGGCAACGTATATAGCAATACGGTAGTACATATATATATATACTTTAAAACTATATTCCTCACTGACAACCTTTGCTTAAACTAAGAATATTTGTAAAAGAGTGTCAAAAGGGCGAAGGGGTATTGGATGTTAGGGGCTTTGATTGCCTATGGTTTTAGGTAACACATTAGTACACAGAGTCAGTAGGGCACCCCACCATGTACCTATGTACCATATACCATGTTGTATGTGTGCACCATCCACTATACTTAGAGGAGGAAGAATGAAAAAAAATATATACGGATCATCAGGGTCGAACTCATTCATTTTAAATACTCTCTTGAAATTATGTCTAATGTACTCACTGCTCCGTATATACATAAGGGGTCGTATGATGATATTTGTTTCAGGGGGCATTCTAGGTTAGAGCTGGTGTACATACGCCTCAGAGTCGTATGAAGCTTTGTTTATGGGCTATAGAGGAAAATATCAACAAAAGTTCCAAGAGCACTTTAGCACATGCTGAGAGACCATTACATAGAGGTCCTTTAGGTCCCATCAAACTTAACACGGATTTTATTATGAATATGGCGTATGCCTCCAATATATCAAGTTATTGATATATTCTTCTTCATATATATATACGTTTTGTAAATGCTTAAAGCTTTGAGTATTATTCGGCAATATATACGATGTACAAATTAAGAGACACTAAATAATGTACGCTAAAATAAGGAATTAAGGACGTTGAGCAAGAAGTAAACATTCTAAATAGATTGTATCATTATCATTCCTTGTTAAACCAGATAACCGTTACGTATAAACATGAAAATCCCGTGATTCCTGAGATCGAAAGCGTCAGCTTTTTATCTCTATCAATTTTACGCATGCCATATTTTTAAATATGTCTTTGTGATTACGGCATTATTTTGTTGACTTACCAAAAATGGCAGAGCTATTAGATTCGATTGGTTATTATTCCAACCAATGCTTATTTATACACTTATGAATAAAACTCATTTAAACCAGAAAGGCACACCAAATGTAGGTTCAAATCTTCATGTTAAGGATGACTTCCGATAATTTAATGGACTTTTGGATATAAGTCATTACAAAATATTGACTTTTTATATATTTAATGATAATCAAAATGAATGTACATGAATCTATCAACAAAATTTCAAAAAACAAAAGTCAATGCTACTTAGTAAAAATAGTTAAAACTCTACTGGCTACATTAAAAGTTTTTCTTCTACAGTTTGTTAATTCTCAACAAAAAGTAGACTCAGAAACGACTCTATACCCAAGTCATTGCATGAATAAAAACAAAGCAATCCAATAAAATTAAAGATTCAATGCCTTCCAGAGCGCATCTCTTATAAACATATTTATTATCATTCATAATTTCAACAGAAACATTCATCTTATTAAACGCGTTATTCATGTATATGCTTTTCTAAGACTGAGAATGCCCATAATGAATGCAGGGTGATTTATTTGCTTCGGGTGCAAACGCACTTCTTTGTTAAAGCTGTATATAGCCATATACCTGAGTATATTGAAGGACTGCCTTTTTTGCTCTCATATTCGGATAATGGCCAGGAGGTATCGCGTTTCAGAGAGAAAGAGCCTTAGCTTAATGATTTATCTACTGGGGTATTTGTCATATAGCCTATGAAATGATATCAAATATCAGTCAAGAGATTTCCCTTCTTGCATAGAATGAAGAAGCTCTTGCTGTGTGAGCACAAATGATAATCCATATAATATAGATATATGTGTGTATTTCCAGAACAGTAAATGGGAAGGGTAAGTCTTTCACTTGACTGGAGAGGTCAATATTTGGTGTAAGCGTGTCTCAATATATAAGATATTGGTACATATTGCTTTTTTTTTGTTGAATGAGGTTTATAACCACTTTTATTTGTATATTAACACCTTGCAATTTCATACTGCTACATCTTACGCGAATATCCATTGTTGTCTCTCACCTATCTACAGAAAGTTTAGTATCTAGAACCAGAATGGTTTATGCAAACCAGTGAAGTAGAATCACAACCTTTTGATAAAACTAGTTCATTTATTATGTATATTGAAAAAAGGATAGCTGAATACATAATGCAATAAAATTATAAGTGTTTATTGTGTGCAATTTTCATTTTGATATTAGGTCGACTTTTGATATAGAGATGAAATAAAGTAATATTAATTTCACTTTTTTTAAAGGAAATATTAGACAATAATACACAATTCTTATTTATTTACCTAATATATATCTTTATTGTTTTTGAAATATGGTTTCCTTAGCTCATTAGATAGTACATAAATAATTCAAATAATAGTGTATCCTACTTATACGGAAAACCATTTTACTTGCCAGTTTCGAAAGGAATGCACAAAAAATATTTTACACCTCTTATGATAAACATGGTGTCTAGAAGAAATGGACTAGGAAAGTACAGCCTAGGAAGAAATGGACCAAGAATAAATGGACAAAGAATAAAATGAACCAGGAAGAATTGGCCCAAAATAGAAGAAGAAAGTGATGACTCATATAAAATGGTCCAAATGCATGAATAGACAAGTATTTAGTGGAATATAACTAAGTATTGATCCAATACTATTTTTCATATAAATTGAGAAAGTAATGAGTAAATATGTTTTATTTTTGCCATAACACATAAATAATTTCCTTGTTGTTATTAGACGGATGAAATATTTATTTGTGCCATTTTTCTATCACTTTTTATCTAACTTGTGTCATTTCTTCCTGATCCATTTTTTTCTTCGGCCACTTCTTTCTAGGCCGTATTTTCCTTGGTCATTTCTTCCTAATACCCATAAACATAATTTCACATTTTCATTTCCTTCCTTATTTTACAGACATTTTTTTCTTCATCACAGCAGTTCTAGCTTATATAAACAACATTGGGTACGCTGGTTTAATCCTCGTGACCTCTATAAAGTACCTGTTAAGACATGGGCCGCTTAGATTTTAATTAACCTTTTCTCCTAATTGAAACTCTGGAGTACTGATTCGAAGAGGAGGAGTAATCTCCTTTAATTGTCACCCTCTCAGTAGAAGGAGAGAGTGAAAAAATAACCCTTACCACCTCTCATAAGGCTCAATAACCGGTAGAATGACTGTAATTAACAACGCCCCCCCCCCCCCCCCCCTCATCCAATACTCTTTACCCTGTCAATAATCTCTTTAAATTACGTGCTTCTAAAGGTCATGAACACCACCAATACTAATTATATTAGATCACTGAGGGTGAGTGCCTCAGAAGAGAAAAAGAAAACCCTCCCATGAATTCCATCACGAAAAAGTTCTTGAAAATGTAGAACAAACTAATGATAATAAAGTATAACCCTACAGTTCTCTGGGTCATGTAATACCATAAGACACGGTAGCATCCCTTCAGGAGGAGGGAGTCCCATGTAGGGCATTTGGTTTCTTTGTACATAAGAAGGCTGTAATACACTGACTCCTCTTTAGTCGATATCTAACAATCAGTCTCACGTAGACTCAGTAAAAGTCATTATTATTTTAATCAGTCTTTAAAGGGAATATTTATGTTTATAAATGCATAAATAACCATAACGTCATGGCAAGGCTTGGACATGAGTGGTCTATGCATTTAAGAGCCTTCTTTTCAAACGCGATTGGTTGAAAGAAAAGGAAGGGGAAAAAGAAAAGAAGCAGCTGGTATTATGTAATTAGGTATTACTTCACTCATGGCTATCAAACTTAAAATAAGAAGTTCATCCTCAAGAACACAAATTGATTGTGCCTCCATCCATGTCATCGCCGTTAAAATGTTACATTTTAGATGACGTGAACTGAAAGAATAACATGAATAATGCGTGAACGTCCCTATTATTATTATTTTGGCTCAATCAAAAACATATTGTCATGTTATTCTTCCCACTTGCCGGGGGTTTAATGACGTCATACCGGCAAGCGAAAAGTAATATGAATATATCATGTGAGCTTCAATGCAACTTGGAAATAATGTACATTTCAATTTGTTGTAAGGAGGTACCATCATTTCTTCACTTAGAACGTCCGTTTCCCTGCCTCCATCCATTCCTATGAAATTTACCTATATGAAATGCATTCCAGTGTAACCCTTCCTTAATTATGTATGGGGGTGAGTAAAGTAAATTCCAATGCCACTCCAAGAGGCCGACTCCCTGGGAATAAAGACCTACGGGCTTGAGTTGATGATACTATCTTTCCCCCAAGGAGGGAGAAAGACGACTTAAGAAATGCTTTGATTTCCATCCGGGATAAAAGGCAGTCTTCTGGAACAAAGCTATGCTGCTTTTTCTTGCAACAGGAAAGAAATAAAGAAAAAATATATTCTCATCATCTCCCTCCCCCCTTCTTCTCGTTGTAGTTAGATGATAAAATCATTAAAAATACCCCAGACCTTCTTTTTTATCCGTGATCATACTATAATATATATACTATATTTGCATAACTTTGTGAGATGCGACGTTTAATTTAGCTGGAAATATTGTATGTAAATTATGCATATAAGTACAATGAGTCTGCATAGTCCAAAGATATTAAGTCAACGAGGGATATATATATATTTTTTTTTTCAAAGCTGCTTCGTCTGATAAGTAAAAAAATATTTATATAGTATGTAGTTTTGCAAGCAAATAAATGTTCTTACGAGCTTTTATATTGCTTTATTTTTTTCGTGGAAACCATTTTATTCCGTTATTTTGTAATAAAATTGTATGCAAATCTGAAAATATAAAAAACCCAGATAATATAAGGTAAATTTGATAAAAATATAACTAAATATTATGGTTCAAATATAAAAAATGAACTTATATAACATATATGATAAATTTTCGGGATTTTTTTAAATTACAAAATCATATAAATTTCATTCCTATTCAATTTTGAGCTATTTGAATAACTCTATAAAGGATGATGCTTTTTCATGCTGACGCTATCATAAAAATGCTGTTTGATCCTTTCGGAAGTCTTTTTCGGTCCTTCCGGATATTTTTAATACACCAAAAACTTAAATGATTTAGAGAAGTTACAAATTTCAAAATATATAATTTTTTTTACATTATATATTTAAACAAAAGTTTAATTTTTTTATTTAAAGCATAACATGCCCTTAACTCAAAAGTAAATAATCAGTAAAACAATAAATCACCATACACAATACTACGTATAAAAGATCTGTCAAATAATAGCATTTGGCGCTTAATATACAGCTCAGGCCAAAGATAATTCAGGATGTATCCCCACACAAATTCAAAAATAATAATAAAAGTAGGATAAAATATTTTCAAGTTAGGTTGAATCAAATGCAATAAAAATTGTGTATGATGGAACAATAAGGATTAAGAGGAAAAAATTAACTTGTAAAATTTCTTGTGTTTTATTTTATTTGGATTTTTATACTAAGAGCCGAATAACGCGCCGTGGTCGCTATCACGAATGCTTGCAAATCCTCCTTACAAATCAAGTATATATATATATATATACTTTAATAATTGAACAGATTTATTAATTGTAAATGCATTAACCAAAATAAAAATACATGTACATAGTTTAATTGTTAAAAGAGGAATACATATAATGCAAAAAATTACATTTTATAAAATATGTTTTTTCTAACTCAAAATTGTATTTTTATACGTTTATTAAGATCAAACGGAGTTCAGAGAACCAAAAAATTGATCTGTCAAATGTATTGAATGACGAATAGAACAGACCGCTAAAAATGACCATAGCGAAAATCGTTGCAAATTGAATGTATTTTTCTTGGCATGTGGCATAACAAATTTTTATTATTAAGAAACTAAGATTTCCTTTCATTTTATCAATGATATCAATAGAAGCACCCTGTAGAAAACATAGGCTCATTTAGTGTTATTTTGGTAAAAGGCTTTATACATAGGTCACGTAGGAGCCCGCAAAAACAACAGTTTTTTCCTCCTTCCCCTCAAAAAGACCATTATCATTTTCATTATTAATAACCATTTCTTATTAAAAACATAAACAAAGAAGAGTCTTATTATTATTATGAATGAAACGACTTTACATATATTTACATACATTCATATGATACCACCCTCACTGATCAACATCCTCATCAGAGCCATCCCTTGGGTAGAAGATCGTGAGATAGGACGACATGAAACACAGAGAGAAAACATTTTGTATGTGATTCCAAGTGACTCTACTCTCCACCACCCACCTGACCTGGGTGGTCTCAGGTTCATTCAAATCATTTACCGGTCTTCAAGATTTTGTTTTTCCTTTATTGCATGCCTAGAATGAGTATACGTTCATACAGGGGGCTTCACTTAAACGGGTATGAACTGAATGACGGATGAGAGTAATCGGTCAAGTAAGGCCCCTGAGAAGAAATATGTAAGTAATTGGATAGTTACCCTGTTTTCCTTTTCTTTCTTTCTCACACCGCCTATTAACTTAACCATGAAGCTAATTAAAGCCATTTCCTGGGTACTACCGGCGCTTTGTTTGGCCAAGATTCATGTCTACTTTTATACAAATTGTTTTTAATAATAGTCCAGGGTTCATCTGAGGGAAATAGCGTTTCTATAGTAGAAGCCATTGATTTCCATTTACAACTTGTTTGAAATCATATTAAACATTGGAAACTACTATTGGTGATTAAATTATTTTATTAATATAGGGTTGTCTGATGTGTTTTCTCGTTTTAATGGTTTCCCAGATATTATTTTCATATTCAAATTAAAAATGAAAAGTGTGGTGTCACATCCCATTTGTGAATGTATTTTACGTAACGTCAAATGTGATATGATTGAATAACTTTTTGCTCACGTATCGGAATACTAGGCCGACTATAGCCTCTCTTCATAGAGGATTGAGTGACTTAGAACAGTAAATATCAGTGATGGTTCACTCCGTCCATCCTGAAGAGGAGCAATCATCGACCTTGTGCGTAAACGAGGAGTTACTCGGAAATGCACGTATTACAATCCGTGAAGAGTCCTCTCTGAAGAGGATAAAAAATCAGTAAAGACATCTGATGAGTGAATGGTGAATCACTTGATTCAATATTGAACTGTACAATCCCGTAATCATAATAACCATTCACCTGCATGAAAAGTAAATAATGGCCTTCTGACGTCATGTTCAATAGATTAATCGAATGTAATGGTATATAAATGAATAATGGTTCTTAAAAATATATACATAACATCTCTAGTTATATGACTACTTTTCAAATTATCAATCCTGTTTCATCTGTTCTTATATGTACATGCAGGCTTTGTGAAATTAAATATCTTATATAATTTTAATATTATTGCACTGATGGAGTTTAGAAGCAAAAACTTAATTTACAAACAGATTTAATTTTGTAAAAACTATGAGAAAACTGTTTTCTATTGTCCCCTTTTACTTGGTTTGATGGTAAAATGGAAAACCCCATTAGAAATTTTGATTTAATACAATTATCTTTCTTATGGTATAAATTTCAAATCACTATATTAAGTGTTCGGAGGCAAAGACTCTTGCGGAACTGGTTATGTCATTCTAGCCATGTGGACTTGCAATTCTCTGTTAAATATATTTGATTCTAAACAATATAGTAACAATGCTAAGTAACCCTTGTTTTTCTTGTAAGTGTTAATTTATATTTTATTCTTTATCAATAAGCATAAATAAATAGTCAAAAACCAAAAATTATATTAATTAACTTATAAAGCTGTACAACAATAATTAATAACATGTCCAACAGACGAAGCTATTTCAATTTCGTTTTTTCTTTGTATCAATGGGTTAAATAATAGCACTAACAAATATTTCAGTTGAAATAAATACTAAAATCAAATACATAAAAAGTATTAATATATAAATGATGGACAATAGAGGTAAAAAGATACTCATTTATGTCATTTGAAATCAAATAGGGGAATATATATATATCGGTCCGTTCAGAATATCACCATAGATCACTTTAATGAAAACCAATCAGAGGAAGACTTCTCGTGCAATCCAATATATGATGCAGTTTTAACAAAAGTGGCTTATAAAAAAGAACAATCAAAGGTGCCCACCTCTCTGAAATTACGTCCATCAATTCCCTTTGTTCCAAAGTTCTCCAACAATTATGAACTTTACAGTAGGTACATAATAAATTCAAATAATATATTTATGACCAATTGCTGTCATGTGTTTTTTAAAATACAATAATTATTAATTAATAGTATAAAATTCTATTGCTACCCCTTTTAAATTTGATATTTACAACTATGTATTCGTGATTGTTATTTTTCAAAACATCACACTTAACTATAAGCTCCTGCGGCCAAGAAAAAAACGAGGAAATACATAAAAAACAAAGTTTTGTCAAGATAAGAAGAATTAACTCATTTATGCATATTCTTGATATTGTTTCAGATCACGAGGGTTTAACTATGTAGTATAAAATTTATGTGAAATCTAAGTTGATAAAACAGATATATAAATAATATGATTAATTTATTTAAAAGCTCCCTTCCCTTACAGGTTTTAATTTTTAAATGGTTCTTCTAATATTATAAAGTATACAACGCCTCGACGAATTTGTATAACAACTTTTGATCTACTACAAGATCTCAATAACTTTCATGATTTATGAAATGATGAACCAAATGATTATTTATGAAAATTGAATTTCAATAGTACTCAACATACATTGATATACATAAGAAAAAAATGATCCAATGGTTCACTTATTTATGCACTAAAGATGATCCAATACTCTTTAAAATTATAAAAGTGAAGATGCATATCAGCAAAATAATAAAAATGTGTTGTTGGATTTGATTATTTAATAAATAGTAGATATATCTAAAAATTGTTGTGTAAAAAGTACGAGGTGCGTTTTTTATAAATGAGAATGGGCTTGAAGTAATAATGAATACGATAAATAGGAGTAAATTAGGCGATAATTTGAACATTTGTGTGTTTCACAGGATAATTATTGGTTATAATAATCACGCAACCTATAACCGTATAAACAAAACATAAGACTTTCATTCTTATTTATAAAGTAACACAGTCTTTTGGCCGTCATTTTAAATGTTATATTTTTAGTGTTGTTGTTTAGCATATTATACAAAAGGCTTCATTCATTTCATATTAAGACACATTAAATGGGGACCACCAGGCAGATCTTTGGATTCGTCCAAATCTACGCAGTGACCTCAGGGTTACAACCTTCTCCCTTTTAATTATGACTTTGAAATGAAGTGCAATAATTCATGTATATATATTTTTCATAGGCGCATGCTACATTTACCAAGATAGATAAGTACTTGGTTATATTTACGACAACTCCTCCTGGTGGTGGTAGTAGTTAGACACCCCTTACGTAAGAGGGCGGTGTAATTAATAGCTCATTATAAACGTGCCTCCTGTCTACAATCAGTTTGTACACATACACATATGCTCCAAAAGCCAAGGGTGGAGGGATGAAATCCAAAAGGGAATTGAAACAAAAAAGAAAACTAGCCAGAGAAAATAATGTATATATTTCTTGAAAACGCCCTGGACGATCCAATGGGCTATGTCGTGATTCATCCCCAAAGTCGTGAAAACCAATGTTTATGAAATAGCAGAGAAGTTAGTCAATGTAAAGAAAATACACATAAAGTACTTATCTTTTGATTAAGTTCTTGGATATAAATAATAAAAGTTCATAATTTTGAGACGATTCAGCTGTTGAGAGAAAGGACAAAACAAACTAATTTATAACATTCATCGTACTTGAACTAAATTATGGTTCTATCAATGGCCTAAGTTGTGCTTAAAAGCCATAAGTATATAAATAACCATGTTGGAGGATATTGAATTTTGTATATTATTGGGAATAAATAGTAAATCCATTGAAGGTATGTTTATTCAGTGCCTAACAAAGCAGCCTATCAATATCTTGTTTCCACTAATAAATGAATATAAATACAATATCATCGGCAATTTACATATTTGTATATATTTTATGAAACAAAAAAAATGAAAGTTGGCCTTTAAAATCTGACTTCCGATTGAGGTTTAGCAACTTTATTTGAAACAAACTCTATCAGCTTTATTCCATGAATATTTAAGATATACAATAAAACCACCTTTGATATAATTTTACTCCATTTCATACACACACTTTTCAAAGAATACATAATTGGATCAATGATGAATATTAAAAACATTATCAACATAAATAGAAACATTTAATTTCCAAGCAACAAATTATTATATTCAACAACACTAAATTATTGAAAGAAATATCTGTGGTTGTAAAATAATAGACAATAAAATGCTTAAATAACTAAATGTTCAGCTCTGAATGTTGGGGGTGCAGTTTCGAATCCTGAGAGGGGAAGGTCAATTTTGGTATCCTCATTGATAAGATCCTAAGTTCGATTTATTAGTTTTAACGCTATAATGCTTATATATATATATATATATATATATATATATATATATATATATATATATATATCAGATAGATGAACAGGGTAACAGTTCACTACTCAGGAAGAAAAGTGCACCTCAGTATAAAAACTGGAGCTCTATATAATAAATATAAAGAAATCACGTTGACAAAGTATTTTTCACAACACTGTGTTTCATGGTTATAAATGGAAAATATAACCATGAAACACAGTGTTGTGAAAAATACTTTGTCAACGTGATATTCTTATATATATATATATATATATATGCAGCCGGATGCAATTCTATCGAATCAAAGAGACAAAAAACAAATAAAAAACATCAATTAATTGTTATCCAGAAACAAGACTAAAATTTTGACAGAAATATCGGTGGCTGTAAAAGAATAAGCAATATAATGTTTAAATACCTTTTACAAATACGGATGACAGCCATTAACTCCCAATTACTCTTTTGTTCTCTGAGAAAAGCTGAGCATTTTTCATGTTCAAATGGGCCTCTGAATGTATATCATTATCGCCATTTTCACCATTATTATTCTTATTCTGAACCCTAAGTATTATTATTATTACTATTCTCAAAGCAGTAGAATGTGTAATTAACGCACATATATTTTTTAGTTATTTGTTTGCTTATTCATGGCTTCAATTGTATGCTTAAAATATGCAAGGCCGGAGATGCTGCTAAGGTAGTTAAATAGGCAGGCAATGAACGAATAACTATTAGTTTCTAGTTATTAGTAGGGATGTGTTTGTTTATTATGTTTCTTATATATTTACTTTATTAAAAAAGAGTAGTGAATTTAGATCCTGCTGCGTCACATATGTGACCTGATCTGGCAAAATGAGTCACAGTGACCCAAAATTCAAAATTGATGTTTTGGTATCATTGGAAAGAAGAGAAACCAATGATTAAAATGATATCTTGGTCAAAGCTGTATCTTAAATGGTTGTCAAGTTACATTCGTTTGAATTATGGTATCACAGCATCATTTTCTAATTGAAAACCGAGAAAATCGCATTTAAAGTTTTTTGTCAGTTTTTGTTGATATCTTTAACAATACATAGAATCCAAAGAGATGCACCCACTATTCAACAACAGAAATGTAATACAGACATTTAGATACTTGGGAAAATGTATTAAATCAGACTTTAGCTTCAAATTTTCAAAAATATTTATTAAATACTTTACATTATAATACGGTCATTCTTTTGTAATATTTGAGAGTTTCAACTCGTCATAAATAACCATTTAAGTACATTTCCACAATTACTAACACATTGAAACTTTAGGATATTAATTTTGAACATATTTCCTTTCATATGAGACCAAAAAAGAAAAAAATGATATTTTTGACGTGTTTTGACATAATCGGCCGTGTCTGAATAAATAGAACGCCGACTTCCGACTCATTACGGCAGATCGGGTCACATATATGTTCTTAAGAATTATATATTCAGATAAACAAATTATTCATCATTTTTTGGCCATAGTTTATACATATATTGTATTTTACCAATAATTTGAAAGCTCATGTTGAACTATCCTCGATTAAAATATTTGTACCTTTCAATTGAGGAAATTATTTAAAATTTACTGCTATCATTTTAATAAAAGAATCATCCTTGCTTATAATGAGCTTCTGGTTAACTATATAAGTTCTTATAACTGCAAATGCCAAATCTTTAAATAGTCTGTATCCCACTATAACAATGTATGTATTAGTACTTTTTTTAATGATTAACATATTTTTGATAATTTTCACAAAGCACATAGTGTGTGTTAATCTTTTAATATAATTGAAATGAGTATAAATCATTTCAAGTGTATATCCTAACAGATACGAAGAAAATGTATGTTGATACACCATTTAAATTCCTTTTGAAATACATTTTCATTTATGACTGTCTGGGTGCATCTTAAAAGTCTTATATCATTTGTTAAGAAGGGTAAGAATAATGACATAAACAAAATTAAGCCTTCTTAATGCTTTTTTAAAATTTTGTATAAATTAATTATTAGTGTTTTCAATCAACAGTTTTATTACTCTAATTACAAATATCGTATCCCATATCTTCAAAATTGGGATGTAAAAACATAGAGAATTTATTCTCTTCAATAACAGAGAATATAAATCAACTGTTCATTAATCCAATTAGACAATTATACTACTTTATAAATGAAAGATTTTGTGATTTGCGTCTCCAGAGGAGATCCCTTTGTTTTGGACACAATCCTGCATTTCTCTAAATAAGCTCTCTATGTATTTATATCGGTATGGACGGTTCTCGGTTCAACATAATATGGTATCGGATGGACGAGGTTTTAAGAGGAGGTACATGGAAGGAAACTTTCCTCAGGGGAAAAATATATACGGGATGGTACTAGAATCTTTGGGACATTCTCGGAATTCCAAGCCCACAAGATGACATACAAGTCCATTGCTAAACCTCAAATGATCGCCATGACATTGAAGAAGAAAGAAGATCGTTGTGGAGGATAACATCCCTAGTTGTTATTAGTTGTATTGGCACAATAACCTTTCCCCTAAATTATGCTCATCCTTCTGACAAATTACCAGGCAGTAACAGCAGTAGGGACTGTATGAGCATTCAAACTAACAAAAGGGTAGACTGAGGACAATGAGACCTCACCAGAAGTCCCCCCCCCCCCTCTCTCTCTCTTCTAATCTTTGATGGCCCCTAATTTGATAAGACCCGTAATGATCCCTAATGAGGGTATTGTGATGAGCAAATTTATTTATTAGGAACATGAGTTATTTATGCATGGAGATGAGCCTTTGCCAATAACAAGAGAATACAGGGTAACCCAAAAGTTATCCATCCCCTATCAAATCCCATAGACTAAACAAAATGATAATATTACAATAAATACCACAAAAATATGTTAAGATGATGGAGAGAAAAGGTATAGGTTATATTTATAATATAGGTATATGAATATAAGAATTATAATTTAAAATTTAGCAGCAGAGAAGTTCATATAATTAAACTATACCTGATGATATAAAATCTTTAAGTCTATATGAACCTTACATATCTATTGACCGTGATAAAATTGAAAAAGCTATTACATTATTAATTTATTTTTCCTTAAGAAGAGAAGTTCAAACTATTAAATTGCATGAAAGCTGTAGCGGAGTGTTAAATATCATGTAGTCTAAATACTAAGTAGTTTGATTATATCGTGATTTACAACTTTTCGTAAAATATGAGGAAAATTATTTTTATAGTGTCCAACTAATTTGATCTTTATGATTATAAACAGTTAAACAATTTAAATCTATTTGTCAACATACTTAGAAGCATCTACATTGGATGTACAGCTAAATGTGTGCGATCTTGAAATATCGAGAAAATAAAAATAAATAAATAAATATATATATATATATATATATATTTCCTATAGATATTCTTAGGTGTTAATTATCGGTGTTTCAGGCACAAATCCTTTTTGAATCGTTCTGTAAATTTTCGAACATCTCTTTCCTCTTCTCTACTGAAGTATAAGTCAATATTTTTTCTTCATTTTTTTTCGTTTTCCTTACAAAGTATTTTACCTACCTACCTACTATCTAAGAACACCCCTTCCACAAGCATAGCTTTAAAAAAGAAGTATACATCCATATACATATTCCGTGATTGTTATTGATTCATTTGAGATATAATATACTCACGACTCTGACCGTAGGGTATAACAGACGAGAACCAAAAAAATGTTTTCAAATCTGTAGATAATTTTTTTTATGGACGCCTTCAATAACCGGACCATATTTCACCATCAAGATGGAGGGAGTCCTTTTTCTATTTTGTTTTTCGTTATTCTTCATCTCCCTTCCTCCCCCAAGCCAAGAAAACCTAAGAGAAACCTAAATATATATTTGAAATAATCTTTGCTCTTTGCAGATAACGAAAGACAAAATGGACATCAAACAAGGGTAAATTGTTATCCGACACCCTTCTTATTTGTATTATATCAAGGAATGACAAAATAGTTATATGTCACCGACTCAACAGCAATATTTTCAGTTGGTACCTTACTTTACCTTTTGTATATATTCATGTAATAGTCAGAGTGATGATCCATTTATCGACAGATTGGATGAAGGGAAGTAATCATTCATTATATCCCTTAGTACATGGAATTTCGTTCTTAAATCAATAGTTTTATCTATATTAATGAAGAGTACAATCAAGGGATTCCCAAATGACATGGATCGAAGTCTAAGAAAAGAGATGATTTAGGCTAACATTCCTTTGACTAAATTGATTGTTCCCGCATCACAGCCGCGAGTGAAGCTCTTTCCATACCGCCTTTTTATCTATTTCACGACACTCTTCTAAAAATATTCAATTACAATGATGTAATATACGAGTGAGAAAGGAGTCAACAATAAAATAATGGTGGGGGTATTAATAGATTCATAAAAAACAAATAAGTGCAGTAATATTAGAAAAAGATATTAGACAGTTAATATATTAAAACACCCAGGAAACTCTTAAAACTGGAATCAGTTCGATTCTAACAATGTTAATATCAATACCGCCTTTTTTAATATTTACTCTTATTTTCCTTCAACCAATCATGCACGAGGGCCTCTGTTTGTTGTCCTTAATTATGTCACCTTCAAGATATCCGGGTAAGTTTATTGCACCATATTGGTTTTGTAGAGGTTGCAGCAGAGGATTTTGTCTATATACTTTGATACCTATATATAGTTGGAGATCCCTAATTGGTGCACTTTGGCTCACGTAATGACCCACGTCTCCTTTTATAACCATTGAATCATAAAGGTATTTGAAATATTGACAGAATGTTTCTTTTTTAACTAGCACATATTTTTTAGTATATTAGAAACGTACTTTTTTAAAATTCGCTAGTCATATTATGATTGCATTACTAGTCTACTTCGATATATTTGACACTAAAATCAAAACTCAACTAATACATCCTGATATTACGAATCTTAAGATTATCTTAATCCTGGTTGAATACTCATGATATAATTTGTTAGCTGTTCTATTAATAAACTAAAGTAGAATTCTTTTTTTCTTTATTGTGTGTCAAGAGTTCGAATCGGGACTTTAAAGTTTCAAAGGGAGACTGAAGTTAATGTTTTTCAATGTTGTAAGGGGCCTTAAGACTCTTGAATAATGTTGTCGTTTGATATATATTTATTTGATTAGATACATTAATTTCAACTTAATACTCAGTAGTCTGTTCAAAACAATTATTTTGAATAATGTAGTTAGATTACAGTGTCAATTTCTTTTTGGGGTTTTTAGCATTAAATTTCGATAAATTCTATAGTACAAAAACACTTAATCTTTGTTTCTATGTTTTTACCATAGAGATATGAAGACAAAGAGGGCTTATTGAATTCTTTAGAGGAATACGCTTTTGTGCCCAATAATAACAAATCTTTCTACCTCTGCCATCAACTTTCGATGACGTAGTACAAATTACTTTGTTTACATTGGACACAGCAACAGTTGAACGATGTTTCTCTGCTATTGATCGGAATAAGCTCTCTATATCTTTATATCTCTATGATTTTTACTCAAGTTTTTTAATTTCTTGTTTGCATGATAACCGTTTGGAAGCCTCAGGAAAACGCCTCTAGGTGGAGCCACTTTTATCATCTCTCTCTCTTTCTTAGGATCTACTGGAAATATATGCTCATATATAGTGTATATACCGGCCATTATTATTATTTTCATCTCCTTACCCCTGAATTAACATTTTTGTTCTATAGAGGAGATTTTCATATCCCCCTCTTTATTATTATTTTGGAAACTTATGGGTAAGGTCGGTCAGAGGGAGATATAGGCTTTCACGGAGCATCATGAAAACAAGTATCTATGTATCATCATAACCACAGCTTATTTAAATGAGTAAGAACGTGCAAAGGGATTCTTCAGTTTTTCTCACTTAAGAAAAAAAATGTATAATTTACATAAAGGTCATTTATCTGGGCATCTAATTGCCTTCAAGGGCAGTTCATGATCAAACAATCTTGACCTAAATACACTACTCACAACAGGGTAAAAGATGAATATATTATGCAAAGCGAAGAGGGAGGGGGGGGGGGGCAAGAAAAAAATAATAATGCTAAGAGGTTCGTGAAGTATCCATCAGAGAGTTTTGACAGGGACGTCGTTGAAAAAACTCCTGCACACGATCAACAAAGAGAAAATGAACTGAATTTCTAGGGAATTTTAATATGTGTTTTTATAAAAGAGGTAATGGTTTATAAAAATGGACTTACTTATATCGTCTACATTAATGTTAAAATTATTATTAACGTTATACAACTTATTAAAAGGTTTTATGAGGCTATACAGGGTCTTGCAGGTAAATCCGCATAAAGTTCAATATCCTCCAGATCCAAAATGGGAACAAAAGAGATATCTATTTTGAATAAGAAAGTTGTTTATTAGACACAAGACTATTATTCAATATGGCCGCCCTCAGCCTCAAGGATGCCCTTCAAACGACGCCTGAACCTCCCACAGGCCGTGAAGACCTCCGCAGGATCCAGCTTCTTCATCTCCGACTTGGTGGAGGCCTTCAAGGACGCCACATTGCTGTGGTGTGTGGCACACACCTCCCTCTACAAGTAGTAGTCGCATGGGTTCAGGTCGGGGCTGTTGGGGGGCCAAGTGTTGAATTCCCAGAAGTTGGGAAAATTCTTCTTCAGACAGGACTGCACAAGTTTGGCCTTGTGGGCGGGCGTCGAGTCCTGCTGGAATGTGTACGTGGTTCCGGAGGCCATAGATTACATCCAGGGGACGACGACAGGTGGACCCCACGCTTCTTGGCGAGGATGGACATGGGCGTCCCCGGATTGGCCTTGATGGACTTCTTGAGACCAGCCACAAATGAGGACGTGCAGATCCGGTCACTCCTGGGCTTGTGCTCCTTCCTCTTGGACATCCCTGACTCCTCCCACTTCTTGGTGATGTCGTAGACCGTCCTCCTGGGGTACTTGAGCAACTTGATGATGGCTGCAGGACGGTGCCCTCCGCACAGCAACTCGATGACCGTGTCCCTCTGGGTCTGTTCCATCTCCGTATCAGTGTATTTGTTTTGTTTTCGGGCGCAATTGGATAATACATTCACGACACCTCCCACATGTGCAATATCTAAGCTCTACTTGCACTCCTATGGATCTGGACGAAGTTGAACTTTGTGCGGATTTACCTGCAAGACCCTGTATATTAAACAAAGAGACTCATGTGATCATTTATTTATGTCTAATGTACTAATGATCAATCATATGGGCATATTTATATCGTAATTGTTTTTTTTAAGTGATCACAATAAATTTATTTAACTAAGTATTAAACAAATTTTACAAAGTAACGGTTTATTCGTCTATTTTTGAAATTTTTTTACTAAAGGTTTTAGTATCACCCAATAACATATACTTTAATAAAATAATTTAAATAATTATATCACGTTTTTATGTAATACCACACAAAATAAGATCCCCATGGTTTATTTGTATCGGCTAAATTGTAGCCAATATGCTCTGTAGCATTGAATTGTTGTAAAAGTTCAGTGGGATTTTAACGGTCTTACTTCCGAATAGACTTAGAAACTAAATATAAACATTAGATTGCTGTTAATCTTTTTCGATAACTTCAAATATAAAGTTAAATCAATCTATGCACGTTTTTTATATATTCTTATTGGATATTTAAATATGTTTTGTTTGTAAAAAGTGACTTGAGACCTCGTTGTCGCTGTGTTGACTCTTAGATTTTAATTTGTTCTCAATAATTTATTTTCATCATTATAGTGTAAAAATATATATACATTTATTATGTATCTATTTAAGAGTTCATGTTTAATAAAACAAAAAAAAATGTTACGACCACAAAAAAATATTTGAATATATATATATATATATATATTACGTTGCACAGATACCCCGTAGTGTAGTTGTGTTCTCTACTTTAGGGTTATATGTGCGTTTTCGTGTGTATGTCTATCGTGGATGATAGTAATAAATATAAACAAACAAATATATATTACGTTAATTCGATATTGCTTACTGAAGTTACTTAATGATCGTTATTTGCTTCCACATCTTCATATTGCTCTGGATTTAATTATGATATTTAAAACTTTAAAATCAACTTTTTAAAATATTATATCAACAGTAATATGTCCCTAAATAATAGAATGCAGCTTAAAGCCTAATACTTCAAAGTAGAACATTTGATATAGTCCGTCCCATACACTTTTTTTGATACTTTCTTAGTCATCCCTTCTGCAAAGTATCTCATAATTCATTTTGGGATGTCATTTCCCGAATGAATTATTTCATTTTCTTTGTAGAGATGAGGACTTTTTCTCTATCCATCTTTTTTGTTCACAAGTGGGGCCCACTCAAAAATACCCGTGTGGGGCATGTTAAATGGCCCGTGCAAGAGTCCAACGGATATTAAGCAGACCTCGGGTTCACGTACCCAGATAACCAGTTGTTTTTTTTCATAGATAGCGCATATGTTTAAGGGGGAAAATCAAGTATCATAATAATAATAATTATTTTTCATAATGGGACCCTTTCTATTGAAAACTCGTGAAGAAGTCATTAAATGTTCTTCTAAGAGATCCGTTAGTTGGACTTGAAGGGGGGGGGGGGTTGCCTTTGATCACAAGAGATTCATTAGACTATATGGAAAATGAAGAGAGTATTTAGATTGATGAGTGGCTCGGGCAACATAATAAAATTACTTCCCTGTCACGCTCGATGGAGCAAATCCACTTGATGGCCAGTGTGAATTGACCTCAAATGGATACACGTACAGGTGGACATGAACTGTGGTTGATTTCTTTTTTCTTTATTGCTTTAAATTGTTGTTCCTTGTCCTCTATGCATCAGATACTTGGCATTTGACGACCTGACAGAGACAACTAACTAACTGAGGGGGCTATTTAAAAAATTATACAAGCGTTTCTTTCCTTGTTGAAAGTCTATGTCATTAAAATTAAATATTATATTTACTAGACGTCAGGACCCTGTTAATTATGAAGATAATTATTAAAGTGTTTTCCAAAATATGTGTACATTAACAATAAATGATCATATGTATAATTATTATTCAGAATATTCCTTGACTTCCAAATCAAAAAAAAATCTAACATTCATCTTTCAAACTGAGTGCTTGTCCCGACCTTTCAAAAATATATATTCAATAGAAACATACGCTATTTACAATATAAATAACGAAAAAAAGTATGTGTTTATAGTATTCATAAATAAGCTCATAATATTGAATATATTCAAAATGGTGATGGACAATGACTTTCAGTGTACTTACAAAAAAGTAATTAATTTTGAAAGTGTTCTATATTTGTTATTATATGAATTAAGTAATATTTTGGGCAATTTTGATTTTTATTAATTATGCAATTATGGTGTATTCTCACATATTTCATTGTAAAAATACGTCCAGGATATGTAATTAATATAAAAATCAAGAATTTATATGATTTAACACAAGCTTTTTAATCTCTCCATTGGTTGACTCAGACAAAAATGTTCCTACTTTATTACGCAATTCCGTGTAGATATACAATAGTTATGTGATAATTTATTGGTAATATGCTAAATAATTATTGCCGAACCCCGTTCAAATCTTAATTCAACTTAACCCATTAATGCCGATAATTATCTGTAAAGAAATTTGCCCTAATTTTTAAATTATGAATTAATATAGTGCTATAAAACATTTCGAACAAAAAAAGTCATATTTAATAAACATTTAAAAAATACGGCCCGGCACATATGTGCCCACTCGGCATTTAAATAATGTATAAAGCATAACATATTTTAGTATATATTCTATTGACTACACTCTTTTTTATTAAAAGTTTATATATATATTTATTTATTTGATAATAATTTTTATTTTGTGTGGTAAAGTTCCATGCCTTCTGGATAAAAGGAACATTACATTTATTGCAGATATGAGGAGTTCTTCCATTGCATTCTCGGCATCTACTTCTCGAATGCACTCCTCTTGCTGTCCAATATTACTTTCATTTAGTCGAATACTGTTTGTAGCGCTCACCAATGAATACTTAGGTCCTGGACGCTTCTTTGCAACCCCATAAGTTTTTAGGACCACATTGGCTAAATATCTCGAGAAGTCCAAGAAACTCAGACGAGGATTGCCCTGTCTACTGAAGCGCCATGCATTGACAACCTGTGCGTTTAGGCTCCAAGCCAACAAAGGCCACCACCACTTTTTTTGACCTTATCCTTACCCTATATGCGGCAACTTGCTGGTCAAAAAGGTCAACGCCTCCCATGTTCCGATTGTACGTACTAATAGAATTTGGCATGCCAACTTCAACATACTTCCTTTTTTTTCGATCCCACCGTCTTGCTTTCTGTAGTGGTTGAGCTCTCATTTTATTTGAAGCCACACTAACTACCTGGTTATCCTTCCACTTGACAATCGAGACACAACAAGTAAATGCCTCTTCCATGGATCCTCGAGATTTCTTTTTCAATAGTTGTTTTGTCAACACTGGAGCGCCACCCAGCCGATCTTCACGAAGAGTTGTGGTGCAGGCAATTCCATTCCGTGATAATTCTAAAAGCATGGGAATGGATCCGAAATAATTACCACAGATGATGTGTTGCCCTTGGATTAACTTGGTCTTGTTTACCATTTCCAAAACGACATTTGAACCATGACCAAACCCATGATCAGGAATGTTGGTGAAGGATCCACAAAAGGTTCGACATGTAGCAAGGTACCGTCAGCAGCACAAGCTGCCCACAACTTGAAACCAAATCGGACAGGTTTTCCTCTGATGTATTGTTTATCGCCATGCCGTCCATAATAGGGACCATTGTTTCGTCAACGCTCATAAACTCTCCGTGGAATCTGTTATTTTTCATCACTTTATGCTAGGCACAGCTTCACTTGAATGCCGAATGGGCACATTTGTTCCCACTCTAAATGTTCATGCATTTATTTTTGAAAACATTGATACATATATAAAGTAAATATTTAAAAAAGAAGCTATATATTTTAAGAACGTTTTCATTAAAATTATTAATATTCATTCAAAATTTAGCTGTTACATACCCATTAGAACAATACGATTTCGGCATATTTTCAACGTCCTCAAACACGTACTTTCAAACAGCAACTACCAGTACATTATATTATTTTTATTAAATAATATGGGCTATCTCATGTAGGTAAGCTGTTAAAAATAAAGTTAATCTGTTTTGAACTTTAAATATGCCTTAGTTGTGTTGTAATAACGCTTTTTAAGCTCTGGGAACATATCTTCCCAATCGGCATTAATGGGTTAAAATACAATTATGAATATCTTCTGCATTCCATTTCTATTAAGGAACATTTTCATTGCTCCAATTTGCAAATGAAATCCTGGGTCTTTCTCCATATAAAGTTACGTATTTTTTTCTTTCTATAATATTTATTGTCTGTTCCTTGCTTCATTTATTTATATCTCTTTCTCGCTTCCCAGCGAAACAATCGTGCTTAACCTTAATTATATATAACTCATATATATCACAGATATTTATTTTTTAACCCACTTGGTCCTCCCCCTAAGGTTCAACTCAGGACCCTTGATAGAATGAGAGAGTAAACCACCATCAGCCTTTTAACACCTTGAACCCCTGACAAACAATAAATCTCCTCCGCCCCATGCACGGCTTCGTCGTGTGTTCTAATCAGCCTTACATTTGTTCAACTGGCATAGATACATACTATGCTACAAGGTGCTGGTTCCAGGATCATTATTGAAATAATATAAATGTATGAGAGCTCCTCATTCTACTAAGTCCCCCCTTCGACATTTATGTATGTTCCTTCTCGTGACATGTCATTACCTCACAATCATACACTAGGGAAGAAGGAACAAGTAAAGAAGGAGGAGACTTAGGAAATGTCATGAGTTTTTTTTGTCGTCCCTGTTTCAAGCTCTTAGGCATGATTATTAGCGTGACATGATTATCTTTCCTTTGATAATGTGAAGAATCATGGCTCTAGGATATCCTCTTTTGATATATTCCTCCCTTCTTCAACTCCATATAAACCATAACAAACGTTAAAATAATGACTTGTCGTCAATTCACGATGCTTATCTTTTCAGACATAATTATATTTTTCACAAATTATTTGGAAGTTTAAATATGATAAAAATGGAGGCCATTTGGTTTGTCTCTCGCATAACATACATTTGAAAGAATATTAAAGCTTTTAATATAATTAGGCCCTCTGTATGCTTACATATGTAAACATTAAACATTTATAGTATATTTATTTATCTAACAAGCTTTATTCGATACAAAGGCGCCTGCTCTTTATTATATAAATATGTAAATAAGGTCAGAATTTGACCGTATTAAATTTAATTTATAAAATCTAAAGACACCTTGTATGGCTTTTGATGTGTACTAAAAGGGTTGCTCTTTATTGGACTTATTATGAAATAGTAAGGCGATGCCTCGAATTATTTTTTCTTTGTATATTACACATGAAATAGTTTGGTATATTTGTTTCTTCAAAAGAAGGTTTTTATTTATTTTATAAACTAATTAACAAGTTATAATTAAATATTTTTGGAAAAAATATTTTTCAAAACATTTATTAACACAATACATAGTCAAAAATCAAAATAAAACTACTTCATCATACATGTAGAAACTATAAAAACAACTACAGTTCCAGTTGTATGTAGCTTAAAATCATAGTTTTCTAAATAAAATTCAATTTACGCCTTGATTCCCTTCTCACTATAAGAGACTGTTTTCCTTAGAGATGAGCTCTCATTGAAGCCATATTTAACCGTATTTGGGTGCTCAGAGGCTAGGCAAACTTTTACTTACTCCTTAATATAAGCTGACTTGATCATTATCCATTGACAAACAATTTGCAATAAGCAAGAATGAATAAGTTCCGTGAACAAATGATGCTCCTCGGTCGTTCTTATTGCGACCAATGATATTTGGCATTTACTTTTGACATCCCGGATATGAGCATCTTCTTGGTAAAAAAAGTCATGACCCTACAAGATGATTTACGCTCCAAGATCTCCTCACATCTTTCCCATATATACCTTCACACTCCATGATTAAAGGACTGAGAGGCAGAGGGACGTATTACTTTGTATGCATTGTTTTAATCTATTGTCTTCATTGTAAACGCTTTGAGTCTAGTTTTTGTTAGGATTTTTTTTTTTTGCAAAGATATAGGGATGAATATTGATTTATCAATACAAATTGTAAAGTTTTTCCGTAAAAAATATTTTATTTTTATTTTTTTCAGATTTAATGAAGGATTACTCTATAATATTTTTTATAGGTACACATTGAGTTTTTTCACTCTTATTCTTATATGTTGATTGTCAATAAAAAATTACTTCCTTGTCTTAAATCCAATCAGAAGTTTGTTTATGCAATGTTTACTACATACAGCTTTTCTCTAGTAGAGTAAATTTTGAGTATATTTTCCCTTTAATTGAGCACCATTCATATAATAATTAACTTTTTACCAATAATACTAATATATTATATTTAGTTTGTAAAGTTTGGAACGTGTTTAAGGCCTTGAGGTCGGCCACGACCCTTCACGCTGCCAGGACCGCAGCTAAGGTATTGGACGTAGTGTCCCCACTTAATCCATTCTGCATTGACATTTTATTTAAAAAAAATATAATTTTAATGTTTTTATTTATTTATTTTAGACTAGTCACAAATGTAACTAATGTAACCCATGGCAAATATACTCGATTACACATACACAAACATATACTTTTCATTTTTTATGAAAACTAATATCTTTTCATCCATTTTTTTATATTTTATATCTAAATATGTTTTATTCCTTAGTGGTATTTCACATTTGAAAAATTGAGCTTCATCTATCCATTAAGAGCTATCCTTTTCTGCCTTTCAATCAGTTAGATATGACGTGACATGGAAATATGTCTTTGGAAAACAAATATTTAATAAGTTAGGCCCTGACAATATTAAAAAAGATTGCAAGAGAACGAATCCTTCTATTCAAATGATCAATTATTGATGCAAGGGTCCTATTGTAAGCAGAAAAGTATAGTAATCTAAAATTTACATGACTCTCCAGATACTCTGTAAAATTAACGTAAAACATAATTGGCTATGGCTTCATAATAATGTAGTTTGAATGGTCTACATTAAAAATGACGCAATTCCAACTTAAAATACAAAAAAAAAACCCCAGAAATAAGAATTGTATATACAGTAGATACATCACGATATTACTTTGTACTCTACCTATTAAGATCAAATCCCAATTAAACATCGTGTCACATCAATATAGTAAGAGGCCCATTACTGTATTATAAAATATATCCATCTACAAGGTATATGTAAATTTAATAGTAAAGAGAAATGGCTATTTGCGTCCCGGATGTATGTCATTAAAATCCACCGGCAAGCAGGGAAAATACGAGTTATTTTTGATGACGTCAAATAATAATAAGATGTATGACGCTTCATCTTCCATGAAAACGTGAAATAAATGTACATTGTATTCTATATATCTTGATATAAACTAGAGTAAAGAAAACAACCACAGAATTGGGTATAGGTTTGATGACAGTTTCAATTTAATTTACATAATAAAAGAAATTATAGGGGGATACGAAAACTACCATAATTATTGACTATACTCTCCGAAAGGGTAAGGTGACGATACGATGAAGGCACGTTGACGAAAATAAAGTCAATTGTGTATATTTTTAAAGCAAATGCTTCGTTCGGGTTGTATTTTTATTGAAGCTATAATAAATATATATATATTTATATATAAAGATACTTTTAACTATCCATGGATTAGAAAATGCAGATGAGCTTGAATGATATGCTCTACTGATTGTAGATATATGTAAGGGGCCTTGGTGATACATGGTCGCTTGTCACACTTTCCATTCAGTAAGAATATGGTAATCTCTTCTAGTACCCCTTCTTCAATAGCTCCCCATCCTTTAATGTAAGAACAAAGTTTCATAATGAGACGTGTGTTCCTTTTCATTTTTTTAATCAAATCCTCCGTGCTGTGTATCCAATTTGGACTCATGAATAAATGGATAGAGTGTGTGTGTGTGAGTTGGAAAGTGATTCATGGCTCAATCAAAATAAGTGTTTGACTCACACTCTATTACTGCTGATGAAGATAAAATCAAATAAGGTTTGATGAAGATGCCTTACTGAATATCTTTTTGGAAGGAGTACCAACGCCAAGCGGTGCCTCCTGGGGACAAAATTGATAAATTTGTTCATTGAAATGAGAGAAGCAGAAACAATGAAGAGAAAAAGTTAACTCTTTAAGATGAGTGTAATGATCCGAAGAAGTATTTTTATATAAATCAATGTTCCTGCATATCATATAAGAATAACCATGGCAACGATACTCGGATATGGTTCTTCATACAACTAAAATATGGGTCGATCACATTCCATAACTTTCTTTTGTGTGCGTATACATGTTCCTTAAAAAGGAAGCCTTTTGTACTATTTGATGCATTTATATGGACATATATCGAAGTCAAATATTTTTAAAAATTTAATTTCTTAACAATTGCTAAAGTAATTGCCTAAATTACATAAATCGATAATGTAATATAATATTAGTATGTTGACAAAAGAGCACAAATCCAGATCCAGACAATCATAACATTAAACAAAAATGACAAATTATCAAAAATATGCTGATTAGAAATGCAAACGAAATATAAAATATTTTCTGCTATTGTGTAAAGAACTATATATATTCTCTATAGCAAAAGCAAATTATTCCAGTAGTTTTTAAAATAATAATAACTTTGGTACTTGTTTGACGACTTCCTAGCATAAAATAAGTGAATATTTTGATTAATGTGGTAAGCCTTTAAAATATATGGTCTTAAGTCGTAAATTCGATTTTGCTTTAAATAAAATTTTCCATTTCTATTCGTTGTGTTTAAGGATTTTATCCTCAAACAAGCAAACATAAATATCTAAGAATAGGATTTACTATTTTAATCAATCATTATATGTTTAAGCAAAAACAAAACAATACATTTACACCTAGTCGGAAATATTCAACTGCAGAGACTCCTAACGATTTTGGCGATACTTTAGTATTAGGTAATTTATTAAGTCTTTATAGTCGTTCAATTTTTTATTATAAAAATATTTACTCTCTGTTGCTCCTATTGAAATTTCATTGAAGACAGGCATAAAATTGGAAAGTTAACTTTAAAAATGATAATGCCGTACCCAAATGAAATAACCCGTTGAAAGACGACATATAAGATATACAAGTTTTCTCCATATGATTATTATCCGTCAAGGGAAAAATTTAGGCTTGTGAACATGATTAATGCTTTGATATTTTCAAATGCTTTGTTCTAGCCAATAACTTTATTAATTATTAAGTAAATACCATCTTTATCTCCGTGTCATATCTTAATGGTATCTTTAAGGAGAAGAAACGGGAACCTTTGCAATTGATTAGATTAGTAAAAAAGTGAAGAAAAAAAGCAAGTACTGTATTGAAATATAACATGACTTGATTTTGCTGAGGTGTAAAAATTAACTAGGAGATTAAAATATCATCCTCAAGAACACAAAGTGTATTTTCTCTCAATTTAACTTATTTAAGGATACTTTTATGTACTCCTCAACTATAACTTAATAATATGCATATAATAAAGGAACGCTTTGGTAAATAATGAACGCTTATTTTGTTTATGAGGGATATTCACTCATAATATAAAAAACAAAAAAGATGGGATACCCCCTGAAAAAATGATGTTTGTGAGTTGGATGAACTACCATAATATTATTATTTTATATCTGGTATGCGATATAAATAAAGAATGAAAAAGGAGTCATATAAGCTTATCAAAATCATTCAGATAGTTGGAAAACTATCTAGTTATCAGATGATTATTTTTACTGTCAAATGATCTATTCAATAAGATTTCATGAGGCTATTAATCCTATGCAAGTTTATTGTTATTATCCGTCATGGTCAATGTGTGGCAGAGTCATTAAAGTAGGCCTCATCATTTCTTGCTCATAAATTTAGAACCACAAAAGGCAAAAGTAGGCGGAACGCCTTAATGCTAAAATTCAAAGACAAGTTTTGTGTCCATTGCAGAAAGGAAAAAGAAAGTATCAACCATTAAACTGACTCACCATTTGTGTGTGTGAGTGTATATATATCAGATCTCAATGGAGAACCATAACTTTTATGCCTCTGGAAAATGCCCCCGACTGAATTAGACCCCATACTTACATCGACGCCCATTTCCTTTGTGTGGCTTGAATAATATCTATATACAAATAATGTTTTATTGGGTCAAGGGTAATGTATATAAATATTCGAGAGAAAAACGATAATGCGACCGGTTTAGAAGCAGATATTCCTAAAAAATAAAATGGACCTCCATTGAATAATAATAATAAAAAACCTATTTGAGAAGTCTGGATTATTATTGGCCACATTACCATCAATGCAAAGGTTTATATTTGTTTATACTGTGATTTTGATTCATTTTCATAGCAATTCAATCCTTTTTTTAAATGGGTTATTCGAGAACATATCATCATAAAGTTTAATGATGAAGTTACTAATAAATAAATATTGTATAAAATGGACTTTGAAAAAGAAGAAGGAGTAAATATATATTGCTAAAGTTAAGATCTTATTTGGACAAGTGGGGAAGTGTTGAGAAGTGGGCCTGTAAATTCATTTTTTCAAAGAGAGCCGGGACCTGAATTGGTGAGTAAGCTACTCTTCATTGGAACGCATTTATTTTCCACTCATTTATTTCAGCACTTAACCTTTTAGTAAGAAGACCATAAAAACATTGATTATATATTTGTCTTAATCAAAGTCAACCAGTTAACATATAATACTAATATTGACATGTCATATTATAATAATGACGTCATAATTGACACACTTCTAATTCATTATATCAACAATCATTTAAGGTCTTCACATCGTAGATTTATAAATATATAGAGCGCTTCCATACAATACTTCTATTTTGAAGGGGAGCTAAAAGTTTTTCATTAAAATCTGGTGAATACTCTAAACATGTATGTTGACATAATTTATAAAAATATAAATCAAGAATATACCATACAAAAATATATATATTTTAAAGACATTTATATATTTTGTAACAGGGTGATACAAGGAAAAAAGGGAGGTTGAATTTTATATAAAAATAATATATAACTAATTATAACAATTCTAATTTTAAAAATAATTTATAAGAGTTAATTTTTCATTACATTATGCAAACAATAAATATTTGTTTTAATAACAGCTTTTGCTATGAATTTAAATGTCTCATATTTGTCTCCCATTAAACTAAAAGTGATCATAAAACCTCAATAATCTTTAACTTATAACTAAAATTGTTGAAGACTTTTCATTATTTTAGTCCTCTCATTTCCTTTAAATATGTCAGCTGTGGAAACATCAGTATTTTCGTCCCGAATAACAATTTATAAATTAATATCGGTTTGGCTTCAATTATTGATTTTATTGTTGAAATTGAATTTGATCAACAATTTTATCCGACTATGATTAAATCAGCTACACAACCTCATCTTTTAAGGAATCAGTGTGAAGAATATGAATTATATAAACACGCAACCTCCTACGAGGAACAACAATCTCTAATAAAATAAAAATATCCACAAACATATGCTTATACCTTTTTCATCATATTCACCCTCTTCTCCTCTTCCAACCAAATGAATAACAATTATTTTAAAACCCTCTCCTATGGCCAAAATAATAATAATTTATGAAAGTGTATTTTTGACGGCAATTATAGTACTTACCTAAAGAAGAGCCTATTAGGCAGCACTCAGACAGAGGCCTCATATTTAAGGTCAACCGTAATAGCCAAATAAAGGGATTTTGAAACACACACACACAAACACACACAATGTGCTTTGGAGGCCCTGCCAAGAAATAAGAAAGAGCCTGCGTATGTAATATATTTTTTTTGTTAAACAACAACAACAACAAAATATTAATTAATAATACCCCTCAATGAGAAGAACCCTTTCTTATACATACATATACACACACACACACGGCTTGTGCCATCAAGGATGTGAGAGTGAATTAAACACTATTAAAATTACATGCTAGCTTATAATCATTATAATGGTCTGCACTAAAAGCTCTCCAAATATCACCTATACTTCCTTTGAATCTTTAAATAAATATTGTAAACATTGCGTCAGTGACAAAAATGGAGCTTTAGGTATTCAAACTTCTTCTGTTTATGACTAATTCAGGACAACTTACAGTAGTGAAAAACATTTTTTAGCGTCTTTTATTATTAATATTTTATAGGAACGTGTATGAGATTAAAAGAATAAAAATCGTTTGAAACTCCTTTTAACCTAAATTGATTTATTAAACAAAAATATTGATCAAATGTACATAGTCTTTAAACTAAGAAAACCTAATTAAAATGTTAACGTTTTATGTAGCCGATGGTGCTGGCATTTTACATGTTTGGATGTTGTTGTAAGGCTAAAACTTTCTTGATTTTATAAAAGATACATTTTTTTGCTTTAACATATGTGGAACTTCTCAAATGGAAGTTATCAAAGATTATTTCATTATTGATTTATTTTTAAGAATATATAAGAAATAATAAAAGAAAAGTATAGTTTCATAAGCATTAATTGATACTAAGCAAATACTAATTTGTGCAAAAATATTAATTGAGAATAAGGGAGTGGACAACAAAGAAAAATACAGCTTTAAAGGAATCGCATCCCTCCGATAAACATAACGAATGTAATCCGTAAAACAACAACAAAATCCGAAACAATGAGAGAGTGTGAAGATATACATACGAATTGTTTGTAAAATGCAGATGGTATATGTATTCCCCCTTGTTTTTTGTACGAATAATGCCTTTTATCAGTGAAATAAAACCTTATAAAAGTGATTGTAAATCTTAAATTTAGGGCTTTCCCTACAGCTGTACTATTTATCGAGACTGTCAGATATAGTACCGGCGCAACGTTAAGAGTATGTGGACATAAATATGAACAAAGAAAATTACTTAATTTCGCATGCTGATGTTTTTAATGACTTCACAAAGGGCAAACCGCAAGGCCTGAATTATGAATTTTAATGAAATTATCAAAAATCTTACGATACAATTAATTTTAGAACTGTCCAAAAAATAAGACTATGTCGTAACCAATTATTATTTGCCATATATATCAATACAAGAAAATAAAACTTATGATAATCCTTCATCTGCTGATATATCGTAAATTGTTTTTTACAAAAGCTGCAAATACTCATATATAAAATAGATATTTGTATCAGTCGGCATTTAAATACCTTGAGCAGTTATCAAATACATTTGATTATCAAGCATATTGATTGTCAAGTCTTATTAAGATTGCTTGATAAACTTAGCAAATCAAGTAAGATTTAATTCTGTATTGAACAAATCCTGTACTTCTCTGACATAGTTTTGTTCTATCTGTATCAATAGTGTGTAAAAGCACACGTCCAACAAAATGTTATGTCGGTTAAAAAAGAGCACCCTTCTCTCCCCTCTAAAAAATCCAAGGATATTAAAAATCAAGATGAGATTTGTATCAGTTTGACCATTTATTTAGGCGTCTCTCTCCCGCTGCATGAAATAGATGAAAAATCAATAGTTTTTCTTGAGGGGAATAGATGGAGCTTATATTTATACAATTTGTAAGTACAAGGGGTTATAACCATCAAACGATACCTTTTCGTTCAGGCGAAGAGGTCTCCAATGAAGCACTGAATTGGAATCACATTTATTTATCTACATATAATAAGATTAAGATTAATGCCTGCAAGATTGAACAATCAACCAAATCCACTTTTACCATTTTATAAGATATAATATACATATATATATATATATATATATATATATATATATATATATATATATATATATATATATATATATATATATATATATATATATATATAGGGTGATTCTTATTTCACGTTTTTTCGGATTTGAGAGTTTGGCTCCCCCTAGGATTTTACTTTAGTGTATAGAGATCATCTTGTGAAAGTTTGAACGAAATCGAATAATTGGAAGTACATGCTCAACGGGCCCAAAAGTTATGTAGTAAACTTATGTATTTTTTTTTTCGCTATTCGATTGCCCCTAATGTCCTTAATTTTAATGCTATTTTCAAACAATTTGCCGCAAAATGTAGGTATGCTCGCAAGGACTCCAAATCAGTTTTTATTTTTAATGTTCATTCAAAATTAAACGAGAAAATTAAGTTTTGAAATAGTCATTTTTATGCAAAAACCCCAAAAATGAACATTTTGAACTTTATTATCTCGTTTGATTTTGAATGTAAATGAAAAAAAAAACTGATTTGGAATCCTTGCAAGCATACCTACATTTTGCGGCAAATTGTTTGAAAATAGCGTTGAAATTAAGACATTAGGGGCAATCGAATAGCGAAAAAAAATTACTACATAAGTTTACTACATACTTTTGGGCCGTTGAGCGGGTACTTCCATTATTCGACTTCCTTCAAACTTTCACAGATGATTTCTATGCACAAAAGTAAAATCCCCGACGAACTACGAGCACCCTAATAATATCTGATATCGAAATAACGGAAATAAATATCACCCTAATATATATATATATATATATCGGGTTGTTATTATTTTTCAAATGTTTGAAATGTTAGCGCCTTTGTGGATTTTCTGTTTCTTGGTGATAAAAGAGACGACATACAAAGTTTGAACAAAATCGGTCAACATTACGAGGTCGCGCAACGAGGTCAAAGTTTTAAAAATTTGTAAAATATAGTTTTCCGCAAATTTCTTCAAAATGGTGGACGTAACAGACTTCATAATAATTATTAATTTAAAGGAAATCTAATTTACTACCAGACGTATTCAGAATTCAGTACAATCGAGTTTACATCATATGATTCAGAGCCTGTATTGACCTATAAAAAATCGATTATGAAAAAATAAAAAATAATGTGTTTCTTAGATTTGCGTCAAGGTATCCTCTCAAAATTTTACTTTGTCTCTGACGCATTTATAATTCATTATATGCGTCATTTGTACGCAAGATAGGCTTTTTTTAATGTACATATAACTCTCTACCTATTAAATTGACATGATTTAGTGTACCAAAATATTAAAGCTGGTGTACCAAGCTTTCATTTGATATGAAATATACGATTACCATTTGGTAACGGCAGTTAGTGTAACCTGGATAGGAAAAAAAGAAGGGAACGAAGTGAGGCAAAATACTCCCTCCCTTCTCTTTCTATCCAGGTAACGCTAACATAATTACCAGATGGTAATCGTATATTCTCATATCAAAAGATTCAATTTTTGGGGGAGAGTACTTTTGCTTATATCTCTTAAAGTATAGCCATTTTTAGAACACCAACATATCAAATGAAAGCTTGGTTAACCAGCTTTAATATTTTGGTATACTAAATCATATCAATTTAATAAGTAGAGAGTTATATGTACATTAAAAAAAGCATATCTCGCGTACAAAATGACGCATATAATGGATTATTAATGCGTCAGAGACAAAGTAAAATTTTGAGAGGATACCTTGACGCACATCTAAGAAACACATTATGATTTATTTATTTCATAATCGATTTCTTATAGGTCAATACAGCTCTGAATCATATGATGTAAACTCAGATTGTACTGAATTCTGAATTGATAGAATGCAACCAAGGTCATTTTTGGATTTATCATCTAAAGTTTTACTAAACTTAAAACTACTATTTTACTCTGAAGCGAACAAGTCATTTTCTACAGGCGAGTGAAGTTAATTGATACAAAAAAGCCATGAAAAAGCTACAATACACACTCCCTTTCTTGCTTGTTTGTACTGAAAACTTTGTTTATTAAAAAACATCAAACATACGTCTGGTAGTAATTAGATTTCCTTTAAATTAATAATTATTATTGAAGTCTATAACGTCCACCATTTTGAAGAAATTTGCGGAAAACTATATTTTTACTAAATTTTTAAAACTTTGACCTCGTTGCGCGACCTCGTAATGTTGACCGATTTTGTTCAAACTTTGTATGTCGTCTTCTTTTATCACCAAAAACAGAAAATCTACTAATTCGCTAACATTTCAAACATTTGAAAATAAGAACACCCCTAATGTATATATATATATATGTATGTATATATATATATACATATATATATATTAATATATTCCACTATATATATATATATATATATAATATATATATATATGTGTGTGTATATATCATTTACCATAATTTTATACTTTATATATTTGATATAAAAAAATTATGTCAGAATATAAACCAATATAAACTGTGTTTAAAAGTAAATATGACCTGAGACTCTATAAATCCTTAACCAATATTATTAGAGATATTGAACCAAGCCTCATAAATGTCATACTTATATAGTGTAGTACATATACATTTTTATGCAGCTGTATAACTTTTAATGAAGCAGAGAGTCTTTCAACACAATTTATTTGGCTCATAGGTGTATCAGAGTTTTTAAATATCTGCAAATACCTAGCCTCTATTTTTTTGATAAATAACTCAAAAACATTCTTGCATTTTGATGAATTGACCATATCAATGGCTAATGGCTGTAATTAGTTTTGTTTTCATTAAAATCATGAGGCCGCAAACATCAGATGATTTAAAAAATATTTAAAGCCTTTGATGCCACTTTTTGTTATTTCCATTGTATAGTTCGACTAAATATTTGGTCACATAGGAGGGCTTTTCATGGTATGCTTGTATATGTAACATATTTGAGGTTCCATTGTGTCATATGTAACCGTTGATATTTCTTAAAGACGAATGTGAAGGCTTGTGTTATGATGCACTTAGCTGATGCATGTCTATGTTGAGGTCAGTTTCAAATAAGTGTACGTCTTTGATTGACGTGTATCTTTTTTTGTGACAAAATGTGCGGAACCCAAGTTGCTTGATGCCCGAACAAAGGATTTTTAAGAGACACAATATAACTTAAAAAGGAGATGACATATATAATGTGTGATAAGAAGAAGAATGGAAGGGTCAAAAGTGTGCGTGAATGATATCAAAAGCTTCATAAAATATTTACATTCCATTCAAATACAATCAATTACTGCATACTTCTTTGTAATACTTAATAAATGAATTTGAATATATATATATATCAATATATATATAATGTGATAGGATAAAATTGATATACACTAATAAGTAACATCGTGTAAAATTCACTTTTATAAAAGTGAGGAGAACAATAGAGACGTCATCATTGCACTAGTTTTACAATTGTAATTGCTGTATCACGTGTGGGGATACGTTCCATAAGTCTGCAAAGAAAGCAAAACATTTGATTTGACTCCAAGGAGACAGGGATTTATGTATTTTGATTAATAGTAGTTTGATGCTTTTTAATTTGAAGAGTAAAGATTTTTAATATGTTTTTGTGGTATTCTTTGAATCTACCTAACTTAAAGTCAGTTCGATGCAAGTAATATGGCTGGCTCAAAATGATCAATATAGCATATTTACACATCAAATTTGTTTAAATGATATATTTTATATAAATATGATCATTTTTAGTACAAACATATTTAAAATTATTGAACTACTTTTATAAATGTTAATAAAATAATAATCTTAATTCATAAAAAATAAGCTCCTCATTACCTATACTTTATGAATAGTTGGACTCTAAAAAAGAGTTTTTTAAACTCCCTCTCCCCTCTTTAGGGCCATCGGACAATTTTAATACACCACCTCATTATGTAAATCTCTTCTATCTCTTTTGAGGCTCATTAGGTATTTCAGATGAGAAAAGGGCTCTTGCCGGGGGTGAACACACGACCAAGAAGGCTCCACTACATATATTAAAAACCTAACACTATGAACGGCTTCCTGGAGAACTTTCCTCTTTGCATACTGATGAAACCAACCGCCATTGGTACGCATTGGAGGGGGATCCTTTGAGAGAGAAAGAGACTGCACTAAAGCCTAATTTAGTTTCAAGCTCACCGACCTAGCAAATGACTGGATACAAAGATGTCTCATTAAAAAGGATAATATTGGACCCTATTTGTAATATGCATGACTGACGAAATATTTTTTAGTTGATCAAAAACGAGAAGAATGAAGGATAATTGTCATCTTTTGATTTTTTAAAGTCTAAAAGCCATGTTTGGAGGAATAGAAAAAGGGAGAATGATTTTTGTGAAAATGAGTTACAATCATTATAATATAGTTCGTAAATTATTCTTCGTATGTATTAGTAAAATGTTTCGAATAGTTGAATACAGGCTCCGATAGTTACTAATTATATATATTATAATTGATAATTGCTAATGAACAAATCTCTTAGGCTATGAAAAAGGTACTATCTTTGAGGGATCATATCGGAGCCATGTGTAATTGAACCATATAACAAATAAGTCCAAAACAAAGAAAATCATTCTTACTTATCGAAATAAAAATTACATTTATGTCTAAAACGTGCGTAACTTGTCTTCAATTACTTCTGAAATATTTGGCCGTCATTTTTATGAAGTAAAAAAATTAAAAATGCGTTTTCTCATTTTCACTATTTTCATTAAGAATTGCTTTCTTGCAGAACTACCTCATATAGTGACGTCAATGACCACAGTACAGTATTAAACACATTAGTATTTGTTAAATAACAGTTATCAATATATTCATTTTTTTGTAAGATATCCAGTTATTAATATATAGATAGGGGGTTCTTGTTTCATAATGTTTATAACTGAAAAAGCTACCTACTCCTTAATAAAAACACAACAACACACTACTCTAACCCTCCCCTATTTATTTTGGATATCTTAAATTAAAATCAAAGACTCTATTTCACCTATCTGGACAAAATGATGTTTCTTATTTTTTTTTGTCTTAATGTTTTCAAAACCTAGACTATTAAATTCCATAAATAATGCCTCTAATAACAGCAACGCTTCCCTCACTATCCCATATCATACCTATATGGTATATAGCTACATGGTTAATATTAATAATAATAATATTTTGCAAATGGGTAAGAAAAGACTAAGAACCCCCTTTTTGATTGTGAGTTCACAGTAGGAACCTGACCAAAACTGACTCGTAGGGGGATATTTCAAGCAGCTTGACGCAATTCACTCATTAATTTTTATGAGGGTTTTTAGGCTGCTTAACAACTGACAGCTTTTCACATATAAACACACACACACTCAAGTAAAATATATGTGATGGTTAAATCATATTTTAAAGACTATTAAATTGATAGCATAATTGGTTGAAAGTGTTTTGGACTATCTGTATACTGATTGGAAGCTTCAATAGTGTTAAATACACTGAAAAGCAAGTTTTTTTACTGGAGATGTGAAAAATGATTTAGGCTAATTTGGGTACGCTGATTTCAAAAATCAAAACCGTTTTGCTGTATCACGTCAGGATTTTCAGTTACAGAAATATTCCCATTGCCTAGAAGTCACAGGATTTCTATGAAATTTACAAAAATTCATTTATTTACACTGGGGAACAGTGAAAAAGTTTCTTGAGATATATCAACTGATTTGAATACCTAATGGGTCCCTGATAACTAAATTAAAGACCATTTTGCTCAATCAGGTCCGAGTTTTTTGAAATTTTAAGTTTTTTGTTTTCGATTTTCTACTTTTAGACAAATCACAACTTTTTTGTTATTGAGCTACAAAAGTGGTATGGGTGCTTTGGAAATGGCATGGTCATATTAGTAGGGGCGGAGACTAGTTTAAGTTGAAAAAATAATCAGAGAGGCCCAAAAAATTACATTTTTTTTTGGTAAAATGACCAAATTTTGCATGTTTTTCAGTATACAATTATTTATATTACAACTTCTTAAGTAAAACAAAAATTATCTTTTAAGCTTTTTATTTCTTACTATACAAAAACCCATATTCAAATTGAAAATGCATGGAATGCTAATAACTAGCAGTATAAACTTCTCTCTAAAGATCTTCTTTTGTGCTTCAAATTAGGATAGTCAAGAGCTATACTCCTGCAATAGTGAGCCATCATGTGGCTATCCCATATTTCTTGGTACCTCTTCTACATGTCCCTCATGTCCTGGTGAAACCTCTCACCCTGCTCATCACTAACACTTCCAAGATTTCAGGAAATTTCTCCAGGTGACAGAAAAGGAAATTAAGTTGATGCTCATATATGCATTTAACTGCTTTTAGCTCACAAACATACTGTTTACAAGCTTCACATAATTGCTTGACTTATGTTTCCAAGAAAATTTGACAAGACAAAGGAACTCCAAGCATTATACACAATCTGGTTCATAATAAAATAAACAGATGATCATTCATTAGCTTTCGGCTTTGGTGACATGGGCAACTGGAATGGATCCATATTTATTTCCATTATGGGACAGAACAACTTTGAGACTGTATTTATAACTGCCAATGAAAAGTCTCCACTCTTGAGAATTGTAGTTACTTATACCTAACTTATCCAGGAGACCAGGAATGTCATTACAGTCATCTTTCTCAGAGAAGAATGGAACAAACTCTGAATCTCTTGTTCTGTAGAAGGATTTTATTGTATCACTTTAAAGCAGATTATTCTCACTTAATCTCGAGGCCATAAGTTCTGCATATTTTTTGAGTGAGTTTAAGTCTCTCGCAAGGTCATTTAATTCACCCTGGATGCACTGCTTCGGCTAGGATGTTGTACCTTCAAAGTGTATATCATCATCATTGTGTGAACTATCACATTGCAACTGCTCAGTCGCACTCTCATCATCTGTAACATCTGGAAGTGACTAGAACATTGAAATTGGAACATCTTCACTGTGGGGCACTGGTCTGATAGCAGAATCCAAGTTTGAATACTTTAAACTCTTTCTGTTTTTTTATTATACCTATACGGTTTATAGTGCAACAATGGCAATCATCTGAGTGTTTTTTTTGGTTCTCTGCACACCATAGGTACACACAAACCTGAGTTCTTCTTGCCTTTAGACCATTCTCTAAGTTGTGTAATGCAAGTAACAAACACAATGGGAGGGGCCCACTCTTTTATCATTCTTTAGGAGACACAATTTCAAATATTAGAAGCAATTTTGCAAAAACTATTTAAGAAAATATATTTTGATTTATCTTTAATTTATCATCTCAAAACCTATCTCCACCCCCACTAACATGAGTATGCCATTTCCAAAAACATCCATACGAATTTTATAGCTCTATAAACAAAAGTTACAAAAATCGCCCAAAATCGGTCAAATATTTTTGGCTTTTTTGGGCCTCTCTGATAATTTTTTTAACTTAAACTAGTCTCCGCCCCCACTAATATGACCATGCCATTTCCAAAACACTCAAACCACTTTTGTAGCTCAATAAACAAAAAAGCTGTGATTTTGTCTAAAAGTTGAAAATCGAAAACAAAAACTCAAAATTTCAAAAATTCTGACCTGATTGAGCAAAATGGTTTTTAATTTAGTTATCAGGGACCCATTAGGTATTCAAATCAGTTGATATATCCCAAAAATTTTTTCACTGTTCCCAGTGTAATAAATGAATTTTTGTAAATTTCATTGAAATCCTGACTTCTAGGCAATGGGAATATTTCTGTAACTGAAAACCCTGACGTGATACAGCAAACGGTTTTGATTTTTGAAATCAGCGTACCCAAATTAGTCTAAATCATTTTTCACATCTCCAGTAAAAAAAAATTGAAATTTGTTATTCAGTGATATCAGTTTCTAGTCGGGTGTCCATTTATTTAAAAAAAATCAATACACTATCAAACATATTTTCAACAAATAATAACCTATTTCATGTCCTAAAGAAAATGAATATTTATATTTGGGTTCACAAACATGAAGTTAATTTTATTACAACAAAAACTCAGTTAATTTTTATATAAGTTTCGTTGTTCAAGAATAGTTCCTCCAGATAAAATTGTTAAGTATTTTAGTGATTTTATTAATACGTTAATATTATATGGGCGAACTAACCAGGTTATTTTTATTCCAAGACCCCTTATTTATAAGATTTGGAGCCTCTGGGTCGCAATTTAGAAAAGTCTGTGTATGAATCAAACATTGATCAAATGTTAACGGGACCCTTTTTTGGGGGTCACCATATATTAATAAGGATATAATTAGGGATAGGATAATATTTGTCTACTTATATTCTTCAAACAACACACTCTTATCATTTTGCTCATAATGGTATTATAGAGTTCCTTCCTACTTTAGGCTTCATTTGTTATGAACTCTACTCATGAGAGATTGAAACCCATTCTAGTCATATCCTAATTATTTAAAGAACAACATATGTAGTTTATTGATCACCCAAACTTTTTCATTACCCCATGTGGATCTAATAACACAAATCAAAAGAGTTAACTAAATAATTACGTTACACATTTATGATAACTTATGATAGTTTATGACCATATTTTGCGACTCGAAACAAATATTTAAGTTATATGCACCAACATTATTTCTTCTTGTATTTATAAGGACAAAAAACGGTTTCTCTTCTAAATATCTTTTTGATATATATTTCTTACCTTCTCTGGCTTATATATTCACCTATCGTTTTTTCTTCCTTTTTTATGATTCCTTGCGGTCAGTTTCTTCTAATAAAGAAATACTAATTGAGTATCATTAGAATAATTTAATGCCTTGTAAAACAGGGGATGGGTGCACTGGGTGAAGATAATAATGTTGATAATTATGGTATTATGCCTTTGAGTGTGCTTCAGCATCATCATCACGGGGTAGAGTGAATACCACCTAATGAGATTCAAAATGGTCAAATGATAGAATAATAATAATCACCAAATAATAAAACAATTTGCACAGAAGCAATTTAAAAATGCATGAACTACAAAGGCTCTACGGAGGGTCTTCTCTTAGTGGGAGTTTTTTTAACGTGTACTTAGGTATGTTATGTGGCCAAAACTGGCCCAAAAATGTATTTTTTTCAGTCACAAATCCATATTCTATAATTTTCTCTAAATAATAGTCAGATTTGTAAGTGCGTTTTATTATTTATATACATCTTATCGTAAGGGTAATAATCTATTCAACTTCATGATGATAAACAATAATTATTTACTTTTCGTCTGAGTGTGGAGAGTTACTTAAGTAAAAATAAGTAGCATCTAAATGTTTATTGCATGAATTCCTAAGGATTATTGATGGAGGCCCATAATAAAGTGTTATTCAGAAACACATTATTTATTATAGGGTAATATTTACCCCTAAATAACTACGAAATTTGTGAAACATGATTTCTGGAAGCTGTTTTTTTATAATTCACGCTTCTTTTCTATCAATCAGTAACGTTCTGTGAAAGTCCCTATGCAGTTTTTTAATATATAAGTTTATGTTTCCGTTCTCTTCGGGCGAATGACATAGAGTATCTTCAGTTTGATTGGGGGAATGATATCATTATGTGGGCTTTGACCGGATATACAGTGGATTATCTTCTTTGATGTTAATGAAATATAAATTATTGCTCAGTATTATTATCTTCTAATATAATATTTTTACATGTTATATTAAATATATCAATCATACAAAATTACTATTTAAATTAAGTTCTCTTTTAGCCAATCGAAAATATAATTATAGGTGTGGTCTACTTCAAAACGTCCTACAATATGTGAACAATATTAAAATAATGAGGCCAGATAATGAAACCAATTAAACTATTTTACATAATGTTTGTGGAAAATCTTATATTGGTGACATCAATTAATATACCATGGTTTTACTTTTTATGAGCTATACTTCAACCAAATGTAATTTTGCTAATTTTTCGTTAAAATTTAATATTTATACATAGCAAAATTACCTGATGATAAACGTCAAGGTTTAAGAATACCTTTAAACAGTATAAGCTATGAAATTGAAATATTATGATGACATTTTTAACAAACACAAACAATTATTGCATTTTTTTATTTATTATTCAAAATTTGATTTAATCTTTGTTTCAAAAAACATAAATACACAGCCTGATATAATGTGGAATGAATTACAAGAATACATTTTAAAGTTTTAAACTTTTACTAAGAGGTCTAACTAAAATAAAGATTTTATAGACCAAAGAACCTCAGAGTGAAATGAAGCAGTTGAATGTTTAATTATGTTTTTCACGTATTTGCTATGGGTTTTATCTATATATTTTTTTCGCAGCAAGAATTTTATTGAATCACACAAAAAAGCCCTTAAAAAAACCTTTTAAGTTTTACAATAAAATTAAACATTTTTGCTTAAGATACATTTTTTACAAGTTTCAAAGTATAAAAAAGGCATGATATATATATATATATATATGTATATACAAAGATTGAATGCGTACATCAATATATATATATATATATATATATATATATATATATCATTAAAACTATGGGCTTACCGATACTGATACTTTTTACCTTCATAATAAACGAACAAGAAAAAAACTGTGTTATTTTGACCACATCTATTCATCAACAATTTCCTCTGTTAAAAAGTTTTCTTTATCGATATTGTCCAATACTTTATATAAAGTATTAGCCACAACACCCATGATACTCATCTGCACAAGAAGCATTCGTGCACACAACTTGTGATAAACGCTTGTACTCAATTGCATGAGGAGTGGAACCACCCTTTCGCCATTATTTAATCATAATGAAACAATAAATTTGCAAAAATCATGTAATAGCTAAAAAAATAACTACCCAGTAATTATGATAGTGATTACCTTTTCAGTAAAGAGGGCACTTTAATTAGTAGGTGGACCCTTGGAGAGAGAGAGAGAAGGTGTGAAATATGTTTTATAAAATGGGACTTTCCAGATTAAGCATGACGCCATATATGATAGTAGTTGTGCCTACTCAGTATGAAAACAATTTATTTTTCTAAATTATTAATAAGAGTCATTTGTAAGTTTTGTACATCACAGTTAAAATGTTTTTTATTTTATTTTAGAATCCTATATATAGCTGTTGTGATAAAGGTTTTATAAGTTAATAAAATACTAATATTTTGAAAATGGTACATTTAGCTTTAAGCAAGTTTAATATCCATTTTTAGCTTTTCTGGATTTATCAATATATATTTATATTAGAATAGGAATTATTTCCGGATGTAGAACAACATCTTTGTACAGAACAAATCGCTTTAGAGAAAGGACCCCATCTTTTCAATGAGATAACCGTTCAATTTGAATAGGGATATTTTTTAAACACACATAATATATTACCAGTGAATTAAACCAATCAGGAGAGATAGCACAATGTTCTTCCGAACATCTATACTGCTTGTTTGACTTCGAAGTGGAACCGGGAATGGTTTATAGCCTTGAGTTGTATGGGACAGTTTATTGAACTACGTTGAGTGTAAAGCCCTGCATCCTGAGATCATTGTGAAGACTGTTTATGATTAAGAGCCAAAGTATATAGTTATCATTAATTATATTTTTGTTTTATTGGACATTAATTTGAATATATTTGAAAGGGAGCACAAAGAAAAAAAGGGAGAAGTTCAATTACATAACTCTTTCAGGATAAATGTGACGAGGGAGATGCCGTTCTTATGGATGTTCTCAATCGGCACTTTGATAATTCGCCGGCAACCACATCTACGAACCAAAAGGATCTGAGTCCTCGGCGTCAATTATCCCAATTTGTTGATCAAATATTTTATATGTTTCGTACAGTATAAATATCCGTTTTTGTATTTAGCTGAAGTACAGTTTTTCCCCTCTTATACGGCCTTCTAGGAATTGAAATATAGAAAAACATTATTTTCTCGCCGATGGGTCACATGGCATGGATGGGAGGATCCACCAAGGAATTTCGGAGATGGAAAGAAGCTGGTAGGGAGTATTTATTATTATTATTTATTTATTTCCCCCTCCTTGTCTTAACGTTTCGCCTTGACTGGGGGGTGGCGCTGAAAACAAAAACAAATCCATATTTCTCCTTTAATGATGGAGAAATAGCATTCAATCATTAATAACGAGTAGCACGAAGTTGCCCTTAAGTATTTTTAATTGCAACCTTAGGTTCGACAGTAGTCAGTGTAGGATTATTTTAGGTAGAGAGAGAGAGCTCCTGGGTAATTATTTCTTCCTAGGGGATCCTCTTATGTGTATGGGGTACAACCATAAATAGACCTGCAATAATATATGTGTAACAGCCGAAACAAATACTAACACTAAGAAATAATAATAATATGAAAGGGAGTAATAAAATAAGTTGCAACTTCTTTTTTCTTCTCTTCATGACAAGGTATTTACTCTGTTTCAACTACTTAGAAATACATATAGATAATATATGTAGCGACGAATAGAAAAAAGAACAAAAACATGAAAATGTCCGGGTACTAATGATAAAATTATAGAATAAAGTATAGCATTTTTGTTGAAATAAATTATTCAAATGTAGATTAACTAATATTATATTCATTTATTTTATTAATGCATTTCAACCAGATATACAAGTTTAAACATTCTTAAGCTTTTTCATCAATATATCATTAAAATTTATAGAAAAATAATTCAATTATATTTAATAAGATGATTCTTGATTGTTTTCTTATAAGAATAATTTTAATAGAAAACAAGAGATATAAAAATACTATTTACGCTTATTTCATGTTTTCATATATTGTGAAGCGTCAAAAATATGTTTATTCTTGATGTCGTAAGCGGAAAGAATTGTATAAGAAAATCTTATTTCCCCCTTCTTGTTATTAAAAATCTCCGACAGGCAAAAAGTAATATCTTTTGACAATATATAAGTACCTTGTTTTTCTATAAATCTTGAAATATAAACATAATAATTATAATGGCAGCGGTTATTATTTTCCAAAAATGTTCTTCATCTTTCTCATCATTTAGTTGATAAATAATTTAGCTGGCTGCTCTAAAATATAAATAAAAACTTGTTTTTATTTAGCGTGATGTGTATGGCTAAGTACATTTTTATTGTATTTATCAACATACGCACTTCATATATTCACATTTAGTATACAAACAACAACATATCTTATAAAATGTTATAGAATCAGTTATCAATTTTTATCCATTTTTCTGTTCTCTACTTATAATATATCTTAAATAAGAAAAAAATAGTGAAATAATTTATCCTACAAAATATTTAACAAATATCTAAGTAAGTTCAACATACTATTTTAGAGCAATATTATATGGAACTACACAACAGTTTATAATAAGTCTGCATGCTTCAATCAGTAAACTAAAATACTAAATTTTGAAAAAAGTTTATAGTTAAAGTTCCATTGAACGAATAACTATTTCTCTTTGTGATACCAAATGGGAACTATTTATATGTCCAAAATTAAACTGTAAAATAACTATATGCAACCTATTAAAAAGTGATGATTTTGTCTTTATTTATAGTATAGCTTTGCTTAATGGAGGGTACTATTTATTTTGTCAAATATTTAATATTTTTCTCAAAATAACAGAGTTACATTTGAGGTCGGAGTATTTGATACGTAGTGGAGTGGAATCAATGATATTGCCCCATAATTATTAATTCGTAATCTTATTGCACTTTCCTCCAACGATATAAGCATGTAACATATTATTTTTTAGTTTAAAGGTAGAAATCGCTATGCATTGGACGAAAGGGTGAAATATGGAAAAGATCCTCTGCTCATGGTTAGAGATGATGATCTGACCTTATAGCCATCAGCTCGAAGAGAAAAATTTGCATATGTTATGATAAAGACTGCTGAGTGGTCCTCTTTCTCTCTCTCCTCTTTGTCTTCCCATCAAACTCATACTGCACGACTTTACATAAATTAAGCTTTTGAATAAATTGTAAGCCCTGGAGGGGCTTCGATATCATCACATTGCAAACCCTTGTACCTTAACTGAGTATAAGAAAGAAAAAAAAAGGCAAAACAAGTCAACACCCTAAAGTCCAACAAATTTTATCTTCCATTTTATGATAAAATATAATATAAAATATGGAAAATGAAAGATTTGTAATTATTAATGTAACAGTCGTAAGTAAGATGATTGATTTTAAATATTATAACAAAACTTAATATTATAACTAAAGAAATGAAAAGGAAAATGTTATAAAATTGATTAATCACATTTTATATTTACCAATTAAAGTTGTTGTTAAAAAATAATTTTTCGGTTATAAAATGTAATAATTTTTGATACAGTAATATATGTATGTTATATAAAATAATTTCAAAAAACTTTCTTCGAACTATTATCCGCCTCTAAAAGTATAAGTTAACTTTAACAAATAAATAAAAACGATCTTCAAAGCCACCAAATTAATATTTCGAGACACATAAGTGATTTATCTTTGATTTTATGATCAAATATATGGAAAATGATTTATGTAGTTGGTTTAAAATCCCTCTGTATGACGGATTTCATGCATTTCAGAAATTGTGTAAAATTAACAAAGAGTCAATACAGCAATATAAATGCCTACAAATATTATATATAGCATAAATAAACATTATAAATTAAAAGCAGTATCATTATCCGATTTTCTACCTTATGGATCACAAATTAAATTAATTTAGATATAGTTTCACCAAAAAAAAAGCCCAACTTATGAATAATTATGTATTACAACTTTAGCATATATTAAAGGTATAAAAACTATCTTAAAACGTTTCATTGTCTTTTATAACTCGACAACATCTATAATTCCATAAAATCAATATGTTAACTCCAATATGCTTATTTATAGACAAGATATAATATAAAATATATGAAATGTTGGGAAATGGTTTATTCAATGTAACTTTAATATACATTATGGGTTACCATCTATGGTCCTTGGTCAGCAAATAAGTAAACTTAACACACCATAAAATAAATAAACAATTAAAGTTATCTATTTATCAAACATAAAATAAATCTTAAATAAAACTCAATTTTAAAAGCATTTTATTTTTATTTTGATGGCTTTTATTGATATTTATAACATTTGCTAATACTTCCATAAAAAATTAGTACATGAGTTAACTAAACAAAACAATAAAAAGTATAGCTTAAGTATAATTAAATATATAACTACAGTAAAAACATTTGCTTTAAAAACTTACTGACTTTATACATGTAAAAAACTTATTTATTGCGTTTAAGAATAGACACTATTCTACAAAACCTAAAGTACTCTGTTAGATAGTTCATATTTTATCAAGGATTTTTCTGTGTGAGCGCAATATTTGAAGGTGTAGAATATTTACATATGGCTCTTAATTCCTCATATAACGACTGTTTAGGAATATTTGATCACACACTATGTAATCATGATAATAAAACCAAAAAGGCAGATTTGAAGGGAAACGCCTTATATCCAACGTTTTAAGTTCTTAATTTGTATTTTATGGCCTCATGTTTTTCTAACTCCAGTGAAAGCAGTAATATATACACACACACATATATATATATATATATATATATATATATATATGCATAATAAATTTTATGATGTCAAAGACAATGTACCCATAGCTAAATGCCAAAAATAAAGGATATGCCAAAAAATGGATGTGATTCTGGAATATCTTTGAAATTATTAATGATTTTGTACAAATACTTTGCTTATTTCATATAAGCCTACATCTACCTCCAGGGCCAATATTGAATGACATTTAATTATCGTAGATATACAGACCAGCAATTTTAAATCATTATTACTGATCTCTCTTCCTTCTATAATATCAGGCATTCGTTATCTATGAATCTATACAAAGCAGACTGAAATATGAAGCTAGCATGCCAAATTATGATTCCCTAAAATTATAAACCCTTAATTATTTAGCATACAAACACGTTTTTAAGTATGTGTGTATGTTTGAGTGAGTTTGCTTAGGCAAGGGTCAAAGAATCGTAATTTTTTGCTATGCTCAAAATATAAATAAATAGTGAATTCGTGCCCCTCAAAAGTCATTAATTATTTATTAAGTATCTACTTAACCCGATTATTACTTCAATGTGTGTACTATAGGATCATTTTGAATTGCTAATTTTGACGCTTTATTAAGCCTTAATGGTATAAAGGTGCCTATAAATATTTTGAATATTGAAGGAAATGCAAATAAGTAGTAAGTATGAAAAACCTTTTACGAATAATATTTATAAAAATATGAAAATCCCTTATTCTTTGTCATTTATATTTATTTTAACAATAGGGATATTTTTTGAAGAAAATAAAAAATGCATTCACAAAAATTAAAAAATATTTTTGTTGAATTGAAAGGCTGCCTCCCATATATATATATATATATATATATATATATATATATATATATATATATATATATATATATATATATATATATATATATATATATATATATATATATATTATATATAGATATAATAAGAAAAAATCTCCTAACTGATGTTCGTTCATGTTCCTTTCAAACATCAAATTGGTCTGAAAGATCTCATTTGAATACGATACAAGCATCATGAGGCGAAGATTATGTAGATGAAAAACTCTATGTATATTATGAAAAACGGTCAAATATTATGCGCACATATTTATATACATATTGAGGAGGCATATTGCTTGTTGCCTGATTGTGTGGCTTCGCCATGGATTCATTGTGTGCCTTGGATGGTATGTATTGTTCTCCTTTCTTCCTCATATCTCACTCCTGTCCGTTGATGACCTGTTCATGACCCTAGATCATAAATATTGACAATTCTCCCCCCCCCCTTCTTTTCAGGCATTGTATGGAAGGGGACCTTTTGTGTTGTAGATTCTTCTCTGCCTTTTGTTGCAAATCATGGGTCCCCTTTTTCTGACCAGGTATCCACCTAAAATTCAGAGCTCTTTCAATAACGAATGAAGACTGTGACCAATCATCAATGCATACATGCATGTTATACATAAGAAAGAAAGCAGCCTTTAATATGTTCATATACATATAGAGTAATTTAGAGCATTGAGTCTTGTACTTTTATGATAAAGTTACAAAGGAAAATATAACATTATGAGGGGTCTAAAAGGGTACTTATTACGTAATACCAAAGGAATGCAAAAAGGAATAAAAAGTGTTAGTATTTTTACAGTTATTTGTATTAATGATATCAAAAAACTGAGTGAAGGATATTGATTTGGGCTTAAATTCGTCTTTGTCGTCAAACAAGAATATTTATTACTTTTATTGTGTTAATTGTAATATGCTGCTACATTGTAATATTTCTATATCGATGCTTATATACAAATAGAAACATAATGAAAATGCAAAGAAGATTAAAAAGTCTCAGTATTTTTCCAGTTATTTCTAACAATGATATCAAAAAACGAGTGAAAGATATTGATTCAGGCTTAAATTCGTCTCATGTCGTCAAACAAGAACATGTATTACTTTTATTGTTTTAACAATAATATGCGCTACATTGTATATTTCGATATTGATATTTAAATGCAAATAGAAACACAAATAATTATACTTAACTAGATAAATAATTTCTTAGACAAAGTAGTTTCTCCTTTAATTTTTATCTGAGATAAAAACGTTATCTTTCATGTAAAATATTTCGAAACCATGAGACGTTTTTTTTTCTTCAAAACAGTTACTCCTCAATACATTTTATCACTTTTGGAGCCTGTTTTACAGATGTATATAACTTAGCGAAGTGATTATATTTAACTTTATATATATATTTACATAGGTTTCATAAGAGCATAATATAAATAATAGATAAAAATAGTTCCACGACGTTCATAAGATCTGAAAAGATATATTTTTCTCCCATCAAAACCATGTCTGTAACTTTCAATTGGTCATTAATTTGTAATTGTACTATTTATATCATTGATGTAGGTTTTAGTTTACTGGACATCGCATCGTATAATAATGACGATCTTGAGATAGCTCAGAATGTTATAATGTGCAATATATAATAATACGTAAAAAATATAAGTTTTCAATTGAAAGTTTGACAGTTTTCAAAAAGTCATTCTTAATAATTACGTGCGATTTTTTGGATTACAAATACAACTAGAGGCATATATACACTCAGAGATGTGTACCTCCGCCGATCCCAAAACATTCCCATTCAAACATTCTCCTTTCACACGCCCGATTTTCTATCTCTATCATGTTTCCTCTCTGTTAGCTCATTTTGCATATTAAAAAAGCACTCAGAGACGGGAAGAGGGAGAAGTTAAGCTACGTCACTGGGTTAACATAGTCTGAGCTGATATATGAACAATAATACGTCATGAATATTTTTTAGCGTTTGTTCTTTCTACTCCCTGAATAGGGACCCCATTTCATTTAGTATTTGCTCATTTTGCATATTAAAAAAGCACTTAGAGATGATAAAATTTAATCACTTGTTACTTTTGCATTCCAACAACTCCACAAAGTTTCATTTGAATCCGTCAGTACTTTTTGATCCTGCTGACAAACAAACCAACAAACGCCAGTGAAAACAATACTCCTTTGGCGGAGGTAATACACCTGTCAGAAATAAGGAGGAAATAATACAACTAAAAAATAGATTAAGAAAGGTTATCATCATAGTCTAGATTACAGATAATTTCTTCTTCCTTGTTGTATCTCACACCTATTAACCTTCTAAGAAATATATTTATGGGGATCATTATTGGTTGACTCCGCATTAGCCTTTTCCTTCAAATGGCCATGACATGAGGGGGCAGGGGTCCTTAGAGGCTCAGAATTGGCCTACATAAAAACGCATAAGTAGATGAACCTTGGTAGTAATTATTCATCATTAGAAAGGAGGTTTTATGATTATTTTCACCTCTGAGATACGGAGCTGGTGAATGATCTTCTTTTTTTTTAATGGAACTCAAAACATCGTATTCTTATTTGCATCCGCTAATAAACTGCAACATGCAAATATTTGTAAGGGAGATTCACAGAAAGGCGATCATCTTATGTACAGCATTTCCGCACTAACCAAAGACAGATATGAAGACGACATTGCGAAGCATACAATGGTTGAATTTCAAGTCCATCAAATGTAATAAAAATGAAAATATAATGGTAACAAACTGTTATATGTTTTACAAACTATTAAAATATTATTATTATCATTACATATATATAAATATATATATATACGAAGAAAGAGATAGATATAAACTTCTTGCATACTCAACTCTAGGTGTTGTCATGAGCGATCTAACATTGCAGTCCTAAAGTTTGACATTTTATTCAAAGATAATTGTGCTGATTTAACATGTTTTGTTTAGAGAGATTTGAGTGTCTCAATCAGGGTAAAAAAATACTTTTACAATTGTGTTGACAACTGTATAAATAATGCTTGAGAATACTTTGAAACCAAGTAGACCTTTTGATATGTTACATATTCATTATTAGACCAGAAATATTTATACCAGCCACGTATCTAGTACTTTTTATTCTACCATTGAGAAATATTATTATTATTGCTATCAATTCTCTGGAAACCTCTTTTGTTTTTGTTTTCTCTCTCTCATGTATATGTGCAAGAGGTCAAACTCCCCTCTTCAGAGAACTCATTTAACTCATTAATCTAAGAAGAGTCATTATGGAGGTCAACCTCTTGGGTAGCAAAGCCATATATATGTATGTAATATTTCTCACCATTCGTGTGAAGAATTGAGATGAATTGAAAAACGTGTTTTGTTTCCTTTCTACAATTATATATTCATTTATTTTTAAGCTCTGTAAGTTTAAACTGAGTATTACATTGGCTTGTGAGTGTGAGGGGGGGGGGGGGGGGGGAGGTTGGTATTTGAAATTGTCCCTTTATATTATACAATGATTTTCATATAATAACATGCTCAATGAATTGAATGGGTAGTTCAGCGTAAAGTTAATTTTTGTGATATTTGTTTGGAGAGGAATGCATCAATGAATTATATGGAACTATTTTTTAGCAGAAAAAAAAATTAAATATTAGCTGGAGGCTAAATTAGATTTATGAAACCACTTATATATATTTTTTTCTTCAGTAAAAACATTTCAGTCGGTAATTGCGAAAATTTTATACAGTATAAAAATAAAATACACTAATATTTTATAGAGGAAATAAAGTAAAACTATTCGGAGCAGTTGCAAAAATTCATATATGAACATTTTTGTTCACATTTACTGCCCTGAAAAATAACCTTATTTGAAAGGACACATCATTTTATAAATTATATAGATAATAATTATGACATATTGAGATATTAATATGGTGTTGTAATTTTGGTAATAAATAAAAAACTTATGCTTTGGTATGTTTTTTATGTGACTAAAATATTTTATATGCCTTGCTGCAGAGAAAAAAAAACTTATCATTTTTTTAAATATATTGATTTGAATTTTTTTTTCTAAGCAACCACCATCACTTAATGATATGAGCTGGTTGTTACTTGTTGTAAGTTTGGATATTTGATATGAACATTTACCGAAACTAGTACAAGGAAGAGTCAAATTTAATTCTTAAAGTCCCTGAATCAAACCCCCACCGAAGGAGGTATTGTTTTCACTGGCGTTGGTTTGTTGGTTTGTTGTTTGTCAGCAGGATAACTCAAAAAGTGCGGAACGAATTTGGATGAAACTTTGTGGAGTTGTTGGAAATGCCAAAAGGAACAAGTGATTAAATTTTGTTAAACATTATTTTTTCTTAGTCTATGGTTTTGTCTCAAAAACTTATTGCGTATGTTGAGCAGTATTAGACTGTGTAGTATTTTCTATCTACAATAATGTACTTAAAATATAGTTTTTATTTAATTAATGAAACAAGTGGCAATGAAATAGGCTTTATAGATATAATTATAACTATATTATTTTTAATGAATAAATGTAAAAAAATAATAACTACAATTAGCCCTACTAAGGATTAGCAAGAGTGCAGTATAAAAATATATTCAATACCATTATTTTTTTAATATTTATCTATTCTTTTCCAAGAGAGAATTTTACCAATTAAAAATCATTACATCATTTGTTGATTTATAGTTTTAATGTTTCCCATATTTACATTAAATAAATTATAAAAGGCATTTTCTTGCAATATATGATAACAAATTACATGCAAAACAATTATGCTATACTGCTTTGTTGTACTATTTATTAAAGATATTTGCCTTATTGTATTCAAATAATTTGCTCTGTTGTGGTTTAAACTCCATGATAGGTGTTTCCCTTTTCGTCGTTTACACAAAAATAACATCTTTTTAGGTTTTAAAAAACAATTGAAAATAATTTTGCGCTTGGCTTCATAAAAATATGGTGCCTCTTTGAGTTCAACAATGAAATAGTAAATCAACATGAGCTATTGAACTCTGTATGGCCTCTGTTTTCAACTTACTCTCTTGAGACGCTGACACATGACCTATGCATTCTGAAAGTAAGTGAAACTAAAACAATAAAAATAATAGCAATTTTAAGTGAAAAAGAGAATTTATATATCAGAGTATTTTTGTGATTTAAACTATGGTATGTAGTTTCTTAGAGTAGAAAACTTTGCATTGATAGTCCTATGTGGTGTACATGTTATAATTTATATTATAGTGCGATGGAATTCCATTTAAATGACAAAATATGTAATGAATAATTCAAATAAAACAATCCACAAAATACAACATTTATTTTATACATTGAACTCAAATATTTAATTTTAATATAGTTCATGAGGCCAACATAGTACACAATATATAAAAAAACAAGCGAAGAGCTTCGAATTTCAATGAGCTTGAAGCTTCTTTGGTTCTGAATATATACTCAGCTCGTCACCTAAATTGTCTAAGAGGTAGTAATCCTTATTTCTGCACAAAAAAAAAATTAATGGCTTTTTCTTTGATAAACCATAAATTTGTTCAGATGAACTTAAATTATTTTGGCAGAGTTCCGGCAAAGACTCTATAGAAAATAAAAAATTGGGGATCAGGCGAGCCATTTCGCTCAATGTAAGAGGAGGAAAGGATAAGAAAACCAGGCATTCATTAATGAAGGTAATATTAAATAAAAGGCCAGATTTAATTTATTTACAAGACATCCGTTCCAAAGTATCGTCCACTTGTCCTGACAATTGTGTTTCTTGTATGCCTAAAGCTATGAATGTTATTTACTGGCAATAACATTTCACGAGGAATAATCACCTTTGTTCTGAAGTCATTAGGTAGGTCAATAATTAAAAAAGAATATGTTTCACAAGTGAATGGCACAAAATACTCATTTCATCTTCGAGTATTGACTTCCATGTAATTAATGCATATGGTCCCATACCAAATGTTCTCCCTTTTATCAAGCCATTATTAATTGTCACAAAGAAGATTTTTACCTTAATTTTATTAGGTGATTTGAATGTTGATTTGGAAAATAGTCCAAAGTATCCAAATTCAGCTATGCTTTTAAAACTCATTTATGATCTTAAACTAGTTGATGCCATGAAAATGCTCAACCCGAATCGTGATATGGTTTCTTGGAAGATTGGTCTTCATTCTTCTCGCATTGACCATATTTTTATATCTTCGTGTCTTTTACTACTGTTAATAAGGCTTTTTATAAATTTGAATCATCGTCAGACATAAAATTATGGAACTGGAATTCTTAGGTGTCCAAACAAAGAAGAATTTAAGAATGCCGAAATGGATTTTAGATTCGGAAGATTTTAAAACGTTTTAAGGCGAAATTTAAAAAAATCTTATTATCCGCATGTTTCTTGTCAAAAACTAGCTTGTATTTTTATTAAGGTTGTACGTGATACAACCTTGTCTTTTTTGAAAGGGAAAAGGGAAATGGAAAGGCACCTTCAGGAAAAAATAGAAAAAATAGCCAATAGTGGTTCTCTCTTTGTCCAAAATCTAGCTACGGAAACCCAAAATATGTTCGTATTTCAGAAATCGCAGAGGAGGAAATGGCAAGAAAAGTTATGTTGGAATTAGTGCTTCAAAAAAATTTAGGCAAAACTATTCTAACAAAGAAATATATGCACAAAAAATTACAAAAAATATTGTTGGAAAAGATACAATAACCGACTCACAGTCTATTTTAAATATTTTCCATAACCATTTTCAAGAAGTGGTTGGTGGAACTAGAGAAAATTTCCCACGAGCCAAAAAAAATAAGAAAAGCACTGTTTACTCACATGACGTTATTCCTGATTACACTATGTAACAAAATAAGGTCTTTGTTTGTCCTTTGGCTGAAATTCCTAATTGAGTCCCATTTTTACGTAGATTCCAAAAATGCCACTTAAAATTTCGTCCGAAAAAAGGTTTGGCCTTTATGACCTTTTTTTGAAATTTACAATTTTCATCATTTCTAATGGTTCAGGCCCTGTTATCTTCGTGGAAAGTAAGAATAACCACAAATGTTAGTAGTATTTATTTTTTTTACTATATCTGTGCATTTCAAATCCGTTTTTATAATTATATATCTTTGGTACTAATCGAAAAATCGGCTATATATTTAAAAAAGTTGACCATATTTTAGTGTTCTATTTAAGCGGGATATAATTTTGGTTTAAGTCTATTGACTATAATTACCTTTTATATTATTGTGATTTTTGCGAAGAAAAAAAATAGGTTAGCCTTTTTATTTACATATAATTAATTATAAGTGCCAAAAATAATTTTATTTTTTAGAGAGTTACTGTGATTTGGAAAATTGCATTTCAATATTGTTATCAAATTATTTAAGGACATGCAAATAAAAAGGCAAACCTGTTTTTTTTCTTCGTAACAAATCACAATAATATAAAATGCAACCTCAGTGATTTACCCAAAAGTAAATACATAATATGATTAATACTTTGTCCTACTAAATTTATCTTTTCTTTACTTTCATGCCAAATATCGAAATTATAAAAACTGTTCTGAAATGCATTGACATATACCAAAAATATATTACATATTGATTATAGTCAATAGACTCGAAAAAAAAACATATCACCGCTTAAATAGAACACTAAAATATGGTCAACTTTTTTAAATATATAGCCGATTTTTTCGATTAGTACCAAAGATATATAAATTATAAAAACGGATTTGAAATGCACAGATATAGTAGAAAAATAAATACTACTAACATTTGTGGTTATTCTTACTTTCCACGAAGATAACTTGGCCTGAACCATTAGAAATGATGAAAATTGTAAATTTCACAAATATCCTTATCCTGGACACAAAAGCAAAATTAGAAATGTTTAAAAGCATTTTTTCATGTTTTCTGGACATAGGCAAATACAAAATAACAGTTTCAACTCAAGGACAAAAACTTTGTTACACAGTGTATTTAACAAAAAAATCAAAAATTATAAATCTTCGGGTCCGGACTGTATAAAAGGAAAGTGTTTACTTTGTGTCTTGAAGAGGTCATACCTTACCTACTAAGCTTCGGATCATATATGGAAAGGAAAGGAAGGCTTCCCTCATCTTTAACATGTGGACGGATATCCCTTATTCCAAAAAAAGGAAATGGAACTAAAATTAATCATTGGAGACCATTAACGATTTTAAATGAATCATACAGAATTTTAGCTGGCGTTTTATCTAGACAAATAGAACCAATTTTAAACAAAAAGGTGGGACCAGAACAAAAAGGTTTTCTTAAGGGAAGAAACATTGCGGACATTTCTCGAAATATTCAAGCATGCATTGAATCCGTGAGAGAGAGGAAAACTTTTGGGGCATTGATTGCAGTCGATTTAAAAAAAGCATTTGACACGATTTCTCATACATTCATTTTAAAAGCTATAAAAAAATATTTACCTCGACGTTTTTTTAACCCTATACGATCACTTCTCTTTAATGGTACGTCTGTTGTATCCATAAATGGAATACATAGTGAGTCCATCAGATTAGGGAGAAGTTGCAGACAAGGCTGCCCTGTTTCACCTCTTTTGTTTGTTACTGGAATGGATGTCATGTCTAGTATTTTAAAACGAAAATATAATGGTTTTGGGATAAGACTTGGGACAAAAAACATATATTGGATCTATACGCGGACGATTTGACCCTTTTTGTAGAAGCCCACTCAGAAGCTCAGTTGACTAAGCGAATTGATATACTCTTCTCCTTTTTGAAAATTTTTGCTGTTAGGTCTGGGTTATATGTAAATGAAGAAAAAACTTCAATGTTCCCTTAGGCTATGGAAACCATCTAGTTCTGCTAATGTCGGAGGGTGTAAAATGAAAGACAGAGCTAATATATTGGGGATAGAATGGACCTCACACGGACCCGGCCCTTCCAATTGGTTGAATTTAAACCATATGGCAAGGAAATACTGTTTCGAATGGAGGTCTCGCAGTATTTTCGAGAGAATCAATATGTATAATAATATGCTTGTCTCTCGGGTAATTTATGTGGCTACTGCAGTTCCTTCTGTAGCAGAAAAGGCCATAGCAGAAGAGGATGTCTGGTTAGGGATTTTGTTCCATGGTAGATATATCTCCGCAGTTAAAAGGCCTCGAAAGCAGTTAGGAGGAGGGGTTTCTCCTGGGAAATATTCTTCCAAAGATTATAGTAAAATTCTTGTGGATCTCAACCAGAATCCTTTTTTGGAGTGGAGGAACTATATAACCCATTCTTCAATATATATTTTGCTCATGCTTGGATCGTTACTTTCCAACCCGACCATAAAGGAGAAATCCTATGAATGGTCTGCAGTTCAAAGAGTTTTGTGGTCAGGGAATCCCATTTACGACAACAATAGTACAATTGATATTATAGTCCGAAACCGCCATAAGAGTCATTTTTTGTTAATCTCCCTTGTCCGGAAGAACTTGAGTTTCTTGCTCTTTCTGAAAATTGCATTACTGTGCACGACCTAAAGCCAAAGTCCGTCTTCGATAGTGGGAGGTTCTTTTTTCCTCTGAGAAGAACAGCTAAAAGTCACTTACCACTCTTGCCATGGTATTTGAAATTCAAAGATAGGGATATAAAGAATGAGGTAGCAAATAACCTCTGTGAAAAGTTTTTGCGACTCCTAAACCTTTCTTCTATTTGGAAGAATCGAATAATGCGTTCGACTTCTGGACATTTTTATGATAAGACTTTTACTGTTCAATTTCAGATCTCCAATGACCTAATCTTTTACAACCACCATTGTAAAGATTGCGGTGAGCTCTACCCCGAAACTCTACACACCTTCTTCGACTGTCCAGTTCTAAGTATTGTAAGGAATTTCTTACAATTAAACATAAAAGCCGCTTCTCCGACCGATCTAAGGGCAATAATGTTGTTCGGAGTCGATACCGACCAAAATATCGAAGCTGACGAAGTCAAATCCTTGAATATTACTCTTCGAGGTATAAAAGCGTACCAGAGCATTAACGGATGGGACTCAATTAGAAACGTCAAGCATCCGAGCAATAATGATAGCTACATCAGCAAGATATTCGACATTCTCAGTCAAGATTCCGAAGATATGTGGACAGGAATGAGGACTTCGCGGGAAATCTTATGAAATTTTTCCCTTCCAGTTCCGTGCGACATTTGAAAACATTGAACTTTATAATACAACAGTATGATAAATTCACCCCAAGAAACTCTTAAACCTCTTTTTACAAAATATGTTTTATTATGTTAGATAATTGTTTTACTTTTATAGTCCACCCTGATATGAGGGGCTTGTTTTTTTAAATAGGGTCTGCTTTTTAACCATTCAATCTCTTTGTTTTTTTAAGTAAGAGAGTAAATAAATATTTGGAGACTTATTAGAAAGATTGGTTTGTATGTGTGTGTGTATGTGTGTATATTTACATTTATTTAGTTTTTAAACATTAGTGTACGAAATCTCCTTGAGTTAATTTCCCCTAGTGAAATTTTAGTCAACGAAAAGTTGTTTATCCACCCTTGTCGCAAATTATATTATAGTGTATCGTTGTTCTTTTTATAATTGAGTTGATAGGTCTTTAAGGGGCATTTATTTTTAACTACAATGTTAATTTATGTTTTTCATAATACATTTTGTCCTTTGAACGTTTATAAATAATTTATATATAATTTTGTATATAATTTATGAAATAAATAAAGACCTTGCTTTTGAGGAAAAAATATATATAAATTTAGGAATTAACGTTACCATCGAAACAAATAATAGGTTTATTTTGTATACGATGCTATTAAATTAAGAACAAATATTATAACGAAGCATCCGTAATTTAGAGCTTAATCAGACTTATGACTTTTACAATCCCTAGAATCAACGTAATTTTAAACTTAATATGTTATAACTATGAGGAAATGTTAAGTCGTACATACAATAATGTGTCTTTTTTAAATAATATTAGTTGAAAATTAATGTATATATAAATATAAGAAAAAATAAATTCAAACTCTTTTTGATGTTGTTATGTTGATAAAACATATCTATATGTATATGGTGAGATTCTGAAGGATAGAACCACTATTTTTTGTAATTTAATTACTCAATTTAGTCTCCTTTTTACAGTTTAAGAGCATGTCATTCAAGAAAGATATATTTTAAATTTAAGTTAAGTTTGTAATATACATTTTTGAGTAATAACATTTCATTTAGTTTAAAAGAAGCGAGGATGAGTAATTATAAATAAATGTCATACAAGCAATGGTTACTGAAATAAATTATTTAAATGTTAAAAAATAATACTTAATAAATTATGTCTTACATTGAATAAATATTTATATTTCATGTGATGCGACTGTCCAAATAAATGAAAGGTATTTCGAAGTCTAAAGCAGCATATCTTGTATCCAATAATGAATTTTGTTCTCAACTTAGAATGATGGCTAATATTATATAAAACCTCCAAATAAGAGACATTGTCTAACGAATTACATAGCAAATTGCTTTGGAAGTCGAGGAAGGACTTCCGCTGCAGCTTTCTTGCTAATTTTTCTTCCTTATATACTAATTTCAGGAATCAACTGTTAGCAGGAACATATACAATGCAATTAAAGATGTTTTTAATAAGGCTTTACGTACAATTTTATTTTTACATGACTATTATATTGTTGATAATCCTTTTGATTGTATCTTTTCAAACAAGGAACAGCAAAGAGACCACGATTTTTATTCCCTTGGTTAACCATTCAACCAAATGAAAACTCAAATTAGCATTCAGGAATCAATCAACACATCTGGATTTTTTCGTCCCCAGTGAAGAATCTGTAAATATATTCCCATGAGGGACTTCCTTTCAAAAAAATAAACTTGCCACTTCTTAACCTTAGAGGGTATGAAAGAAACAGAAATAGTCCTCCACTGAGAAAAGTCATATTTCAGTCATCGAAGTAATTAATATCAAGGATTGGCGACCTGGTGCTTCACGCCTCTCAAGGGAACCTGTTATATATATTTCTAGCCCTGACCAAATCTTTCTCACGCAAGGTCACATCATAATGAAGGGGGAAATGGAAATGCTGTATGGGGGGTTGTGACATCTAAGAAAAACAAAGAAAAAGATGGAGGAGAAGGGAAAAGAAGAGAAACTTATCCTCATGCGTATTTCTCTATGTGGACGGGGAATAAGACAGGAAAAATAAATGCTCGGAATATTTGGGGTGAAGAGGTTCAGTGAACATACTCTCTAAGCTTATTTGCTTCTTCAAAGACATAAAACATAAGTTGGCCCAACTTAATAAAGAATAAATAACAAAAAGAAGACGAGCGACTGTCAGCTGATGTTAGAATACCGATATATATACATAGGCGTAGGAGACAGGGGGAAAAGGGGGCAACTGCCTCCCCAAAACTCTGGTGAGTTCTCAAATTTGGGCAAATTGGTTGAGGTATTCGGGCATTTAAGTTGAAGTAAAAATATGAAATCATAAAAACAGCCAGATTTTGAATTATAAACAAATAAATATAAAGTAATTGTAGTGTGTAATTACAATAAAGAAAAATAAATCTAAATTCGATTCGATTCTTCATTCGATTATTTTTCACCGATTTAACAGTTCTTGTTAAAATTCGGGCAAATTAAATGCTGCTCCCCAAACCAAACATCTCCCCATCGCCTATGTATATATATATATATATATATATATATGCAGAACGAGTACGTATAGTTGCATATTCAACCTGGGTTGCTTAAAGGGTTTATAAAATAAAAGCTAAGAAATAGAGTCTTTATAAAACGTAAAAATACATTCAAGATTCGAATCTTTTTTATGCAACAAAAGGGATATATAAATTGTAATACTGCATGGTATTTCCATGAATCCCTACGTATATACTTCCTTCATTATTATAAATCCTTAGTATTGTGATATATGACTTGTCAATAGAAACCATGTAAGTTGAAAAAAAATATTAAGTCGAAACCGCTGACCTAAAGAGTTTCATTTTTGTATGCATAAGAACTTGCTAATTGCATTATTGGTGCTTATATATTATAAAGACTTTTTAAACAACAAAGTTTTATCTGATGTATCTTCTGTTCTGATTTAATTTCTTATAAATACAGAAACAAACATTTACTTGTGATAAAATACTTCCATTACATCACTGGATATTTGTTAATGATTCTATACTTCTTCTATGTAAATAATTTTTTGATCTCACAGATAAATATCGTCGTTATTTTGTGCCAATCTTAAGCTCGATCCTATTGACTAATAGACCAGGTACTCAATTATTGATTATGTATATGTTGTTAAATAGATGAAAAACCAAAAACTGAGCAGTACCCTTTTTAAAATAGATATTCTATTTGTTCGAAATAATTTAACTGAATTTTGAGTTCCGAATGCTGATTGATTTAAAATCATAAGTTCAGCATTAACTGAATAATAGTATACTCTCCATACAGATCCCATATGATATATAAAGCAAAATTATTTTTTCAGAATAACATTTGAAATTCAAAAGCTCCTTTATTATTCACCGAAAGACATTGAAGTAGCTGTAGGGAAATTTGATGTAATTTTTTTCTTTGGAATCCATTATTGAATTAAGTTTGATTGCAAGGGATCTTGATAAGAGAAAATATCTATGAGTAAAACCGGACGTACATAAAACTTATCCACACTAAACAATAAAAGAAAAACAAGCAAATAAACTTTTGAATCGGTCAGCAAGGCTTCAGGGTGTAACTCTATTTAATTCAATGGTGTCTGTTGTCAAACACTGTCTACAAGTCTCTCTTTCTCTCTGTTTACAACACCAACGGATATGATTCTCAGTCCTTTAGTCTATAATGTAAACTATGAAAAGACCCATTGTTTATTTTAAGCCTGTTTACTTAGCTGGTGGCAGCCTGGCCAAGAGCATGCAGCATATGACCCTTCAAGTACATTCATTCGTTTATTATTAGTTGTAGTATTTTTTTCTTTTCCTGAGTCTTTTACTTTCTTTCTTATCTTCTTCAACTTGTGAATATTAATTATTAGAGGAAGCTCGGTCGAATTCCCAAGACTGATGCAAGACAAAGTAGTACCCCTCCGCTTTTCTCCACATAAGAAGGCGCATACATCCTGTGTTCTATTAGCTCCCCTCATGAGTAGTAGAATTAAGTCATTTTCCATCTTGACCTTTTTCTCTAGCAGTAGGAAATTGCGTAAAATTACTTAAGGAGCAATTATTTTAATTATTGCTGACTTTATGGCGTATTTCCTCTCAGATTTTTGTCAGATAAAAAAGGTCCCTCATTAGTCATGTGATAGAGAATAATAACAATAAAACCAGAGGATGATGATGATTTTTTATGCGTGTGTGTGTCTTCTTAGGGTTTTATGATGGGTTAATTATTTTCACGGAATGCCCAATTGCCCCCCCCCCCCCTCCAGCTCAAGAAGAAGAAGAGACCTCTCTCTACTACTTTGTACAACTTCCTCTGAAGTAGTGAAAATCAAGAAAGGAAGGAAATTGAAATTTTGTATGCTCAAAAAAGAAAAAAGAAAACACACATTTGTGTATATATGTGTGATTGTACATGAATGATTTCCCCAAGTCAAGTCAACTGAGTTTTTATACGCTATTGTGTTGTTGTTGAGTACAGAAAAACACTACCTTGATTGTGCCGAAGCTTGGACTGATCGGTACGCCTTTCAGAAGACTTCTGCCGCTAACAAGGATCATTTTCCATCATAAAAACTAACGAATAGCAATACCGATTGCATGATATATATCAAGCGGAATATTTTATTCAGTCTCATGATGTCTCAAAAATAAATAGTAGTCTCCCTCCGAATATGAATGCCGCCTTCAATTATCCCATTTGAAAATGAAAACCAACAATCAATCGTTTTTACAAAACATGTTAAAACCACCAATCTTAGTTTCGGATTGAACGTATGAAGAAGTTGCATGAATGTACATGGTTATTCAGTTGCTGTCAGGCCCATTATTTGCATTTCTAAAATAATGTAAAAAACATTCTTTGTCACACAACAAGGCCAACTATAATAATGTCTGACGAGAACTTTAGTGTCTAGGACATACCTAGTATAGGGCTTATGGAATATGGTCATCGACGTTGGTGAATTCGTGACCCACCTTTTATATATTATAATTTATACCTTTTAATATAATATTTTTTATAAATGGTCTTTTTATAAGACATTTTGATATATATTAGTCTTAAGAGTTTTATTGAGTTATATACGAATGCTTTTGGCCTTTAAGTTATATATAAACTATAATTTTTTGTGTTCGATAGATTCGCATCCGACAGGATAATTATAGCAGTAAAATTAGTCTATCGAGCCTCGGATCTTGAGGTACACCAAAAATGACCCTCCCCTCTGGGGATTCGAACCTGCACCCCCAACATTGAGAGTTGGACACGCCTTAACGCTAACGGCTATCGCACCCCTTACTATAATAATTGTCTTATGAAATACTACTTTTGATACTTGAGTTTTTCTAATTTTTTTCTATGTCAAAAATCTTTAATTTTTTAGTTTAAACAATACATCAATCCGATCGGTTAGAAATCAACAGCTTTATAAAATCAACAGGATTAAGTTCACTTGTCAAACCTGAATTATATAAGGCTACTTTTCAACAATTTGAACGTTTCGCAGAATTATTATGCAATACAAATCACTGTGTCATTGATATAAAACCACAAAACAAGGAAAGGCCCAGATCCATTTCGTGGCACTTTACCTTTAAAATTATCATAAAACTACTTTGCACTTTTAAACAAAGAAACTAACAATTTATTTCCATTATGAGAGAGTTCATAAAAACATGTATAATATACAAAATACTGGTCCCCATTCATACATTTATCTCACCACGTTCTTAGCCAGAGGCAAAGACCTATGGCAGACCCAGAAAAACCGCTGAACATTATTGCTCCCTCATAACTCAATTACTCCCGTCGACAGACAACTTGACCAAAATGGATGAATGAAGATGTTTCTTTCCCCTCTCTTTTTTCTTCCTCCTTTTATTATAGCCTAAAGGAACTACTTTTTATTTTATTTCTTTGTAGACCTTCTCACCTTCCCTTTCTTGACTTTTTGTTAAAGACCCATGGATAATTTATGTATCATGGTTAGACAAATAGATAAATAGATAGTGATTTTGTCTGACTAATTTTTTGGCTATTTTTTTGCATATCTCTTATCCGTTTTGTACAATGTCACTCTTATTTAAAGTTATTTTTCTATCACTCTTTTCTCTTATCAATTTATCATTATATGATGTATGTGTGTATAAAAGAACAACAGGGCAAAAATACAAAGAAGGATACATTTAAATCCAAAATATACTTTTTGAACTCTGGCTTTGCAATACATAAATATATTTGATCAAATTATGGGCAGAGATATAAACACATTAATAGAAATGAGAGGATACAATACAAATGTATGAATCTATTTAATGTGACGTCATATGTTGTATAGGTTATTGTTGTCGAAAGAGATTGCGATAGCCGCGTGCGTTAAGGCTTGTTCAACTCTCATTGTTGGGGACGCAGGTTCGAATCCCGCGAGGGGATGGTCGTTTTGGTGTACCTCATTGATATGATACTAGGTTAGATAGACTAATTTTAATGCTATAGTGCTTATTTATACACAGTCGGATGCAACTCTATCGAACCAATTAGGCACAAAAAAGTTATTGTTGTCGAATCCTGTAGTTTAAAAAGAATAAAAGTAGACAAAAATTTGTGAAACATAGAGACTCAGTGACTCTTTATTCAATTGGGAGATTCTTATTCCTTCTTCAGGACAATATAAAACTGAACATTAATATAAAAAAATATAAATAGTAACTAGCGTTATATATGACGTCACTTTTATAGATTCAAACAATGAGATGGTAAACCTAAGAATTATATACATAGCAGAGTTGAAAACCCACAAGAAACGTCGTCAGTGAGGATCATATATATGCCAAAAGCTATTACAAAGTCCTTGACATCTGTAGGAGAGTCTGTACAGCCACTTATAATAAGGGAACGACATGTAACCTAAACAAATACATTTCTTATAAAATTTGAATATATGTTTTCATAAATCACAATTTTCCTTTTAAATAATACATATAGTGTAATATTTTTTAAATCCCCTTAAAGGTATAGGTCGTTTTAATAACGACGTTGTTAATGAGAAATAAGTATATTTTAAATCATATATTAGGAATATGTCATCAAGAAATGTTTCTGGATAGAAAGAAGGGCATACAATAAACCAAATCAAACCTATCCATACATATTTTTGAACAATAAATATATGATCATATTGTGGAAAATAGTTGCAACACTAGTTGCAAAAATAAGCCTATATAATTATTGCAATCTAAATTTATTTATCTGAACCATTCCTACAAAACATTATCTTTTGATGATTAAAATAAGGTCTAATTTGATAATATCCCGTAGCACCTCTTATTTATGCTAAGAAATTGTTTGAGGTCCCGTGAGCCCTTTTTTGAGTGCAACTATTTTTTGTCTAAACTCTTTTACACTTAGGCACTGCTTTAAATAATGTCCATTTCTTATTATTTTCAAAAGAGCAATTAGTTCTTTGTAGCTGAATCACAGCTATGTCCAATAATCTCCAGCAACTGCCATGACTGTCCTTGTGTATTCGACCTTGTGTTCATCATTTTTGTGCACTGTGCTCCTTTTTTTCCTTCATTTTCTTTGTTTTGATAAGACAGCAACAACGCTTACAACATCTGGTCGCATGAATGTCTCTTGAGAACTTATGTACACACACACACACACACAAAAGACATGGACACGACCCAGTTCTACATGACGAGGGGCTAGTTGTGGGTGAGGTTTCCGTAAAGAAAAACTTACATAAGACACACAACAGATTTGTGGTTATTCCACAAGTATTAATGGGGGAAGAGAAACAAAGAAACAAAGCGAACGGGGGAGTGAATATGTTTCAAACTTCCTTTGAACTATGGAAAGAGATGCGATGCATTCATATCCCAAATAATTATTCTTTTTAAAAATGTTCCCTCATTCAAAATGAGGGACTTTTGAATGTATTTTTTGGTAGTGAAAAACAGCGGTTGATTTTTTGATGGACATCTTTTTATTATCTTGTAAATATAATACAGTGTGAAACATTAAAAATATGGATTACATAAGTAACTTTTTTTCTCTGAGAATATTTTATTTTTTTATAGTAAAATACATTACAATGCAAAATATTAAATACAATATAAAATCAAAAATATACATTTTCGTTCAAAAGCTTACATTTTATATATATAATGAATATTTTATTTAAAAAATGAACAATGTACTTTTCCTTTTCCAAAAAATTTATATTGACTTTATGAAGAAATATTCTTGGAAAATATCAGTGAAAATAAAGAAAAGGATATTAACTACATAGAGAGAAATGTAAAGCGATGAAAATTGATGACAAAGTAGTAATATAATTTAATAAAACGTGTCTCTTAAGTATGAATTCGTAAATTATTTTAATTTTAAGCTTTACACTTTCGAATGCACTTCCTTTGTCCAATAATTGTTTACGGACATCTATTTATACATTATAAAATTTTGATTTTTCAAAGAAATACCATATTCACATTGGGAACAATATTTTCAGGCAATGTTGTCTTTCTACGCTTACGCGCTATTTGTTGGTACGGCATAAATAATTTGTATAATGATTGAAAATACTCACTGGACTTGTTTGTTAAAAATAATAATGTAGTGTTAGTTCACTGATCCCCGTGCCTTAACTGTAACTTACTATGTACTTATAATGTGTTGCATGTATAATAAATAGCTTATGATGGTGTCCACACATGATTGAGTAATCTATAGATTTATGCTTTCCATCAGGCGACGCCCAATAACGTCTTTGGATTCCAATATAACCCCCTAACAAACCCCCTCTAACAAATTACATTCCTCAACACCTATTTGTCTTGGTTACATTTATTTCTTAAAAAATGTTTTTTTTGGCCAGTATCATTATACCTTTTTAAAAAGATATCCTGTGTGTGTGTGAGAGAGAGAAAAGATCGTTACTCATTTCTAAGGATACCTATATAAAAAGAACCCCCTTGGGTTAATAAAATAGAAATCCCAAGTTGAAATGACAAGTTGTTTTATCATTTTATATAAAAAATGTATTAAAAAGAACCTCTTTTGTAATATGAAAAGGATGAAAAAGCCAAAACAAAGAATGATAATAAATGTATAAAAGGTAGTAATAAAAAGCAGGTCTGGGGTGAGGTAAAAAGGAAGCCTAGGGAACTCCTTATCTATTGTGAATCATAATTAATTGATGATGATCGTCTGGCTCTCATTAAATGATTGTGAGCTCCCACCTAGGATCTAATAGGAATGGAAAAATTATATATCACATTATATAAATGTGGGTTCTCATTCTGGTTCAATTTGTTTGGCTTTTTTTATCTGTTAATGGATTGTTTTGCAGGTGTGTGATCCTTGGAGATTTCATCTGTTGGAAGACATTGAGTATATCGAGATAATATTAATGGAAGGGATGTCTTTCCTTACCCCCCTTTTTACTCATTCACCTGTTTTATCACCAGTATATTTAATTACATCTTCGCGCCCTCTGATTTGAAATCAACGCGCGGGAAGTCGAGGGGTGCCTCATAAACAATCAGAAGGCAGCTGAAGATGATCAGATATATGTATATGTGGGTACCTGTAGAATGGGACTCTCTCTCTCTCTCTGTGTTTCACACAAACAAATACACATACATCCATACATACATACAATACTCAAATACTACTTATGTTAACCATAATTGTAGTCCTTCAACGAAAAAAGGCCACAAGAGAGATAGAGAGAGAGGAAAAGAAGGTTAGTCTCATGGTACTCATTCCACATACTACAAGTCCTCCTATAATCCATCACTAAGCGTGAGTTACCATCTAACTCAATAATAATAGTTGTTGTAATTCGTTATAATTACCTTATCAAACCATGTAATCTGACTATTTTTATAGGGTTCTTTTTATGACTTCTACATAATTTTGAGGCATGCTCCCATGATTCATACTCTAGAAGAATTTTATCCCATTCATCTTTTTGGTCATGAGGCTCTTTCATTAGTTTCTCAATGCTTTCAAAAGTCTTAATATATATGTTTATATACTATATTATGTGAGTGATGGATACTAATAATAAATATGGATAAATAAAAAAACCCTCTCATATATATTAGAGTTTTAAAGCAAGGGGGTTGAAGAACAAAGTTTCCCTTTACTTTTGTTGTTGACATCAATTATTTCCTTGGTTGAAGAAGAACAAGACTCCATGATATTCATAAATATTGTTATATAAAAAATACAAAATTCATGCATGACACTTTTTTCTGATCTTGAGCCTCTTTTCTCATAAGGGCTCATAGTTGATTATTTCGTGTCTCTAGGATTCCTATGACAATTTTTTCTTCGTCTTATGCTTATGTTTATGTGTAGGTTTCACCCATGATATCCTCACCTTTTTGATATTCATGATAACGAGTTAGGAGGGGGGGGGGGGGGGGGGTGAGGGTTCAGATCGGGACCACGTTACATATATTTCACGATTATCATAGCTTTAGTTGTCTCATTTAAAAAATATATCTGGTATGAATGTGACCGGGTTTCGAGGGGTGATAAAGTGATGAAAAAGAGTTTTCTTTTAAATTCATATGACATAAGAGTCGAGGAAACAATTTTTATATGGATTCAGTTAACAATATATATATATATATATTTATCATCAAATAAAATTGTATGTATAAATAAAAATACTATGGACGGTTGCGAAGTATCTATATATTTTTTTAATACTTGGAGCCTTCATTCCATAATTTAAATGTGTTGAGTTCATACTCACACCCTCTACAAACAATTAAATAAAAATGATCTCTTATAATTTCTTTTTTTAACAATTCAAAGTGTTGGGCATTTAAAACGGTTAAAACAATTGATTGTGTGAGTTAGGTTTCTCTACCTTAAAAAGCTTGAGAAAAAGGTAACAAACCTCTTTCTGTTGGGAATTATTTATAAATCAACAAATATTAAACTGTATTTTGACCTCTCTTATTATATTGAAAAATGACATCCTGCAGTCTTGTATCTGGCTACTCCAAAAAAAAAGTGGTTTTATTTCACGATGTCTAATAGCCTTTGCTTGCAATGGCGATTTGCATAAAAGAGAATTGATCTTAAAGAAAATTATGAAGATAAGTTTAGGAAGCCTTCATTCGTTTCAGCCAAAAAAAAATCAAGAAATGGTGCGAAAAAAACTAAAGTTAATATCTGGGTCTTTTTTTCATGATCAACAGTTAATCAAGAAGACTGTGCTTGCTATAAGAAGGCAGATAAACAGAAGAGTTTGATGAATAATGTACAAAAGGTGTAGTTTCCTATTTTGCATCTGTCATGGAGGATCATGTAGTGTCAAATTGTCGAAAATCTAAATTTCTAAATAATCCTATGCCTTCAAACACATTATGGCTCAATATATTTTGATTATCAAAACATTATAGTTTAAACACTTATGAGTGGATTTTATCAACTTTCAAGTTCTACTGTTTTTACAGAACCATTGTTTCTATGGGGACTCTTGTCGAACGAATCTTCGGACTTACTAAGACCGCCCTATGAAGTTCTCTAAAGAATACTCGATTTTGTAAGACACTAATAGGAGGACGTATTTATTTCTTTATAACTTATTTAATGTAATTTTATTATGATCTAATAATTCACATTTACTTCCAAATTTAATGCTCTGTTTTAATTGTATAAGTGTCTAACCTCATTATAGATATTTTCATCCAGTGCTGAGAAAAAACATAGCTGTTACACTGTTCATGCATTAATAAATTGATTGAATATGGCTTTTATTAGTAGTGCCATCAAGCGGAAACATTGCAAGTTCCTTGTGTACTCTCAGGTCCAAAGGTGTACTCTTGAATCAAAAAGATCATAAGATATGAACCTAATTTTTGTATGTAGTAAGTTGACCATAATTCTGGACTTGAAAGGAAAAAACCATTATTTAAACTTCATTTTTTGTTTCTAACATCACTTTTCCAACGGTGATTCATTATTTATCGATCACCTCCCTTCGCTTGATTTGATACACTAATCATCACTGCAATTAAGCTGCGAGAAAATTTATTAGTCTTCTTGGATTAATTCTGAGCAGCGTGCAGTCTTTGTATCTGATGCAATCAACTTCTTTTCCTTATTATTTTTATTATTGTTTTCAGTATTATTTTTTGCATCAACAACATCTCAATGAACATGTGATGAAGAAGTCAGAAAACAAAATGTACAATAGTCTACAAGAAAAAAATATATACACACACACGCCTATATCTGTTACAAATAAGTCACTGGGAAAAATGAAAGAATACGATATTTAAGACATTTTTCGTATGTGCCTTTACTCATCAGAGTGAAAAGTTTCCGATTTCAGTGCACTTTTCTTCTCTTCGTTAAGTATCAGATTTTCAAACATAGTGCTTGAAAAAAATAACAGTATTTTTGCTAAAGAAAATACTTTATAAAGCTCTTTGGAGGACTCTTCAAGTATATAATATATTGCTTATAATATACTAATTAATAAAATTAATTGTTGAGACAAAGAGAAATCATACAAAAGTTAAGAAAATTATTTACAATAGAACAAATGAAATAAAAAAATATGAGCTGATGCAATGAAGGAATTAAGTTTTCATATTAACCGTTCCTATTCTATTGACTATGTTCTACAAATAAATGTTTTTGTGAAGTATTATTAAGATATGATTTATTTATTCTAATCCATATGCCATATTATCTTAATATCTTGAAAGTCTTATGCACTTGTTTAGAAAACAATCAAATGACTCAATTAAAAATTTGTCTATAAAATAAGAAAATAATGTTCAACATAAATTTAAAGTTATTTCTGTAACTTTGTGATTTTTCAAATAATTACTGAAGTCTAATTAAATATGAATAAAACCTGAATCTTAGATTTTGGGCTAAATTGAATCAAAACTAATCAGGTCTTTAGTGTATTCACATTCGTTTATATATATATATATATATATATATATATATATATATATATATATATATATATATATATATATATATATATATATATATATATATATATATGGGTTGTGAAATATCTCTTCAGCCTTTTTTGTGACAACAAATACCGATCAAATCACGGAATACATCGAGTTACATGGGTCATGTGTGGCATGTGGCATCTTGTGACATCGCCCAAGAAGTTGGAGTTAGTCTCCAAACCTATCTGCAGAAGGCTGGATACAAAAAAGTTTGATGTTTGTTTGTCAAATGATTTTACGTAAAAATAATTCTAGATAGAATAAATGCCTGCAATATACTGTTGAAACCGAACGAACTCGACCCATTTTTGAACCGAATGGTGATCACATACGACAATATCAAACGAAAATGGCCGTGGTCGAAACCCGATGAATCGTCCCAATCAGTGGGCATGCCGGGATTGGCGGTTAGGAAGGTTTTGCTGTGTGTTTAGTAGGATTGGAAGAGAATCATCCACCATGAGCAGCTCCAATGCGGCCAGACACTTAATTCTACCGTCTACTGCGAACAACTGGACCACTTGAAGCAGGCGATCGACCAGAAGCGTCCATAATTAGATAACAGGAAGTGCGTAGTGTTCCACCAGGATAACGCCAGACCACACACTTCGTTGATGACTCGTCAGAAACTATGGCAGCTGAGATTGGAGGTTTTATTGCATCCACCATATAGCCTGGACATAGCACCAAGTGTTCCTGCCCATGGTGAACGCCCTTGGTGGTGTATAGTTGAACGCAAAAAAGACTTGTGAAAAGTGGCTGCCCGAGTTGTTCGCAAATAAGAAGTGGGGCTTCTAGGAGAGAGGTATTATGAACTTGCCGTCTCGATGATTGTCGAAGAAAATGGTGCATATTTGAACTAAATCGGATCATTGTAACGCTTTTTATAAATCATTGAATAAAGAGCAAAAAAGCGGAAGGGAGATATTTGACAACCTATTATATAACACAAATAGTAGAAACGTAGTATACTCTTTCCGCCATGAGGAAAGTCATGATTTTTGTTTTCCCTCTCTTCCTCATTCTTCATCTCATTAAAATTATCTCTAAGAACCATTGAGAAAGAAAATAATCCCTTCCAAGAAAATAATCTTCCTTATTCACATGACTCTCTTGGTTAAGAAAGAAAGAAAGAAAGAAAGGGGTGAAGAAAAGAAAAAAATGGAGATAAGAAACAGACAAAATCTTTTTTTAATTTTTTCTTAAAAATTAAAATAATAATAATAATACGAGAATGATGTCTATTGTTGTATAGTCGTGGGTGAGAAAGAACAAATATTACTGCCTAAAAGATTATCATACATTATGGACAGGGACGAAAAATATATATCATGGTCACGGGCTACATCCATCTAACTTTCAAGCCACGAACAATTCAGCAATATCTATCTTATCTTTATACTTCTACTCATAACATACAAATTACAGTCTTAAAAATTCCTTTAATTACAAGATACATTTTTTATTCCCACACGAAAAAAGTAATTTAACAATTAAATAATATTCAGGGATTTCATAGAAAATATAAATAACTTTGGTTAATCTTGTGTCGACTACTAATTCTGCATATAAAAAACAACTACCGACTGAAGACTTACTGTCTATTCGAATCCTTAGTGAATGTAAAACGTTTACAAATGAGCAAATATTATGAGAACCCTATAAATATATTTCATGTATTTTCTTTACATTATTCCTTAATATATTTATGTAAAATATATTTCTGTTTTTATATGCATAATAAATCATATATATAAGTAAATAATTTTATAAAATTGTCATTAAAAAGAGTCTTTACAAGATTTCATCTCAAATGAATGAGTTGAAATATTACTCCTGGTAAATCAAAATATTATAATGTAATCAGAAAAGTTGTTTGTTTGTTTAACTCCTAGTTTGAGCCCACCTCACCGGAACTTAATCCGGTATCAGCCGGTAGTGAAACTATCTAGAAGCTATATTTAAAATTACAAATTAGTTTATTTATGTTTAAGCATTTAAATATCTTGAAAATAAAATTTTCGAAGGATAAACGTCACTCTCCAATATCTCCCTCAAGGGCCATAATTTTTGCTTGCAGGCGGACAATCAAAGATAAGATGGTACGGAGTTTCTTCTTCTTTCTCGCAGAGTCGGTTAACTGGGCTTATGATCTTTCCCATCTTGTAGAGATGCCTGTTGATACCAATATGTCCAATGACCATTCCAACGCTGATGCAGAAATCAAGAAGTTAATTATCATTCAATTAATATATTTATATCATTACGTCTACAAAATCCATCTACTTCATTTATTATGTGTAATCGAGTATATTTCTTGCCATTAGGCATATTAGTAACTAGTCTAAAATATATAAATAAATAAAGAAATAATAAAATAATAAAATCATATAAAAAAATATAAAATAAATAAAACAAATAAAAACAAAATGCCATTGCAGAATGGATTATATGGGGACGCTGCGTCCAATGGCCCTAGCTGCGGTCCTGGCTGTGTGAAGGGTAGTGGCCGACCTCAAGGCCTTAGACAAGTTCCACACAGATATTGCGTGACATGCAAAAGTAGCTGTCTCCCTCCCAAGTGGGTACGCCACTGAAGTTGTGGACCTCATGGGCCTCCTCGGGATGGGGAAGACGAAATCACCAATCGGGTTCCTGGCACCGCCGCCCCGTCGCTGGAGTAAAAACATTTCCAAGTCTCCATGGCCACCGCCTTGGCGGCCACCTCGTTGAGGGAGGGAAGGCCTGCTCTCTGTGTAGTCAGTATTTGTAATTAAAACATATATGAAAAAGCTTCTAAGTTAAGGTAAACTATTTTACGAAAGCACAATATTTGATTATCTACATTGATATTTACTTAAACCTAACTTTACTTTATTGATATTCTTAATATCTTAAAATCACTTCATTCTGTTAATGTAAAATAAAATACAGTGTAATAATATAGATAGTACTTAAAAAACTCAATTCTGTACAGTTCCATTAAAAAAAAATCAATAAACACGTCCAAACATAGATATGTAATTTTTTTGTCATTAGTTAAAAAAGTTTTTATAATTTTAATAATATTTTTATTTATGATTTTATTATCATATCTTTCTATCATGCTTTCAATCAATTTACTATTATATAAATTGTCATATGTACTAACTTTATAACACAAAAACCCATAAGAAAGAAAAAACCACTTAAAAAACATAAAATTATGTATACGAATGAAATCGTAAATTTTTCTTATATTGTTTATTCAAACAGCAAATATAAATATGGATTTTTTTTACACGAGTCCATGTATAATTTTTTAACACTTTTATTACGTATTTTAGCACTGTATTTAATAACTAAAATAGAAATAGCATTAACACATTGAAGAATATAGTAAATAATTTAGGTCTGGCGACGAATCCGTTTTTGCAGATTAAGAATGTATATAAAATTGATAGTACATTTAATAATATATTGGTATTGTCACATTGGGGTCCTGATAGTTTCCGCAATGTAAATATTATGGATGTTTTCCTAAAACCTACTCTAAAATATTGTTCATTTCATTTCAGGAATGTTAATAATAAGATAGTTTGTTTAAAAAATATAAGTCATCAACACATTTTCTATTCCAGGGATCATATGAAATAGAGACACTTTAACTAAAAAATTAAAAAACTATTAGTTGATCAATCGGCTATCCATTTTCCCAAGAGAAAAATCCCTATTGATATTATATCGGCCTATAGATCTCTACCCTATAATATTATGTACCAACAAAACATTGCTTAAAAGTCTAGCTATATCAATAATAGATTACGTAAAATTTTAAATAATGAGGTTATAAATTAACAAATGATATTATTCTGTATCCTCGAATCCTTTCGCCAGAACAATTATAAGCTCCATCCATGCCTTCTAGATTTCCAAATCAGCTTTTTGGACTCACACAGAGTGTAAGATTATTATGACTATTATTATTATCTCCCCCGGAAAATTGGGGCATTGCATGGCCACCAAGGTAACTATGAGAAATGGAGAAGGGAAGTAAATAGAGAAAAAAGAAGAGATATTATCACTTAACAGGAAAGGGCTTTAAAGCTATACAAAAAAATGTCAAGAGCAGGCACCATCATTGGTGTTGGTGTGAGCCATGAGAAAAAACTTTTAATTAATTTTCAGCATGCTTAAACAAGAGCCATGGAGCTACCTAACATGAAGAAAAGAAGATGGTTCGATAGATTAATACTTCTACGACTAATAATCATTGTATTTACGACTTCCAGGGCCATATAATTAAACTTCAACAGAAGGGGTTTCTTTCTTTCTTTTATTTTTAACTGTCTGGCCATTTCAAAAAGTACATATATACCTTAAATACTATATATAACCATATTCAAGTAGCTCCATCCTTTTAATAAGCTATAAATTTGCAAGAAAAATAAGCAAAACTATTTTCTTTCTTCTTTTCGTAATGTATGGCTCTTGTCTATGGCAAATATACACTTATATATTTGAAGCCGTGTTTTGCCTGCTTTGCTTAACCTTATCCTTTATTTTTATTTTTTGCAGTAAATCAAAGATGCTTTAGTGTATGAAATATTTATGGGTAGAGATGCCCATTAGGTTCTTGCCCTTTTCAAGGTGTCTATGGGAGTCAACAGATCTTCATTTGTAGAGAAAAGTAGTAGAAACTAATATTTTCGCCCCCTCTCCGAGACAGTCAAAGAATGAATAGTTTATTTTTGTAAAAAGTAACCATTTTCTTTTTATTAATATCATGTCCGATCTATTTCATTATCCCCTTTTTTAAACTTAGGATTTTAAGTATTCTAAATAATGTATTTAAGAAAAATAGAGAGCCGTTTTAAAGAAAATACTCTATTATGCATGTTTATCTTTCTTATTGTTATTGTAATCACCTCTTTGGCAAAGTCTTAATTTTATTCCTTAATATATATATATATATATATATATATATATATATATATATATTAGGGTGATAACCTTTTTACAACCTCATATTCCTGTATCATCATATGATGGATTCTTATGAAAGATGGAATAAAATCTATTTTTTTAAGTTTATTTGATAAAAAAACCTCACGCACAAAATTATTTTAAATAATTTAATTAAGAGCTTTTTGACCAGTCCTTGCAGTCAAATGAAACATATTCCAGTTTAAACAATTACTATTGTATAGCAGTATAAAGGGATAGAAAACAATTGGTCAATGTGAATTGGTCACATTAATGTCATTTGAAAGGACGAATGTCAGGGGGAGGTTGTCCTTGTTGCGGCAGGACTCGTCCAAGTCCTGCATAACTTTGATCGCTCGCTCGCAGCATTAGTTGCTTCAGGCAATATTGATGGGCGATTCATCTCTTTTCCAGTGAGTTTCTATGCATTTGAGACCTTTTGGGTATCCATCCAGAGCAGATGATAGTTCTTCGAAATCCTCATCGCGGAACAATTGGTTGCTAAACCAATGGCCGGCCCATGGGTAAGAAATAAATGAACAGATCTTACGCAGCCTGGTTCGAGTTTCAGGCATCAGAATGAATGCAAGGAGGGCTAGAATGGCACGAGAGTTCCAGCGTGCATTGCTGATGTTAGGAATCTGCTGAAAGTTAACAAAAGGGACCTCATCTTTCTCAGTGAAGTGTCGGAAGACACGAGTAAGGTGATAAAGAAATTTCATGTCGTCTCTCCAACCGCCTGTTTCCTTGATCTCAGCTTTTCCATTGTTGAAAGCTACCTTCAATTGGTCATACTTGCGCACCAAGTCCTTCATAAAGAAGTACTCAATATCTGGGGATTTGGTTGAATCATGGAGCTCATCGTCCATGACAATACAGACGATGCGATCGAGCACATGGTACTCACAACTGATAAACTTGGGTCTGGGGCTCCCATTCTTTTCATACATCTGCTGCAGCCGAATGACAACCCAAGACTTATTCCCGGTGTTGACACTTGTCGTGTCGGCAATTATCATCAGAGTTTATCCCCACAAGTTGAACTCCTGCAAGACATCCTGGAGCCCTTTTGCAATGGTTGCAGCTGTACCGTCCTTCAATTGAAGCACAGTCAATTTGATTTCCTTTGCTTCATTTTTTAGGACCAGTGCTTGGTGTTCAATGCCATTGATTTTTTACAATCGAAGTGCAAGCTCCACTTCTCCTGATGAAGTGTGCTAACCAAGTGCTGCTTCACTTCAGCAGCTCTCCTGTAGAGAGCTTTGTGGATTCCTGGCTGACTTGGGGTTCGGATCTCGATGCCCTCACCTGAAAGCTGCTTTGTGGGTCGATAGCTTTGAGCTTGTAACAAGTCGTCTTGCAACACCAGTGGGGTTATACTTCCTTGTGCATGTTGATGGTGCAGCTTCATCTTCCATAGAACTGTCTTCACTAGTGTTACATGAGTCCGTACCTGTTTCAGAAGAATCTAATGCTACTGAGCTGGACTCAGTTGCTGAATTGGGCACATCCACTTCCAATGTATTCCTTCGCTTGGATGGGTGAATGGTCTGGGCACTGGCACGTTTGCCAGTAGAATAAACGACCTGGCCTTCGCTCTGCATTTGCAGTTCGTAGAGGTTCTTATCCTCTTTGCAAAGCCATTGGCCTTTCACCTTGCTCTCATCGAACAGTTCATTCAATGAATCAAAGTTTTGCTTTTTCCTGCAACGGTCATACTCTTGCAGGTGCTTTTCTAGTTTTGCACGGATGGCTTGATCTAATACAGGCGGGATGTCTCCATAAAGCATTCAGCTCCACAGCAATCATACCGACCTTGTCTTTCTGTTCTTTGGCGATGGATTCAAGGGATTTGAAACGTCCCATCACGTGGCTTTTCAGGGGCATGCGGCTCCGGTCACTCAGGGGTTTAACCCCCATTTACTTCATTGTGAATTTTTCAAAGTGCTTTGTGCATGACCTTTTTTGTTAGTTCATTGAAATAAAGGTAATTTTAGGCAATTATAAGCAAAAGTTCATTCATTCGTGCTACAGGTAATCATTTTGTGAAAAAAGTCAAAAAGTTATCACCCATAAATATATATATATAATAAATAAATAAATATATATATATATATACTAGTAATAATTTTAATTATTTTTCTATTTGATTCTTCTTATAATTGGTGTTGTTCTTGTAAGAAGTAATCATTTTATCCTACAAAGTCTATAGATTTTGTTTTTATTGCAAAACTTTGGAATTTTTTATAACTGAAAAAACCCACGATGCATGGTGAATGTATCAATAAAATGCATGAATTAAATTCCTCAGTATTAAGAAGGGAAAAAATAAAAAAATTAATGGAATGTCAAGTGTTTAACTAATTAATTACTCTTTAAAAAGACATGTTTCAGAGATATTGTAACTCAAAAGTATAAGTTTTCTTTAACAGAACTATTGTTTTGAGTAAGCTAAAAAACAACATTTACGTTTGATAAATTCAATAAAGTTGTCTGGATGTCAACCAGTACTTTAATATTAAGTTTTAATAAATTTGAAATGTTATATTTTATATGTTCATTTATATATTAATTAAATTATATGTATTAAAATTGTTTAAATAAAAAATATTGAATTTTAATCAATTTGAAAATGTACTTTTTATAAGTTTATTTTTATATGATATGTATAAAAATAGAAGAAAAGCTGTTTAAAGAAAGAACATAGTTTTTGATGAAACTCTGCCCGGTATATGATTTGTAATATATTGCCAAAAATAATTTTTGAAGAATCATATATGACATAAATAGTTTAAAGAATTTTTTTTAAATTGTAGATAGACAAACTGATTCGTATCAATACAATGAAACAGGGACCTTTTTTCTTTTTTTTGAGAGTATAATATATATATATGTGTTTTAGTGTAATTGGGCTTGACTCAACAATCTTATCAGATTCTAGATCAATGAATATGTAACAACAGGTGCTAAGCACTCGGATGCGTAAAACAAAGATTCATTATATGATTCCCGCAGCTTTTGCAAGATGCTTCATTTGACAGTTTATCTCATGGTGGATGGGGTGACTTTGTTAATTTTGTAGATAACTATTTGTAACCTCTAAAACATAATATGCTTATTGCTAGCTACAGGTGTACAATAAAAATTCTGTTATTTGGATTGATAATAGTAAAAAAATATAGAACACTGAAGGTACAGAGTCCAAACTTCAATATATCAATCTACTTTTCTAGGCTGGACAGAATAAGACAGCCAAAAAAAAGCTCGGCTCCTGACCATATAAGGCATCGTGTCGGATTATGTCAATTAACTATTTACACTTGTTTAAATCCCCAGACGGAACAAAATCCATGTCAGTATGTTTTTTAATGTTTTATCGGACTGAAAATCCTTTGCCCTCGACTTGGATTGATCAAATGGTTCGACCCACTTGAGTACCTTTACTCATGGAAATATTCTTATGGTAGACAATTTGAAATACTGAGTCCCGACCGTGATACAAAATTAAAAATGACTTTTATATTCAAGGGGTCTTATAATAGGTTGTGGATTCTACGAAAAAACGAACACTGTTTGCAAACACACGTTCAAAATCGAACGCCTGAACGGATTATAAATGAACGGACAAACGATTTTTTGGGTTGGCGTTCGTCCGTTCAATTTATATTGTTTTAAAAAGATATATTCTGTGCGAAAAGTGTGGACGTTTTTTTATAAAATAACTTCAATCAATGTTTCTTATGTCACTCAGATAAAGAGTGAAGACGTTGTTTTTAGAAACAGAATTGCAATTGAAATTACTAAGTCATTCTGGATAAAACAGACGACGTTTTTTACCAGGGATTTTTTTCAAATTTGAATTAGGAACAAATTAAAATAATTGATATTTTTTTCAACGAACGGACGAACGGGAAAACGAACAGACCAACGCTAAAAAATGAACAGACGAACGCCTGAACGAAAAAAAGTCGAACGTGCGAACGGACGACTGCTAGGGTTGCGAACGCCCACAAACTCTTATCTATTGGACAAAGCTCAGCAGTTATCATGGGGAGGCCGTGTTCAAATATTTATCATTATTAATATGTGTTTGAGTCGAGAGGAATCTAAAGGCTTCAAATTTTTATGGACCTGTATTGACCTTTTTGAGAAGGATTTAAAATGTAATCATGACATACAACAACTCACTTAAATTTATTCATGAAAAAAAAAATCACCACTTAGACCATGAAGGCTTCTAATTATTATTTTTTTGTACATTCGTACAACATATATTCTTGAATGTTACCAAACATCAAAAAAAAATATTCATTACACGTACAAACATAAAATTTTACACAACTAATATTAAACAAAACAAAATCAAACATCATCAACAATTCTATATACATATTTAAAAACATTTTTCGATAGGGGGGATTTTGTGCTTCTTAATTTATAAAGTAAAATCTGTATTTTAGTTACAATAAAATTTATTTCCGTGCTATGAGGGCCATTGTAAATAAAACAAATTCCTTTCGTGGTTAAAACATGGGCAAACTTCATAGAATTTTTTTGAACAACCATATCCCATATAAGGCTTCTAATTATTGTTGTGTTCAAGGATTTCATGTGCGGCCAATTGGACACAGATTTTAAATAAGAAAAAAATATATGTTAAACAATTATTGCATGTCGGAACATGCTTTAGGTAAACGTGTTTAGTCCTCTATCTAAACGAAAGAGATGCATTTTAGTTTTATAGAAGTAACAACAAAGACATTGAAATGACTTAGGGGTGATGCCCTATGTTAGGCCTTAAAGGACGTGACTAATTAGGAAATATTACTCCGTAAACAACATGAAATATCTCCTTAACTTATGTATAAAAAGTAATATAAAGCAGGTTCATGATTGTTATTTATATTTTATGGTTCCATATATAATATAATACTTTTTTATATAGACTCAAATGTAATTTTATGAGACCGTAGATTTCGATTAATGTCGCATTATAAATCAAATGTTTTTATTGGATTATTGATAGTATGATAAAATACCGCCATCAAATGGTAAACCAATGAACAATTTTGCTTCCTACTTTAAAAAAATCGAAAAAAATCAAAAAACTTTTAATCGACTGGGTTTTTTTTTCATTTCTTGAAACAAAGATGTTTTATGAGATCGATATGATAAAACCGCTGAATAACGAAACTGTTATTTCAGCAGACAAGCCAGAGAAGCAAATAAATACCTTATTTTACCTTGCAAATATCAAATCCATTAGTTAATTCGAAATCAGTTTTTACAATTTCAAGAGAAAATTAATTAATTCATTTTTATAAAAGCCCACACTAGTTATGTAATAATTTATACATTTGTATTTATAACCTTGCTGCTCTCCCCAAATAATTCGTCTTAATATATGTATTCAAATTGTCCTTTGTATATTTCGGTTTAGGATTTGAGGTAACCCGTAAATATTAATAAATAATAGTATACAAAGTATGTCAATATTAATATTCTAAGAAAAAAAAATATCCATAATGTTTAAAGTTCTACAAAAAGATGTTAGTGTAGCGGCTATAGTCCAATTACATGAAACACATTAGCAGGTTTTAAACCATCGAATGTCTGTTTTCTGTTTCTTTGTTCTTTGTGCTGCTTCTTTTGTGTTATCAGTTTAACTATTGGAGGAGTCGGCAACCCGCGGCTCTAGAGCCTCATGCGGCTCTTTAGAGTTGCCTTTGTGGCTCCCTGGAGCTTTACCAAAAACGTTTGAAATTGGCGAAATAGATAAGATAGGAAAATATATAAGACCAAAATGAGCACTGTATGTAGGTTATATGAGGAATTTTTTTTTGCGGCTCCAGAAACTTTTTTTTGGGTCCGTTATGGCTCTTTCAACATTTTGGGTTGCCGACCCCTGAACTATTGTCTCTTCCTCTTTAAAGAAGTAGATGAAGTTATCCTACTTCCTCAATAGTCCCTTTTTACTCAATGTAAACATTTTAATTTTTGTATTATTAATGCAACTTATAGTGGAGAAGAACCCCACTGAAGTAAAAAAGTAAAATACAAGTACTTTTTCTATAGTCATCATGGTCTTGGTTTAAATAAATACTATATTTTTAAGCCAATCAATGATAGAGATCTGGTAAAACTATCCCTATAAACGTACAGGCTCTTAAAAAACAATGAAACAAAAAAAAAAACTATTTCAGCCCATTAGCTTATCAAAATATTGAAGAAAAAAAAGAAAATACATGAAAATCTTACGTTATGAGTGAAACTTTCAAGTTGGCTTTTTAGTTCATATCCAAGAAAAAAAACCTCACCGGACTTTATCCAGTAATACATCATTTATATGGTATTATCTTAATTAATAATAACCACAACTCCTTGAAATGCTCTAAAAATAAGGACACTTGGAGATCTGGAAATGCTTCTACTCCAACGACGGGGCGGCGGTGCCAGGAACCCAGTTGGTGATTTCGTTTTCCCCATCCTGAGGAGGCCCATGAGGTCCACCACTCCAGTGGCGTATCCACTTGGGAGGGAGACAGTACTTTTGCATGCCACGCAATTCAGTGTGGAACTTGTTTAAGGCCTTGAGGTCGCAGCACCCCATATAATCCATAATGCATAGGCATTTTGTTTTTATTATTTTTATGTAATTTATAATTTTATGGTTTTGTATTTATTTATTTTTAGACTAGTTACAAATGTAATTAATGTGCCCATGACAAATATACTCGATTGCACACACACACACACACTTCGTTTCTCAACATCTTTCTCGCACAACCATAACTTCCTTCTTCTACGCGGAGAATCGTAATTAATTTTAAGTCATAAAATATATTAACACCGTATTTTTATTAATATAACATTAATATACATTAAAAAAAAATCATATGCTTCTCTAAATCTATTATACATAATTTAAAATTAAAAGTAGTTGTTGATATATTTCCTAAAAAACAATTACCGACACTTAATGCATATGTAAATAATACAAATCTCAAACCCGTTTTACCCTTTCAACATTTCCTTATGGCATAAAAATATGCACATTCATTATATTCTTTAATTAAATGTAGGAGTAAGTTTAACATTAAACAAGTATTCCTATCTTTTTTTCTAATCAAAGTCTCCAAAAATTGTTTTCTCTTTTATACATATAAGCCTGACCTTTAGCTGCAAAAAGGTCACTTTATTATCCCAAATCAGACACACACACACAACAAAATAATAGTAATATATGATCCTTGCCGTAGCATAAATGTATTTTATTAATTATTATTTTGCCTTCCCTATTAAGAAACTCAGGAAAGAATAACAAACAGTCACTTATAAAAGCATTGTTGTTATTTTTATTTATACTTCTTTTCTTCTTCTTATTATTAAATAATAACCCCCGAGTCATTATAATTAGTTAGGACTTTAATTTATAGGAGGTCCCATTAAAATAAATTCGATTAATTTACGGGGCAACTCCGTGAGTCTTCAATTAGCTAATGAAGCATATAAAGAATCATTTCCAACGTTGAATCCGCAAAGTTATATTACTCTTCTTGAGCCCTAACTCAGTTTTCAAAGAAGTCAAACATTAGCCTTTAATTGCTAAGTTTTTTTAAAGTGTGTCGTCATTCAGAAAGGAAAATCGCCAGAGCATTGAAATTCAATACAACTTTCATGGCACTACTAAATATTTATTTATTTATTATTATTATATTTCGGGAAGAAGTCATTCAGTTTAAAAGAAAAATATATTGGAATTTATGGACCTTGTTCTTTTTCTCTCTCTCAAACTGCGCAAAGTAGCAGTAGGCTTGGAGTTGTACTTTTAACTTATTCCATTTCTCATATTTAAAGAAGGTAAGAAGGAGTGAATGAGTATTTCAACACAAAAGTCTCATAATTCGTTTTTAATGCACGGGAAAGACTACACTAAATATTCATAATGGTTCTCAGCAAGAGTTTTTTTCTTTGGTCTTATGTATTCACTGAGTCTTAAGAATGGAGATAAATATTAGTAGCTGGGTTCTCTCTCTTGAGAAGTAGCTAGAAGTTTTTGTTATGAATGTGATGTGTTGATCGCCAAATAGAAAACCGCTGCAAATACACAAATAATTTCAACACAGCTACTTGTTTTTATGATTTTTATTGCTTATTTTACTTTATAAAAAGTAATAAAATCCTATACAGGTGACTAAAGTTATAAAAGTTCGAAATGAAATTCAAGCTCAGTACATCACTTTTAACTGACTAATATTAACTTGTGTCTTGTTATTAAAGAAACAATTCATAAGGGGTCAGGCCATATTCAAAAAATAATTGTATTATTCTTGAAGGAACCAAATAAGTTGCAGCGGCATAAAAGATCCTTCATTACCTCATTCACATATATTTGTACTTCCATGTCCAAAGGTCGTTAATTTAAAAAAATAATTACTTACGACAAGGCTGGCTTCTCTACTTCTATATATGTACATATTATATTTGCCTACAAAACGGCCCCTCCAATTCTGGGCATTTGCAAGCCAGGATCCCTTATAAATATGTTGTATGTTTGACTTCAATTTATGAGACAGATTTGAGACGGGGGAGAGGTATGCAATGTAAACAATGAGAACTATTATTTATGCATACAAGTCAATATTATAGGCTTCTTTTCTAAGCACAAGGGTAAACAACAAAGCTAGGGTCTCTCTGGAGGGAGATTCTAAGACAAATATAACAACAACAGCCATAATTTCATTCGTGAAACATTATCTTGTCAGCAGGGCACGTGCAAAATCGTTGATGCAATCCGATATCTCCTTTTTGATGAAACATCTTATTTTATATGGCTACTTTTCATTTATCATTTATCTTTATCGTGTTTTGTAATGTTTTTTAAATTGTAAAAACAAAAAAAATGTTGGTAAGTCAGGGATTACACCGATTTATTTGCAACATCGGATTCTTAAAGTGACAATTATTATTACAATTAAAGGCCCAAATCCTCAGCAAATGAACATTGTTACACTTGACAATTGTTTAACAAATGATTCTTATATCTTTAATATTATATTAACGCGGCTATACAAATATGCACAAACACACTACCACGAATAGGCACATTTTATAATATTATAATGTTATGTTTAGGCTTTCGAAAAAAAATATTATATTTTGTTGTATCTTATATCATAAAATATTTTAAGCCTCCATAAAAAATATTGCTCTAGTTGATTTAATAGTTATAACGAATGAAATTAAAATTATTCCGGCTACCAAACAAAAGTTTTATATTACAGTCTTAAAATGATATAATTTAAAGGAAATAAAGGAAAACTTATCTATCTAAATATGCTAACTTAGGTAAAAAGGCTATTTTTTAATTTTTATCAAGCAATTTTATAGCTACTGATGTATGTTTACATAAAAGTGGCATTTCATTTTTCTAGAAACCATCAAGTCAGTTGGATTTTTAAAATGTATACATGATTTCTTTTTTAAATTGATTTTCTTTTTAATAAATTTTACATTTTTCTTATTAATTTAATAAAAGCTCAAACATGAGGAATCGATTGTGTAATCAATGCTAATTGGCAAAAGAAGCCGTCACAAAAAATATTTAATAATTTGCTACCGGATTGGTTTGACACTTTTTTTTTGTTTAAAAATATCTACTTAATAAGAGCATTACCGTAATGACCTTTAGGTGAGTGACCTGAACTTTGCTAATTTTACTTACTCTGCTCCATATTGAACCAGGTATATTACCACCTATATACCAGATAATTTGGGGTATGAACCCCTAATATAAGAGGAAATGACCTTCTCAAAAAACATCTTAAATAGTTTCTAGGCCTATTGAACCCTGTGGTCATATCAGTAACCATAATTGGACCGTCTAACAGTAGCGTAAGAAAAATCCTTGGAGGAAACGGAAAATGACTATATTTTCAAAAAATACTTGAGTGTGTTCAATGAGTACTCACATAAATAACAAGTCGTTAAATGTCTTACGGGTTCTCTTCTAAAAAAACAATTGCAAAGCTTCTTTCGTAGTACGATTGAAGATTAATAATACAGTGTTATAAAATAACATGATATAGATTATGCTAAATGATAATTAATGTATAAAAGTAATGTTTTTTTTGTTCAACAAATTAATTTTTTCCACTATGAAATTTATTTTCTCCATTACTTAACACCAACTAAAATATATAAAAAATGGGACGATAAGAAGTAAAACAAGAAAAAAGTACACAATAAAAATATGACCTATCAATTAACACAGAATGATTTATAAACATGAGTAAAAGTAATAATATTGTTACTGCCAAGATACAAATAAAGTTGTATTTTATACCAAAAAAGTTGAATGGAATAAATAACACTGGGCAACAGCCAAATTTAGGTCAGACTCATTTTCCTAATTCTTATAGAGTTTTATCTACTGATTCCGAATATAGTATTCATTTTTCAAAGTTAGTGATAAATTCAGAGCTAAATAGATTTCAAATTTTCAGCACTTTTTCGATTCAGAGCCATTATTGACATACAAGGACTGAAGTATAGAAAAAATAAAAAGCAATGATTTGATAGAGCTTAGATCAAAGTACTCATTTCAATTTTTACTTTGTCTCTGGCACATTTAGACTTAAAATATATGTCATTTTGCACGAAAAATGAGGGTTTTACTTAGAGACTCATTGTTCCTCACTTTTCCTCACTAAAAGGTCTTACATGATTAAAATTCATATGAATATGAAGAAAAATATCAAGCTTTAATTTGATTTGCTTGGTGTTCCATAAAATGCCTTATTTTAATCAAAATTAGCAAATGAATATTTTTTAATCCTCTCATTTTGCCCTTTTTTTAGAGAAATTCATACTCACCCAGTGAAAGTAAATATTTTTAATTAGTCTTTTTAATACAAAATGTTTTGTTGTTTGAAATTTAAAATGGTTTTTTTATTTATTATAACATTAGAAAGTAATTTTATGTGATTTTGTTGTTTGTTTAATGTTTGTTTGTTCATGTTTTTATATATAGTTGTGATACATTGTTAGGAATTTTGTTGGACTTTGACTTAGAGTATTATTGAATCTATAATGTTTAATTATATATATTGGTTTTATATAACTACTCTAAAAAGATAAGGTAAAAAAAAGGAATAAATTACACTGTAAACTTATTTTAACTTATTGATTGTTGCCTAGATTTCAACAACTTTTTTTTAAGTTTTGCACTGCTGAATCCCAAATACCTTCGGATCTTGAGGCAGTATGGTGAGGATTGATCTAATTTTTATCCCAAAGTTTCTACTAAATATATATCAAAGTTTAAAAGAATGGACTGATGATAGACATGTCCCCAGCAACAGCGATAGAGCTATTTTCACAGGAAACAAATTTTACACGGTTTAAACGCACGCCTTAATAAAATGAGGGGGGAGAGTGACGTCACCATCAACAATCGTCAAATAATAGAGCCTCCACTGATCATAGTTGGGAATCTTTTTTTTGGGTGTCCATGAAAGCATTCTGGCCTAGACTTCAAACTTGTTGGAGATCCCTCGATCCCTTCCTTCCTCTATCCTTCCTTCTTTCTTCCCGGACTCCGGGATAAATGCCTTGGATACCAAGAAACGAGTCTCCTCCCTCCCTCCCATTAAGAGACACATTCCCCTCACCTCGACTTCAAGAGTGGAGTCCTACCCATCGTCGGACTTCGTCAGTCAAAGGACTTCCTTCCCTCATCTTCGTTAGAGAGCTCCCGTCCCTCCTCTTCGTGAGTGGAGTCCTACCATCGTCGGTCTTCGTCAGTCAAAGGACTTCCTTCCCTCATCTTCGTTAGAGAGCTCCCCGTCCCTCCTCTTCGTGAATGGAGCCCTACCCCTCGTCGGACTTCGTTAGAGCTACCCATCCCTCGTCTTCGTTAGAGAGCTCCCGTCCCTCCTCTTCGTGAATGGAGTCCTACCCCTCGTCGGACTTCGTCAGTCAAAGGACTTCCTTCCCTCATCTTCGTTAGAGAGCTCCCCGTCCCTCCTCTTCGTGAATGGAGCCCTACCCCTCGTCGACTTCGTAGAGAGCTTCCCATCCCTCGTCTCGTTAGAGAGCTCCCCGTCTCTCCTCTTCGTGAATGGAGTCTACCCCTCGTCGGACTTCGTCAGTCTAAAGGACTTCCTTCCCTAATCTTCGTTAGAGAGCTCCCCGTTCTCCTCTGCGTGAATGGAGTCCTACCCCTCGTCGGACTCGTCAGTCAAAGGACTTCCTTCCCTCATCTTCGTGTGTTTGGTGAATAATGAGTGGGAGAGAGCCATCCTAAAAAAACCTCCATTGACGTCATAGAGTTATTCATCAATCAGAAATAGTCACTGATGTTTAAACTCCTTTCTTTTCTCCATCATGCTCTTAATATAGCGTTATATTTTATTACCTCCGCCGAAGGAGTGTGATTGTTTTCACTGGCGTTTGTTGGTTTGTTCATTTTGTTTGTCAGCAGGATAACTCAAAAAGTACTGAACGGATTCAAATGAACTTTGTGGAGTTGTTGAAATGCTTCAACAAGGTGACTAATTTTTGGCATCCTCTAAGTGCTTTTTTAATATGCAAAATGAGCAAAATACTAAATGAAATGGGGTCTCTATTCAGGGAGTAGGAAAGAACAAACGCTAAAAAATATCATGTACGTATTATTGTTAATATATCAGCTCAGGACTATTGTTAACCCAGTGACGTAGCTTAAACTTCTTCCGTCTACCCATCTCTGAGTGATTTTTTAATATGCAAAATGAGCTAACAGAGAGGAAACAATGATTAGAGATAGAAAATCGGGCGTGTGAAAGGGAGAATGTTTGAATGGAATGTTGTGGGGATCGGCGGAGGTACACACTCTCTGAGTGTAATATGCCTCTAGTTTAATATTAATATTAAGAGGAAGACGGGAAGAGAAAAGAAGTTTAAGAACCCAGTGACGTAGTCCTTAGCTGATAATCAACAATATTACGTCAAGGAATATTTTTTAAGCGTTTGTTCTTTCCTACTCCCTGAATAAAGACCCCATTTCATTATTAATATTTTTAGTATTTAGCTCATTTTGCATCTTAAATAAGCACTCAGAGATGCCAAAATTTAATCACTTGTTCCTTTTGGCATTTCCAATAACTCCACAAAGTTTCATTCGAATCCGTTCCGTACTTTTTGAGTTATCCTGCTGACAACAAACAAACAAAACAAACCAACAAACTAACAAACCACGCCAGTGAAAACAATACCTCCTTCGGCGGAGGTAATTATCTGATGGTATATTTTAAACTGAATGATGTACATTAAAAATTATAAATACGTGTAAATGCATGTTGCCAATTTTTAGCACCGGGATATAAATAAGTATAATATATAATTTAGTTGAGTTAATTAGATATTTTTTTCCCCTGTCCACTTTGAAATTATCTGGAGGAGGTCGTACTTGGTGGAGCTGATGCCATAGCGCTCCGTAGAGGACTCGGGCCCCATGGGGGAGATGGCTTCCACTTGAGGGTGTTGGAAAGTCTTTGCTTAGTTCCAAAGTATGGATTTAGAGTGACGTGAAGAGTGAGGCCAATGCAGGCGAGGGCGTGATGGTGTTCGGTCCGCCTTCTTGATGTGTGGGGGGATGGGAGTCTCTCCCCAGTTCCATGCAGGTTCGCTTGTGTGGTATCTTCATGGCGTGCCCGGCGGCTACTGTTGAAATGGTGCTCTGTTTCAGATGAGTGGATGTAGGGCAGGTAGCCCCCCCCCCCCCCGGAATAGAGGACGGCGGCGGATTGGTGTGTAGACAACTGCGCGTATCATAAATGAATGATGTGTATCATTATGATTTGTGGCTGGTGAAAGGATTGTGTTGTTGGATGTCTTGTCTTTGTCTTGGCAGTACGCTCCTGGGCTCTTCAGGGCGGCGGCTATGAGTTTGAAGGACGTGGGTGGGTGGCTGGAAGGGAGGTCGTCCCCGCTGCATCTTTTCCATACTTAATAAAAGTGAATTTAGCAACGACAAACTAAGGTTTAATTAATTATTTGAAATATTACTTATCGTACGATAAATTAAAACTCTAATAAAATATGTCAAAATTGAACAAGTCATTTTTGGCAATTATCATTGTAAATTCGTAAAGATATAATTAAGTTTATAAAACAACGGCATATATATCTATATAATATATACAATGATAAGTACTAAAAATATCATAAATAAATAAGCAACATTCTTATTTAATCAAGAAAATATCATTTTCTTTTAAAATATGTATGTATAAAATTATCTTTGTTATAGCAACGTGATTTCTTAGGTTTGGGGGTTTCATGTGTATTAAAGTTTTTTTTTTAACCTTCTAAAGGAAAAATTCATAAACAATTTACAATTAACAACTAGTTTAAGAAAATGAGATTAAAAAAGACCTAGGTTAACTTTTTCGATATTGATTTACATTGGGTATATCTCGGTATATAAATACCAAAACAGATAAAGCCTTTGTCGAAAACATGTATGGAAAAGCACTTCTCTACACTCCAATTCACGTCAATCATTAAGAATAAAAAAGTAATTGAAAAACTAATATATATATATAGATATACATATATATATATATATATGTTATATATATATATTAACTCATTATATAAAAACTTTCCCCTTTTCAATAAAAAATAGCATACTTCACTATAAATGTCCGAAACGGGAGAAGCATTTATTAAAAATAGTATATTGTATAGTTAATGAGTCTTGCAAAGAAAAAAACAGAAAAAGGAGATAATAATAAAAAACTTCAGCTACACTTATTTTTGATAAATATTTAAATAATGTACTAATAATACGTAGTAATATACTCCAAAAATAGTCCGTGTTGTGAATTTGTTACATGTTATGATGTGTTCTAAAGCGTTAAGGAAAAGTAAAAATGGTATCATCTTTTGTTAAAAACAAAACAAATGGCAAGATATTTTTTTCTTACAAGAAAATATAATCTTATCCACTTCTCTGTCCCTCTGTCTCTCTCTTTGTGTTAATATTTAATAATGAATGTACAAATATGATGATGAAACCAGATATGTATTTCCTTCATACAATATTTTTGCTCCTATTAATGTTAAAACATTATTATTATCACCAATAAAGAAAATATTGAAGTGGTACTTTGTGCTTAATGCGAAAAAAGAGAACGTAGAAGAAGTCTCATTGTGTAAAAGGAACTTTTTCATGCAATAATAGAGCAGTTAGCTAGGAGTAATGACCCTTAAGATTCCTTTTTTTTCCTTTGAGAGGAAAGGCCGAATATATATGTATATATACAATATGTGTGTGGATCAAACAACAGAGGATCGAGCATACATCCTTTTTTGACATTTGATCCATCGACGTCCTGCTTATATATGTATATAAGAATATGTATAGACCCTCTTAAAAACCGCCCTACAAATACATGCATATGACTGTTACATATATATGTATAGCTTGAAGTAAGGATCCCTTTTTAACAACAATAATTACTAGCCAGAGTATCGAAATTCAAGCTATTGCGGTGTGTGTGTGTGTGTGTTTCTTATTCACATATTTCATATTCACGGGGTCTCCATATTCTTTTGTCAAATGTCGTTTAACAGCTAGGATTTTATTAATACATAAATATTCATTCAAAAAGTTTGATAACTAAAGACGTTCGATTTATTATCTCATTAATATTTTTAACAGCATAAAAATAGCAGAATACATGTGCTCAAAATTTAAAATAATCTTTAAAATGCAAAAAATTATTCATTCAAATATGCATAATATACACGTCAATACTTAATTTTTTTAACTGCTTATCATCCGTCATCGACAAATAAAACGTTAGCTTTAGTGTTTAGGCTTCTCGATGAACTTATCCCATAACACTTATGTGTATATTTTTACAAAAGGCTACTGAAATATAATACTTTTGATTAAATAACATATATTTTTTAAAGCTTAGATAGCTAATACAATTAGTAAAAGGCAAATTTAGCTTCTATCGTGTTTTATTACATTAACAAATCGCAGATATATATTTAGAAGAACAAAAAAACCTCATGGAGGGTATAAAATTAATTAAAAATAAACTCATTGATTAGTTGAAGTTGAATGAAATACTGTCTTTTAACTTTGTGTATATATTTTTCTTGAGAACATAAAAGAAGAGCGCAGGTTCGATTTTGATTCAACTCATTCAAAAGAATATCTTAATGTAAAGTTAACTTTACATTGATGCTGGGAATCTTACTCCAATGAAATATTTTTGAACCATACCTCACATAAGACATGTAGTATCCCACTCAATCAGTCAGTGATAAATAAAAGATTGATATGGCTTTAATGAAGTTGTAAAGATTTTTTTTTAAATGTCATGTAACTTAAGATGAGTTTTTGTAATAAAAAAAATGCAATTATAAATTACATTATTTAATTGTCCATTTAATATCTTTCAAAACAAAAATATTGAAAAAATCTTCCAATATATTAAAAACATTAACCAGCCACTCATTAAGAACAGAAAAAGTTCTCGCAAATTAGCAATGAAACATTATTTTTTGAGTTGGTAAACCTGTTTTCTTTTTTACTTCAACGTACAATTGTCCGAGAGATGATTCATTGTTCGAAAAAAATGATGCAACCAATATATATAATTTTTTAGTCTTGAATATTAAAAGTGTTTTTATTCAATTAACAACAATGATATTATCATATAATGAAGTAATTCATTCAAAGGATTCTACATCAGCAGATACATATAGTATTTATAAGAATATACTTCGTCTCTCCTAATTGATGTCCACTCCTCAACAGCTGCCACGAGTGATACTTTATTGCATAATACCAACTTCGTTTCTTTCAACCAATCACGCCTCATAAAACATCACCTCCCCCCCCCCCTCTCTCTACATACCATAAACAATAACAACTGTGTATCTATTGACTAAGGATCTCATTAACATAAATATATAAGTACACATTTTTGAGCCCATTCATTTCTTCATGAATACTTGAGGCTTCTTCTTCAATTACTCAGATCCAACAGAAAATGTTTTGGTTCCTCTCTAGCTCTCTGAAACACAATAAGGAGCCTATGTGAGAGAAAGATCCTTATAATTAACTCCCTGTATAAACTAATGAATATTTTAGATGCCCACACGTAGGAGTTTTTTTCTTTCTCTCTCTAAATTAGAAGACTATGAGGAATATTTTTCATTAAGATGAAGAATATTGTTACAAAATAATAATAATAATATTTCAAAAGAGAGAGATAATTATGAACATACATAAATGTATAATGTTTTACAGATAAATATACATGTATGTGAAGGTCGCTCCCTATTAAATATATTTAGAAGCAACCATATATACACATAGCAAATTGAAATCACGAAATTTCAGAAGCTTGATGGGCGGATTCTGCATGCGCTTTGCATCTATGAATTATTATTAGACGCAATAAGACTCCCCTGGCTTTTTATTTGAATAAAAAGATTGCAAAATCGTACTAAAGTGAATCATGCATGGAATGAGGGAACTCTGATGTCATATTTAAGATCTTTCCATTCTTTTCCCCTTATTTCTCTATTCTCATAAGTTCTATTCTCTTCACGTGAAATTATTTATATATTTTTAAATATATATGAAAATACTTTCATTCTTGAAAAAGACAATATTTACGAGAGGGTCTATAGCGTTTTAATAATAATAATAATACTACTAATCTAAGTCTACTATTTTGGACAATTCTCTCCCTTCTCTCATGGAGTTCTCTAAGTCATAAATTCCGTGGTTAGCCCCCCCCCCCCCTCCTCCACAGTCGGGCTCTATACATACGAGGAAAGATTTTAATATATTTAAATAGCGTTTACCCATGTTATAAATTAATCCAACTCATGGAAGAGGATTCTTACTCTTGGGTACAGTGGTTGAAGTTGTGTGAAGAATAGGAAGATAATAATCATTCTTTCTTTCTCTTTATCTCTCACTTTCTTGTTAGATTACATATGTTCAGCATCAGCTTAGGCTGATTCTATAATGTTGAAGGTCCGTTTGTTCCAGTAGGCTATAGTTTTAGTTTTGTTTTCAAGACTCTGAATCATTTTGTTGTTGCTATTGTGGTGTTCTTGTGCAGGAGGCATACTCTAAAAATAAATTAAGTTTACATTTATGTCGTTTATTTAACAGCTAAGGATAAAGTCTGCAATTTTCGAGCCAAAAAATTTGATTATAGTATTAAAAATGATTTCAGAAAGACTTCTTGCGTTGTTAACTCACAAAATCCTTAAATTCAAATTCCAATTTCTGAAACTTATTGTATTTTTAATATCATAATGAATATAGACCAGGGTTCCTGCGTCTAATAAATAGATAAAAATAGTATGCATCGATATCTGTTATTTATCATTAGCGGCTCATACTATTGTCTTGAGATGCTATATAAAATGTAGGTTTTCTTTTCTTGTTACTATAGCATAATCATGTATATATATATAATAATAATAATTTAACCTTTCGAATTATTTGTATATTTATATATCTATTCGTTAAAGAATGTGATCTAAAAATGTATAAACAGTTAACGTTCATATTCCTTTAGTTATCTAACGAAATTCCCCTATAACATTTATGCATATAAAAACATGTTAGGTATTCAGGCCGAAAGATATTCTAACAACAATGAGAAATTCATAAGTAAATAAAAGTTACCTATCAAAGCGTTATTACGTTTACATTATACAGGATTTTTTTTTTGATTTTACAATTGGGCATTCAAGAACACTTAAGTCTAATTAGATTTAAAGCAGCTTAAGGGTTTATTCAATATAGATATTGCTTGTCAATACTGAGGTGTCAAAGTTTGTTATCATCAATTCAAAATATAAAGTTTATATATGCATTGTAACACATAATGAAAGGGGTTATTACTTACACATTTTCTCCTATAGGTGTAAAATTAACTAATAATTGATTATCATAGTTTTTTATAATGCATTCAATAAGAAACAACATTCAGCTGACTTTAGTCCTTTGTAGAATCAATTATTCAGCTATTTTGCAAAAAAGAAACAATTATGGCATTTATATTAATCACTATTATTAATTTTGACGAGGTATCTGATAACTTTATATGTATAATATAAACTAAAAATCCAACTTTTTGTAACATGAACCAGTCACTTTTTGCCAGGCTGTTTTTCTTTCCTCGAAGAAAAAAGAGTAATTCATCATGAAATTTGTTAAAAAAGTATTTCTGAAAAAACAATTAGCATAATTTGTTAAGAAACTCACAACTATTTTTTCTGTTATTAATATTATTTAACGATTCCTTTTTACTTAAAACATTTTTTCCACCCTCATCTTCTCAAGGCCATTTCATGTCAAACCCCCGGCTTAAAAAATAGTTTAAAAATAAATATTTCCTTTAGTTACTCTTTCTTTTCTTTTTACTTGTTGTTTAAAAAAATACCCCTCTCCACCCGCAAATGTCATGGGAAACCTTCCGTTTTACCCTTTTTTCAGGCAGAAGCCTCCCCCCGTACATATTAGTTGTTATGACTTGTGGAAGAAAGATTTACCCCACTTTTTTTTGCTCCTGTAGCTGTTGAAACCAAAGCAATTCATTTGTTTTCAAAATATAGTAGTTCATTTTTTGTTGTTGTTGTGGCCTGAGTGATGTGAGGATGAAAGTCCTTGCTTAAATACGTGTGTATATATAACACTATCAAGCCAACAAGGGAGGGTGTCTAGAGTCTTTCCTTTTTCTTGTGATTTTTACAACATCCGACATGCTATAACCACTTTTCCCTTGCCCAAATAATAAAACAATTGGGTGTTGCATGTCCTTATACATAAACGAATAATGGCTATATGAGTTTGGTGTCTTCTAGTGCTGCCTTTAACTGTTACAATGGTATTTCTACATATTTTATGCTACCATTCCTTCAGGAACTTATGCCTCTATGTTTGTTACTAAAAATAACGGGACAGATGATTTATATTGATTAGCCCATGAAATAGTAGACGAGTTGTTGGATTAATTCAGCTAATTGATAGGTATTGACTTTTGGCTCTTTTAAAAACAAACTATATAAAATTCATGATATACATAAAAATGATATTTGTTTTATTTGCAAATTGGTCATACAGAATTAGATCACTTTGTTTTTATGAGCAATGAGGTAATATACAAGCAATATGAAGACATATGTTATAATGGTTTCAACCAACCTCGGAAATTATTTATTTATGCTGTATATCGGTTTTCTTATTCTATGTTACTATAGTTTTACCTGGATACCTCCTATCTGCAATAAAAACAAAGTAATTTGGACAATCTTTAAGCAACCATTTCACCTTTTATTCCGGATTTGGACTCAGTTTCCCACTCACAAAACGATGCTCTCTTCCACCATAATGTGATGGTGCTATGAGAGAAAAACAGTCCAATCCGATGTAAGAAAATATATTTATCATTGAAGTCACTTTTAAAATGTTTGTTGTTCTAATTATTTTATATTTTTTTTACAAACACAATTGTTTATCTTATTATTTAGAGACATATAGAAAGTAAATTGTTTAAGGTGTTCAATATCTGACGACGATTCAAATAAAAAACATCTTTATAATGGAGCCAGTCAATATTATTCCACTCAATTGTCTAGATAGGTTCATAATTTCAATTATGTTCTATTAGAGGCAATCAGATCGAATGAAAAAAACAAATATTAGTAAAATGAGCCAAATATGGTTAAGTTTGAAATGAACAAATATCCACAAATAAAGTATTGTATTTGATAAATAAACAGCAATTTGTTCATGTTATTGAAATAATAAGACTCAAACATTTTTTTACTTTCCTTCAAGTGAGTCCTATAAGTTTGAGTAAAAAAATATTAAGTATTCAACGGTAGACATGGTTCATTCATTAACTGGACATAAACTTATTTTTCCCCTACTGTTTATGCAAATTATATTGATCTTATGTGCAGTGGGCCTATTACTAATAAGCCGAGTAATGTTTTCATTAGCTCAGAACCCCTTCGTAGTAGCCTTCAACCCTTGAGGACTCTGCTTATTAGTATGTGAAAAGCACACAAAGACTTGCCACTGATAAAGAAAGACACGTAGTTGATGGTAGTATGGGCTGAAGTGAGCTCACAATATAAACAAATCAGAAGCCCATTGTTCTAAGGGAAATACTTCAGGTTGCGGTTTTAATGTTAGCAACATAGATTTTTATTCAAATCTAGTAAGTTTGTATTTTTAAATATATCTAGGAAAGATAGGTAATGATTAGTTGCATTATTATTAAATACAAATATTTAAAAAAATAACTCAAATTTGGATAAATAATTAATAATCCAAATTTATTTGTCATTTCAGTTTTTTGTATGTTTCTTTTATTCACTAGATGGTAAAACAACCTTCAATGTATTGTTCCATAAATTACTTAAATGGATACTTTATCAATCACTTTTTTTTCTGTAGCATCTTAAAAAATGTTTGTTATGAAATAAACATGTGTATTTTATTTTCTATATGTACCAAAACAACTCTTTTAAGTGTATATATTGTCATAATGTTTTAACAAACTAATATTATATTTAGCCAGATATCTTTGATTCCATACAACATAAACAAGATTCAATAAACATTACCCCAAATTCTAAACACACTATTTACTTCTTCAACATTAAGGTATTGCTACCTAAGGAAATCAATATTTCAATCAATAAGTCAATAACTCGAACCAACAATATACAAAAAAGTACCGCATTATAGCTCCAAACATAATGACTCAAAAATGGTATGAGGACAAAAACGAAAAATTGTTGATTTAGCTAATTTGATTTAGTAACTATATTTAATATATGCAGATGTATTCATTAATTTTAGAATTGATATTTCTTATTTAATAGGTACTCTAAAAAGGTAATAAAATAACTCAAAATAACGTAGCTCGTCATAAAATAAGTACTCACTGGAGAGTACATATCATTTATTAACATTTTACTAGCCAATCATTTGATAACACCTTAAAGGTCCTTTCATTCTTCATCCTTCCTTAAGAAAGAACTCCCTTTCTTTGAAGAGTCTTGAGCTCAGTGGGTCAAATTTCAGATGCATACACAATTACATGACGCAAGAACAACAGCGTTGGTTACACACACACATTGTACTCACATATCTTCTGTCACCCTCCTCGACTCATTTAATTTAATAGGTCCATAAAATCCTTCTTCCAAAACAAAAAAGGGCGTCACAGCACCACAATCCCTGGTTGGACACGTTCTTAGAACTTCCCCCTTCTCCCTGAATTACATACTCATGGTGTTTTTTCTTCACTGCTCTGTATATGGTCAAGGTGTGGTGGAGATCCACTCTTCTTTCCATTCTTTCTTCCTTCCTTTCCAACAGTAGGATGAAAACACCCCAAGCTCTCATCCACTTGTTATTTGGAAAAAACATCCGCCCACTTACAATGGGTCAAATTGCACTTTTTTACCCCATTCTCTTATTCTCATTATAGATGTATATATACAATATACATAGTCATGAACACATTACATAATAATAATAATGAGAAGAAAAACTTATTAAACTCCGATCATAAATTGATTTTTTATTGATAGTATTATATACACATTTTCAGGTGGATATTATTTTATAAATCTTTCTTTCATTTCCTTACAGGTACAATTTTAAAATGGCTTGTTAAAGCATATTTGGCATCTCTGTTTTATATCGATGTATAGTACATTTCAAATTTCGGTAAATGCATATACTGGCATTAGATTAACCAGCATATTCTTGCATCCGTAATTGTTAATTAAAGCAGATAATATAAACAATTTCTTATACTCCTACCAAAAACTTTGACTTTGACAGGAACTCATATAAGGGTATGGTTTTTTTGTGTGTATGGTCTGGTTAAGTTGAATCTGTAAGGATATGTATATGGCGTCAAAAGTACTCTATCGAACTTAGAATCTTTTCAAATGAGATTATCAATATTGACCAGAGTATTCCACATAGTTGGAATGCCTTAATAATATGGTCAAAAATAACTATTGGTCGTTAGACGGCATGTGAAATGATTAACTATTTTTATCGACTTAAGGTCTCAATAAGAAGATCTGATAATTACACAAACAATATATAAAGACATAAAGAGAGAGTGGCAAGGGAGGGTCCAATGAATGATAAACTTCAATTATAAGAATGCATAATTCACTTTCCATTTATTAGTACCACTGATGACACTCTTACATTTACGCAACTTTTTGTTTATCGAAGCCTTCCATTTGTATGTGTAAGGCTTGTATTGAGACGAAAGTTCTTCTGCAATCCTAGAAACAAATGTTTCATCTATACAGCCACAAGGACCTCTATCTTATCTATAAGGAACCTTGTTCTAGTTGAACGCATAAAATATATAATAAATAATTTACCGCCATACAATCTATAAATGGAAAACTTTATGCTTATCATATATAAAAAAAGTTAAATTCTTAATAATATTTTATCAGCTTTTGTTTCTATTAACTTTGATTATGAACTGTATCTAAGCCCCATTTATACACCAATATAATTCAATAAACTATCATCAAATGTTGAAAAATCTAACAGGAGCTTTATTTTAACAGCTAACATGGTGTTTTACTCCCTATATTATCAAAATTCTAAAATAAACTATCACAAACTATAATTCGATGTTACATATACATTCAGAACATGATTTTCCGATTAAAGCACACAAGCGACGTAACGAGTCGTGAAAGACGGTAATTTTATTCAAAAAAAATACGTCTTCAATTACGATAAACCTCGATTCGGTTAATACATATAAAAAAATATTTTCTCTCTACTAAAATTCTTTTGAAGATCACAATGCTATCTGAAAAATATTTAATAATACAAGTTTTATGAATTCTAAACTGATTGAATTAACCTTTCCTCATCCCATCATTCACGTTAAATAACTCGTTTATTCATTTAGAAAAAATGACATATACATTGTAAATATCTAAAAGTACTATTATTAGATAATCACTATCTACTTCTCAAAAATCTTATATATAATATATGTATATTATAAGAGGTTAACATCGTAATTGAATTTGAGATCCCCCTAGGAAGTCGTCCATAGAACCATGCATGCCTCTGAACCAATTTACACACCTATAGAAAAGTAATATACATATGTATATTAATAAACACATAAGAGTTAGTCACGTGATAATCTATTTAGGATGTTATTTGTGAAATAATCTAACATTGATTAAATCTTTGTTCATTAACATGTATGAATAATCGTATTATTTTTAAATATGTTTGTCATGGATCATTCATTACGGACAAATTAATAATTTCTGACGTTTTTGTTTTTTACTGTTGATATCGGATACAATACCTTTTAGGTGGTTCTCTGATTCATCGCTGAATCCGTAATAATATATCCGATCTTTTCTCTGTATCACACACACACGTATCAAACCGTGATGCATTTACTAGGGAACACAAACCATATGATAATTATTGTCATTCCTAAAACTGGACTGGAATCTGAGGAGTCTTTTGAGTATTTAGAGGCATTCCTATTTTGTAGCAAAAGAAGTCGCACTCTCCCAATAATGATGAAACATTCACAACACTTCTGGCGGGAACAACACTCACGACTGAGATATTAGTTTCTTTACGACATTAATTGCCTAAAAAGTTTGATCTCAATATACGAACACGGTTGGTCAATCGTCTCAATATATTAATTCCGGCTGTGGCATGAGAGATGTCGAAGTATACAATTGCTAGTCTTAAAATACTGAGTAGGGCAGTTAATTATAACCAAAAACACGTTCTTCACGAAAATGATAGAATAGTATTGCATTTAATTTCTACTTATGATGAAAAAGACTGACAATTAAAAATCATATGATCTTATAGGAATTACTATTTGTAATTGCGACTGTCAACTTATAAACTCGTTTAAACTACTACAATATAGGTGTACATGGTAAATTGGAACTGTTAAACATCATCCAGATCCATAATGTGGATATCTGGGGTTTTCATTACTAATATAAAAGGTTGCGTGAACATACACTAGAACTTCCACCACAATTCTTTTGACAACAAACAATCCCATCATGGAACAAGCAAGGAGGGACGCCATCCTCAAATTGGCCCGCGCGGGACACAAGCCGCTGCTATCTACAAGCTGCTCAACTACCCAAAGACCACAGTTTACCGGGTCTTCAATGCCTGGGAGGCTGAGGGGAAGGTCTACCGCAAGGCCCACAACATGAGAAGTGACAAGATCCGCACCTCCCGCTCCTTGCAGGCCTCCAGAAGTCCATCAAGGCATCGCCGGGGACTTCCTGTCCAGGTTGGCCAAGAACCGTGGAGTGAGCAAGCAGCTGGTCTCCAAGGCTGTGAATGAGGACCTCGGGTATAGGTCATACCGAATAGCCAAGCAACACATCCTCACAGCATCCATGAAGGCCACCAGGCTCACCAACGGCAAGCGTCTCCACAATGGCATGAAGAGCCATGGAGGAAGAATCATCTTCTTCTCCGACGAGAAGAACTGGACTGTCGATAGAAGCTACAACGTTCAGAATGACAGGTGCTTGCCGAGGAGAGAGAGGAGGTCCCTGCGGTCTTCACCACAAAGTTCCCGGCCTCCGTGATGACCCTGGTGTCATCTGCAGCACCGGGAGGTGATGCCTCCCTTCTTCTTCAGTCCCAAGGAAAGGGTCAACGCGGAGAGGTATTGCGATGTCATGGAAGAGGTTGTCATCCCCTGGATGAAGGATAAGGCCGCTGAGCGGGAGTTCATCTTCCAAAAGACTCACATCGCCCTAGGACCACCAATCTCTTCAACTCTCACGGCATCACATTCTGGGATCGGAACACCTGGCCCTCCAACTCGCCCGATCTCCATCCGTGTGACTACTACTGGTAGGGAAGTTGAGAGGGAGGTGTTCAAGGTCAGCCACAACAGCATCGAAGCCCTGAGAGCTCCATTACGAGGGAGTGGAATGCTGTCGATCCCGCGGAAGTCATTAGGGCATGCAAGTCTTTAAGGGGCAGGATGGAGAAGATGGTGGCTGCTGAGGGAGGGTATATTGAATAAATGTCTTGTTTAATACCATGTATAACTTTCCATATTGTCAATAAACTCCTAATGCCCTTTTATCAGGCTGGTTGAAGTTTAAAACAGTTCCAATTTATCATGTACACCCTGTACATATGCTATAGTATACTAGATAAACAATTTCCAAACATTTGCAGTACTTATGAAGCTCAGAAAATAAGGTAAATAAAGATGTTAAACATTATTCCTATCTATTAAAAAAGTATTCCATTATATTATAATCACGAATTTTATTTTGCAAATTATCTTAACTTTCAAAATCCTTCAAATATGTGTCGCTTCAAAGCTTCATTTGTTGTTATCCTGTTCACATATACATATTATGCAGCATTAAATATTGAGTTTTTTTATTCATGTCAGGGTCCAGAGGAGGCTTATAAAATTCTCCCAGTCGTCAGTGGCAATCATGTCATAAAAATATACATTTTATGACGTGGTAATTTTAGAGTTTTATGGCTCCTTCGTCCCCCCCATGTCCTGGATCAGTTGATTACTGAGAAATGAGAGGAAAGAACTGCTGGATTGACTCATTTTTATGTCCTTCTCAACGGTTGTTCTTTCCGACTTGCTCAGAGGGACTTACAAAAAAAAAGAAAACTAGATCACAACAATATAATATACATTATGTGTATTTCTTTTTCCTAATTATCCAGCTTTCATGATTTGTCTTGACCGAATTCAATGAGTGAATGGTTTTAGTATCAGGGTTTTATTTCCTTCGTGTGAGTCTTAAGTTGTGTGTGCGTCCTAGTAAAGGAAGAGACATGCATGCAGGTTGTACACGATGACCTCACATTTTTGAGCAGACAAAACAAGAAAGTTAGATTCATTTTTGATAATAAAAAACACAACCTGGGATATGTCAAAGTTAATATTGTTTATTAGTCTCTTTGAGAATTGTTACTCGTCCAGATTCATTATAAAAACATTTAGACTCTTTTTTATATGATATAGCCGGATGATCTATATGATCGATAAAAGTAGAAATAAAAGTATTAAAAAACCTGATTGGAGCTAACTTTTGTGAATGAAAAATCGACAAACTTCCTTTACGAAAATAAACAATGACATATATATTTATGTATATGTGAGAAAAAAATAAAAAAGAAGATTCAGCTGTCAGAGTCCACATATCAATGCTTAGAAAAGAAGAAAGAAGAAAAAATGACCACTAACATCATCAAGTAAACGACATTAATTAACCAAAAAAATACAGAATGTTTCGATAAAATAATGTAACTTCAATGGAATATATCGAAGGATTCCCCTTTTCCTAAACCTGACACTCTATTTTATACTTAATAATACAGGGGGGAGGGATCCTTCTCATAATTCTCTATGTCATCATACAACATATGATAAAATGTGATTTTTATGCATGAGTATACCTTCATTTATAGGACTAATAAAATAACATCCAAAGAACGAAATGAAGAGAGAAACGAATGCACCCCTTGATTATAGTTTTTGTATTGAACGCTAGAGGGAGAAAAATCATATAAACACATAAAACATGAAATCATTTTTTATAATGCTATAATGCTTATTTATATCCTATCGGATGCAATTCTATCGAACCACATTGGCAAAAAAAAAAAAAAAAAAAAAAAAAAATCAATTTATGGTTTAGTAAGCTTTAAGGATGATTATTAACGTACTTACTATAAGTCAAAAATGAGGGATTTAGATTTAAATTAGTTCGTAAAAGAATGCTAATGAGGACCTGTATCGCTTAAGAAGATAGTAAAATAGTATTTTAATCTTTTATTTATTTAGATCATTTACTTGGTAATTCTATATATATTTGATTGATGCCGCATCCCTATTGTTTGTTTATTGTTAACGTCACTATATAGTTTCGGTGTATATTTATCAGTAGAAGGTAAAAGCCGTGTCTCTTCTAATAAATTGTTTAATGATTATAATACAGTTTATTCCATCCGAAGAGTGAAAGGCTCGCTGCCGAAGAGAAGGGAAGAAGATCGTGGATCTTATGTTGTTGGCTAACATAGAATCAGGGGTACCGCTCGTTTGTTCTTGCTTTCTTTGAATGTGAATTCGCCCAGTCTTGTTCATTGTATATAATTTAGTTACAGCAATGGTAGATGTTTCGTTTCTACAACGGATAAGCTTTATCTTTAAGAACTAAACACTATAACTAATAACAATTTTAGTTAACATCTAGCTTATATAGGAGGACTAACTTGAAACGAATATTATCTTTATCCCCCCCCCCCACCCTAATTTTATCCTACCCATGTTATGACCCTTATTAGATGTGATGAGTTCAAAGTATTATAATGTCTGTCTGAATATTATTTCAGGGATTCATGCTTCATGCCATACTTTTTGAGGGGGCATCATGATGCCAAGGACCTACAGTTAGTTATTATTATGATTGTGATGCTACATGGAGATGATTAGCTATAAGACGAGACCATTAACCATCTACGATAGGCTTACAAACCCATTTGAGGGCCCTGGAAAGAATGCCATGATTGAAAAAACGACTGGGCTAAAAATTATACATGATTATTCAAATTACTCCCATTGCAATTGAGGAGCAATTGAACCTAGTTGAATATTGATGATTAACCTTCAGGACTTGTGTTTGGTGCCATATTTCATATATATTTTATTCAGAAAAAGGTTTATCAAATGCAGCAGCTACACAAATATATGACGTCAATTTATTCCCAAAACGTCACTTCCCTAAAAAAATATTTTGATTTGCTTCTAAAAGGCTTATTTTAGTTAGGCACATATTATTGCTCATCTCATATCATATATATATATATATATACAGGGGTTTAGCGATACATCCGGAATCGAAGAAAGTGGAATATTTTTTATAATATTTTATTTCTGTTGGAAGATGTATCTCTTGCCCTTGCCACCTTGTTCATCTAGGGCTCCACCACGTCCCTCAGCACCTCCAGGTAGACTTCTTGGTTGATCCTGAGGCCCACGGAGAAGGAGTGGTTGCCATCACATCGCCGTCGGAGGAGATCACGCCCAGGACCATGACTGAGTCCGGGTTCTTGGACTTGAAGACCATGGGCACGTCCTCAGGAGCCTGGCAGATCCACGTGGTGTTCTGCCTGTTGTGAGTGCGGTCATGGTTGAACGCTTCTCATCTGAGAATAATCTCAGGGAAGAGCTGTAAGAAGACTTGATGAAGTTGAGCATGTCTTGCCCCATGGCCACCCTGGCGTCCTTCTACTTCTCATTGAGGAGATGTCTCACCCTGAGGGTGAGCTCTTGTACCCCAGGTCCTCCCTGACGGCCTTGGAGATGGTGTAGATACTCACGTCCCTGGTGGCGGCCATTCGTCATGGGGGTGCCTGGTGTGTTCTTGATGGACCTGTTCAACCTAGCCAAGAACCTGGGAGACCTGATCCTGTCACTCCTGGGGTTGTGGACCTCCCTGCTGTACTCCCCTGTGGACTTGAACCTCTTTATGTTGTCATAGACGGTGGACTTGGGATATTGGAAGAGCTTGAGATGTCCTGGGCACCGTGGCCCGCTTGGAAGAGCTCGAGGACGGCATCACGTCTCCTCTGTTCCATGATGATGGATTGTTTTTTCTAAAAAAAAATCTTAAAATTGGAATCTGGCTTCTCCCAATCTAGTTCAAATTAATTAAATTACGCACTGGAAGAGGTAAAAAAGGCCCTTAAAGTGATTCCAGATTTATCACTATATATATATATATATATATATATATCAGGAGTACATGGTATAATCCGGACTAACTTTGATGGGTTATGTCGTCTTTGTTTTTTGAGATATTGCAACGCACCATCAGTACGTTACTGCGCTTGCATCTTATCTATCTGCCAAAAAAACAGATTGAAAATCAATCAACATTTAGCCATGGAAGAGAGAAAAGGCATGAGATGTTCGCTTCCTTCCGTGCTGGGAGGAGTCTAAAGGAGGTGATAGAGTTCTTCAACTACCCCAAGTCGAACGTCTACGACCAGTGGAAGGCTTGGAATTCTTTAAAAAAGAATGATCTCATCGCAAAAAGTGTTCTCGGTCCCTGGGGCCACCATGACCGACGAGTTTGTCACCGAGGTGAAGAGAAGGTCAACGAGGACGGCAACAAATCCTACGCCAAGTTGGCCGCCGAGATGGGTTGCTCCAAGCAGACCATCGCCAACACCATCTACAATGACCTGGGCTACAGTTCGTACAAGAAGAGGCACAGGATGATCTTGACGGAGGGGACCAGGAGTCCAGGGGGTCAAGGCGGCACGGACTTGCGGCCCCCCTCCCCTGACTGCAACATCCTCGACTATTTCTTCTGGGGCATGGTCGAGACCAAGACCAACAAGCACGCTCACAACACTCTCGACTCCCTCAGGGCTGCCATTTGGAGGAGTTTGCCAATATGAAGAAGGACGCGTCAGGCACCGCCCACCGCCTCGAGATGATCGTCGCCGCTTAGGGGGCTATATTGAAAAATAAATATCTATATATGTGTGCCTTTCATTTAACAAAAATTGTTGAAAAATATTGATAAATAAATAAGTTATAAACATTTCAAAATTTGTTTTAATTAGTCCGGATTATACGTGTACTCCCTGTATATACTCGTATATATATATATATATATATATATATATATATATAATATATATATATAGATATATATAACCACAGGACAATCTATATATTTGTTTGTATTATGTTATAAAGTCATGAGTATTTCTTTATATACCTCAATAAACGAGAAATAAATAATACCAAGTATGAACTATGTCAGAAACTTGGATATATTGATATCAGTATTTGACGGTTTTGCAGCATGGATATATGTCATATCGTATTCCTTCAACTGGTATACACAATTTGCAACATAAATACATACTTCTTTAAAGCGTTCATATTTCGAAAATATGACTTGGGAATCCAATCTTCTCATCTTTCATAACAGTTTAATTTTAATATTTAGTCTGTCTTAATATGACACAAAACAAGAGCCATAAGGCCCATATACCTATTATATATATATATATATATATATTTATCGATATATATATGTATATATATATATATATCCTTCGGTCGATTATTGAATATATCCTTTTTTTGAAATATAGAGTTTATGATTTATATGTAAAAATAAAATATAAGTCTTGTGAATAAGGTAACTAAATGATAATTTCATTATATTAACTGAATATTCCTATGTTTTGCTACAATACTTTCATCATAACTGATTTATTCTGGATTAAATATTTGTCTACCGACTTTATTTTTTTCCTTTCCACCACATGCAATTTAGTATTAAAAAACATGTTTCAGAATTGCAAATGACAGGTTTTTATTTTATATTCCGATTTTGGACGCCTTGGCTTGACATTCGCTTTGACATCTTTATTTTTATGGCTCAAAAACAAAAAATAAATAATTTGTCCAGAGATTTTTTCTTCTCTTGAAGGTCCATTTGTACAGCATACAAATCAGATAGGCGATTTAAAGAGAGTGGTCCTTCAACGCAGAAAATAGAATACCCATTTTACAACTCTCTTGATATTTTTGTAGGAAAGGCGAGTGAATTGGACCCACCGCATGAGAGGTTTTAAAGTTAGTGTCTGAGTTTTATTTACGGAGCTTAAGACCTCATCTCAGATGACCAAGAGGAGGGTTATAAAAATAATGCGAGAGACACTCCTGACCGTCTTTATAAGATAAGAATAAATATTCAAGGATTAAAGCAAATCCTTAAAAAAAGATTATACATTTTTTCATTCTTCCTTTTTTTGTAAGGTGACCATTGAAACTCTTCAAAAAGATCTTAGGAAGAAAGAATCCTAAAACACATAACTCAATGGCGATTGAAGTGGGGTAACTTAAGGAAATGTCAATGACTAGATCGGATACCCATTAACATTATATGAATTCAGTTAAGGTGATGCGGGCCATTCATTATTGTTATCGTTACTCTAAATGATATAACGATGAGTCACTTATGATATACTTTTATTAAAATTAACACAAGAATAATAATAATATTTGCCACATATTGATGTCAGTCTAATAAATTCGTATTATGTCAAATATAGATCTAAATCAAATGGAACGTAAGAAAGTTTAAGTACCATTTAATATGAAAGTTTAACTTACAGTTAAATATTTACTATTTATTTGTATAATGGATAAATAGCATTTGGTATTTTTGTTAAGGAGATAAAAACTAAGTTGCGTAAGAAACAAAAGAGTTTCTATACATTTTCCATAGAAATATTACTATACAAATCAATATATAGTTTCATATACTTTTTAAAACAATTGCGCTAATAAACTTATGATTGTTAATTTTATTTGTAGGAATTGCATCAATAAATATATATACAATAATTCATATGACAACTATAGACTATTTTTCAAAATAATTTGTATTTCAAAATATATCAAATATGTTCCTTGTGCAAAGCATTTTCGATAAAGTTCAGTAAGCTTTTAATGGAAATAATAAAATAGTAATTTTGAGACATCTTTTTATAGACATTTTTAAATTTATGTCAATTAAATATCTATTTTGAAATTTAATATTGTTAGTTTTCTTATATATATGTATATAAATACACGAGTATACCAATAAATCAGATCCTTGTGATGTATCTCGATGCATTACTGCAGTTAAAAAAAAATATATAAATACCACAAATACATCATGGGATACACTTTTTATTTTAAATATATTTTTTCTTTGTTCCTTGTTGGAATTGGGATATTCTACCTTTTCATGTAATTTTTGCCAAAACAAATGTATTATTTATATCAATTTACTTATATTTATAAGCTCAATACATATCTCCAATGGAAATATTTTATAAACATGCATGAGGTCATTTGGTGGAATTAGAAACGTGGTAAAAAGCCCTCTCCTCCGAATCTCTCTAGTAATTTTCCTTTGCATCACAATAAAATCAACATAATTTATATATATTTTCACTAGTGTAAAATTAACCAAAGGAAATTGGATTTCAATAGTTAACCCACTGCCCACCTCTCTTCTTCTCTCTCCCTTCTAATCATTTAAAAAGAAAATTAAAATCTTTTTCAATTTTGCAATGTGTTTTTTTGCAGGCAACCTTTGTTGTTTTGCATGCACTTGTTAGAAGAATGGAAGGATTCATGGAGATGATACCCATATAGGGGCTTTTATGGTTGATTCACTTGTTTCTCTTTGCATTTGATGAAGAGGTTTCCTTGTACTATGAAACGTATGGAAGATCTTTCTTTTACAAAGTAGTTGGGGAGTTTTGTTTCCTTCTCCTTAACCCAGTCATCGGGTGGTCCTCATCTCAGCTCTGGCGATCTCATTGAGGATAATAAAATGAAGATTAAAAATATGTGAGGCAGAGGCGAAACAAAATAAGAGAAAAGTATGTGTGTGTGTGTGTGAGCTGTCTTACATTCATTCCACTGTTTATGGAGAGATTTTCATTCTGAGACCGTTGGTTTTTATGTATGTAGATGATGTGTACAACGTCTACATATATATGTAGATACTATTTATGGATGTTTGCCTAACTTCAAAACGTCTGATAAAGACATCTTCTCTCTTTTGACCCCAAATAGTGACCCGCCCAAAAGATTATTTTTAAAAACAAATTGATAATGAAAGGCCAACAATAAATTGTTGGTCTTATCAAATATATGGGCGAAGTGTTTTCCTCGCCACTATCAAAATTAAAGAGGTATGCTCTTATTTTGAGTTGGTTGGGTCAACACTTTAAATACAATAAACTTATAAAATGGATATATCCATATGGTAAGAAGTATGTTATTATAATAGCAAAATACAAAATATTTGTATTTAATATTAGTTCTTGTTTTTTTTTGGGTTGTTTCAATGCATCGTAAAAAATTGTAAAAATTGAATTGAAATGAATGAAGCAAAATTTTGCCCATCTTTTAGGCATTTCTCGAATACCATGACGGTTGAAGTGTTGGTTCTTTGAGGCAATTCATAAATCCAGCCATTTTGAGATGTCTTCATATGCTGATTAGACAAACCATGTGCCACTGAACAGAACAAATGGTAATCGGACGGAACAATATCGGGAGAATATGACAGATGGGGTAGGATGTCCAATTTGGACGTTTCCAAGTACGCACTAACGGTTTGGCAGCGTGAGGCCGAGCGTTGTCATTCTGTGGAATAACTTTTTCATGCCTTTGCTCGTATTTTGGCCGCTTTTGGCGTAGTGTTCTGCTCAACCGCATCAACTAAGTTCGATACGGTTCCCCAATGACGGATTCGTTTGATTTCAATAGTTCATATTATATAACACCGACCTGGTACCACCAAATGTAAAGTATAACTTTTTCAGTGTGAATATCCGGCAGAAACGATGATCTAAAAGGATGACCAGGCGATCCCCATAATTTTTTTTATCTTATGGTTGATGTAATAAGTCCATTTTTCATCACCCGTTATAATGCGTTGAAGAAAACCCTTGCTTTGTTGCCACTAGAGCAGTTTTCCGGAGATAAAAAAAACGACGCTCAACGTCTATTGGCTTCAAATTATAAGGGACCAAAATTCCCATCTCTTTCAATGCTTCAAAATGGCTTGGCAGGTAAGTCCTAATGCTGACAGAAGCTCTTTTTGCTTTGGTAAGGACACTCATGGAGCAATATCTCAAATTCAGCTTCTTCAAACGTTTTTGGTCTTTATTCACTCGAACGATTTTCAACATCGAAATCACCGTCTTAGAAGTGACGAAATCAATAAAGACGCGTGTTTCACTTAGAGTAGCATCTTCATAAGCTTTTTGGAGCTGTCGATGCGCGTAAGCCGCCGTTTTCTTCTTATGAAAGAAGAAAAGCAACACTTTCGCAAATGACGCTTTCTTGGTACTAAATGAGACCTATTTTTACAAATGAAAGTATTTGACAGAATAACTAATTCGTTTGTGTGTCAAACCAGTTTGCTTACATGACATCTTAGCTTGACTCATGACGTTTTGGATACGGCATCATCGGCCAGCACTTACTGCTAGAACCATATTTAAAAAAAACACAGCGAGAACTTAGTTATACACCTAATATATCAGTAATTCAAATTAGTATAAACAATATTTTTAGTATTTGTCTAGCTCTGTTTTGATAATACAAATGCTACTTTGTCACATCACGAAACCTCGAACAGAATTCGCATTTTTGTAATAAAAGTTTGATGACTGTTTACCAAGTTTTTTTTCCTTAGATATCTAGACGTTACAAATGACAAACACGTGTTCTGCTTAAAAAATAAGTAGTTCTAGTACTCGGACCTAAATAATAACTGAATACATAATATACACATAAAAGTAGAAATGGAATAAGTGATGGAAGCAGTTTTATACATTTATTTCGGGAAGAAACGGTGCTTACCATATTCAAGAAGTCCATGAAACAACAAAGGAAGGAGCCGCTGACAATGCTTGATCCATTCAAATCTAAGTACAACATCTTTAGGAATTGGAAAATCCCCATTAATATTATTCGAAATAAGCGAAATAGTACTAAAAAACTTAAGCAGAGTATGGTATCGATGGAATTTATCGTAGAATTATCATTTTCCTATCATATACAATTTTTACCCTATTCATCAAGTTGGTCAGCCATTTTGAGACTTAATTTACGTCATCTAAACTCCTGTGAACCAATTTTCTCTTTGTTGAGTATCAAGTTGTTCTAATTTTATCATATTAGTTGAAATCGTATTTTTCTATATTCTTTAAGTTTTCGTTAACTTTGGTTTCAATTTCGACGATGAATTTTAAACTATAATGTTCACATTTGTATTTTATCAGCACTATCATCGTATTTAATATACCGTTTATCTTGAAATTTAAAATATTGAGTCACACTTTCTACTAGGCTGATGATGAAATCTCTGATCTGATTTGGAAGGACGTTTTCTCTTAGAGACCTTAACATACACTTATGTGGCCCTAAAATATATGTATGTTGGTCGAGCTTAATCTTGCCACTGAGTAACTGTATTTTCTTTCTTTTTTCTTTTGTGCCTACATCCTTAATGATCCCCCTAATAATTGAGCTGTCAATAATTGGGGTTCTCCACGCAGGAGCATCAAGACACGCCACCCTCTAAGAGAGTAATAAATTGTTGAAGCCCCACCAAAAGTGTGTCTTGGAAGGGTCACCCCTTTAATTTATTATTTCAACATATATAAAAACCCGCACACACGGGCTTTGATGTATAAACATATATTATTCATCTTATGGACATGCCATTGATGAATATCCTCCCATGTGGGGTCCATCTTCCTCCTCCTACAAGCCCCTCTCTTTGTGTCCCCGTCCCCCAAAAAATAATGCCTTAATTTTGCATTCTGATATTTATAAAACATGTTTTCAAGGAATCGAATATATTTTAAATTCCGACCATCGGCCTTTTGACTGTGTTGAAATGAAAGTAAGCATTTTTTTTGTTATTTTGTGTATATATTGGCTAAGTTGAGGGTTCAAACTTTTGTACATGGAATTATCTTCTTGGTGGAGATATAGAATGAATATACTATCATGCTCCTAATTAAAAAAACAATTATTGAAGACTAGACTGGCTATTCATACATAAAATGTATTTTTAGTACTCGAAATATTTGAGGTGCCAATCACTTTTTATCGAAGTTTCAATTATCGTAATATCAAAAAGATATCTACTTATTGCAAAATAATAGCAGAGGACTTTAATTACTATCCAAAATTAAGTCGTCTTTTTATTATACAAACATAATATGTTGTTAATTTGCCGAATGATTACTATAATTTTTTTTTCTTACAAGGATATTTTAAATCTATAAGTGTAAATTTCCGAAAATAGTTTTATTCTTTTCATTTATTTTTATTTATACTTTATATATCCCTTATAAATGGTTTGAGCATGCCATGAAGTATAATGTACAAAAAGTGTATTATGATATGTTTGATCCTTAAAATGAAATATTTGCCCTATCAAATATTTTGTTACATTTATTCTTTTTTCCATTTACTTCTATGATGACGTTCTTTATAAACATGGCTTTATCTAGTTTAAGGACCATCATTGTGTTTGGGTACTCCTTAAGAGGAAATAAATCCACTTACAAAGAGAAGGCTTTGCTCTTGACAATACGAAAAGCCCAATTGCACATAAACTCCTCACCACATATATAGAAATATCACTATGACTACAAACCAAATATTTGAGATGAAATTTTTTGTATAAAAATATTACTCATTACTCTTTTCGGGATTTTTAAGTTTGTTGAATATATGTTTAATCAAAAAAGGTCAATGCTAAAATAAGTACTTTTTAATTCATACAATCAAGACAGTTTAGAAAAGTTATTTTTTAAAGGTTTCTATAAAACATTCTTTGATAATGATTCATTCTAATGAGAGGCCTGAGCATGCTCAAGACCAATTTCAATTTGCGTATCTGATTAGGAAAATAAAGGAAGATAAAACCTCTATTTGATTATTATTATTACTTTTACGATTATGATTGGTGGATATCGTCGTTATTGGGAAAGTCATCATCGAATGAGGAAAATGATTTACTCATTTATCATAATTACTTTGTTCTCTGAGTAGAAATAATAATAATTAATTATGACATTACAAAGATACTTATAATTGAGCTACCTATTGATTAGATTCTACAACCTACTCATTTGATTCTGATTATTATATGGCCGATGATGACTTAGGGAAAGTTACAAAAAAAAATAATTATAGTTCTGTTGTCATTGATTCCGAAAAACTTAAGTTATAAAGATTCCCTTGTTATGTGGGCAAACGTAATAGGAGTGGAACTGTGGAGAGATAGTCTGTTTTCCCCTTCTTCTTTTTCTTCTAATGAATCAAATAATAATTGTGCAAAAGGAAGACAATAAAAAAGAAAATCCAAGATGGCCACTTGACATCTCACTCACTGAGACATTCTAATAACTTTCTGCTTATTATATTATTTGTGTCTCTAGCTTATGCATAGCTTCTTCCTTGATACTTCTGCAACCATAATTTTTTTTCTCTTCAGAGTCATAATTAACAACTGACCCCAGTGTCGACCTGGAAATACAACATACGATTTTCCAGTGAAATAGTCATGGTCTGAACGGGAGGTGCTGCTTCACTTGTTATTATGCGCAAAGTATTATTCAAAAATGAAGGTTTTTGTAGTTTGCTTCTTCATTCTTCATTTTGTGCATTTGCTTCATGAGTGAGGTCAGTTTGAATACAGGTGAATAGACAACTCATTTATTTATACACGATAGACCACAAGTACATATAAACAAGCTAATGCTTCTAGTACAATTTATACAAATTATTTTTTAAGGTATTTATTTTGATGCAAACGCCCATAAAATATTTAAAAGATAATATAATCATCTAAGATTTATTTAAAAAGTTAACAAAAACCTTTATAAAACACAACCTATTTTAAGAATAGTAAAATAAATGCCTACTTTCAAAGCAACAATTAGCATATATATAAAAATATATGTAATTCAATGCTTGAAATACTTCAAATGGACATATAGCTGAAGCATTAGTTTTATAATTTCTTTTTTAGTAATGAATGGAAATGAATGTACAATACATATAATAACAATATTTACAGTTTATGCTATAAAAAGAGTGATACAAAATTAAAGACATTCAAAGAAAAAGCAACACACCCAAGTTTATTATTTACAGTAAAATTAAAAGTCTTACTCATAAGAATTCAATGCTTAATAGAAAATGGATAAGGTTTCGTCTATTGTTTCAAAATTCATGTTATACCGGAGTAGATACTTCATAGGGAGGAACATCTTTTTTGAGCACGAAATAAGTATCAAACTACGTCCATGCAAACATTCAGTTGAATTTACTTTAAATGTTCCATTGTTTGATATATTGATGGCCAATTGAGATGGAATGTATGTGGTGGTCAAACTTAGTTACGAAATCATAACTATTATATGTATTTACATCTTAGCTTATAAAATGTAGTTACTGAACAATATTCTATGTAATCCAAAGAATATGTCTTGAAACTTAAAATTTAAAAAAGAGTTCAATTTGATATTTGGTGGCCCTCGACTCCATGAAAATGCCTATTTTGTTATTTTGAACCAATAAGTTATAGGTAAAAAGGGAATAAAAACATTTATTTATTATAAAATGAAGCCCATTTGTCTTATACGTATATGTCTGAATATCTTGTTACAAATACTACAATTTGTATAGCAACCACAATAAAGTTGGCAATCTCTGAATCCGAAATGACAAAAATTTTTTAAAAAATCGTAAAAAAATGTACACCATTTTAAGAGATATTCACGCAACCTATATTGTATTTTATTACAAATGTATTTGTCAGGCAGACAATTTTATGGTTGATATGAGCATTTTGTCTATATTTCAGATATGAGTATACTTACTTTAAATAATAGAAACTGGACTCTTCCCTTTATTTCCATTTGAATTATATTTGGTATTGTCCCCTGATGCATCAGATTTTTTTACTCAAATCAAGTTCAAAGTATCTATAAACCCTTCCAACTTTCAATGTTGGGTGCGCGGGCTCGAATCCCGAGAGGGGGTGGCCATTTTTGGTCTATGTGATGGATAAGATCCTAAGTTCGAGAGACTAATTTTAATGCTATAATAATTATTTAAATCCTGTTGGGTGCAATTCAATTGAACCATAAAGGCAAAAAAATTAACATTATAATTATCAGTTCATGTCATATTTTTCTATTGTTCCGTCTTTTACTGATATATTTTATTATTAACTAAAACGTTTATTTTATTTCTATATACTTTTGTATAACCATCTAAATATTAGAGGAGATTTGAAAAAACAACCACATGCAGTAAGTCATTTGAATCAAAAATAATAGTTATATACATAAGAAGTCCGCTTTGACGGTGGTCATATTTAAATACATTTTAAAGCCATCCAAACATTTGATTTAGTAGGGGGCAAGACAGCCCTTTCAAAAACCAGGATTCCTCTTAAAATTCTATAAGATGTTTAATATTTTATGTTAATTTTTTCGAATTTTAATTAAGAAATTTTTCTCTCTTTTTTCCTTTTTTCCAAGAACCATCATAAATATGAACGCATACATACAAGCTTGGAAAATAATAATTATTTTGACCTTTGGTTAGGGGGAAGTTGATGCTTATTTTTGTTAGCGTCTTCATCTTTTTCCTTCGTTGGCTTGGAATACTACAGCCCTAATACATAATACATGTAGGGTCATTACATAAGAATAATAGAAGTAACTATTATTATTATTCTACTACTGTTTTTCTCTTCTTCTTCAGCTAATGACGACCCCTTAAATTGACCCATCCCCAATTACGCTTGCAATGATTGTTATAAGATAATTAATAACCCCCAGCGTCATTAGCTGGTCACTCCTGCGCGGCGAGTAATCGTAAAAAGTAATGATACTACTATTTAAAAAGGAAAAATGAGTTGAGCTATATATACATACGTATATATTCTTTTCAAAACAGAAGTCTTAGCAAATTAAGTCATTTTCCAGATTACTTTTTAGAAATAATATTTTTCCACTTATTTTTCTTTTGCTACATCGGTCATTATAATGATTCATTAAATCTTTGTGCTTGGCTACTGCGGACTAAAATATGTATGTCTATTTTTTAGCTTAATTAACGCTTAGGAAGCTTTTTAACTTTGTGTCAAAAAGTTTTCACCTTCAAAGGAAGGGATTTTATTTTTTGAATAAATATTTATAACAAAATTTGTTTCTATACAGCTACCAATTCTTCATATATATATATATATATATATATATATATATATATATATATATATATATATATATATATATATATATATATATATATATATATATATATATAATCGTTGTCTTTATGGTCCAAGGATATTGCATTCGTACTCATAGGCAAAAAAAATAGTTGGTTGAGATCAAGAGGCTAGCAAATCACCTCAAACACAAATGTGCTTAACACTAGAACGGCCAGCCTCATTACTACTCCTTCTCAGGCCATGGGGGCCAGTTGGACCCCCATATTACAAATAACTAAATATTATAGGTATTCGGCATGGAATATGTTTGTGATTATTAAATTAATATTATGTGGAGTCCGTTTGAGTGATAATCATATTTATTTCACAAAATATTATTTATTAATATAATATATTTTAAGATAATACTTAATTTTTTATATACTTTTCATAACAAACATATGTCTTTTTAAAGATAATTTTTGACACAGCAATATTAGAACCACACATAACTGTGTCATGATTTGTTTTATTTCTTTCGAATGCAACTTATCTTGCACCACTGCCTGGTTTTTGTTGCTTCCACTCAATCCTCATCATTCATAGAATCACCATCATTGCCGCTATAACCAACCATGTCTTCTTTCAGCTTAAGCCCATTTATCAGTTGTAACAAAAATCACAACGCGATATTTTCAATCCTGCAGCTTTTATATACAGTATACATGAGTTTATTCCTGCCAAATCCAATACATTATACAAGACCTGGATAGGCCATCTCTTCGAAGAGACTTTTGAGGTGTACAATCAGGCCATTTGACATTAACCCCATACTTGATCGTATTGTAATAGACTTTTGTTTCTGGCAGTTTCTTATTTCCTTCAGTTACAGTGACCGATATTTACCATTTACTTAGAACTAGTACATTTTTGGAAGGCTTGTTCTAGTAAATAGTCAACGTCATGTTACTGCTCTTCAATATAATGAACACCGAGGCTCCTTGGAAGATTTGATTTGAAAAGGAATTTATCTTACGATTTACTATACCGACAATGCTAGTCTGTTTATTGACCAGCTTCTGAGCAAGTTTCACTGCAGTAAAGAAATTGTCAGTTGTTACGTTGCGGACAACTCCTAGAAAATATTCCATTAGTTTGAGGAAGTATGTTTAGAAAATATTGATCAAAGAGTCGATGAGAATCCTTTCCAACATAAGAAAATCCATTCAAACAATATTTTGACTTGACATCAGCTGCCAATTTGCCAGAATTCGATTCCAAACTTATCTGGCTCGCAATATACTGTGTGAATGAATATCGAGTTTTTGTAGGGAATAATAATATCTTCATGATGCTTATAGTGAAACTTAGTTCTCAATGAAACGATTCCAAATATAAGATACTAAGGCAAATTTATAGGTTTGAAGTCTATCAGATCTTGTTGAACAAATGTGAAATCTGATGAAACTAATCAATTCCTTATAACGCCTTCCTGAAAGGATATGTCTGATAAAAGGAGGGCCCCACACTTTAGACCATGTTTCATTATCTTTTGCAAAAGTCCTCTGGCAATCGTAACTCCGAGGAGGTTATAAATCTCCTCATTTCTGGTGTTCCCCATATCATCAAAGAATTTGTTCATAGCTTCTTTTTCGGTACACTTGACATTATGATATATCATACTCCTGTTAATGAACAACATGAATGCCGTCAACGCTTTTCTACTCACAATTTTTCGTTTTGTATTTGAACCAGGAACAGATGAATGAACACATGAAGCATGTCCGCCTCTACGTTGTTCCGTGCTTGGATTGACTATCCAAATTGTTCGTAAGTGTCTGTTCAAGGTTAGCTATTTTATTTTGCATTAGATTAATTTTATATTACTCACCAATAATTTTATCAAACATCTTCTTATAATAATAATCTTCTTCATCATGATTTGAATAGTCAGATTCACTCGAACGACCTTCAATTTCTGGGGCATACTCATCTTCACTGTCCAAGTCAAAACTTTTTCCATCAGAGTCTGCAGGGGACGTAATGCCAGAATTGCTAGAATACGTTTACTATCAAAAGCCTTTCGCCATGACATCATTCCTTTATATATTTAGTGTAAACGTTAGTATAAGACACTTTTACAATTGGAGGTCAAAATGACCCCTGGCCTCCCGAGGATGTATATTCTATATTTTGAAAACTAATTAAGATACCAGTCTGTTTTTTTTCTGTGTACATTTTCATTTACAAATAAATAAAAGATTGTGAAATTCGATGACTGCCTGGCAAAATACAAAAAAGATATTGACATCAACAAGATATAATGTGGGTCAAATGACCCCCTGGCCGTTCTAGTGTTAAAAGTGTTAATTATTTTATTATATTTGCTTATATTATGTAGGGATAAATTATTTTGGCTGTGATATATAATAAAATAATAATTTTTCTCCTTACTTCTCTCTTTGCTTAATCGATATTATGAATTATATCTTTTTTTAACGAATACGAACAAAAAATATATAAATATTTTTTTTTGTTCGTATTCTTTAAGAAAAGATATAATTCATAATAATCGATTAGGCAAAATAAATGTATTAATTTTTGAAACTAAATTAACTCTTTAAAGACTTTTTTTTAGCTTGTGTCGCAAAGTTTTTCATTTTTTTAAAGGTTTATATCAAAACTTATTCTTATATACCAGGTTCAATAACCAAAAAAACATTTCTAAATATATTATTATAATAGATTTTACAAAAGTCATATTTATCCCTACGTTTGAGTAGTACGCCTTAGTCTATATTACAACTTTTATAAAAAAAAAAATTGATGTCCCCAAGAAATTAAGTCATCCTCATATTTCTATTACAGAAAACTGAAATTGACATTTTATTCTATTACAGAAAACTGAAATTGACATTTTATTCTATAATAAGGAGCTATTACAAGAAAAAAAATACTTCGAAGGATGCAACAAAACCACTAAAAATGTATGTATAACTCTTAGATAAGCCCCACCACACCAGAACTCAATCTTGTATCAGCCATTAAGGATTTTTTTTGTAAATAATCGAATTTTAATAATATACATAGTTTACTAGGATTATAATCATATACTAATCACTTTTCTATTGCAACAACGATTCTATTGATAGAGTTTTGAATTTTTATATTGATATCTTATAGAAACAATTTAAATGTGTCTTATTTCTTAAACATAAACAAGTATATGTAAAAACATTCATATCATATATTCAAATTGAAATTAAGGTCCATTTTGCCCGGCCGGATGGCTTCTGGATATTCTAAGAAGAAAAAACATAAACATAAAAAGATTTCCATATTTTAAAAAGAATTGTAGGGGACATGATTTGTTGTTTGTTTTTATCAAAGCTTCAGCTATTGTAAGGACCAAAAAGTATTTAAAAAACACTTTACTTTTATATATGATAATTACTGATTTGATTAATTAGTATATTATGCCCCAAAATTATATTCTATTAAATTTTTGATTTATTTTTAAAGTAATTGTATTATTTTGCAGGTTTGTAAAATATTTCTGAGGTCATTTTTATCTTATATGTGCAAATTTGTTTATCTAGATCGTGCAGTGCTGGGTATGTATATATATTTCTATATCACAGTTCTGGTTATCATAAAAATACATAAAATATAAACTATTTTCTGTTGATTGCTGAAGGACTGGGTGGCTATCCTTGTATTGTTATTATTTACCTCCTAATCTTAATCCAAAGTTTTTTTGTATTTGCCGCTCTTCCCATCCTACCCTTCCTTCCCTTTTACGTCTTTCCCTCTCAACATTCATGATTTTCTCTCATTACAGTGAAATATTCCAATTACAAAGAAGTACTATCCCTCTCCGACACTTTATCCTACACAGTCATTGGTAGTTTAAAGAAAATAAATAAGTTGAAAGTAGTTATTGTGCCTAGGTAGATTGCCCACATCATTATTTTCACTGCATGGTCTTCTGAAAAGATGACTCAGAAAATACAGAGATACAATTATATTTATGATTCTTTGTTTATTACCAAGAGAGCTCTTTGTTTGGTGGTGCGGCAAAAGAGCCGTTTATCCAAGGGAAGAGGGAAGATACACACGTAGATTTGATTTGTACTCTTTCATAACTTATTAATATAATAAAAAAATATCTTCATCCGAGCTGATGTTATTTTTATATTTTCGAAAAAGATAATTCACGTTTTACAGACACAATTAAATATTATTTCGAGTTCATTAAACTTCCTCCTTTCCTTCCATTTCCTACCATTCATTTTCATTTTTAAGGTTTTGAACTCAAACGTCAGAACGTCTTAGGCAGTTCTTAAAAGTTCGTCAATGTATTTATCCTTTCATTTACAAAATCTACAAGTAAAATATTTTCGTTCATTTATTAATGGGTCAAACCGGTGAAAAGTATCAACGTAGTTACATAATCAACAAAACAATGAAACATAAAAACAAATAACTATCATAAAAGAATATAAGACACTTAAACCACTAAATACAATAAATCAAAATATATTATGCATTTCACAAAGGGCATAATGCAATACAAAAAGAAATTAAACAATGAGCTCTTTACTACACAAAATTGAAGAATATTGAAATGGTTATAAAATCATATTAAAGTAACAATCTGTAAAACGCATTTCTTGTCCATGTCTGTCTTTTTTTGTAAAGAAGTGTATAAAGTGTCTCAAAAATTACAGCGTTGATGATGTTTATTTTTATTATTAATTGTACGTTTGTATAATAGCCACATGAAGCTTAAATACAACATTTTGTGTATGAATTGAAACGCGTAAAGGTAGTTTCAACTCTTAAGGGTGCATATTCGACTCCACCTGAGAGGGAGGCCTCAAAATTGATCAATCATATTTAAACTATCCTAGATTCGATTTATTATTAATGCTGTTTCTAATCACAACTGAAGAAACTTAATCAACCATATAGTCTCCATGAGTCAACCCAACTTTATATGTACAAAATTCTACAAAATTATCTAAAATAGTTTATATACATATATTATATATATAAACTTATATCATTAATGATAATGATAGTTATTTCATAACATGCGGAATACTGATCAAAGATTTCATAGTTTTTTAAAGTTGTTGAATTTTTAAAATATTTTAGTTAATTTAGTATATAAATATAATATATGTGTATATATATGAATACATTTATTATAAGATATAGACATTTCTTTAATAAGTGACGATTAAATCCTACCACCCAACTTTTAAACAGATTTCATGGATTTCTTTTTTAATCTTAAAGGCGAGAAAACCCCATATGTTACAATACGTACACATATATAGATATGTACCTTCCTATAGGGTCCTCATAGATTGGTTTATCATTTGCTGTATGAGAGAGAGAGAGAGAGACATCGTCTGAGATTGTCTTGCCCATTTGTCTAGGAGGTAAGATCTGTTGAATGGACTTCCCAAGAAGGAAAAGGGAAACAATAATTTTGAAGAAAAAATACATACACTTTCTCCAATATTAATAACCAAAATGTGGTGGCTAAGTATTTGCAAGAGCCCCAATTCCTTCTGGAATAAGCTTGTGGACAGAGTTCATTAAGGATGCTGCAATATGGTGCTTTACATTAATTAGTCTTGGCGTTCATGAGAAGAATAGGAAAAATCATTTCTTTGAAGCAATGGGCAAGGCATATTGAGATATATATGTAAAATTTGTACATATTAATGGATATACGTATATAAAAATTATTTTAAAATGCCATTCATTAGTACTTTTAAAGATTGTTTATCATTTTTCAAATTAAAAAGTAAATTAAAGTGATTTCAATGACAGGATTTATGAATATAATGATACCTTTGAAAAGATATAAATTAAAATACTTTTTTCTGAGTTATTGTAAATTCATTTATGGCGAAGGTATATGAATTGGTTTCTATATTAAATAACTCCGTCCATTGTTTTTCTTGTTTTTATAAACAATGCAATTTTTAATTATTCATCACGAATAATCGATATATTGTATAAAATTTTGAACATAAATGACTTTGATATGGAAAGAACCACATTCATTCTATGAAATATAACCAATTTTTCAACAACAAAAAAGTTGGTAAACATTCTCTAGTCTAAAGCAGGAAGGTACTAATATTTCAAGCCATATATATATATTTATTTTATATATATATATATATATATAATATTATTAATTATAAAAATGTAATGTAATACCAATTTTATTTCAAAAATAAAAATATGTATTTAAAAAATGGCACATTGGTCATTTTATATTTAGTAGCAACTATTTCTACGAGAATTATCATCACTGAACCTCGTAATCTCCCCATAGGACATATAATATGACTTGAATGAGATGTTTATTATCGTTATAACCACACAAAAGGTACCAATAATTTCTATGACCTTGCCTTCACCTTCTACTGTCTACAAGAAAAAAATGATAACACATTATTCAAAAATCTCTTAAAGACAGCTGAGCTGCAAGCCAAGGAAATCCCTTAACTTCGGGAAGAGAAACTTTTTTCTATATCTCTTTTTTTCCTATGCTGGATTTTTGATAAGGTTTTTCTTCATCATCTATTTCTTTTTCTCCTTGAGTCAAAGGGTTGTTGATTTATTCCGAATAATAATAATAATATATACATTTGTAAAACAAAATAAAGTTCGTGATATAGATATGACGGCTCAGGAAATCAAAGTAATTTACTTTTCCATGAGAGAAATGGCCTCCCCCCAAAGAAATGTTGCTGGAAAGAGGGGATCTCTCCTTCATTTTTTTCAATGTATTGATGATGCTTCTTCGATAATGGTTTTGACCTTTTTTCATCGTGAGAATAATAGAAATATCAATCCAAATAAATGATTTTTTTTCTTCTCTCTCGATTTGTTTATTTATTGTTATTATGAGAAATAATGAAAGTTTATTATCATTAAAACTCTCTTTTTTGAGAGTCGCATGTTCACTATGGTTTTCAATTTTTAAACATTAAATGAGATAGAAAACCATTTCAAGTCTTCATACAACCATGGTTTAATATTATATCTTTACTTCAACATTAGTCAAGTTAGGATTTCACTACTCACTCGATAAAAGTTGAAAAACATTGATCTTCATGTATAAGTACTGCCTTTCAAAGATCTACTATTTTTAAAGTTCCAAAACGATCCACTTTTAAAAAGTTCTGTAAGTTTTTTCAAAACATGATTGATGTTGAGACAACAATTTAAAATAAATCCTATGTACTTGTTAATTAATATATTCATTTTTGACTTCATTTATCATTTATCTGTAATTGTAATCAATGGGAAAATGGATAAAGTAATGGCATTCTTCCATATTTGATAAGTTAATCAAATATGTGTAATATCAACTGAGTTAACCAACAATATTATATAAACACATCTATAAACACTCCACTTCTTTTTGCAAGCCTGATCAATCATTATTTTATGAAGGATTTCATTCTTTCAGTTGGAAGTTACGTGTTATTTATTTTCTGTGATAAAAAGAAATATGTGATGTAGATGTATTTCTAACGGATAGCAAATAGGAAAGGGAAAAATCTTGGATAAGGACTTGTGATTACATGGTTTGCTTCGTCATTATGTTTGGCAAGTTAGCCATCCATCTATTATCTATAGAATCATGAAGTCCAAATCTCCGTGACCAAATATTGTCTGATCAAATGAAGAAAAATAAGAGATGATGATCATGACGACTCGAGTTTACATAGGTATATTTTCCCTCCTCCTCTACACACAACATTTACCGCTATTTGTGCTTCATATGATAGATAAATATGATCTATATGTTCTCACCTTGGTCCATGTAGGTACTACGTTTTTTTGTGTCGCGCAAAAAATGATGTTTATACAGACGCCTATCATTGTAGATTGATGGGTTTCAACCTTTCTATATCTCTTTATCGATTCTTGATATCTTCATTCATCTCTCACTCCCTATACATACATATTTATATATTTCAATTATAATGATCATGCCTTAGGTTCTAGAATGAAGCTCACGATTCACGAATCTTCTTTTTTCTCCTTATTCATATGATCTCCTTATCGATAACATATTAGTTGTATATTTATCCTCACATCAGTACTCACCATGAAAGCTAGGGTGGTGAACTTACCCTCATAAACACTTTAAAACCTCATATCAACCCCCAACCCCTTAAACAACCATTTCCTATATACTATAGCTATTTTTTCCTTTATTAACTTTATTCAACAAACGGGTAAAGTTCATTAGCACGAGACTTGAGTTGTATATATATATATATATGTGTGTGTGTATATATACATATATAACCAGCCGTGTAGATGCTACTCAAATGAGCAAATAATTTATTTAAAAGCGTTTTTTTTGCATAAAATGTCATAAGACAATTTAAGGTTGAGTCTTTCATATCATACATAATCGAATAATCGATATTAACCGTCCCGCTAAAAAACGCAACCAATTTAACCACTTTGTTATCTCATTCCATCTAACAACGTTACATTACATAATAGTTGGCTCATACTCAGTCAAAAGAGATAGGAAACTTGTTCACTCTGTGGACAAAAACGACAGTAATAAATGAAAAGATTTGCTCGACAAGATCTGGGGATATCCAAGAAAGTCAGGAGCAGTTAGTATTTGTACTTGTGAACATAAAGATAAACGTCTGAGACCAATTAATCGCTTCAAAGTATATGAATCTGACTTAGCTATAAGGTGCATTCCTCTAGGCCCATCGTCATGTAAGCCACATATATCACTGATAAAAGGACCAGAATGAGATATAAGGCCCTATGGTTGGGGACCAGTAACCATAGATGTGTACATTATTACGGCTACTCTCATGGACCTCTTTTCCGGTGAAGACCCCCCCCCCCCCCCCTCAACTACCTACTTTAAATGACCGCCATTTCCCCTTTTGATTACATCCACCTACCCCTCATAGGTACATTTCTATACCAAGATAGATAGAAAATGAAAAAAGAAGAGATATGCCGCACATATTTTCATTTTACGTATACTTAATTCAAAATGTATAAAGGGGAGAAAGAGAAGAAGAAAGAAATTCCGTCATTTAGATCTCTTATCTTTACGACAACTAATTTCATTTTGGTGAGTTTTATTTTGTGTTTCATCATCCTCAATTTCTTTCTCTTTTTTCATAGTTTTATATGAGATGTGGTGGTCTATGGTTTTTCCCCTTATCTAGCCAGAAAAAACACATATTATTATAGGTAAGGAGTAATGGGGATAAAAACATTCCATAATGATTTTTTTTGTTCTGTTGGAGTAAGAAGAGCTTCTTAAACATATGTTTTGACTGACAAGGATTTATGGGTTTGTTTATTACTTCTTTGCCTTCAAATAAAGTAATAATATTATTATTTTAGAGGGCTATTTTCTGATTTACTTAATACTAAAAGGAAAAACGTGTTGCTTATATGTTGCTTATATGTTTTAAAAAATGTACAATGCGATATTATTTTTTTCCTCGTTGTGTGAAGAAGTTAATTAAAGGAAGTCAAGGAATGACTAAAAAATATAGAGCTGATATCTATTTGATGACGAACAAGGACACCTGATTTCCTGCATTCGACTTCAATTCACCAAGGGAATGCCCATTCAGACTCTTGTTATGAATGGAGAAGTTATGACGTGAGAGTCCCATATTATTGATTCGTCTTAGAAGGCTTCATTTATTAATAAATATGAATAAAACATATCAGAAAATTCGAGTATTTTATTATCTCAATATATGTAAAATACTTTTATATAAATTAAAAATGAATATCAAGTGTTTTTGGGATCAAAAATATGTTTCTCAAAAAGGACATATTTTAAGCTAAACATTATATTTTTATTAGAGTACTTTTCTAATACTCATTAACTCAGTCATCCATTAATGTACAAATAGAAGGTTCGAATCCCCCTCAGAGGGGAATACCAATATTGATCAACCTCATCAAAACGATAGTAAGATGGACTAATTTTATCGCTATAATGCTTTTTCATAAATCCGTTCAAATTTAATTCCTTTGTTAATTAACCAAATAAGCATAATAAAAAATTACGACAAATGCCTTCTTAGTTGAAGAAGACCTAAGGCCCATCATGATTGGTGCTTCAGCTCGCTACGCTGCTCTCTCCATCAAAATCCTGGATTTAGGAGCACCAACGTGGAAATGGGCTGGCGATATAATTAAGTATGTGCCAACAAGATCTACATAAAAACTATCAAAAGGATTTCAAGAAGACATCATGAATTTTAAACCAATTTAATAATGATTTGTCCTTTTATATAAGGTTATTCTTCAGGGAAGTAAATGTGAACTAAAATGTTCATTTTGTATTTTCACAGCTGCCCTTATAGTTTTAGTCTGTTTCTGTATATAATTTCTTAATGTATTTTATTTTACACCGTACAAATTTGTACAACAGATGACCGAATAAATATTTTTAAACGACAAAATGTTTTTAAGAAAAACAACTATATTTATAAAGTTGGAGAATCAGTCAACTGGATACAAAGTATCATTTGTTTCACTTTTAAAGGCTTAAAGTATTTTATGAGGATCTCATACGACCAAAAGAAGACCAAAACCCTCCTCAAAGGTTATACTGCATATCCGGCTAATGTGGAATTACTGTTTACTTGAACACGTGAAGGAAAAAACAAGAAGAAGGGCATTATCCTATTATCACATACTTTTCCTCCTTAATCCACAAGCTTCAAGTGAAACGCTTTAAGCCTTAAGAACCCGACTAAAGGTATGTGAAACTCCTTAAGTCCTACCAAACCATGCATGGAATTTTTTCCTTTCTTTATTATTCTTACGTATGTAAAGATCCCTTCTAAAATAGATTGGATGACCTTTAGGAAAAGGAGAAAAGACGGGGACAGTTCGAAATAAAAATCGAATAATTCCGTAAGATTTGTTAATCTTTTTGAAATTAATCGTTCTAAAGAAACTAATTTAAAAAAATGTGTTTTCAAATGCTAACATGATTTTACTTACTTATTGAAGGATTCTGTTACATTTATTTTTATCTTAAAAACTTCATGATCTCAATCATCCAATGTTTTCTTTTTCTAACATCTCTATCATATATGATAAGAATATAAACTATTAACTCTCCGTTCATTTTGGACCAAATTGTGTTTTTACTATTTTTGAAGAATGTGTTTCAAATATTTGTAATTTATTTTGAATATATTATGGAAAAAAAATGACTTAAGTTTTTTGATAAAAACACCACTTGTTCTGAATTGTTCAATGCTTTCTTGTTTTTAAATAATATTTAATATAAAAATCCAGTCGTTTTTGAAAAGTTACTAGATAATTATATATATATATCGTTTTTGAAAAAGTTACTAGAGAAGTTGGTGTAAATATATGCATATGTATATATACTTATATGTATATATATAAATGGATTATTTAAAATATAAAGAAGTTTATGAGCCTTTTACAAATAAAACATTTCCTTGTTGTTTAATTTTTTATGTTGTAATTTTATCCTGAAAATGAATGTTTATTGTTATATGGTGATACGTATACTCATTTGTTCAACGTTGTTTATTAGTTTATATTATATAGAATAAGAATGATTTTTATTTATATAATTTTGTTTCAGGTACTACTGCTATTATCTATAGACCTTAATGGGCAATTTCAAGCCTGCACGCTTATAAGCAATTAAATTTTCAAAGCTACTTTCGTCAAAAAACGGAGGAGCGAACTACCAATGTTGTAATAGGCAATGAAATGGAACTATTCATGGGGTGGCATGAATATTGCTAACGAAGAATCCATTAATAAAGGCATGAAAAAATCTTCACGAAGTGGTAAAAAAAAATACAAACTCCCTTAGAGATGATAGTTTATAGATATACCGCTCTAATTTTTGCCACCTACTGTATGGCTGAAACCTTTGGCACTATTTAATGATACCGCTTCGACAGATGAGGCTTAAGTGGTTATCTATATAAGAGGACCCTTCCTTAGCGAGTAGAAAAGAACTTCAATTTTAAGATAGTTACTAGTCTCGAGAGTCTCATCGCCTTAACAATAGCACTTTAAGGTTTCCTTTGTAGCCTTTCAACTCGTAATGTAAATGTAATCTAGGCTTCTATCATAAAACAAACATTTATCACAAATCATATTGATTAAAACACCTGTTATTATATTTGATTCATTAAATGTGGTTCAAATGCAAGGTTTTATCGTTATGGAATAAAGTAAAATTATACACAGACAAACATCCACAATAGAATGGTCACAAAGAAACAAAAAAATATATGAAAATATCTCCAAAATCAATCAAGGGAGAACACAAAAATGTTGTATGTATACTAAAAAAATAATCAAATCTAAAAAAACACTAAAAAAATTACTGAAAAGGAGCTCAAAAATATAAATAATCATGATTTTGTCACAGCTTGTAAATATTAGTTACTGAATATTAAATGATTTAATAAAAACATAATATGTTCACTATAAATTATTTGATTTTATTTAACCGCATATAACATCTATATGAATTGTTAACGAATATTCATAGACACATTTAAATATCGTATCATTGATAACTATTCTAAGATTATGCTTATCTGTCTAATGAATCATGTCCATTCATTTTCCAATAATTACAAGTTTATAATAAAAACCCTGAAGAGTTATTGTAGATGATTAATAGTTTATTTATAACATACTTCCTTTTTTGTTAACATTTTATATTTTGATGTTTTATAATTGAAGTTTTATATCCATATATATATTTTTTCATTTAATGATGATTTCAACCATTTTCAAATATAAAAATTAAAGTTAAATTTATTATTAAGTCTTATAAGATTGATCACAGAAATACAAGAAATAATGATAATATATCGTCCGTTCAATTCGTTATATATTACAAACTAAAAATGAAAAATGCGATTAAAAATTAATAAATATAGTCAAATGAAGCACCTAAATTTATTACATGTACCATTAAGATTGAGCTACCCATAAAAAAGTTAAGTTTACTTAACATATTCAAAACTTCTTATTTGAAAATCTCCCCGGATGCATAACGTCGTGACGGTGTTCCCGGTGTTTTTAAGTTGTTTGAACAGCTCGCCTTCACTCACCCTCTTCACGCTCGCTACAAGACAGTAGTAGCTTCCTCATGCCTCCCAAACTCGTCATTTCGAAGCAGATACTTTAATTTCCGAAACGGGACCGGTCACAGAAGTCCACATCTGTTTGACTGGTTTCACGTGTCTTCGGGTCATAAACTTCCGTGTTTACTCGTAAGCGTGAGGACGGGCGTTTGTGAAAAGGCAATCCTTAAGTGATATTAATGAGCCCAATACCTTTCTCGATACTCCTGGTGTCGGACATATGTGATAGGGAAGCCTCTCTGCATGTTACGACTGTTAGTTCGAGAGTTCCGTTTGTTAAGACACTTCACTTGGAAGAGCTTCTACATACTTTGCCCTCATCTCTCGGCGACGTCCAGGAAGAAAAACTATCACTATCGAAGTATTTTCTACGACTTTTGACATTAGAAAGACCAGGATAGGTATCAGGGAAGGTACGTAAGAGATCTGAGTGGATCTCGTTGATTTCCGCACCACTTGTCAGCGGCTAGAGTGCTGAGAGATATAAAAGGCGCAATTGTTAACTATTTAAGCCACTAGTGGGGACTCATTCAACCACTTCAAGTAGAATACAATTTATAAAAAATCATACCGCGTAAATTAAGCCTTATATTGTATACTTTACCCATAAAAAATGTCCTTTTTGAAACAGTGCAACCTAATCTGTTCAATAATATTGCGGTCAAATACCTAAGTAAATAGTAGGATACATAGTTCCTCAATAAATGTAAGAAAGATAATAGAAAGAGTATGAAAACCATTTCTGAGTATAAAAATCAACATACTTCGATAACTTGTCATAAAAATAAACGATGATATATATATTTTTTGAATTTTATAAAAAATAACAAGCTATTATTTTTGGAAAGTCTAAGTACAAATCCTAGGTCGTAGAGTAAGTGAGAAATGACAAAAATAATGCATAGTGTCAAGCCAGTGAAATAAGCATAATGGTATTTTTAAACTATAAGCATATGATGACGTACTAGAGCTAATTGAAGGATTTGCCATTTTCTATTCGTACAACAATTTTTTTTTCATTCATAGGGGACAGCCATTTTGGAAAATATTTTACGTCAACATGCAACAGTTGAAAAAAGGATAGACAATTTTTGCTGTAGTATTTAAGTCTTACATATAGAGGTCATGTGTTTCTCTTTCTCTCTCTCTCTCTATATATATATATAACATTTATGTATAAATATCACATTTATATATATATAGTACAAGAGCCTACATGAATCTTTCTTGCTTTGACTCCAGACCATAAGTTTGTGCATAAATTGCAGGAGACAATGGGACTTTTCTTGTAAGCAAATGGCCAAGTTATGCTGATAAACTCATAGATTGAAAATGAGCACAAATCGTCAAACTGGCATCCATATGTATGCAAATGTGAAGAGAATGCCATAAGTTGAGAGTTCTTGCACTATGCAACACAGACCAACACTTAACGAGTGGTAGAAAGATAGAGCGAGATGTTGGGCCAGGGCATGGCCAGGAGGCTCCACCAGATCATCACAGATTAAAAAGGAAACACACAGCCCAGCAATAAACAAGAAAGAGCCATCAGTTAAAGTCATCTTGAAATAATATATATATGTGTATTGAATTTATACACACCTTCATTAGGAATTGACAAATAATAAAATAATATTTTGATTGCGTCTTCTTTGTGTGAATTTGGCATGAATTTGCAAGTCCATGAATATTTTGAATGACTTTACATTCTTTAGCAAAATACAGTCATTCATAGGAATAGAGAGACTTCATTACTTTTTTGTGTTTATTGTTTTTTGGTCATACTTCATGTGTATATCTTTGAGATTTCTTAGAGTTGGTCAATTTGTAGCCAGATATCGTTTTATACTTATAAAACTCTTGAATTATTTTCAATACTTCTAATGATCTTCATGTATATGTATTGAAGATAAAAAACATTACCTGACTTAAATACCTCTGGCATATTAGCTTTATCTTTTCAAATACTTTTACTAAACAAAAAAATGTTTGAAACTCACAAAGGCTACTAAACTTCTAAATTTAATTGACAAACATCCGTTCTATCTATAACTGAATTGATTTTCTTGTCGATAAAAATATTAGATTTATGACTTTGTTTTAAAACCTTCAAAATTTTAAAATACCTAATTTTTTTAGAGAATAATGAAATAGTCAAATATAATCTATGTATATATATTTATAACAGGTCGGCTGATAAGTCCCCGGACTAACTAAGAAGAAAACATTTTTTTGACAAAATTCGATTTTATTATTCAACATAGTTGCCTTCGAGGGCGATACAGCGATTATAGCCATCTTTTCGATTTTTCAATTCCACTATTATAGTAATCTTTCGTTTTATACCGAAATAGGGCTTTCTGTCTCGGTGAATACTCCATCATTGTCCTTAAATTTCTTGCCAGCGAGCATTCTCTTCATGTCTGTAAACAGAAAATAGCGCTGGGGGCAGATCTGATAGTACGGTGGTGAGGAAGCAATTTCGTAAAATTGTTTTCATTCTCTTGGTGAAACAACACTTTTTTTCTTCTTCAAATGGGGCCGTTTTCACAATTTCATCATTCAACGCTCCAACAAGGATATATAATATCGCTATTGATTGTTTTCCCCTGTTCCAGATAGTCAATGAATATTATACCGGTGCATCCCAAAATACAGACGCCATAACCTTCCCAGCTGACTGTTTGCGTTTTTTTTTTTTTTTGGATTCGGTTCATCATATGCAGTCACTCAGCTGACTGTCGATTGGACTCGGGAGTGAAGTGATGGAGCCATGTTTCATCCATTGTGACATATCGACGTAATGTAGTAATCTAGGCTTCTATTATAAAACAAAACATTTATCACAAATCATTTTATGATATTGAACATCTTCAAACACTGCTCAGAATCATCAATTCGTTGTTGTTTTGTTCGATTGTGAGCTCCTCGCGGCACCCACTTTGCACAGAGCATTTTCATGTCCTAATATTCATGCCGATATGTCCAACGCACTCTTTCGATCGTATCTTCAGAGTCTCAGCTATCTGGATCACTTCACTTTACGGTCATTTTAAAATCATTTTGTGGTTTTTTTATGTTTTCTGTTGTAACCACCTCCTTTGGGCGTCCACTGCGTTTATCATCATTCGTGCTCACACTACCACATTTGAATTCACAAACCATCGACCTATGTTTTGCTTTCGATGGAGCAGAGTCCGGATAACATCTTCAGACCAAGTTTTAGTTTCAACGGTATTTTTTCCATAAAAAATAATGTTTTATTACCACACGAAATTCTTATTTTTTTCATTTTTTTCATTATATCAAAAGTAGCTTCACTCAAAACGCAATATCTACCAACTAGTTGTCAGACAGCTGTTATACTTATCATGTTGTTTTGAAGGTTGGTACTAGCTGACAGATATATGAAAACAATCCATTGGCGCAATCTATGAGTTAGTCTCGGACTTATCAGCCGACCTTGTATACTTTATGTATATTGTGGAAAAAAGAAAAAAGAGGACTCAGCTGTCACTATTCAGCAAATACTTTTTGCAACTATACTCTCCCAAAAAATTGATCTTTGATATGAAAATATTACAATTAACGCTTGGTAATAACTTTTTACCGATAGGAAAAAAGAAAAAGAAAAAAGAGAGCGAGATAGTATGTTCCTTCTCATTGCTCTCGGTCCTCTTTTTTTATTTCTCTTTCTATCCAGATAAAAGTGGTTACCACGCGGGGGGTTTTTCAATATGTATATTATCCTCATATCAAAATATCAATTTTTGCATAGTCACGTGCAAAATGTATTTGCGTATGTCTCTTAAAGTTATAGACGATTTTAGAGCACCAACATATCAAATGAAGTTTTGTAAACATAATGTTAATATTTTGGTATACTAAATAATGTCAATTTAATTAGTGGAGAATTATATATACATAAAAAAACATATCTCACGTACAAAATGAAGCATATAATGGATTATAAATGCGGTCAGAGACAAGTAAAATTTTGAGAGGATACCATGACGCAAATCTAAGAAACACTTATTTATTTTTTCATAATCGATTTCTTATAGGTCAATCAGGCTCTGAATCATATGATGTAACTCAGATTGTACTGAATTCTGAATTGATAGAATGCAACCAAGGTCATTTTTGGATTTATCATACAATACTAAACTTTAAAAATACTATTTTACTCTGAAGCGAACAAGTCATCTTTTACAGCGAGTGAAGTTAATTGATACCAAAAAGCTATGCATATGGTAACATTAAACACTCCATTTTTTATTTGTTTTTTTAACAAAAACTTTGTAAAAAATCAGCAATATGTCTGGTAGTAATTAGATTTCCTTTAAATTAATAATCATTATTGCTCTACACATCTGTACAAGCATTTTAATGTCTAAATAAATAAAAATTGAATAGAAATTAACGATTTTATGGGTATATTTAAATGAGAGAAGAAAAACGCCGCAATTTGATCTTACCACCCTGTATTTTATATATATATATTAGTGCTGTTCTTATTTTTCAAAGTTTGAAATGTTAGCACCTTGTGGATTCTCTGTTTCTTGGTGATAAAAGAAGACGACATACAAAGTTTTGAACAAATCGGTCAACATTACGAGGTCACGCAACGAGGTCAAAGTTTTAATTTTTTGTAAAAATAAAGTTTTTTTGCAAATTTCTTCAAATGGTGGACGTTACAGACTTCATAATTATGATTAATTAAAGGAAATCTAATTTACTACCAACGTATGTTTGATGTTTTTTAATAAAACAAGTTTTTCAGTAAAGCAAGGAAAAAATGGAGTTGTTTTTTTTTTTTTTTTTTTTTTTTTTTTTTTTTTTAGTTTAGAGTTTTTACTGTTACCGTATACATACATATATACATATAATATTACAAAGACATAATATAATTGTACAATAAATGCATAAGATAAAGAGCGCGACCACACAAAGGGGTATATGCGCTACAACAGTAATGTGGAGTTCCTTCTTAATATTCAAGCAATAATGGAGTGTGTATTGTTAGCTTATTTCATAGCTTTTTTATATCAATTAACTTCACTCGCCTGTAGAGATGACTTGTTCGCTTCAGAGTAAATAGTACTTTTAAGTTTAAACTTTAATGATAACCAAAAATGACATTGGTTGCATTCTATCAATTCAGAATTCAGTACAATCTGAGTTTACATCATATGATTCAGAGCCTGTATTGACCTATGAGAAATCGATTATGAAAAAAATAAAAATAATGTGTTTCTTAAATTTGCGTCCAGGTATCCTCTCAAAATTTTACTTTGTCTCTGACGCATTTATAATCCATTATATGCGTCATTTTGTACGCGAGATAGGCTTTTTTTAAATTTACATATAACTCTCTACTTATTATTGACATGATTTAGTATACCAAAATATTAAAGCTGGTTAACCAAGCTCTGATTTGATATGTTTGGTGTTCTAAAAATCGCTATACTTTAAGAGATATAAGCAATACGTACTCTCCCCCAAAAATTGATCTTTTGATATGAGAATATACGATTACCATCTGGTAATACTGTTAGTGTTACCTGGATAGAAAGAGAAGAGAAGGGAGGGAGTTTTTTGCCTCACTTCTCCCTTCTTTTTTCTTCCTTCTGGTAGTAAATTAGATTTCCTTTAATTAAAATAATTATTGAAGTCTGTAACGTCCACCATTTTGAAGAAATTTGCAAAAAACTTTATTTTTACTAAATTTTTAAAAACTTTGACCTCGTTGCGCGACCTCGTATGTTGACCGATTTTTTTTAAAAACTTTGTATGTCGTCTTCTTTTATCACCAAGAAACAGAAAATCCACAATGTTGCTAACATTTCAAACTTTTGAAAAATAAGAACACCCTAATATATATATACAGAGTGTACCAGCAAAATCTAGAATTAGTTTAATTGTCTCTGGCTACCCTGGGCGAGCTTTAGTGATTTTTACAAAAAAACTTCCTGTTGTACAACCATGTAGAGCGCTTGTTAGAAAACATTGTTTTTCACTCACGCTTCACCATGAGTCATGAGAAGAAAAATCGTGAGAGGATCGCTGACCTCCTTAAGACCAAAGTGGACAAAAAAGAGATCGTGGAGATTGTTGGCTCCTCTCTGGCTAGAGCTTACAATATTTCAAAGGCTCTAAAAGATGGAAAAGGTACTGACAGGACTCCAGGCAGTGGAGAAGCAAATAAGAAGAGGACTGAGGACTTTCTGGTAAAGGTCATGGAGGCGGAGAAGGAGGTCCCACAAAGTCAATTTGGAGACTGTCTTGGACCATGCATGTCGGTACTTATACCATGTCAAGGGCTTTAAAGATGACCTGAACCTGAAATCTTATGTCAGGAGGGCCAGGCATTTTTAACTGAGGCAATGAAGGTCAAGAGGCTCGAAAGGTGCACCAAAATTCGTTCAAACTTTCACAAGCAGAAGTCCACTGTGACAATTTTCTCAGACAAGAAGATTTTTACAGTGGGCCAGGTCTACAATCGGAGAAACGATCGGTACCTTGCGGAGTCATTAGATGAGTCAAGGGAGTCTACAGAACCAAACACTCAGCCCATGTGATGGTTCTAGGAGTCGTGGCATCTGACGGGAAGACCATGCCTCCGTACTATTTTTGGGCCGGAGAGAAAATGACCGCCATGTCTACGTGAAAGTCCTGAGATATCATGTTTTGCCCTGGTTGAAGGCAAATATCTTAGTGGCCACTATGTGTGGACTCAGGATGGAGCTCCCTACCAAACATCAAAGTTGGTGCAGGACTTCTGCTCAAGGAATTTTGCCGATTTCTGGCCAGCAAACTACTGACCACCCTCAAGCCAAGATCTCAATCTCCTGGACTTTGCTGTGTGGGGCTTTTTGGGAGGGAGACCAACAGCACTCCCCATCCCAATGTGGATTCTCTCAAGGCCTCCATGACTGCTGCCTGGGCCAACATGTCTACCGACTTCATCAAGAAGAGCTGTGCTGCTTTCCACCACCTTGTTGATGCAGTCATTGAAGCTAAAGGAGGCTACAATAAATAAGAAAGATTGCCAAGATTTTTTTTAAACTTTTGTTTCAGATGTTTCTTTATAAAAGATGAAATAAAGTTTCTTGAAATAAAGCAAAAATTCATTTATGATTTTTTAAATTTTGCTGGTACACTCTGTATATATATATATATAGAGAGAGAGAGAGAGAGAGAATGAAAGACATATAATTGTTACTTTTATTATAATAATAAAAACCGAGTACATATGATTCAAATACTTCAACTGAGTCATCCTTGCAGATTCTATTTATATGTTCTCTCACTCCTGAATAATCTATAACTGATGCATAACAGAGATGAACCAGGTCAACATACAAACATAGATTTGTAATGGAGCAAATAGGTTTCTCAATTATTATTGTATATTAAATAGGAACATATCAGATAGATATAAATATAAATATATCCCGTCTATAGAATATGCTTGTATTTATGGTTTTATTATTTTATAGATATTTTTGGTGTGTGTGTGTATGTCACAGTATGTGGTATGCTCTACTTTATCATGACCTTTTTCCTTCTCTATTTCTCCCTTCTTCTTATACATTAAGATAAATATCCGTTCATATTGCCTATAGTGATACTCGTACTGGGGAGGTCAGTGGTTGAATATATATCTATACATGTATTCTTTATTCTTAAGTATTTTGTAGATTTTCTCATAAGGTAATAATAAACAATATTGTAGTCTACCTTAAGTCCGATAAGGACCCTCCCTAGTTGACTTCACTGCTTTTGTGGAGGCAGGGATGATACTAGAGAATTCACTTTGGGGCCCTCTTAACTTAACCTCATATTTATACTAATAATGATGTGAAATTATTGAGTCAAGGGGCCCCTGAATTATACTTATCTATAATGCTGGTCAACCACTGTGTTAAATAACCATTTTCCTTATAGCTAAAAATCGTATAATATTAAATCAAGACTCCTGATCGGTGATCGTAGTGGATCTACACTCGCAATAGCAAATTAAATCAATTGACGTTTACTTCCACGACCGAAAAGCTTTTGAAGACTTTTAATTAAAATAAATAAATGTACCGTATGTTAAATTCTACTTTCTTTTGGTAATTTATCGGCTCTTTATACGATGTTCTTTTATATCTTAAAATATTTGTTATCATGGTCGCCATGGCTTTTATTAGGAGCTTTAATTTTGAAATATAATTGTGCGAATATATTCTTCAATTGAGATGGATTTTTGTTTTTGGTCAACCGATATTTTTTGTTTGACTCATTTGAACGTAATTATGCATATTTATGTTGAAATAGATGTAATTTTATAATATTTATTATGAATTAAAACAAGTACATTTGCTATAAAGTTGGATTTACTAAGAAAACTTTTGTTTAATTATTGTATTAACACCATGCCGAAAAATAATAGATATATAATAAGTTGAAATCATCAAATTCCAAAAGAAATAGCATGGTATTGTAATATAGCGTTAGGTTTGCTTAAGTAAATGTATTAGAGGTATAAGAATAATGTGTGTAGGCTTTGCATTAAGAGCTTTTCTGAGATGTTTTTGCCAAACCAACAATTCATAATTGTGTCAAAATGTTGCAGATACATACAAAGACATCAATGCAAAATGATTTTGAATAATGTTTATATAAGAAATAGTTCTTAATGCCTATAGAGATATCTGATTTGGTTATCTTATAGGACTGTACATAAATTTATTTCCTCAAAATACTCTTTAAATGAGAGTGCAAAGTTTTATTTTTCAAGTCACAGCTTTTTCGATATAAAAACTTTAACATCTAACTTTGCACCTTTTCTTCTTGTTCTTTATTGTAGTTCATTATAAGCTTTGTCATTTACGAGGTTTTAACCCCAGTAAAATAGGCCTCATGTCTGTGATAATAATCAAAGGAGCTTAACGTTGTAACCCCCTCTCTCCTTCTGTGCAAAAGTAACATGTATGTACATACATATATGATGGGGAAGTATGCAGTAATTATTTTAACGAGGGGTCGTTAGGAGCTTACACCCTTTCTTCGGAGTTCTTAGAGGCCCTTCATAGCACTTTTCTCTCTCTCTCTCTATGTCCTCTTTATGCCTGATGACATTATGGTTCCTTGTATACTACCATTGTGACGACGAGGAGGAGGCCCCACAGTTCAAATGCCTTGGCTCATGAACCTATCAAAATATTTAATGAGTCATGAGAATTTCTCATGCTAATTAACAATAGAGAAACGACCTCATCGTCTCTTTCTCTCTCTCAGCGGACCTCTCTCTATATTTTCTCCCAAGATCCTTTGATATAATAAAGTGTAACAAGAGGGCCACTACCTTCACTTTGTCTATCTATTTAATATCGTACCTCATCTCTTCATTTCCCCCTTTTTATTCTATGTAATGGAGAAAACTACTGCCTAAAGGTGACGAGATGGCGTGGTCAGCGGGGGTCGCTCAGGTCAATATGTAACTTTGCTCTGAAAGAGGAAAAAAGGAGCATCAAGCGTCAGCTTATGTTCTTACATTCGTCAGGAAAGAGCATTAATTCTCTTTAACAAAACTTTTTGGAATAAACGAGAAAAATATATTTATATTAGCGATGCAAGTTATCGATTATTAGATAAATCGTTCGCTGTTTCATTAAGTAGACTTTTAATCGATAACAGCGCCAAGATTAAGGGTCAAGATCATCTGAGATATGTAAATTAATCTTTATTTTTGTGGAAAATCAATGCTTCGAAGAAAAAAATAATGTTATAATTCTTTCAAGATGTCTATTCTATTTTTTCGACCTTCAATAGTAAATCTGATCCCAATGACGTCTCTGATTACTTTCCCGTACGTGAGGAGCTTATGTTTCCGGGAACAGCATAACAGCGACAGATGTAGTGGGATTATTTATTATGTGGTAGCTTGGAGGTGTGAAAACGCTCTTTTAGGGTTTAAGGTATAGAAGTTACATTAACATACAGAAATAATGTCAACCAACTAGCTTTAATTGATTAAAATCATGTCTATTATTAATCGTTTTCCTACTAAATTTTTGCAACCCTAATTCTTATCCAAATTTTAGTAAGTTATTTCCTATTTTGCCATTAAATAAATAAAAAAATATAAAAAAGTGTCTGCTAATATTTAATTACATGGATCTTACTTGCTTTGGACAGCTTATAAAACATTTCAATGCAAGATGAAAGGATTCTCAAAAAGATATACATTAGCTATTTTTATTGCGGATGTATATTAAGACATATTTTTATCACAAGGTTATTATGCAGGAAATTCCGATGTAATACCCTTATAAGTATAAAGAAATATAACTATAAATAGCTAATAGTTCAAATACGGGAATCTCTAAAATGGTATGATTCTTAAAGTAAACATAAATTTCCTTTTGTGAGAGATAATATTATTTACAAGCAAGTTTTTATTGATAGCATCTCGGTAAAATGTTTTTTTGTGAAAGTAAATTTATTTTATTAAATTGATATGTTATGAAACTATTTATTATATTATTAAATATTTTGAAACTATATATTCAAGCCAATAACATTACATGCGTTGAGGTTAAATAATTTTATACCGATTGTGTATAAAAAGTTCAAAAAGTTTTGCAGAAGACGCAACCCAATAACAAAAAAATGAAGTTTTAATTTTAAACTACAATGCCTATTTATGAATCATAATAAACATTCACTTCATTAAAATAAAGATTTGAGTAAAAAAAAACAATTATATTTTTTAAATAGTTAGTAATACTTAAAAATTATAATAACCATGAATTCAATTACATTAGAAAAATGAAGGATTTAATTATTTTGCATTGTATGAATTAAGAACCCAATTTTTGAAATGAAGGTGAAGTTTTTATTCGTCAAAAACTATAAGTAGTTTGTACACTCAACTAAATGTTTAAAACATGTCTATTTCATAAAAAAAGAAGTATAAATTTTGATTTGCATGCTAAAACTCCCGAAATATTTAATGGCATGTAAGGAAGCAATTACGAGATAAGACCATTAAATCCACATAAAAATGTAGATAAATGAGGCCACAGCAATGAGAAAAAAAATATATAATCTTAATAGAGAAATAAATTATAATTTATGAATTGATTTCATGCATTTTTTGTTCAAGTAACGTACATATTTAAATGTGTTTTTGCTACTTGGAGAAATAAAAATGCTTAGTTTTTAATACTATTTATGTAAGTTTTAAACATAGTTCGATACAATTATATTATTCTGAGAATTTTTAGTTTACCTCATTGATAAGACCCTAGGTTAGATAGACTAATTTTAATGCTAAAATGCTTACTTATATCCAGTTGTATGCAATTCTATCGAACCATATAGTCAATAAAATTCTTAGCATGTAAATTAGTAAATCCAACCGAGGATCTTATGAACGTTGTTGACCATAATTGACGTTCTCCTCTCGTGTCGCCCCCAGTGTGCCTTAATACAATTAAAGGCTTCAAAAGAATTGATTCGAAGGCGACAAAGTTATTCTTTATGAGGCATTTTTACACGTAACCACTAATTTAATGTTCTTGCTATTATATATATATATATATATATATACTAGCGAATGTTTTTTTTTGCCTATATGGTTCGATAGAATGTATCCGAAAGGATATAAATAAGCATTATAGCATTAAAATTAGTCTATCGAACCTAGGATCTTATCAATGAGGTAGACCAAAAATGACCATCCCCTCTCGGGATTCGAACCTACGCCCCCAACATTGAGAGTTGAACACGCCTTAACACGCACGGCTATCGAGCTCCCCGAATGTTACCCGCGCTGCCCGGGATTTTCCAACTTTACAATAGTCTGGATGAAAAAAAAATCACACACGAATAATTTTAGTGATGTCATCGCGTGTGATTTTCATATTAAAATAAATTCCTTAAAAAGTCGTCATTGGGTTTTCATTGCCATTTTTCCGTTTTTTATTCCTTACGGCTGAGTATTTAAGCATCGTAAAAAGAAAAAAATCACACGAATAATTTCAAGGATGTCATTGCATGTGACTTTTCATTTTAAAATCAGTTTCTTAAAGAGTTATACATTGGCCTTCATTACCATTTTTCCGATATTTTGTTCCTTAAGTCTGGGAATTTAAACATCGTAAAAAGAAGTTATTTTTGAAGTCATTTCAAAGAGTGCATATGTTATTTTCTTATAAAAGTGGTTCCTTAAAAAGTCGTCATTACCATTTTTTCCGTTTTCTATTCCTTAAGGTTGGGCATTAATCCCCATCTTTTGGCATGGTTAAAATTTGAATAGCGCCATGTTGCATTTAAAAAAAAGTTGTTATTTTCCACAAAACCTAAATTTTGTAAAGACAGGGACAGAAAGAATTTTTTTTAAAAGTAATCATGTAGAAACGAATTTTCCGGAAAACACTCAATAACACAAAAACACGTCTTACTACCTCATACTCCTTCACAGGAAATTTGGTCAAAATCTAACGAGGCAATTTTAAAAAATGACAAAAACGGTTTGGTGCATAAATAAACATATCGATGACGAATTTTTCGAAAGATGGTAACCCCACTAAAACAATCCCTGAGTTCTCAAAACTATTCACTGAAAATTTCGTCAAGATCTAATGAACCGTTCGGGAGATACAAGGAAACGAACGAACGGAATTCTTTTTTTATTAGTAAAGATATATATCTATAATAATAATAAAAGAATTCCGTTCGTTCGTTCGTTTCCCTGTATCTCCCGAACGGCTCATTAGATCTTGACGAAATTTTGAAGTAATATGAAAAGTAATGATTTCACTGAAATTATTCGTACAAATTCTTCTTTGTGCGATGTTTAAATACCCAGCCGTAAGGAATACAAAACAGAAAAAATGGTAATGAAGACCCAATGACAATGGTTGAAGGAACTGATTTTAATATGAAAAGTCACATGCGATGACATTAAAATATGTTTATTCGTTTATTTTTTTCTTTTATGATGTTTAAATACTCAGCCTTAATAAATACAAAACGGAAAAATGGTAATGAAGACCTAATGACGACTTTTTAAGGAATTTATTTTAATATGAAAAATCACACGTGATGACATCAACGAAAAATATTCGTGTGATTTTTTTTTTCCTCCAAACTATTGTCAAGTTGGAAAATCCCAGGCAGCGCCGGGTAACATCCGCTAGTATATATATATATATATATATATATATATATATATATATATATATATATATATATATATATATATATATATATATAGTGTGTGTGTATGCATTATGTAATAAGAGCAATCAAGTTTTGTATAATTTTCTACAAAAAAAGGATTTACATTCTATTTACACTCAATAACAAACAATAATTCATCAAAGTCTCTTATGAAGAAGAAGTTTAGCTATGCCCAAGAAAGCCCTCCTAAGTCAACTTTCCTTTGTGTAAAGAAGCTTTTATTAAAATGAGCTTATTTTTCTTCTTCATGGTCCAAAATAATAAGAAATATAAATACTTTTCTTCATAATAGGATTCCCTAATATATCTTTGCCACGACAAGGAGTGAGTCAATAATAGACTTGCCATTATGACTATGACTACCCAGAGCTAATATCTCGATATATATATATATGTAATATGTAGTTGACCAACGTTCAATCTTTTTTTTCTCCTGGGTGGTGGCCATGTCGTGCAAACAAATAGTTACAAAGAAAATGAAGTAGTTTCAAGGTATATACTTATATGAATAATAATGACCCTGAATGCCTGAAAAAAGAGCCTCTAAATATTTATAAACCCTTGGCAATGCCTGAGTGTCACGCAAATAATAACATATTGACCAGGTCAAGGCACGAATCTTTTCTTGTACGTATTTGTAAAAATATGACCGTAATTAAAAGTTCCATCGTCTGATAGGGAAATTCCGATATGCCCTATCATAATCTTTTTTGTTGCCTTTATATATATTTGGTTATATGATTTTTTTCTTTTTTTGTACCTACCAAGATTGTGAAACATAAATTCCAATGTAAAATATTGAATATCTCATTGACCCTTCCTTTGATCCCAAACGATTGCATTTCTAAGGGCGCCTAATATATTTTTACTAAGCTCTTCTTTATTTAAGTCAGACCATGGGTATCAAAGGCGTTACGTGGTCGTACATACATAGATTACGGGCCTTTTTTAATAGGCATAAATAATGATGATAATAATATCTGTGAGTTTATGCTGTAGAAGATGTCTCTAGAGGGGTTTATTGTGTGTGTGTTTGTTGGTTTCTTATCTATTATGGTGTCATGGGAGGCTAGCTCCTTGTGGTTCATGCAGTGTCATATACATGTATTTATACATTATTTCTCATTGTCTTAACCATGATGGGCACAACGTTGTAAAACATACTTTTTAATTGAAAAAATGAATTGAGGAACCCTAGATGAATATTAATATCGAGCTGACAGTTGATTTTAGAACAAAAAATAATACTTTTTATGTTGATATTTTTAAATATGAAGGAACATAATTCAATTTTTTAACTCTTGGTCTAAATGAGTTGACAGAGCTTTGTAGTTATTTCTTTGAATGCAAATCTTTTATGTGAAGCTAATATGAAAATCAATTTTTTTGTTATACTTAAAATATATTTTTTTCATGGCCAACTGGCTTCAATTTATTTTTCAAAATATACAATATACATATTCTTTAAAAAATATAACCTAGAGAACATTTGGGTGAAACTCTATTTCTTGCAACATGTATTCTGTAAAACCTTAGAGTGGAGTTTAACTGTTGAGTCCTGAAATATCGTTGCATGTTGCATTTCTCCTAGCATATAGTACATGCTGTGTTTGTTATATTAATAATGTTCATAAAAGGCTCATTGGGTTCAAAATGAAAGGCTATAAGATCACTTCTTTTAGGCGGATAAAAACTAAAATTGTCCATTAAAAGATCGGAGACGGATTTATATAAAGTGTCATGATAAGTACAGTCTTATAAAAATGGTCACTGGATTCATTTTACGTACAGCAAAAAGAACATTTTCTTTGAGTTTCCCAAAAAAAAAATTATCCCGCACTTCGAGTGTACTAGAGAGAATACGGTATTTGAACTACTTCTCAGTACTAAAAATATTTATGTTTGTCTTCTAATGATTTTTTTGGCATATATGAATATATTTTTATGTTAAAAATATCAATTGATAAAAAAAGAAAGTTTTGAATGTTAAGTTATTTGTGTCAGAATTATATTTTATCTTATCATAAATTAAGTCAAAACTATGAATCCAGCGTTTATGAATGTGAATAACATAGCTTCATTTCTTTCATGCTATATTTTTGTTTTACAATTGACCGTCTGATCCAATCAAAATATGAAGAAACATACTTCTCTTAGATAAGTTAAATGTTTGTTGTTTCATACTTATGGGTTTAGCAAGGATTGTTTAATATTTATCCGTACTGAATCTTCAAAAATAGTCTAGCTAAATAAAATAAATGATTTATATATTGCAACTGTAGAACCTAGAAATAATTTTTATGTCGAACTATTTACAAAGCTCACAATTGTTATAGATTTATTCAAATTTTGAAACAATTTATTTTCATTTTTGTATTGACTGAAAAACAGTTACATATATTTTTTGAAAATCGCTATTTGTTTAAGCTAATCAAAAGTAACTAAGAATCGTCTTTCATTTCTTATGAAACAAAATTTCTCTTATATTTATACAAACATTGTTGTGAGCACCTATTCATTAAATAAAGATCTTGTTTTTTAGAATAAATATGTCATGTGGCAGTTAAAGTATGACTTTTCAAATATGATCGATTTTTTAAATATATGGTTCGATGGAGTTGCATCTGCGACTATATTAATAAACATTATAATCTTTTCAATGAGATAGATCAACTTTGACCTTCCCTCTCTCGTGAGTCAAACCAGAGCCCTAATTGCCACTCCCTTATATTTAATTTATTTAAATTATGCGATATAATTTGATATTTATAAAAGGAATAAAATAGTTTCAAAGGTTTCAAATGATGTTTGTGCTGGATATCTAACAACAATATAACTAGTCCAATTAGCTCCATTGATATTTGAAAGTTCCTAAAAAAGTGAAGCCAATTTTTTATGGATTTTTTTGTTATTAAGTTTCATAGAATATAAATGCTGTATTTGATTACTAGAACCTTACATATAGCTCTCTAGCAAAGAAAGAAATGCATCTAGGAGTAATCTGCTTGTTCGTCGGTATAAGTTGAGCTCTTCTCCTTCTTCTCCTTATATAAAAAGTTCATTCATATTATGATTACATCTCGTTTTAAACGCTAACCCTCTCCTCTCACACCTTTTCTTTTTTGCTTCGCACAATGGATAAGAGTCATAACTGAGGATTTTTTAGGAGTATCATAAAAAAATGATGTGCAATTTTGGTTGGTTACATACCATCTATGTATGTATATGCTTACTACCTCCTTGCCTGTCCGTAAGTCATTCAATATGAAAGAAAGAAAATAGTTCAGGCAAACAGCCCATTGTTCTGCGTCTAGATGTATATAGATGTATGAATTTGCATTCAATGCTAAGTAGAGCTAAACCCATGCAATTGTGTTAATTTTTTTATAAAATATGGATTGGAGTTTTTCTTTTTGATATATTAAAAAATGAAATATTTTCTAAGATTGTTCACTTGAAGAATAATATGTTTTGCTATGATACACGTCAAGTCTTAAAAGTATGTAAATGTAAACATAACAAGATGGGGTTAGCTCTGTGAATGAGTGTTCAACTTACAGTGTTAAGGGTTCTGGTTTGACTCCCTAAATGGGACGTTCAGTTATTATGAACCTTATAGAAAAGATCTTATTTTTTGATGAACTACTTTTAATGCATATGAATGCAATTCTATCGAACTGAATATATAATCAAAGTAAAAAAACCATTAAAGTTCGTTTACTCTTAAGGCGCAATGGTTAAAATAATCTAGAACCAAATTATATTCACATTTGAGATTGGAAGCCAAAATTTTATAGCTGATATTAGAAATAAAAATACAAAATTCCAAAAATATATATCTCATTATAAAATAGAGATATCTTAAATCATTTAATATATCAAATATGAAATTAATAACTAAAACTTTGAACAAGAGGTCTAATTTAAAGTGATATCTAAACAAGGTTTTCCTTACGTATTACATTCGTCTTGGTAAAAAGCATTTTCTTCACTTTCATAATGAAGTTAACTATTAATTTTTGAACAATAAAAATAACATAAAATGAAAGGAACATATTAAAAGAATACAATTGAAAAATATATAATTTAATATTGTAAAAATACATATCGATATAATAATAAAATATAATCTAAGAAAATAGTTTACAATATTGGATTAATACCCAAGTTAGGTATTCATAATTGACTTGTTTTAATTGCCCAAATACATTAAAATATTATAAATGGCTAAATATACACAATATTTCGTTGTAATATACGACTAACTTAATCAAAAGTTTAACCCTCTTGGTCATAGCATCATCATGTTACCAATTTCTTTGCGTGATATATTTTATACAAAAAACACACCTCTTACAAAAGAAGAAGATCTCTTTATATTGACCGCGTGTTATTTTAATCCCCCTTGTGCCGAGGATCACGATATTAATACTTTATATAAATAATAATAAAAACGCGTTCCAAAACATTATTATTATTTTTTTATGACTGTTTTGGGTATAAAGATGATGCTTTAAGTGGTGTTGGTGGAGGCGCTGCCATGATAATTAGCCATATAAAGAGCATTAAAAGAACCACTCAGAGGGAGCTGGGATTGTCCAGTGCTCTAAGATTTATGTGGATCGTCGACTAAAAATATATTTTATTTTTATAGGTACAATGTGCAATTTGTATAAAATTCCTTATTTCAAATTTAAAAAATGGTAATAAATGGAGACATTTTTATTTACTGTAAGTATCAATTATTATTTTTCATTAAATTTTTATCTCTAAATACAATAATGATTGGGATCAGTTGATCACAGAGAGTATATGTATGAGAGCCAAATATGTAATAGCTAATATTTATACCATTTAGAGACAATTAAGTCAATATGCAGTATGGTTTTAGTAAATTAATAAAAATTATTTATTAATCATTTGGGTACAGGGGGGGATATTTCATTTTATAGTAATTCAAACTACTTGAGTTTAAATTTTTAGGTACATGTTGCAGCCCTGTTAGCATAAGCTGACAGCAAGTTCTCTGTGAGTTCTTCATAGCTATCCGTTCGATTATTTCTGATGAAACCGGCAATTCCTTGGTTTTTGCTTTGAATGTCTCCTATGTTGCCTTTTCTTCTGCCACAAATAAGTTCTGGAACTCACTAATTCGTATAATCTCAATAATTATGGCTAAACTATGTTACTGAAAGGCAGGTTTGGGTTTGTCCATGCCTTTGGCACTGTTCAATGTGTAAACGTGACAGGAAGATTTGAAGGAATCAATCAATTTTTCTTCATAGCACATATATGTATGGTTTTAAACATTATGTTCTTGCTCAGCGGCTAAAATTATTACAAATTAGCTCATTCGGCTCAGAAGCATTATGTTCAGTGTAAGTCGTAACAAAACCAATCGTAATTACTTTATTTTCAGTCAATCATAGTACTTTTAACAATAGATAACTTCAACTGATCCATCCTTTAAAGTCCCTAAATCCACTTCAACCTTCTCTCTATCTGACCGGCCATAAGTTACCCGTATATAAACCGTCTCAACTCAAAATTTCATGCAAATGTATTATTATTAGTAATTATTATCATATTTTCTCTGCAGGGAATTAACATTCCATCTCAATTTTTATTGACATTAAAATACAACAGCATGGGTATTTTATTCTTTTTTTCAAGAGTAAGATCATATTATTCATAATACATTAAGGGCATGATCCGATAAGCATAGCAGATACCCTAAGACATACTCCATGGTTTTCACGAAGGATTTTCTCGCCGGAGGGACTTGTGGATGTATATTATAAATAATCATAGGAGAAAAAAACGATAAGAATTCTTTTGAGGTCATCTATTATTAATAATATATAATATGAAAAAATTTAAGAATATATCACACATCATATTTTTTCTTACATAGAAGGGAAAGGAATGCTAATTATGGGTCAGCGTCAATCATGTCTTAAAGAAGATGTTTTTTTATTCTTTGATTAATTAACCATACTCATGCTTATAAGAAGATACAAAAAGAATCATTAATAATATGATTCTTGCTTTATAATGATCCTTGATAGACATAATTATAGTGGCTAACTCAATAAATAAATTTGTAGAACAATTTGTTGTTTATGGGAGGGAGATAAAAACAGAATTAATGGATCCCTGAAGTGGATCTACAATTTTTTTGGACTTTGTTGCGATTCTAAGGGAGCGCTTTATTCGTTTTACTTTTATCTCTCCTTGTCTGATTAAAATCTTTATATATATTGCAAAACATAAAATAGATTGCGAGAAAAAAGTGTTTTAATCCAGATACTAACAATGGGGACTTTAGCATTATTATAATCAACATCATCAAAAAGACCTCTTTCTTTCATAGGGAAGAGAGAGAGAGGGGGGGGGGGGGGGCTTGGGTGAAGTGCCAAATAAAATGCAAAAAGTAATAGTATGAAGTACATGGTAGTCAATTTCCTTATTGCCCATCTCAGCCATTGTCTGACCGTATAATTTGATCTCATAAAAAGGAGAGCTTCCGAATACTCTATGTAGGTCTTCAATAATTTTCTAGTCTTATGGAAGTGTATGGAATGCTCCTGGATGGAATCGAATTCCGTATTGGATACAATATATTTTGAGTGTTGTTAAAGCACTTCATTTTTGATGAGTAAATGACAAACCATAATGTTCAAATCGTGAGCCCCAAACTCAATAACTTTTTACAAATTTATATTCCTAATAACAATATATATGACTCATTAAAATATCAATCATAAATCTAAAGAAATATCATTGTATTTCATTATCTGTATATCATGGGCACAACTAAATAGTTTTATAATTTTAATACTTGGCCATTAGTTTCATAGCATAACTTAAACAATTTTATAAACTCATATTATGTATAAACGTTTTTATCAGCATAAAATGCAACTCAAATAACAATCAGTTATTGTGCAAATATATCAATAAGTCAAAATATAAACTTCTCTTACAACAAATAAGAAGTTTTAATATATCAAGAACCATAGAAGTATTTTTATTTCTTTAAGTTAGAAAAAAAACTCAATGCAAAGTGTCAAAAAACCTGATACAGCCCATCATAGGGATTATTTCAATTATCGGTTGAATGATGAAGAAAATGGTCAAAAATGGGAAAAATTTATTAAATTTTGATAATATAAGCATAATCATAATTGTGTATTAATCATGTTCGGGGTAATTCATATTCAAAAAATGATTTTCTTATAACTTTTGAAAAAAGAAAATTAAAAACACTTTAATGATACAAAAATGATAACATATAGTCATTAGATATATTTATGTACTGATTTAAATTGGTTGCACCAAAGGAGTTACTGTTTTTAAACATAAAATTACAAAGATCCAAAAATTCATATTATTGAATTTCAAAACTCGCAACACTTATAGTTTTCATTTGCAAATCCAAACTGAATTATAAATTATATATTACTTTTATGAATCTAGATATTTGTTTCCAGACCTCATAATTTCAAAATATTATTATAAAAATAAATATGTATTACACTACAGTTATATTTATAATATGTATATTTATAATATTAACCAAATCTTTTAAAATATAAGAATATTGTGTGCAGACTTTTGGTATGAATGAACTTCAAATGGTATTATTAATATTAATTAATAAAGGCAACACCTTATAATAAACACCTGTTTGGACTTGGACCCTATGATCCTTCGCACCTAAATCCGTAAATGTCTTGCATCAGGGTCAGAAAAGGTCAATCACTTCAATAACATTTAAGCATTGACTTTGTACGCTTCACACCTGCCAAGAAGACAAAATAAACCGCTCTTTCTCAGAAGTGGACTAGCTTTAAATAACAATAATAATAATATATATGTATAGACTACACGCCTTTTCGCCTTTGTGAGATACTTCTTCAACTTCTTTAGATCCCCAAGATTAAATTCCAAAAATAATTACGAAACACTCTCAGAAAATATAGCAAGAAGAGAGAGAAATAGAGATTTGGATTCATACATTCATACTATGTATGTAGAGCGGTGGTTTGTTTATGAAACGCCTCGTAAATCAAATTAATTTATACCGGAGTTGATTCTCAAATTAATACCTTGCTTCTGTATATAATTTGAAAATAAATCCACGCGTGGTCAAAGCCCTTTGATTAGCATTTTTTCTGCTCTAGCAATAACGTCTATATTTTAATATACTCTCTGTCTAGCTTGACTTGCTTCGAAGAGAAGGCTTCAAAGCACTTTCTTATTGCCTTCATATAGGTAAGTATATTCTCCCTAAGGTAACCACTTCATTCTTTTCATTAAAAGGGGGGGAGCATTTATTCATCTCACGTAACACTCTTTATGTTGGCTTGACCGTAATGAAGTGTGCTTTTATCTTTAGCTACTACATCTAACACTAATGCTAATTGGAGATAATGATGATGTTATTTTATAGCGAATTCCGTTCTTCTTATTATTATTTAAATCAATAGCCTTTTTAACTTGATACTTCAAACATTAACGTCCTAATACAGACAGTACATTCTTTGCAGGTTGTCATATGGAATAAGCACGTACATTGAATTAGGAACGTGATCAGTGATGGATATAAATTGGAATGTCTCTTAACATGTGTTATTACATACAGGGAGTAAACTAAGTGTTGACCCGCATTTATTTTTATTTTTTGTATAATAACAAAAAAATATATGAATATTTATGACTGTGATTCATAAATAATTATTTAATTACATTCAGAGTTCAATCTCTCATAACATAAATATTTATGGATTGCAAAACTCTATTATAATGGGTTGATAATAGAAGTTTTGCTATGTATTAGTCGAAAGTATTTCATTGTTTTTTATTATTTGAAACTATAAAATCATCTTTCTTCTATTTATTTATAACACATAGATATGACATGTCTTATCAGTCGAACATCATTTATGAAGTCCTAAAATTCCAATTAAACCCCGTAAAGATATGACAATAAAATATGAACTTAAAAATCCAAGCCATGAAATTCATTTGGCAATATATATTGACGTGTTTGCCTTTTTTTGTGTATCAATATGGGAAGTCGAAATCTAATAATGCTATATTGCATTTTTTCATTCTTTTTCAGTAATGAGTGTTATTTACATAATTGAAAATAAAGTATATTAGGTATAATTTTATTTAAAGGAACGTAATAGAAACATGAAGAAGTCTATTGTTTTTATGGCAATTTAATTTTTTAGAAATATTGTTTTTTTCATCATCTTAACATAATAAAAAAATCAATTTGTGTATTCTTACTTTCAGCATCCCACGTTTCATAGGGAGAACGACTGCTTCCAAAGTCATTAAGAAATATATGAAAAAACAAAAGACATATGCAGACAAAAAAGTATATATATATAGCTATGTAAAATTCTCTTTTGGCTCCAGAGTGCCTTTTCATGTCCAGAATGTTTAAAAATACATCCCTGACAGAGATTGAGGGGACCCCACTCTTTGAGACCCGATGAATGAATTCGTGATAGTCCCATATACCTTCACAAATATCAATATGGCGGTTATAATGAATTGGATGATGTGGGCAATTACCTCTCAAGGAGTAGTCACAAAAAGATATCTCAGAGACAATGCTCAATAAAGGCTTTACACCATTTGTTGGTAACTTAAGGATGTGTTGGTGCATGAAAAAAGTTAAAAGAGAAATTGGACAATAAAAATGTATATATGTCGATGTATATTTTATTTAATAAAAGTCTTTAAAAAATGTTATTTGAAAGTAATGATAACCTTTAGAATATTATTTTTTTCAAATATTTACACAATTCCCTTTTTTGGTGGTAAAATATGCAGCACTCAATTGTCGTTGAACATGTAAATAAATAATTTCATTTATATTTTATCAATCAAAAAGAGTTTCATAAAAAATTGGTTGGAGTAAATGTGTAGTTTTTAAATATTTAAAAATTTACTTTTATTTGATATAATATACAACATATAATGCTTTACGCAGCAAGGGTGCATTTAGTTAAACATATTAATCGTTTTTTGTTTTGTTTTTTAACCATATAATATTTTTACTGTAATTTAAATGTTATGATAATAATCCTGACTATTTTTAGCCGAAAACTGTTTTGATAATGTTGTATTACTATATGGATTTAAGATATGAATGTTTTACACTTTCCCTTTAAGTTATTTTTTCCACTAATAGTTGACATAACCAATATTTCGTCTTTTTGTAAAATAGTGTAACAAGTAGGAAATTGATTTGTATCAAAACTATAAATTTAATAATACACTTTCTTATTTTAAGTTTTTTTTTTGCATATTACATATTTACTTCGTATTGTAATATATATTTTAAAACAAGATATATATATTGATATGATATTTAAATTTGAATATCATAATTATTTTTACCTAAATGAGCCACACTTTTCATGATTTAGTTACTTTTAAGTGTATGTATATCTACATAAATAGCTTAATATTTATTCTGAGGACATACTCAAAAGGGACTAACATCATCTTTTATTGTGTACATTTATTAATTCAAATAACATAAGATTTAGGAAGTATTTATTCTAGTCACGTAGTCTGAATAGGTTATTACATCAATTGTTAACTGCTCTGTTCCTCATATGACTTTTTTATTCAAAGCATGGATAGCCATCATTACAAAAATTACCTTCTACGTACAAATTTTCCATTAATAGATCTGATAGGATATATGTGTAAGACTACCTAAGAATTAAAAAATAAATATTTAACCTCCAATATTTCGCTAGTAAATATATATATATATATATTCCCACCTTCAAAAATATTTTTATGAAGAATTATGTATGATTTTTTTTCAGTCTGAAAGGAAATTGATTGTGCTTGGATTTCAGCGTGGTTTATTTTAAGGTTCTTGCAAGGTCTAACAATTATTCATGGTTGTACCAGTGGCACATGTGCCTTTTTCTTTATTCTCTCTTGTGCCCATGGTCTTTATTTGGAATAAAAGATCTCAGATAGTGGATTCATTCATTGTGAAGGATCATAAGACACGTCAGCCAAATAATTTTATTATTTCTATTATAAATAGTGTAAAGGGTCTTCAAAAGAAAATTATCAATCATGCTTGGATTTGCACAGACGCAAATGGGGGATGTTGTCCTCTTAAGTATACAAAATGAAGATAGAAATATACTTATTTTTTAGTCTTTTGTGGGTTTTTGCTTTTTTTCTCGAATAACCTACAAAAATCCGAATAAAAGACGTATTTATGTGTTGGTAGGTATATGAATATTCTTTTTTCATAAAATAATATCTCGCATGACCTCCTACTATGCCATGATGCTTCTATACATATTTAAAAATATATATATAAGAATACTAATAAAAATAAGAATAATAAAAAACACTCCCCCATTTAGTAATAATATATTCAGAACGCCAAAGAATTCCTTCAGTGCTATAAATAATATCTAATAACCACCACAACCTATTGGTCCTTAGTCGACATGTGTGTCCAAGGTAAGCACACAACCGTCGGATCTTTAAGTCAGCCCCATTCAGTTTTTCATGGATATTGATTGGTCCATTTGCATAAACACCCAAGCATACATATATTTTGAATATTTAAGAGAGCCTTTGAGGAACCGCGAGTTCACCAAAGTGCATCGTCTTCTTGTCAAGTAAATCAAAACATTGGGCCCTAAGAGGTTATTTGAATTTGTCATGATGAGAAACAAATGTTTGTTTAAGGTTGAATGATATATTTACAAAGGGATGCCCCTTGACCAAGCCTTACATTGTTTAGAATCTATGATTCAAAATATGGTTCATGGATGTATTTATGGATTATGTGGTCACATGATGAAGTTCAGTGGGTTTAAAACGTATATAGAGACACAAACGTCAAAGGCAATCAATATTTAGGGAGTGCAATAGCTGTGTGCGTTAAGACGTGTTGAACTCTCATTGATGCGCCCCGCAGGTTCGAATCCCAAAAGGGGATGGTCTTTTTTGGTCTACCTCATTGATAAGATCCTAGGTTCGATAGACTAATATAATGCTAAAATGTTTTTTATATCCTGTCGGATGCAATTTTATCGAACCATATAGGCAATAATAATAATATTTTATCATTTTTGGCCAATGGGAATATCTTGGGAAAATATAAGAGTAAGGGAAAACACAAGACTAGACTCTCAATGTGTTAGATTCTCATAATTTAATGTACAGGTTCGATGCCCGATAGGGTAAGTCCAATACAGAGGAACCTTGTTGAAAATATCCTAGGTTTTATTTACAAAAATAATTGCTATAATGCATATTCAAATTTTACATAGATGTAATTCGGTCAACACATACAGTAAAAAAAAACTAAATGATGAGCTATATGCATACATTCAAGAATAAACCTGCACTGCTTCTTCTACAAGACATATTTTAATTAACATTTTTCCTACTCCATGTACCGGCATGTGACTTAATATAAAATCGAGGCTAACATAATTCATGAAGCTATAATTCTATGTATGAGTAAATTAATTCAATTGTCTAGCTGTAATTTATTAGACTAGAGAGAAGAAGAAGAAAATAATATTCGCAGCAACCCGAAAAATCCCATCAAAATGCATCGAGATGCATTTAACTCTATGAATGTATTTGGAATTAGATTTGCACCCCTACATGCGACCCTCTTTTAAAATATTAAAAAAACATCAAGTCCTTTGGAGTTGATTCCAACTTACTCCCACAATGACTCTTGGGGTCCAATTTATTTGCTAAGAGAAGTCTCCCCTTTTAGAAGAAGGAGAGAAGGCTGGCTAATTCATTAGTCATTAGACTTGAAATTAAACGAGGAAGAAGGTGAATGTGAATTTTAAATGACTTTGGACAGAAGGGAATACAAAAATATTTTTTTTTATTTTGAAACACTGTACAACAAATTATTCAAAGAGCCATTAAAAGTTGACTTTTGTAAGTATGCTGGTATTAAACTATGGTATAAAATGGGAACATCCTACAGCTGATCCAAACATTGGTGCAAAACCGAAGTGATAGTATATCATATACATAAAACTCATGTTAAGGTAAATAGGGTTTTTATGTTACAAGATAAACAAAAAGTATGAATATACACATAAAAAGTCGTTAAGAAGAAAATTCTTAAATACAAATCGTGCACACTTTCGACTTTTTAAACATCCCCTCATATTTCCGAAAAAATGAAAACCACAATCAAATGGTTTTATAGGATTTATTTATTAACTACTTGAGCAACTAAATTTCGAAATGGTCACCACCAGCATTAATCATGGCAGTGATCCTGGGCCTGAAGCTGGAGCAGACCTTGCTGATGAAGGCCACGGACATGTTGGCCCACTCCTCATTGACGGTGGCCTTCATGGCTTCCACACTTGGGTGAGGTTTGGCACAGACCTTCCTCTCCAGATTGCCCTAGATACCATAGTCCAATGGTGAGCAATCTGGAGAAGAAGGGGGCCACATTGACCAAGGCCAGAATGCTGGTAAATTCTCCTGGCACCAGTTTTTTTTTTGGCCTTATGCCCTGGGGCAGAGTCCTGCTGCCAAACATAATTACCTTTAGGGTAAGTTCTGTCAAGCCATGGTTTTACCACCGTCTTCATCACCTCCAAGTACTCCTCCATGCCAACCTTTAATCCCTTGGGAACCAATAAGGGGCATGGCCTTTCCATCGCTTGTCACTACGCCCAACATCATGGCTCCAGCTGGGTGCTTGGTCCTGTTGATAGGGGGGACATCGTGGGGGCTCAGAGCAAGGTAGCGGTCGTTCTGAGCATTCCGGCCTTGATCAACGACCCAGAACTTCTCGTCGCTAAAAACACGCACCACACCTGGATTTTTCTTCATCCAACTTAAGATTTTGAGTCCTTTTTCCACTCTTGTGGCCTTGGTTTTGGTTCTGAGGAGGTGGTGATGTCTCCTGACATAGCTATGAAGGCCTAGGACCTTGGTAGCAGCTTGGATTGTTGTCTTGGGCAGTCCAACGGCCTTGCCAAGCGTCCTTTTGTAGATCTCCGGATTCTCTTCGATTTTGGACTTGATCCTTGTCAAAGTGGGTTCATCCAGCTTCTTATTATGCCCACCACATCCAGTCTTCCTCTCCAGTCCCTCCCCACTTGACAAAAGGGCCTTGACCTTGTAAACAAGGCGTCTTGAGCAGCCTTCCTTGTTCACGATGACTGACACCGGCAAATTCGTCTCCAAGAGAGCAGCAATCCTGATCCGTTGTGCCTCCATATTTCCGGAACAAGAGAAGATAGAGAGAAGCTCTATAAACAAATTTTGTTTACTTTTTTCTTTTCTATTTGCTACAATCAAAAACAGCGGAACTTTTAAGAAAAAATATTGTAAAAAATAGAAAACCTCTCTGATGCAGTAAAAATTGAAGTGGTTCTGACCTTTTTTAATTCAGTGGCCTTATAATTCATGCTGAAACTTTCAAATAGGTGCAATCACTTTATAATGGAATCATCTGATAATTCTAAGAAGCTTTACATAATTGTTCAATTAGTTTCAGAAATAATCAACCTTACCTTTTTTGCCATACTAAAAATCAAGGTCGAATCTGACCTTACCTGTGCGGCAAACAAAAGGTCGTCATAAAAAATGTCACTAACACATTTGAAAGACAATGTCCTAATGCACAATTAGGTTAAAATAATATTACTGTGGTCCCATTCGTTTAGGCTACAACTGTAAATATCAGACTTTAGGTCATTTGTGCACGATTTGCGCGTACACCCTGTAAATTAACTCATCCAAAGACACTTAACTGCTAACATAGGTTAAATTGATTAGCATAACTTGACTCAGAATCATTCATTTTATTACATTGTGACCGTGTAAATATGTCTGCCAGATATATGATTCATTCTATGGGCAATAAATATTGGTAATTTTTTCTGACATTTGCTTACACAATTAAAGCTATAAGCAGTATCAATATTATGTGGCCGAAGGGATTATTAAACCTATAAAAGTTTATCAAATTACAGATCCAAATATCATGAAGAATGCACATTGTACCCATTCCATTTGTTATACACAGCTGAATTTCTGGATTGCAGAGCATCAGCCAACCTCATCTGCCCTTTTCTGTGCAGAAATTTGACGACCTAACAGATAAAATAAAAGCACTTTTGTTCAAAAATGGTTGAGCGTCTTTAGTATCCAATTAACTATGTTATTATTGATAAAATTGAATTGGTATTTGATTTGAATCTGCGAGTTATGGTTTTCTTTTGTATGGATTTTTTTGAAAGTCTATTGAAATTGTGACCCATAAAATAGACCTGTAGTGACTTTATATGATAATCTCTTTATTTATTCTTGTAAATAGTCCCAGCTCTGTATCAGATAAATAGGTGGAACAAAGAATTCACGGTGAAACATTTTACTAATCCTTATTTCTTTTCAGGAAACCCAAAACCATGTATCGGATCGAATACAAAAAAAGGATCTAACCCAAAATTAAAATTTAGAAATTAATGAATCGCTTTGAAAAATATGGTATCATTAAGAGTCTCAATGAAACCAATGTGAACCTTCCAAACCACTCGGAATGTCTTTAAAAACCCTTAAAAATATGGAGAACTATACTCCGAGGTACGGGACACCAATTCAAAATCAGACTTTTAATTTATCTCTCAGCTTTGAAGTTCCCTTTTGGCCTATTTTTTAGAAGTTTTGAGTTCTATTATGAATTGTTAAGTCCTAATATCGTTCTCATGTACTACTCTTCAAGTCAAAGGGACTGACTTTGTTTGAATACAGAGCGTGTCGGATCTTTCGTGTCGGTTCTTTCGATAAAAAGTTTGCTAGATTGGAATCGTATTTATTTTATAAATGAATTATTTAAATATATATTTCCTTTTCATCAAACTACATAAATCATGGTACTTGATCTCTCATGCTCCAAGTCAATTCCTACCTGCAATCATGTACGTATATACAGTTTTCTCTACCACATCCATTATCCATATTGATCAACAAGGCTCCATGGTCAAAGCCACAGGGGATGAAGAAAAAATAACAACAATTATATTTGTCCCTCGCCTTTCAATCACTCAATGTACACAGAGACAAACAACATCATATTTGAAGAAGTGAAAATATATCTTTTCATATAATATACTTACGCCGGATCAACGACCACTTTGGTCACAGTGGTTGGATTCAATTTATTCTCTATTCAATGATCCACGAGCATTCCGGTCAAATCATACATTATGTGAAAAAGGTAATGGTCATATATAAGACTGATAATGTGGTCCTAGGTTCGATATACTAACCTCTATGCTATAATGCGTATTTATATCTAAATTATATCGAATTATATCGAAACAAATATGCGGAAAAAACGATTGTGGAGGGTGTTATAGTATGACATTTCTTTTATTTAAATCTATGACTGCCTCTCAGATTATACATGGAATATATTTAAAAAGGATGAATACAAAGTAGTAAGGTCAGCAAGTCAAAGAAATCATTTGATTTTTCTCGTGTCAAACGTCCTATTGGTCTCTTTACCTAAAAAATAGTTTTGTCAACGCCCTCTTTGGATATGTAATTTAGTCCAATCTAATATACTTTACACAACTTCTGGTTTATAGCATTACTAAAATCTATAGTATCATTGAATTGGTTCATAACTTGATAAGGATTTGATTGCATTTATTCTATAGATTAGGTGGTATTAAAATAATGGTTCATAAGTTTTAGCAAGATATATGAATGATTCTTATTATCATAATGTTTTTAAAATGATTTATGAAATAGATGACATACTTAAAATATAATTGTTAATAGATATTTTTTGTTGAAAGTTTAATATATATTATGATTGATGCAAATTGGGGTATGAATAATTTTGATATCATTTTCATTGTTATATTTTTAATTTGCCTATCTTTTCTTATTAATTGAGATAACATTTCACAATATTATTATTTAATTAAGCTCTTATATATATATCAAATACAGAATTAAAAAAAAAACTACAGTTCCAATTGAAATAAATAAATATTTTTCACCTTATCTTCAACTAAACTTTCTCCCATTTTTTTAAAACATAAAATTCAAATAAAGTTATATTTCAGATTTATTTGCTCATAAAAGTTACCTATAATCCATATTTAGTTTTTATTTGATTGAATTGAGATTAGCAAGCTAAACATTTTCTTTTCATTTCAGAGATTATGGATATTACAACCGTAGACTTGGAGATATCACAGTATCAGCTGATATATAAGTATATTTTGATCATCACATAAACAAATCACAATATTAACTTTATGGAACTAAAAACCATTCATCCAGTACAATTTTGGATAAACATTAAGTGTGAAAGCAAATTAAAACAAAAAAAAGTTAATGAATTATCTTTCCATAATTCAATGTCATAAAGGACAAATAGAAAAAAAATATTTTTTTACAGAATGCAAAAAAATTGAGTTTTAATCACATCTAATTTGAACTATTTTGATGCATTGTCAGTTAATTATATCATAAAAAGTTTTTTATACAAATTGTTTTTCATGATGGTAAATAAATACATGAATAAAAATGATCAAAAGTATGCGTAGAATCGATTAAAAGTACATCATTATACAAAAGTGAAGTAAGTCCTATCTATTTATTGATCATATTGTTTAAGAAATAATTTATGATCCTCCAAATGTAATAATTTTAAGACACATTGATTGATGTGACAATTTTCACGAGTTTCAAAACTTAAACATTCATTATTCACTTTTTAAGATTTATATTATTATTATTTACAAACAAATTACCTGATCTTTTAATACAATAGTTTATAAAAGTCTTGTAATGATAGTTTGCTTGTTGATTTGGCGACACCTGTCTTAATTACTCCTGTTAAATTACTGCATGTATCTAGGGCACTGGCCGAAGCTTGTGTGTACGGACAAGTTAATTTCTGATAGACAGTGTTTTGATTTAGTCTTATACATATGACTGTATTAGTTTTAATAGAGAAGCATGCAAGAATCTCACAAGGAATGGACACTTACCAACCGTGAAGCGTGTAGTTTTCAGAGTGTAACTAACATGACAACCTTGTCTCTTTGATATACAATATTTCATTATAAACATTTAAAAATGTATATTATGTGTCCAATAATTAATTAGTTTGTTTTCGTAAGTATAAATTCATTTGGCCGGCTGATTTGACTCTCAAATATACCCATCATTTTTGCTTTAAATGCGTATCAAAGAACAAGATTTGGTAGCTTCAGTATTGTTTCTTGCAATTAACAATTATCTAAGTCTTTTTAAGAAGATTGTACATGAAAAATATAATAATTTAGATTGCTTGTAATGTCTATATGGATTTGCTATTTTAAGTTTGGTTTTTGGGTATATTTAAAAATATATGTATCGTCATATAACCTAATAGTTTAAAAAATTAACAAAATATGCCAAAAAATTATTTAAAAAAGAAAAACATTTTGAACATAATAGTTCAAATTGATATATATAAAATGACAGGACAAATTTTTGAATTCTATATGCTAATATAATCCAGCATAGAAGCTTATTAATTTCGCATCAGTACATTTTTTTTAACCACAAGTGCAGTACAAAGTGTTTTGACAGCAGTTTTGGGTTTCGATGATTCTAAAATTTAAACCAATTATAAATAAATTTTTAATATTGAAAATGAAAAATTTATAATTCAATATCATTTGTCCTGATACATAAAAATAATCTTTTATTACTTTTTACTTTTTTTTTTTTCGTTTGTCATGTAAATAAAATAAATAAATACAAAACCAAAAGCCATGGCTTAATAAAAACATTTAAAATTAATCTCTTTACTCAGAGGTAGAATGCATATGATAAATAACACTTACCATCAGGTAAAAACTAAAGAGTCAAACATATTTCTGTTAAGCAAATATTGTATTAGCAATTTCAAAATCGAAATTAATATAAATTATAATTATCCATGAGATAAAACTAATGCATTATTATTTAATTTGTTTTTATCAATGCCTGGTGCTGGGAGGCGGGCTTGGTGAATATTTGATGATCCTTCCGAACGCGGTCCCTATTTTTCCTTTGTGAAGCAAGGAATATTCAGCGATTTATTTATTAGTTTATGTAGATAATTTTCAAACTGTTCAATAGAAAATTTTCTTGTCTTCTGGTAATTCCTTTAAACCTATTCTTAGAAAATCAATAAAAAACCTCGTACTTTTTTATTTATTGGCCTTAACCACCACACATGCAAGTATTCCCAACTCTCCTCCTTCTGACACCCTTGAGTGACCAAACTAATGAAGGCTTTGTGGTCATATTAATATCGCTAATGGAGACGCATGGCTGCTGTACAGACTTGTATTTTATACATCACATAAATATAGATATTTGCAAAAACAGTCACAGTATCTGCAATGCTGTTCCGCTTGGAACTCTTTCTCTGCATTTTTGTATATTACTTGATACATGCTTGGACGTATGATAGTGCTGCCATTAGGTTGGCTATTTTATGAAGACCTCATTATACACTTGGTCAATCATTTGTGGTAGACGGGACTGCTTATTCGAGCGTAGGCATTTAGTTGGACACATAAAATAGATATAGAGTTTCAACTTTTTGGCTTTTTAAATTTGATTTTAATTTTTAATATTGTTTTTAAAATATCAATAACACATGTTAATTTTATAAGTTCATAATTTACATTACATTAGATTTTATTTAAAATCATAATTCCTTATTCACTGACAAAAAAAATATTGCAGCTTGCATAGAATACTAATTCAGTACATACTCCTGGAGCCCTAAAATATTTTCATTATTTACCTTTATTGTTGATTCTTCCAGTAATGAAAGATAAAAATGCATCTGTATACTACGGATTATCTCTTGCAATATGAAATGTATCCTGATTAATTGTATTTTGGGACGGATATTTGAATAAATAATATATAATACAAATAATCTCAGAGCTGTTATATTCCTGCAAGCTACACACATCATCAGCTCACGTCATGCGTTGAAATTATCTTTCTAAAGAAAGTGGGCTTGACAGTCTGAGATAGCTGTCGTGGTCACACAATCTGTTGTAATCTATGGCATGTATGGTTATATGCCTCACAAAACACTACACTCAAGCAAATCATTGAGATAAAAACCAAGCATTAAACAATATCTCAGAGTGGAGATATGTATCTCTAAAGGAAAGCAAATAAATGGGTGGGGAAGAGGTGGGATGGTAAGTTTTTTTTGTTTAATTTTGTTGATGGCTTGATTTCCTTATATGTATAACCCTTGTGATTGGTCAAAAATAATGTTGTTGTTTGTGGAAGAGTGTACACAAAATGCCTTTAATTAAGAATACTTCAATTCAAAAATTAAATGGATTCATGGTAATGAAGGGACACTCAAAATCAACAAAGTACAATAGGTTTTGTTCCTTAACATTTTTTTGGTTCAAAATATGACCTTTTAAATTTGTTGATGAATCTCAATATTTATTAAGTTGTAAGCACTTCTACTTTTCATTTGTGTTTAGGTGTTCTTTATATGCTAATCAAGATGTGATTGTTGTTATTTTTAGTGGCAATAGTTTCATAGCAAACACTTAAAACACAAAAACACTTCTAAGAAACTGCACTGTTTTAGAGCTCTTGAATTGTATTGATTTTATGTTTGCTAGTCACCATATACATAAATATAAGTGAGAACTCTAAAAAATATCTTATATCTCCATAAAGTATGAAAAACAAAACAAAGTTCCTTTAATTATTTCAAGTATCTTTAATTCAACTGTCTATCAAGATTTCTTTCTATTTATTTTGTTAATATAATGCATATATATATAGGTGTATATATATATATATTATATATATACAAACTTAAGCGATAAATGAAACATATGAAATGATATATAGTTAATTCGATTATAAATCTATTAACTTTTTTCTTTTATTTGACATCCATATAAAAGGGGTTAATTTTTATAATGTCAATTAAAGGATTTCTCGCATGAGTAAATAATTCTTTTGCAACGTTTGAAAATCATATTTAAAAACTTTTCAGTAAAGTTTATTTTTTAAACTTTTTATTTTTTGCTTTTTTGCTTCATATGCTTTAATTAAAATATTATGTTGATATAAATTGTATTGATTTTTATGCATGTGAAGAGGATACTTGAATTGTACTATATTTGATCAAAAATGATTGTATGGGTCAATTGGTAATTCAGTATCTGACTTCAATATGATGTTTCCAGGGGATTGAAAGGATTCGGAGATTTATGTCTTTATCGAGAAAAAATATTGACTCAAATGTAAAGTTTGTATGGATAAAATAACCCAGAAGTAGCTTCTCTCACTTCCATTCTTCACTACTACATTAAAGTTGAACAACTCTAAAAAAGTATGATTTTACATATGTGTCTAACTACTGAAATGAGATTACAATTGATATAATTAAGAATATTAATTTATTACAATATTTTATGTTTAATGAATCAAAATGAGGTATTGGTAAATATGAACTGTTCCTTGTCAAAATATTTACTTAGCTATAAAACATTAACTTCAGGTAGACTCCGTACTCCGGACTTAAATTGTACATTTTTTCAAAAAAGCTCACAAACAAATATATGCCAAAAACCATTATTTCTCATGAATATCTTATATTTCTACAAATAAAAAATAAAAGTATAACTCAAATAGGAATATTTTTGAAAGTATTAAAGTACTTTGTGATATTTTCTTATATATACTTAAAAATAGTAATTTTATAATGATTGAATTCATATACATGTATAAAGTAATATTAACTATTTTCTTTCTATATATCAAAAACTCAGGGATTGTAAGCTTTGAAAGATTTTTTTGCATGTCGTTGCTGGAGGGAAAAAAGTGTCTTATGAACAAAAAATATCCTTGTTCATAAATTATACACATTATTTTAATATGGTGCTTTCATATCTATCGGCGTTTAATATATCTAAAATATTATAATGTTTTTTTCATTAACTACATTTCTTTTTTATCTACAATATATGGAGAAGTATTTTTTTTTGTATCCCATTTGTGTATTTACCTTTTTTCATAGTACAAACTTTTCGATGACAAAATCAAAGAACCAAAGTAAAACATACTAAATATTCTACATTCTGTCAACAGTTATAGACTTACTGTAAAGATAAAAAACTTTATAAATATATACTTCCTTCGTTTAAAAATATATTTCTAGCCCAAGAAGCTCAATTAATATACTTTTGCAAACTTATAAAGCTTTCTTTTGATATATAAGTATATATTACCCCCACTCACTTCATTCGAGGACGACTTACTTATATATATATATTTATAGTATAACCATACCATAAAAACTAAAGCATGTTACATCATGAACATAATATGTATATTAGTGGGTATCAAGGAAGAACGAGTTTAAGATACCAAACATATAAGACCGGCAAATGTGGTATCTGGGGAATGAAAAGATATATGAAAATGAATGAATAATTTTACTTGTCAACTATCTTTCAATTAAGAGTCCATCATCATATGACTACCGAAACTCCTAAAAAATAGCTACTTTTATGTCTAAAATTTATACTTTTTTCATTATAGAAGATAATTATTAAATTGCGATAAAAATACTTTTTTAATATATAAAAAAACGATACTCCATTGGTTTATTATTATATCAATATTTTTCAAAGATTTTAATCTTATTTCTTGGAGAATACAATTGTTAAGTATTCAGCGAACCAAAATAGAGGATTCCATATGAAACATGTTTTGGAAGTCCATATATTAGGCTCATTCATAACCAATAAAAAACAATATTACTTATATAATTTGAACTTCGTTCAACACTCGACGTTCTTTAATTTAAAAAATATAAATACACATTTATCCATATTTTATCAAAATATGTTTGAAACAATATTGGTGGCTGCATTTAATGACTATTGAATACATGCATATTAATGCATGATACTCACTAGTGTATGAATATATATTAAAATACATTTTAAGGCAACTAACTAAGGCATAACTTCATATTACTGCATTGATGATATCATTCCTTAGGGCCTCTTAATACTCTAATATCATTTTATGTTCTATCCTTTCCCTAAGTACTAAAGTTCTTATATATAAAATATTTATCTTGATACCAGATCCATACTACTGCAGGTAATAGTTAACGCGTGATAAGGTTCTTTTTAGTTTTAAATTAATATAATTTATAAAATCCCTTGAAAGTCATGGTTCTGTTTAGAATGTGATACATTTTTGAGAACTCTATCTAACTGGTGAGAAAATTAAAATGTAGAAAGCAAACGTATTTAAAAAATTTAAAAACATCAACATGAGTACCCTCTTTTTCTTTTTCCTTCTTGAAACTATAAAAGAACCATAGTAGGAGCCGTTATTTAAAAAATGGTTGGTGCGTCAGCACTTATGTTCATTTATTGGCACTAAATATTATTTGACGAAAATTTGAAAAAATAATAAAGTCATAAAATGACCATAGCTAAATTTTTCTAAATAAGTAATAACAAAAAAGTTTAGCTTCATAACGAAAGCTTTGAACGCAATTTGGGGGGGGGGGGTAAGGGGGGGGGGTCAAACCAAAATCCATTTTTCTACGTTTTTTTAGTTTCTTATGACGCAACTTTCGCGGGGGATAAATTTTGATATCTTAATATTAGGTTTCTATAATACCCCCTAATGCTCACATATCTCTTTATACATATCGAATCTTTTTTTTTGCCTATATGGTTCGATAGAATTACATACATCCAATAGGCTATAATAAGCATTATAGCATTAAAATTAGTCTATCGAACCTAGGATCATATCAATGAGGTAGACCAAAATGACCATCCCCTCTCGGGATTCGAACATGCGCCCCCAACATTGAAAGTTGAACACGCCTTAACACGCACGGCTATCGAGCTCCCTTAGCATATATTTATTTTAGTTGTGACATTTTATGGATTTTTTGTTACAATTGAGTAATTTATGATATGTCTTAAGGCTGTGGTTTGTACTTTTAATAAATAATCTCACATTTTCATATATTATAATTAATTATTCGCTAATAAATGAATTTCTTTTCCTTATTATTAATGATATTAATCCAATGTAGTCAGTTTTCTCTGCACTATGTACAATACATGTAGACCATATCTGTACATAAATTTTCCTCTTCGCCATTCAACATGCAGAGTTAATTGCTACTGCAAAAATGCAGTTTTGTGGTTCCTAGCCTTTTTTAATACTTCTATTCAAGCATGTTGAATGAAAAAAGAAGGAGGGGGGGGGGGGGAGAAGAATAAGTTCATAACCTTTATGATGACTCTACCTCAAAGAGGACCTTTTTTCAATTTTGAATAATAGTAAGTTGAAAAAAATAATAATACATCATCTTTAAAAACAGAGTCAATGAGTTTTCCTTCATGTCAAAATATGCATATTGATGTGAAGACCTTTGCATAAAACCACGAAACGTACATATGTGATCCGTCAATATAAAGAATATATACAATTAGGATGAGATTAGTTCATATTTGGATATTATTTTAAGAAACCTCTATCGTTTTTGGTGTGTAGTCAAGACATACTTGATGAAAATATATTTTCACAGTATATTAATCTATTTACTGTGGCGTTAAAATAAAACCTTTATAAGTCACATAGTTATTTGTATTTTTTATTGCATTTTATTTCTTTTGTATAAGCAATAAATACATTTGATAACATTAATATGTATTTTTTATTAATTAAGTGCAGGAATATTTCCAGTTTGTCACCTCAAATATATTATTATATATCATTGATCAAGATACCATTTTTGGGAAACGAGCTTAGACGACAAAAATGCCCGATAGTTTTTCCCATAGTTTTCGATTGCTCATGAAAAAATTGTTCAGATAGTAGTATTAAAACTGAAGGATATGAAGTTTAAAAAGTTAAAGATTTGTTTCAATTCAATGATATTATAAGCTATTGAATGAGAAGTGTATTTTAAAGTTTATTTAAAGGTTTAATTATAAACTTATTACACATTAACATTATTTTATATGATGTATATATTATTACATCAAAAACATCATTTTTTTAAATAGATATACCTATAAATTATTACCAATTTAAATACCAAAGGAGCTTCAAAAAGCCTCTGAAATATAAAAGAAAACTTTTTCTTTACATTATTTTCTCTCTTTTTTGTAGTTTGTACATTTATATTGGTTCTTTAGTTAATAAGTCACATCAATGATAATATCTATCTTTTCGTCAATGCAAAAAAGGATTAAAGACAAAAAAACGTTATTAGCACCTGCCAATACAAGGCAGAGAGTGGCCCGATGCAAAGATGAGGTAACGGAAATTCAATTTCACTCGGCAGTCAATCACCATTCCATTTTTCTTGACGCCGTCCATGGCACGCAAACAAACAAACAAAGAAGAAAAAAACTCATTATCAAAATAAAATGCTGTTGGCCCACTCAAACAACAACAACCAAAAAATGAGGGGGGAAATAACTTTGTTTAAGGACTAATATATAAAGTTATGTTAAAGAAAAATCTTCTCTGCGACAGAAAAACTTTATAATAATAACAAAATATATGAAGAGACCTTTATCATACTAACTATTGCATTTAGAAGGGGAACTATGTTAAAAAAGGGAGGGGGGGGGGGGGGAGAGGACTGTCCATGTCCTATTTATGACAAACTTGTCCATCACCTTTAAAGATACCATTTTATCAAAATATGCGTTTTGGTTTCATATGAGAAACACAGAGAGACGAAGGATAAGATAAAGGGATTTATTCATCATTATTTTGTATAATAAAGTACTAGACAGATAAATATGACGTATTTATTTTAGTTTTTTGATAAAATGGATTAAAAAACCGAATAATTATTTACTTTTAGTTAGATAAAAATCATTTATAACATAAAGTTACAGAAATAAAAAGTATTTTAGAATAAACTTTAATCATTTAGAGAAATTTGTATGTATATACACAAATAAACATTTTAGTTTCAAAATATATTTCCTGCACAAAAGTTAAAAGGCAAGAAATAAATGTCGTACAATATAAGCAATATAAAACACACATAGCACTATGGAGTTGATTTACAGCCCATTATAATAGATAATAGATAATTCATGATAAATCTGCAAAATTGTTAAAAAGTAAAATGAAAACTAGTATACAATCTTCAATTTTTTGGATGACGTTTCATAGGATCTTTTTACAGTTTCATGTGTTGATCAGAACAAAAATGCTTTATCGATCTTTCAAAAGGCTAGAATGGTTATGATTAAATAAATATCCCGCCTAAAAAATTGATATTTTTACAAATATTACAAGATTGGCAATATTATGTGACAATTGAAAAGTTAATGTTTTTACCATACCTTTAAATGATTTAATATTTAAGTCATAAATAAAATATATCCCATTTTTCCTCACACACCAAACTACCATAAGAAACCAGCAGGTCAAGCTCATCAAGTCTTTGAGCATTATCCCATGTACCCTAAAGTCAATACAAAAACTCTGCAATTCGTTTGCTTGGCTGAGGACCTCCCTCATACGTGGTACATTAACGCTAGTTGCTAAACTTATTTTAAAATTAGCTGCGATTGGACGACATCTTTTATTTTTCATTACCTTCGTTTGTTTTCTTTGTGCTTTTTACACTTAAGTATATATTTTTTAAATATTAAATTTGTATAGATTTTATTTTCACCTTATCCTTTATACCATAGCTATGAAAAAAACTAGGTGTTACATCTTATAAGGACGACCAAAATCAAAAAGATCACACTAACGCACAACTATACATTTTTACCTATGGCAATAAATAGTTTTGTTAGGCTATAAAAAATTTTGATCTTTCTAAAGATTAACATATTTAGACGACACGAATATCATACTAATAAAGACTATAAATTGAATCACATACATATTTATAATTTTTTATAGTATCGATGAAAAAACATGTTTGTATTCCTGTTTTTTAAAGATAAAAAATGAAATTAAAATAATCGAAATAGGAGACGTTATTTATTTTGTATCATTTTATTTGTAAGTATTAATCTCTCCTTCACATGGTATAAAAATGAATGTTTTATACTCAAGACTTTTTATCAGCTCTATAAAACCGTACATCAAATTGGCATTCCTAGAGATTTAGGAAGTGGTGGTTATGGTTATTGAGTTCCAGGCCCGCCCACCCACTGAGTGACATGGGCCCGATTTTTTTATGAATTGTGCTAACTGTGCCCCTCCATAACAAGTGTAGGGCCCCCCAACAGCCTGGTCCTGCTGCCAGGCCTGTGAGTTCACAAAGAACCTTGAATAAAAAAACAGCACAATTAAACTATTTTCATGTATAAAAAAAGGATAAATGAGACAAAAAATTAAATAATCCATTTCATTCAATGAACCGTTAATATTTGATTTTATTATCAAACAACACCATTATATTTGCCACTTCTTACTTTCTTAAGACTTAAGGCTTATGTATTTTATGTTCAATTATTTAGACGTCTTTATAATCTATGTACATAAACTTGTAGGTCCCCGAACTTCACGATGTTTATCACATGATTCATGACCCAAAGACCCATAAACACATAATAAAGGCGGCATTGTCCTCTTAATAGCGGGGGTAGCTCTTGACATTACAAGCAATAAACATACCTAAGAGCTTATAAAAAGTTTATTTTCTTTATGTTTCTACAAGTAATTATTTTTGTTATTCCTATTTAGCTTTCATCTATGTAGATATATAATATACCATGTAAAATATAATGGATGTAGGACTTTGTAGGCTCAGGCCTCTCTGAGTAGGCCGTACGCCCCCATTCTTTAAATTGAATGATACCTCCATTAAAGACTTAAAAGAACACCGTACCTCAAAGAGCATATTGATTGACGGGCGGCTACAAATATGGCCGATGAATAAATATTAGTAAAAAAATCAATTCTAAGCCGCTTTTTTATTAAATTAAAACTTTTGGAATTAATCTAAAATTATTTTTTGGTAACTTAGTTATAAATGTATATATATTTATCTATAAGTATTACATATATATAGGCCCGAATTATATTTGCTAATCAGTTAGAGAAAATCTGTTTCTAAGTGTGAATTAATAAAAAGACTTGCAGCACTCAACTAATCAAGTGCCATATAAGAACCAAAAACTCTTCACATGTCTACATATTAATATCGTAAACCGTGGGAATTCATGGGTTTGATGGGTATCGAGAGTACCAAACGACACCACGTAAAACATATAAGTAGAATACCCCGTTTCCCCTTTCCTTCATACTCTATATAAAACATTAGACCTATACCTTGCTCAAGGATCTCCATTAAAGCCCTATATCCTTTCCCTAAAAAACAATGATCCTACATGACTTTATGACTTTTAGTTTCTTACTTGAGAGGCTCTCTCTTTCTTTCGTCCTCCCTTTACGTGAAGATCTCTCATGAATCTGTAAGGGGACTCTAGAGAGGCGCCATCTCTTATTGACTTTAAAAGCTCTTTTAACTCCTTATCCCAACATTGCGTAGTTTTTTTTGCGTGCAGGTTTACCCGCTTTTTCCGAGGTTGCCCCTATAGCGTCCTCCGCTTCCTTTGAGAACCTCCGAGGTTGAATAGGGAAGGAAGG
>CP045894.1:14149717-14276499 GCA_013387185.1 Caligus rogercresseyi
AAAAATAGAAATTAAATTTGGTGAAAACTGTAGAACATATATATGAAAATGAAGTATATTCGCTAAAATTAAATTACATACCCACAAATATAAAAGTTTCTTTTTCAGCTGATTTTTTTCATTTATGTTTTAAGTTATAATATTATGTTATTCTTTTTGGCTTATCGTTCTGTGATGTTCTTTTTGTGAAATTGTTTGTTAAAGATATATGACTTTTGAAAAGATATTTTACAACACATTGGATACTATGCGGCTTTCCTAATAAGATTAGTAAAATGTTTACTCTGATTATTTTACATATAAAACTCCGTTTGTGATAAAAAATTTAAAATATATATTTTTCATTTTAAGAGTAGTCTGAATGTTCAGCCCTTAACCAATTAAATTGTTTCAGATATAGATAATTATGCAATACATGTACTTCAAATGAGTTTTGATCTATTGCATAAATACCCTAAGAAGCTTCTTATTATAATTAGAAGCCTAAAGTGTAAAAAGACGTCACTGAAAAACTTTTTATATGTTTTAATTCTACTTTTATTTAAAAGCAACGTTTCCCAGTTTCTCTTTTTAAATATACTCTTCGAACTCAAATATTAAGTCAAGTAAAGCATCATATAGCTTATTTGTTCATATTTATGATTAACATCGCTTACCATTCATTTTTGTAAATTATCAAATTATCGGAACCATGGAATGAAATAATGTATTTTACGATCAACTTTGAAAATCATGCACCTCATATGTATGGGCAAATAAGGTACAAAAAAAAATTAACGTCCTACTTATGAAAAAATATATTTATGCGAAAAGAATAGACCACCAATAATCTATTGGAAACGTGAGATAGAATTTAAAAACAATGGTTTATTGGAACAGTATTTCCCCCTGTTTTACAAAAACTAGGCATAGAGTAGTTATGGACAAATGTAATGTCCTGTTTTTGACGAGTTGAAAAAGGATCACAGGAATGAAGGTATCACAGTGGTACGTGGAAAAAAGTTGAAGCCACAAAAATGTTTACCTAAAATAAAACGTTGTTTTTATATTATTTACGTATTGATACTACCTCTATAATTTATATACTAAATATGTTTATTGCTTTAAATCAATACTAAATATTTGTTTTTAAATGCTCCTAATACAATATAAAACAATCAAAATTAAAAATACACATAATTGTTTTACTAATTTTATAATAGTTTTAATTTTCAAAGATTGTTATTTGTCTATGGGTGCCCATACCTATATCTCCTTGAAAAGTATTGTTAAGACTTTAATTGATACAAAACAACAATTAGTTTATCGGTTGATTGCCATTGATCGACTTGAGTCGGAATTATTTTGAACCAAACTTTTTTCTGGTGGGAACCTAAGTGAAATAAGCATTTCATTTACTTTGTTCGGTAAACGCATTGTAAAGAAAGATATTACTTTTTATCAACGTATCAAGGACTTAATTGAATCTGAAACAACAGCTTTAAGAACTTTTTTATTGCTCAAAAGATAACTAATTGGTGAACCTCTTATTTACAGATCATATGTAAGTTACATTTTTTAACAAGACAAGATTGTTTATAAATAAGAATGCCACATCAATTATTTTTACACTGACATTTTAAATAGAGTGTGGAAGGCCTTCGCACGAACAAGATGGTATAATAACCACACCAGCCTAATGTTAATGACTAACGTTTCTGTATAGAAAGCCAGGATTATAGGGTGTACAAGATAAATTGGAACTATTTTAAACTTCAACCAGCTTGATAAAAAGGGCATTTGGAGTGTATTTGACAATATGGAAAGTTATACATGGTATTAAACAAGACATTTATTCAATATGCCCTCCCTCAGCAGCCACCATCTTCTCCATCCTGCCCCTGAAAGACTTGCATGCCCTAATGACTTCCGCGGGATCGACAGCATTCCACTCCCTCGTAATGGAGTTCTTCAGGGCCTCGATGCTGTTGTGGCTGACCTTGCACACCTCCCTCTCCAACTTCCCCTACCAGTAGTAGTCACACGGATTGAGGTCGGGCGAGTTGGAGGGCCAGGTGTTCCGATCCCAGAATGTGATGCCGTGAGAGTTGAAGAGATTGGTGGTCCTGAGGGCGATGTGTGCGGGTGCTGAGTCTTGTTGGAAGATGAACTCCCTCCCAGCGGCCTTATCCTTCATCCAGGGGATGACAACCTCCTCCATGACTTCGCAATACCTCTCCGCGTTGACCCTTTCCTTGGGATTGAAGAAGAAGGGGGCATCACCTCACCGGTGCTGCAGATGACACCCAGGGTCATCACGGAGGCCGGGAACTTTGTGGTGAAGACCGCAGGGACCTCCTCTCTCTTCTTGGCAAGCCACCTGTCATTCTGAACGTTGTAGCTTCTATCGACAGTCCAGTTCTTCTCGTCGGAGAAGAAGATGATTCTTCCTCCATGGCTCTTCAGGCCATTGAGGAGACGCTTGCCGTTGGTGAGCCTGGTGGCCTTCATGGATGCTGTGAGGATGTGCTGCTTGGCCATTCGGTATGACCTATACCCGAGGTCCTCATTCACAGCCTTGGAGACCAGCTGCTTGCTCACTCCACGGTTCTTGGCCAACCTGGACAAGAAGTCCCCGGCGATGCCTTGATGGACTTCTCGAGGCCTGCAAGGAAGCGGGGGGTGCGGATCTTGTCACTTCTCATGTTATGGGCCTTGCGGCAGACCTTCCCCTCAGCCTCCCAGGCATTGAAGACCCGGTACACGGTGGTCTTGGGGTAGTTGAGCAGCTTGTAGATAGCAGCGGGCTTGTGTCCCGCGCAAGCCAATTCGAGGATGGCGTCCCTCCTTGCTTGTTCCATGATGGCTATTGTTTGTTGTCAAAAGAATTGTGGGGGAAGTTCTAGTGTATTGTTCACGCAACCTTTTATATTAGTATGATGAAACCCCAGATATCCACATTATGGATCTGGATGATGTTTAAAATAGTTCCAATTTACCATGTACACCCTGTATGCATGAAATGATCCTTGTTCAATACCAATTGTCATCAAAATGAGTTTATATAAAATTTTTAAAGTTAAGCATATGAACATTACGGTTGATAAATTTCTTCACAAGCTTCTATCAAGACGCGAGTCAAGGAATTATCTCTCTCCAGCTGTAAAAGCCTACTGGCAGAGCACTTAGCCACGGGGTATTTAATCAGGGAAGACGAACTGAGGGGATCTTGATATCTGGGGCAGTTCGGTATTCAGCCCTCAGCATCAAGATTCCATGGACGTCGGGAGCGCGGTGAAAGCTTGCTGGAGAGGTAGTAAAGTTCTACCCATCCTGCTTTGTAAATGCAACGAAGGACCTCAAATGCTTTTACGTTATTCCTGATTTTTTTTTAAATTTTTATCGTTTTTACTTTTTTGTTTGATCGTTTTATTGTACTTTTTTGTGAGATGTATTGCCGTTGTTTATTTTATTTTTGATATTAATGTGAGATGACTTTTTTGTGTAAATACTTTAAACCAAAATGTTTATTAATAAATGTCCTTATATGCAATTACACAAAATATCAATAAACTATAGACACGGTGAATATAGGACTTTTTCAGTTGGATATCTTATTGTAGTCCAAAAAGTTTGTGAGGATCATTTCCCACCACTATGATGTAATAATATATTTTAAAAGTAACATAGATATATAACTGTCTAGGACTCGTGGAAGGATGCCATTAACTTGCTGTCCTACAAGTCCTAATTTTACCCCGTTTTCAAAAACATGGTATTTTCGTACTTTTTATATAGTAAACTATTTAATTAAGTTCTTGTCTTAAATAGTATAAAAAATATAAGCTCAAATGTGTATTTACGGTTTTTGTCCTCATACATTTTATATTAAAGGTATTTTTTTCTTTCGTTATGCACAAAAACCAATAAAGGCCTCTACAAAAAGAGTGATAAATAACACTCCAGGGTGAAAACATTAATTTGATTACTTTTTCACTCGAAAAAAGTTACATGTGCAACAAATTATGACTCCTGATAGAACTTGAAAGAGGATTAAAATAGTAAGAAATAAGTTTTTTCTTTTTTTTTGCAATCCGCAGTCTCATAACTTGGACTTCATCTCTGCATGTCTCAGTCTCACTTTCCCCCTCTTACCTTTTGCACTTAATTAATTAGCGATAAATTCCTCTCACTGCCAGGCTTCTAAATGATTCTAAAAATAGTTGATCATAATCCTACCCTCATAAAAAGATATATTTTTTAATCATAGACTTTCCATTCTAAATACACAGTACAATTTACTTATCTATTCATGAGAAGGGGATTAAGTTTGTTATTTGAGAAACTGCGAACATGACCTAATGGACGAGAGAGAGAGAGTTCTTTTTTCTTCATAAATGTCATCAAGAATAGTCCAAACAACATTTTATCTCATTTTCCCTCCTCTTTCTGCCTCACTCACTCAAAAGTGAGATAAATGACACTTCATCAAGCAAAAAAAAAAATGCCTCAGACAATACTCAAGGTTCTCTCCTCTTCTTATTTATCACAAATATACAAATAGTTACATAAATATAAACAGCGGTTTTATCAGCTCTAACAAATATAAGAGCATTTTTTTCCATTCAATTATAATATTTTTAACGATTTCCTATATCAAAGGACAATTTACGATATCATATGCAAAATAAGAAATATTTAAAATGGTTTTTTTAGTAATGTATATTTTAGTGTTCATGAAACACTAGCTTAATAACCACTAAAATTTATTAACTATAATGTTTATGGATGTTTTTTATAAAAAAATAGCTAAAAGTGTTTTATGCATATATTTATATATATATTTGGTTAGTCAATAATGTTTCGAGAGTCATGCAAGGTTATATGTTGCGTGCCTTGCTTTGAGAGGGATGCTTGCCTGTCTCAGCTAAGGATAGGGATTTCGCAATGTTAATTGCAGCCCTCCACCCTCATTGGGGTCGAGTCCTGTCTCTGACAGTAGCCGCACTGATCGAGTCACCCATTATCAAGTCTGTGCCTTGCCAATAAATATGATATTTTTATAGCATAAAAGTGGTATCCTGAGCATTGAGACCCCATCAAGCAGATGGTTCGAACTCTTAAGTGAGCAGCGATCGTTAAAGGGTGATCTCTAAATGTATTAAAGTCCTATACTCCACTACCCAGAATCGCTAGAGGTAACAATGTTAAGTATTAGTTATGGTGATGTTAGTTTCTTCATGAGCTCCACCTTCTAGATAACTATGTAAATTCTCTAGAGATGAACTTAATATTTCTAGCATCGATTTACTATAATTTACACAAGGACATTGATACCGACAAACGCTTGATGTGTGCCAACCCGTAGAGGGTATGTATTGATATTCGGACCCACAAATCATGCGCCCTCCACAATGAAGCATATGAGTTATTGAGAAATACATGAAATTGTACCCTCAATGACTTTGTAACTTTTTTGTCCAGAGAGTGGAGTGATGAAAGGTATGTTTCTTGGTCTTCAAGTGAGTTAACATTCAATATCTTCTGAGTGAAGCCCCATGGTCTCATGTAAATCGGATGGAATGACTCGCAAGTTCTTCCTCCGTCCCTTTCACCTCACTTCTTAAAAAAAGAGTTCAATGATACACAATACACGCTCATATGTACAAATATATGTATACATTGGTCAACGTGACACAGATTGATAAGAGCGGCTATTAATAGATTTCCTCTTTCTTCGTCATACTGATAAGAACTAAGGTTGTTTTAGACGAAGGGTTCTCGTTTTTGTTGGACTGCAGAAAGGAGACTTAATATCAAACTCTACGGGAAAATGAGAGTTTCCACCTTATCATGCTGTAATATAGACGTATTGCATGAATATTAAAATATATATGTTTCGATGTTGAGCCTTGACAACGAATTAAAAAAAATATGATTTATTATACAAATATGCAATATAATGAATTTTATCCAATATCAATCAAATATACTTAAGCATTTATTTAACTTATTATTTTTTTAAATGCTTGAAATATGTACTTAAGAAATATTTATTTTACTAACACAATTGTTTCATTCACTGCGTTCCATTTACCATAATTATATTTTTTCACCTATAATATGTGTTTATGGCTGGAATGTTTTTTATAAAGTCTCTGTACGCTAAAAAGAGACAAAAAAAGCTAAAATCAAGTTAAAAAGTTTGAATATCAAGCACACACCTCAAATCTGTGTAATTATGTTATATATATCTTATACCTAACAATTGATTATAATTAATAATAAATTGTTCAACGTACTTAAATATATACAAACTATGGAATCAAAACTCCAAGTTACAGTTAATAAGTCGGTATAATGAGGAGTGAATGAGGATTTAAAGTAGCACAGAGGTTAAAATGACGTGAAACCCCTAAATATTCATAAAATCGCCATATCATTTTTTCAATATAAGTCAACTGTTTGAAGGCTTAATAAATAGGCATTAAACATTCATTCAAGCCTGTCTATCTAAATGAGTTCATCCTGTCCATGCTTTTTTCCTTGGCTTCGTCAGTCTTTCATTAACAGAAAAAAGTCTTTTGTTCTATATAACAATGGAATAAAAGGCTTCTTCAAAGAACAAGAAAAAAAACTCTGCATGCCAGTGTTTTATGAATCTGCGATTTGTTTGCACAATTACATTCATCGTGGAATACACACACACATAAAATAATCTCCCAAAAACATATATAATAATAACTAACTTACTTGTATACACAAACATTCCTTATCATTAACACATTGTGTCTACAAAAATTGTAAGTAAATATGTATAAAAAAACCTATATATACATAAACCGAAAAAACTTCATATCTTTTCCCTAAAAAGTATTTTTTCTATCTTTTTTTAAATTTATGTAATGTAACATATAAATTTATTTTTACTAACTTTGTTATATTTTTCAATTAAAATACTCGAGGACAGAGGTTTTTTTTGTTGTTGCTGAATATGTAATACATATAATGGTAAATTTACATGAGACTACTCTTTTGACTGACCTGGGGTTGCATGAGTATTTACAAATATACATTTTAATTTATTCAAGTAAACAATAATTAAAATATTATTGAATATTATATTCGTGACCAAGAAAGCAATTTGCTTTTTTAATAAATTATGACGGAATCAGCAAATATAAATGTGTATAAACTATGTAGATCTCATATCAAAAGTAATCTGCATTTTTCTGCATCTATTTGTATTAATATATATATATATATTATATATATATATATATTGAAAGCCTATTTATATATACACACACACACATATCTATATGTATATATATATAAGCAACGTACGTTTATGCGCGTTTCTTTTTTTCACATACGTATATTGTTCATATTATTTTTCGTCTTAAATAAGCTATAATTTCGCCCTTTTATAATCAAATCATGACTACATATAATATATATTGAGCTCATGGATGGTGTTAGGAGTCTTGCTCCCTTGTGAAGTCTTTCTTCCCCTCCGTATCAATAAAACGAGTGAAATTACATCGCATCCAAAGGTGCAAAGTGCATTTCTTTATGATTAATTTTTGAAGCCATAAAAAGGAGTTATATGTATATGTATATTTTTTTTCATACTCATGAGCATAGGGGCCATTTACTGCGTGGTGCTCTTCAAATGCATAAAATCATAAAAATGCAGGTTGAGGCGTGATCATATTTCTTTGAATTTTTAATGTCTATGTTCAGTGAGGTACAGAGCTATGTAGCCGAGGAGGTGGAAGGTATAGCAAAATTTCTTGGCAGAAGGGTTGCTTATTAGTATCCTTGAAATACGACTTCTTTATGTAATATTTGGTATATTCACTATCAAAACTGTATCACTAAAAAACACTGTCACTGAAAGAAAAAGAGAAAAAAAGAGATTTAAAAAAAAACCCACTGTCCAATGGTATTGACATTAAACCTCAACTCGAATAGGATATCTCCATTTCCCAACATTTAGGAACGTAAGAGTAATGAGATTAGAAAAATGTAAAAACATTACTCAGTACTATATCCCTATTTATATCGTTTAAGATACGGTCCACTGCTTCAAATATAGTTGCAGGCCCTTTACGTTCTTTCTTACTAAACTAATTTGTATTTTATTAATATTTTCAGGTTGTTTCAGTTAATCAAATATATTTTCGCAAATATGTTCAATATGTTAAAATTAGTAATACAAAATACATAAGTTTCAATCTACTACATCAGTTCTTCGATGACTTTCTTATTTTTTATTAGTTCTTATACCATCAAACATTCGTTCATAAAGATAAGGATCCTCTATATTTGTCTATGAAGAAGTACATTAACGTGCATTATTAAACCATATATATATATATATCCGACATGTTGATTTATCGTTCATTTGTTGTCGTTCGCAAACGACGAACGACAAAGTTTTGGTGCCAAAAAAAAAGACAAAGATTTTTAATTTTCATGGAACCAATTTTTTTCAGAAATTTATTTCTAAATATATATATATAATATACAATGACGTCCAATCCTAAGACCTAATTCGATGTTATTGCAATTTTTATTTAACGAATATCAGAGTGTTATACTTAGCCGATAAAATACATAAATACTCATATAAAGTGTTATTGGATGACGAACTGAGTGTGTATGTATATGCCACTGAAATAACTTAAACGTCATCCATCCCCACTCATAAATCCCCTGAATGATTTATTTTCCGTGAATACATTCATCATGAAAGCACAGTCACACACTCACACAAAAGATTATTTTTTTCATATATAGCCTAAATTCATATACAGACTTAATTTCAAATTGATTTTTAGGGTTATTGTATTCAAGAAAACTCCTTTCATGATTGAGTATAATGGGAATAATATTTGCATAATATTATGAAATCTTCCAGTAACTTTTATGTAGGAAAAAGTTTTTGTAATTTAATGATTAAAACATATCCATCAGCAGACAAACTTTTTTGTATTTTTGGATCCTTATTGTTGTATCCAATTATTTTTTTAATACTAAAAGGTTCAAAAGATATATATATATATATATATATTGTAGAGGACTTTAATTGAAAAAGTGACATTATTTGCTTATTTATAATTGGCAAACATATTTGTATTATAAAAACATATGTGAACTGCAAAAATAGTATATAGTAGGTCACCTTATGAGTAAAACATAGTTTATCTTAAAATTTGTAATACACACAAACAAACTATATATATACATATATTTATTTATTTATACTATAAATATAAAAGTATTTGATCATTCATTCCAGCAAATTAAAATTCTCTTTAACGCGGTTCAAAGTGTATTTTATTTTCAGAAATTGAATCTTAAAATAGTTGTTTTCATTGAATGTGAGAAATATTACCCTATTTATGTGTACATTATAATATTATTGTGCATGGGGTGAATAAAAGAGTGGGAAAATATGATGATGTAGTACATTTTGAGCTCTTATGTCTATATTATCATACGTAGTTATATATATATATATATATATATATAAGTAAGTATACAATATTTAACACATTTTAATCCATTTTTAAAGAGGGGATGGAGACAGATACTTAAGAAAGGGGGAACCTTATTTAAAATGTATTTCTTAAATATAACACATATTTAAGAAAGTATTTTTGATACATTCTATCCTTGTTAAAAATATTTAAGATTCATATGATGTAAAATAGTTCCTTAGATCATAAATCTTGTTGACAACTTTTCAAAGAACAAATGTTGTTTAGCAAGCTGTTTTATTTTTTTAATTTAGAGTAATTGTTCTTAAATATAGCTAGAGTCACAAAAAACTAAATTCATAGATATCAGGAGAATAAATAGATTTTTTTAATCAACGTTTGATATGATCATGCATTCACCATGATTTATGGCTGTTTTTTTTCCTTTTAGTTCAATGGAGGAATTGTACTCAATGAACACATAAAGACATGAATAGGTTTTATACTTTATGAAAATTTTGGCTTTCATCCTTGCCCTTTTATAGGAATTCATCATAAAATGACCCTACTCAGAACTCGTGCATTTGTTGGTTTTTCTATTGATTAAGAAATGCAGTCTGTTTACTAGAAGTCAAGACTTGAGTCCTTAATGACTTGTATCTACAACTTTTATTCTCATCGATAACATTTTTTTTGGATTTTTAGAGAGCGCTTGCGGTCCCGACCGACGGTCTAAAAGTGGTCTTTAATTTTTATTTCCATATAAAACTGCCACAACTAATTTAGTTATTTCGAGGTGAACGTTTAAGAACTTAAAAGTACTTGTTAACTTTAAAAAGTATATTTGCAGCGAGCCACCGGCCTAACTAATAGCTTGGTGTATAATATATTTAATAAGAGAAGAAAGAGCAATCTTGAAGCCAGAAATGATGAAACAAATAAGTGAAGGAAGGAGGACTATTTATCCATTGAACAGTTAAATTTGAATGTCCTATGGAGAAGATAAATTAAAAATTGCAGGATTTTTTTCTTTTCTTTAGTATTCCATTACGATGTATATATAATGTTTACCTCATACAACTTGCGTTAGCGCCATTTTAACTTTATTTATGATGTTACAAGCTGGTCAAATGTTGCTTCTCATTTGTGTATCCATTACTATATGTCGGTCCAGCGTACACTTTGAATTATATGCTCATTTTTCATCTTCCTATATCTTTTTACTGTACTTTTAAAAGTTGGAAGCCTATTTAACTTAACTATTTTACATAATTCGACAAACGACCATATTTTTATACAAATAGTATGTAATGTTTAAATTTTATTAAAGCAATCGTCCAGAATGAAAAAAGTTAATTTTGTAAATATATATTTCATATATTAATATAAGTTTCATTTATTATTGACTTTCGTGTATGTATATTGCCATAAACAGTAATAGGTTTTGTCCAAAAATCTTAGAGTATAAGTTAATGTAGCAACTTCTTATCAAAGGATTAAAATCGGATAATTTTCGTAGCAATACATACAGATACTCATAGATAATTTTCTATCCTATCCTATCAAAGAACTTTTGCCATATTTGATAAGTAGTGTTTTGCTGCTCTAACATGTTTTTATTATTTCATCTCATTGATATTTCCTTCAATGACACATACTCAGTATGATAACATGTTGTCCAGTCTTGAACTTGAGTATGTGACTGATAACACAAATATTTACGACTTCCCAGACCTCTTATCAGCTCCGTAGAAACAAATCTAGTCAAACAAGAAACTTAATTTCGTTTAAACTTTATTTGCTCGATAATCCTTTTTACCAAAGGGTCCATTGAAGCTTTTTTGCATTACAATATGGCAAAGGACAGCACATTTTATCAAAGGAGTGTTTCATTTTAGAAATATTACAAAGATAAAAATATAATTAATCAGTTAATCTTTTTAACAAATTACAGGAGAAGAATTGAAGAGAGCCCAGTTCTACGTAGAATCTGAAACACTTTGAATAGCTTAAAAATTGCGTGTATACACTTTTTTATTATGTTATATTCTAATCATATCAACTCATGGTGTGTTAATATAAGTTGTCGACCGTTTTTTTTTTTGTTCCTTAGTTTCTAATCTGGACAGACAAATTTATTTATATATATTATTTGTTTGAGTATATGTCGGCCATAAAAAATGAATACGTCATTAAGATACAGTTTTAGATCAAAGAATTTGAATTTTACTTATAGTTGACTTATATATCGAAATTCCTACATGAGGCTAAAAATGTATGGAAGTAAACTTTATAAACCTAAGCATTATATTTTCGTGGTTATGAACTTTGATATCAATAAATAAAATACTTTACAATACTAAATAGTTTAATAAAGGTCATTCTGATGCTACGCTCATCATAGAAAAACGCGACTATATAACTCTTAGCAAAAAGTTAGTGAACACAATTTTAATTTGTAATTTGGTTTAAAAGATGGATCTCATTTTTCAATGTTTATTAATCGATTCTCCATTGGAAACAAAATAGCTAAAGTTGATTGTTTTCCTTTTTGAAAGTCTCAAACAACAAAGTATTTTATTTTGTGGAAAAGCATTACTTATATCCATTGTAATTGAAACATCAAATGCCCTACCCAATGAAATTCCCAAAACCAAATTACTATCCAAAAGTTTGTTCAATATGGCACCCCTATACCAATTTTATAAGCCTCTCCTAGCCTTTGCTCTAAAAAAAACACATACTTATTTGTTTCATTCAAAGGTCAATTTTGGTTTAAAGCAAAGATAGCATACTGCACACACGGACTCTGATGCATATTACATAATATGATCCCTTGACAAGGATGAACGAATATATAAACATTACCCTGGAGCCTAAAACGTTTATAACTAGTCACAAATATGTATGCTTAAAAAACTATACACAGCCAATTTTAAATATTTATATTTCATTTATCATTGTTTCCTTTGTAAAAAAGATGTTTCAAGTTTTGGGTGGAGAATAATTTTTATAGGAAAAAAAAATTTCACAATTCAGTATTTTCAAGCGAAATTCTTCATTCAACTACTTCTTCACGGACGAAATTTGGAAAATATCAACACATCGATTTTAACTGTGGTTTATTTAAAAAATGTATTTTGTTTCGTTACTGATATCTTACAGTTAATGTTTTGTATTATTTTAATAATTTTTGAAATTGTTGAAACGTGTAGTTTGACAAACAAGTTTTTAAAAATACAAAAAATGATAGCTTCAAATTCAACCATTTGCCAAATATTTTACTGACTGTTACATATTCTACAACGATCAAAAAATTGAATCATAAAATTATTTATTGAGTACTTCTTTGAATATTAGTGGCGTCAAAGTTATTAGCACTAACTGCTATTGATTGGGTAGGACAACTCATAGAAGCCTTTAGAAACTATGCAATTATAATCTAAAAATAAAATGAAAATAATTCAAGATATACTACATATGAATTTAAAGTTATAGTGCAACAGATAACTATTTTTACATTTAAACAAGAATGAATAAAGTTCTTTTTCTTCACAAATATGGACATATTTTCACCAATCTTAGTTCACACTTTTATAAAACAGCACATTAATAAGAATGATATTGACTTAAATATGATGTATACTCCATTTTTAAACGTGAGTGTTTGAAAAATAAGGTGGCCAAATTCTTATAAATCACTTAGTAATACGTACCACATCGTCATTTCACTCACAGCTGACGTGTTTGAACAAAGTTCATAGGTATGCCTTTATCATTGATCAGTTTCTTTAAAGAAAAAAAGTTTATTATTTATTCATTTCACTAATATTCACATGACAGTTAATAGTATATAATAAAGTAAAAGTAGGGATTAAAACATGAAAACAAGTAAATACAAAAAGGATTAAAGAATGATTTAAAAATGAGATTGTAATAATGGTAAATAAATAAATGAAGAAGGTGTCCGTGGAAAAAATAAGAGGTGTGAAGCTCCATCAACTCTTCCCTCGAACCCAGCACCATGGTTGGGGAGTTGGGACATCACCGAGGATGCCCGTGTATTATTTCAAAATATTTATGTTGGATAGAGAGCGTAATAGTTCTATGTTTCTTGAGATGAAACGATGAAGAGCCAAAGGGAGTCCCCCGTTGATCAACTTCTCTTAATCTTTCGAAGAAATTGAAATCCTACATTACATTTGCCTTTTTCATATTGTGTCATTGATTATATGAAGCAAATATTTATACCAATAATTGTATTACACTATCTAACGCTTGTTAGTTTATTGTCATCAACATTGACATATAAATAAAGTCCTTTTTCCTACATGATAAGTCAAATAAAAAAGGATTCAAGGGTTACCAACTGAAATACATACTTATTCAAGAGTTTGCAAGATCTATAATATTTACACATAGCGGAAGTGAATAATCGTTGTTGTATATGGTTTTTGTTGAAGGGAGATTGCCCCCGTTGATTTAAAAACGAGGGAAAAGATGGTTATATTTAATCGCTGTTTTTTTAGGTACCTGTCCAGATTTTACTTGATATCTTATGAATATTTTTCTCTTTACACTGTATTTATATTTGCTGTAAGCGAATAAATTATTATAATTTTTTTTTTAAAGAGACTTTATTGATTTAGAGATATTACATATAAAAAAATATACAAATAACATTTTAGTTAAAATTATTTTAACCATAAAAAGTATGTTTCTGTCAAAATAAAGATGAAGTTCTTTCTTGCTCAAATAATAATTTCTACTCCCATTTTATTATATACAAAACGATCCAACCGCCTGTATAAATGCACATTGGAAGAGTGTTTCCTCTCATATTCGTGAGATGACAACAGAGACTTAAGCATTACATTGTTGACACTCCATTTAATTTAATGCATATATAAGTGGACTGAATGTTTTTTATGTATCATTGTGTCGGACGATGTAATCTCCTTAGATATCTATGGATTACATCATATAAATGCTCTTTATTATAGTGGGTCTATAGTAAAATATTTGTAATATAATGCATGTAGTACAGACAAATTCTGAGGTAAGTTTTTTAGCCAAAGCATTATACTTTTAAATAGTTAAGTCTATATTCATGTAAGTTTTGTAATGTTACCTACCATTTTTGTGAGACTTTATATTTTCAAATATCCAATTTTATCTACTTTTTTAGGGTTCCACAAGTTTTTCTCGTTAGAAACTACCGTATATGACCTTAGAATAGATACGAAATAAGCAGTTTTTAAATGATAAATAAATAAAAGTACTGAAATATCGAGGCGAATACAAAATCTTTTGATCAGATTTTTTTGAGCGTATAAAGTTTATAAAACAAATTTGTTAGAATGTGTAGTAATTCTACTTCTATAAGATGTTAAATTAATTCCATGAATAAAAAAATATTGAGGTGGGCGCTTGTGGCAAGTGATTGCTAAAGACAGGTGGCTTTTAGTATAGGTTTGACTGTATTTTGCTGTGGTCTATCAGTGTCTATTGCTTGAAATTCTTTATATATGTCTTCAATTCAAACAAAAAGGATTTTTTTTGTTAAAACTAATAATTGTATGTCTGATGTAGTTTTAATAGGCTTAGGTTTCTTGATATGTAAAATTTTTTTTTTTTTTTTGTGAAATGACCTCCGCTATAAACAATAATTTATAGTATCTTTGCATGGAGGAAACTTAACATCTTTATTGATGTATATTTGAATCTTGGAACAGCCAAGAGCCGTGGTGCTCTATTTGTAAACATTTTTTGAAACAAAAAGGAGTCGATTTTAACAATAAACCAGAGGCAAACAACAAAAGGGTGTTGGAAAATATTTCTCTGTTCTCGGAGACCATGAAACGGATGAGTGTTGGGAGTAAGGAAGTCGTAATTAAACTGGAGCTCTCACAATGCTGGTATTTACCCATGAAAGAACGCTTTAATTTTCCTGAAGTGCAAACAGTTTCTTGCGACGTCGCTGCAGAACTCTTCTGGTCATCTTCCACTATCAATAAAATAGCTGGATTGTCCCTGAAAAAAAGACTTGGAATTTCCGAGGCCTTCAGAGGCCACTTGTTCCTTTCAGGATGAAAGCCTGCAAAGCACCCACATCATTTATCAGAGGAACTTTCAATAGCGATAATATGACTCCATTTTGTTCATAGCTCCAGAGAAGACTGATTAACAACAAGGATGCAGCGGGAAGTATCCGCGTGATAAAAAACCGTCTGCTCTCCTCTTCCGAAAAGTGGTTCAAATATCGCTTGCTGTCTGGAACACTGGAAGTACGTTCAAAGTTCTTCAACGATCAGAGAAGCATTTGTATCTTCTGCAAAAAGAAAAAGAAACAACGGACCACATCTTCTGGGACTGTTCCGGACTACAGGAAACGTATTCATCAATACGTAGTATATTGATGAATAGCTTCGGAGCCGTCACAGACAAAGAAGACTTTTTAGCCTACTTCGCGGAAAGGAGGAACTCAAAGTTAATGCAACGATTGCAAAGACACAGCAAGTTATATACGCAAAAAGATCCACCAACGATACAAAGCTCCGGGGAATTATCTCCATTATCAAAATGTATATAAAAGAAATCAATGGAATTGATTGCTTGTTTTAACTATTACAAGTTTTTATGTGATGTCAATTGACTTTTGATATATGTAACAATATTCTTAATGTATTTCTTTACACATTTTATGCCCACCCACACATTTTTAGTTTAATATTTTTACTAATCCCCATTGTCCTTTATTGTTGAATTTTAATATTTACATATGTTCTGAATAAAGTTTGCCATCGGCCTAGAAAAAAAAGAATTGATATAATCAAACAAAATAAATGCTAGACATAAATATATATATTACAATATATAAGCTCATCTGTCATTTTGTATCAACAAATATTGATATTTAACCTCAAAAGACGGTCATCTTAAGATCACATTCTTGAAACATATAAATAAGTCTTGAATCTCAAAGACGAATGCACTCGCTCTGATTCTTGGCTGTTGACAAATGTCCCCTTTGCCATGGGAGTGAATGATGACAGCTTTACTTTAATATAATCAATTTTTTCAAATATGCATTGACAACATATTTGTTAAAATAGAAAATACATAATATACAAGTTGATGGGTTTATATAAGTCATCAGATATTGTAGGTGTAAGAATGACTTATCAAGATTTACTCTAGCTTACAGTTCTGTTACGGTAAAGAAAAATATTTATATATACCCTCATTTTGTGCCTACTAAAAAAATTACCTACTCTTTCCTTAATTGTAAACGCAAAGTAATATATAAGTATTAAGTATTAAAACCTAAATATATTATTATTGAGAATGCCCAAGAATTGAAAGCTTTCATTCACTACTCCAATTCAAATGAATAATTCATTATATTCATACATTCAATATATAATTTGAACTAGTCAGAAAGAGACAAAGAATTTTTAAATCATATAAATACTCTTTCAATAGTATCTTTTTGAAGACTTTTTCCATTTTTCTTCAATGATACATTTTACATAATGTTATATTTTTTAATATAAAATATACATTCATATTTTATAAATTGATGCTGGGTAACTAATTTTTTTTGTTATTTCTGTACCGAACATTACTTAAGTGCATTTAGTATTATTATTTTATTTGAGTTTGATGGTATATACTAAATACCCATTTTTTTTATTGGATAAAATTTAAGTGACATGTCCATTGTTGATTTTAGCAAGCAATTTTTATAAAACTTTAATGTTTATTTATAAATAATTTAATGCAATTTCATGCTTGAAATAAATTTAAAATAAAATACTTAAATATCATATATATATATATATATATATATATATATACTCGTATATATAATTTCTTACAACTATGTTTAATAGTAAAATCTAAGTATCTAGTACAGTTATATTTAAGGATATAAAGCGGTTATATATTGCTTCATTATTCATTTTGACTTTACTAAACTGCTTACTTCCGTCGTCTCATGAGTTGTATACATTTTTTAAATATGAATGGATAAAGTAAGCTCAGTGAAACTTTTTCAACTTTAAATATTAAGGGACAAAGTTTGACTCCTCCAAAAACAGGGGGGGGGGTCAAAATTGATAAGTCTCATTCGTTATTTTTACATGAAGCTATCGTCAGAAGCTTTTATCTTTGTGGCATAAGCTGAATAAATTAGTTTAAATATGTATGACCGGCAGATCATTGCCTTGTCCATACAGGCGAACCCCTTCTTAAGAAAAATATGAGAGGATGTGGTGTTATGGTGTTTTTTTGGACAGGCGGCCCTTTGTGGCTGTGGTAAGCCTTGATTAAGTTTTTGACCCCTGGAGATATCGAAATAAATATATGAATTTATAAGGCATGGACAGGGCAAGAAAGGAACAGTATACGCATATATTTTATGGTTTGAGAGACAAAGACAATTTGTATATGGATGAGGCAGAGAGAATCCCTTCTCTCATAAACTATATGATCATCTCTGTCCAAATATAATTTTAATAACATGTAAATAGATTATGATTCTTATTATCAACATAATTCACAACAAATTTACAGGCTATTGTGTGAAATGTATGCATAAAGAATAGAAGTGTCTGGAAGGACGTGGTCATTGGCTTCCTTGGCATATTTTATTAGGCGTTATATTATTATTCCAGTTTTATTGGAGCGTTAAACATGATTTGATACTTCAGACATTATAATTTTATTATAGTAATAACATAATCCATGTAGAGTATGCCTGTTTGCTTCACTATGAAGTAAACTCCATTTTAGCGGAACAAAATCTGGTATTGGTATAACTGGTATAAATTTGGTATCCCCTTGTAGAACTTTACCTAAGAGAAAGGATCTTTATTATTATATTTTTTTTACTGTCTGATCTGTTTTCAAAATTGATATTTTTTAGGGAAAATTAAGAATTTTATAAAAAACGAAGTACATGGAATAAACTGTAAAGTCGGATAATACAAAAATTGAATATCAATCGTTAGGTTCGACTTTTTCGGTCTTGTTGGGTCTTGAAATGTATGCTTGGATATATTTTTATAGGGTTTATTCTCATTTAACCAACATATTTTTCATATCTCTCGTCTTTAACCCTGTAAGGATTATTCAATATTTTGCTTTTAATTCGGACAATACTAAATACTTTGATGCTACTTTATAAGGGAAAATAAAAGTTTATCTGGGAATGATATTCAAACTTTAAATTTGATCAATTTGGAAATTTATTTTTCAACGATCGATATATTTTTGAATACTGTTCTTGTTTAAGATAATTTACTTTTACATGCTATATGGTTGTTGCTTAGTAAATATTTAGTGATTATATTTCAATTATTAATATAAAAAAACAAAAATTAATATAAATTATAATGTTATTAATTTGGTTGCATTAAAAGTATCAACTCTCAATGATGAGGCTGCGTGTTCGACTCCCAAGAGGAGAAATTCCATTTGATTAACTTCTTTTAAATAGATTCGAGGTTCCATGTCCTCTTTTGAACGCTGAGTCATATGTAGACAGATACAATTCCATCGAAGCATATGTATAAAAAGCTATTCATGTCTTAAGTTAAGCTACAATTATAACTACTATTATACTCTCTGGTACGGACATTACAATTAAGACTACATATATATATATGTATATATATATATATATATAGAGAGAGAGAGAGAGTTTTCTACAAAATAAAACACATATATATTTTGATAGTATAAGTGATATGTATATATGCATACAATAATATCAAATATATGTACATTCATATTTGATTGCATTACATAATGAACTTTCTGCTTCATAGTTTAATTCTATTAAAAAGACGTAAAATCCTATGACAGAGAGAAAAACTCTTAATAAATGCCTAATAGCTGTCTTTCCTTAGTATTTTTAAAGAAAGTTATTTTTAAATAGGCTTCATCTTAACATATGTGGATATAAACGTCGTATACCTATATTTATAAATAGTATATATATATATATACATATATATATACCTCCTATTTTCCAATGCATGTACGAAGAGAAAATTCGAGTGGATAATTTTATTATCTTAGCCCTTATAATTTATAACATCATAATGATCGCCCTTTTAAAAGAGGGTTTGAGGGCGGGCAAAGTTCCTCCCACTTTAAATGCAATATATTGGAGATCCTTTGGACATATCCCAAGTGAATTGACGTCTTAATAGTATTAAAATAAACTTATAAAAAATAGCACTTGTAAAAAGTAGGCTTGATGTAAGATGTAATTGTGTTTGTAAATGAAACCGAATATCGTAATAGAGAGAAGTAATAATTTTAGAAACAGAGTAAATTATGCATAGAGAAATGTCTCAAATACACTATAATGAAGTCTATCAAATTTCATTTTTAGGATAGGACCCTATATATTGGTTATCCATCAGTTAAAAACTTACTTAAGTATGTCTAAAGATAATTAGATTATACCATATGAACTTTATAAGTGCAATAATTTGAACCTTTCCATATAGAAAACTTTTTGTAATTATGTTTTTAAATGGAATTAAATATTTTAACAAAGATAATGGGTTTAAAACTTAAGAAATGAAAGGTCTTGATATTATTATAATGAATCATTTTATACCATTTAATATTAATTGTTTATTACTAATTTTTATATACAGTAAATATCCTACATTCAAGGTTTAAAGTTACTCCCATTGAATTTAGTTATGCCTAAATACCTGTATTATATATAATTTATTCTTGTAGTTGGTGTAATTTTTAACTTTTTCACATAGAAGCCAAAATAAACTTTGTTTTGTAAAAGGATTAAAATTTTGATTACAAAGTAGTTGACCTTCTAATAGAGCGAAGAATGCGCTAGTAAATTTTTTCTTTAAAGCGAAAAAAAATAAAACTATAATTTTGAGATATATTTCATTTTTAATGATAAGGAATATTCATGATTTTGGAACCAGAGTCTCTTCTTAGCATAATTATAACGTTTTCTGCTTATATGGTTCAATGGAATTGCACATATGAGGATATGAGTAAACATTGTACTGTATGAATAATCATTTTTTTCAACAGTCCATGTTTATGATATGTAAACATAATACATAAAAACCTAAGATAATGCATAAAAGATCACATAAGTAAATATTTAATTTACAATTTTATCTTAAGGGTTGAACTAAGAGGAAATTTTCAATCAATGAAATAAAATTAAATTGACATGCGTACTAAAATATATGAACAAAAATTTTGAGCTTCAAAATGGCATTACATGCAATTTTAAAATTCTTCATTATTATGGATAATGTCTTCCGGTGGATAGAGGCAAGAGAAGTGAAGAGTAATAGCATTAAAGCACTATTGTTCGAAGAATCAAGGGGATGGGACGGGGGATATCAGTTCGTTCTTATAATAAATCCAGATTCGAATAGGAGTGTAAGACAATTTCTGAACGAATATAGGTACCTTGTTAGAGGAGGAATAATTTTCATGCAGACTGTAGGTACAAAAGCGTATGTATTTTTCCTCTATGTTCAATCGACAACTTGGATTTTTTTCTTTACACAAAATAATAATTGAATAAATGGGTATTTACACCTTCAAACGTTTCTTAGGCTTTTTTGACAGTTTGTAGAAACAATAAATATATATTTTTTGGACATAGGGAATGAAACTCTCTATTTTTTTCTCCTTCATCTATGCACCCACCATCCTAGGCATCACTACAAAAAAATACCCATCAAATTGATGATGTTTTGAGTAATTGATTTCTACCTCCCCACTATCTTCTACATAATTGGAAAAATAAATTGAATTAAATGATTATAGCACGTCCCGTTATTGAGGGGGATTAGGCCTTGGCTGCCTCATACCATTCTCCCCAGGCCTTCTGGTCAATTTCAAAGCATACAGCTGTGTGTAGAATCAACATAAAAGCTGTGATATGTAAGCTATTTTTATTCTTTAAAATTAAGATATTTCCCCCCCGCAATACATGACTTAACATATTTTTATACATATACAATGTGTTTCAATCAAATTGCACATGCATTTTAGAAGATATTATATTGAGTCTCTCCCTATAGCCATTTTGAACTCATACATTTTTAGTAAAAAAGTGAAAGACCACAAGGTGTTTAGATTAAATATGTATCACTTAGAAATTCCAAGAAATATAATAAGTATTCACAAAATAAGTAATTATAGAATAAACTGGCATCAAATTCACACTACAAACAATAAACACTATTTTTTGAAGCACTGGTAATTGGATTTTCATAACATAATACTGTTTTTAATGTTATTATAATTTAATAATTTATTGTTACGTTCTCAATAAAAATATTTACTACAACAAACAAAAGTTTACCTAGGTATTTGGAAAAGATATTCTGTTAAATTGAACAATTCCATCAACCTTCCCCATAAGTATGGATTCTATTCATCGTATCACATTAAATAAATGGAACTTTAATTTCAGCAATCTATAAAATGAATCAAACATCTTTATAACTGCAATATTAAGAATAAGCTTGTAAGTAGTTATAAAATATATTTATTGATCTTTATTCATCTTCTTATGAATAATGCTATAATGTCGCCCTTTCGACGAGAGCTCAGCCACTAACAACTACTTTGAAGAATGACACTCATCTTGATAGTTATAAAAGTGCAATCCCTGTTATTTGTCATCGTCAATTCTGTGCTCTCCTCCCCCCCCCCCCCCTAACCTTTGACCTCAGAGTGTTTACGCGTGGACTCTGAATATATATTATTTTATATTTACCATAAACAATTCCTAAGGAAAATAGTTCATTATCATTTCCTTGGTTCTGTTTCCTATCTTCTTCTCTCTATCATTCTTTCTTCCTCCATTTTAAACAATTAGTATATGGGCAGAGCCATCACGAAAAGGATCTTAAAAAATACCCGCGATTCCATTACAACAATAAAACTGTATACAAGACTCTTTGGGGAAGATAATAATATTCATAGTAACTATTACAAAGAATACAATAGAATTAAAATGATGATATCAAGTTATATATATATATATATGTGTGTATTTTTGAGAGGCCATTAATGATCACCGTGTAACACAATGGTGGCTAGAAAGGCCACTGAGGGCTTAGAGTGTTGATCATAAAGATAATGTTAATCATATTGTGACTATAAAATATTAATTTGGAATGAGTATTTGAGATTCGGCGTGAGAGAATATTCTGTGCCCATTGGGAAATGCATGTAATCAAGAGAATGAAGGGTTTTCTTAATAGTTACCTCACAATTTTATTTATATATACATATAGTGACTATATTTATTGATTAAGTCATTAACTAAAATAAAAAAGAATATGAATGCACGTCATCAGACGTACTTCTAAAAAAAAGTTATAATGTTTCTACCTAGAAATCAAAGCTATATATATGAAGTAAAACTTATTCAATGCTAATTATTTCTAAACAATTTAGATTTCTATATGGACCAATTTCTTTCTTGGAAATTTAATTATTTTGGCTTGAAGAGACTGAGAGTGCGCTGAGTTTTGTAAAAATATATATCTGTTTATTTATAATTTTTCCTTTTCTTTCAACCTATCACGTTTCTATAGTCACCATTTTATTTTATTCTTCAATATATCACATTTATGAGTGTTTAAGCCTTTTTGTATGCCTTATCACGGCTAAAAACGTTAAGTGAATATACTATTTGGTAGATGATACTGAGTCCTTTATTTTCTCTATAAGTATTAGTATAGGAAATTTTGAAAATAAGTTCAATGTTGCAATGTACCTCCCATGGCATCTTATTATTAAACGATATGGTTCATTGTGCTTTGTTTAGTTGCTTTTTGCAGTGTGTATTAAAAATAAATTGATCATCGTCCCCCCTGCAATAAAACCACTGTGGGTGGAATTACTTTTTCATGAGCCAAAACTTAATATTTATTGATTTTAATATAAGGCCGTGGCATGAGACTTCTTGATTGAGATGTTCTTGGGCCTCCTTCGACCTTCATCATTATTAATATCTACTATCTATGCATGAATAGGGTGCCCACGAGTAATACTGTGTAAGCGTCTTGGATCATGGCCATAAGTATTGGTATTTGTTATCTGATTCATGAGTTGATGAATACTTTTTTCTCTTTGTTTATTGGTCTATTAGAAATGTAGTTATATTTAGTTATAATTACCTCATAAAAACATTCTAATAACAGTTGAACAATTGGACAATAGCGGAATCAAAAAGACGAGCTTCAAATCATGGACCATCAGTCGGATATACTCTTTGATTTATTAATAATGTTTCCTCTTAATTCTGGCGGTTTCCATGTTGTTTTTTTGCTTATTTGTTTCGATAGAATTGTATCTGGAAATAAATAAGGATTATAACGAAAATCATTGAAGCTTTGTTAATCATTCATTTCGTAGAAGATTTTGTTTTCGAGAATAAAAGGTGAAAGAATGACTGACACGATTTTAGTCCATCTCCTCTCTTAATGAAGTGTTTTAATTTGTAGTATTTTCTTAATGTTTGGTTTTTTAACGGGTTGTTATTTCGTTTTTTTTCGTGAACTTTTTGAAACTTGTTAAAAATGTATTTTTTATCATAGAAATATATCGGCTTCGATTATACATTTAATAATTGTTAAATGAGATTTCATTTTCTGTGACAATTATATGTTGACGTTAGGCAATTAATATAGGTGCAACAATAGAAAAAAATGCTTACAATTAATAAAGCTCAAATTGAAATAAATCTTGTTTTATAACATTATTAAAAACGTTATTATATTATTACATTCCAATCTTATGATGCCCAGACTTACTTTTCCGCATTTCTTTGTATATTCCCAAAAATATAGTTTTAATTTAAGCATTAGCTTTATACTTTCTTACTCTCTTTAATATACATAAAAAATCACTCCATCTTTTGAGGAAAACAAAATGAATCGCGCCAGTCAAAAGGTTATGAAAAGGCTAAGAAAGATATATGTACAGCCAACTTACAAATAGATGTACATATTATATACCTCCTAAACCATTTTGTTGTATGTATATGAAAAATGACTCCAATAATAATAAAAAAATAGATGATTGTCTCACTCTCTGTATTTATAAACTAAAATATTTAGTATCTCCTCCACCTTTTTCATCTCCTAAGAGGTTAATGCGGACCATTTGTTTCCCTTGTTAAATGCCTCAGTATGTTAACAATTTGAATGTATGGAGAATGTAAAGGCAGAGAGGGGAAATGAATATGCATGGAAATAAGGTAAATAATAGTGTGTGGCTCCCTTTGGTAGAGGCACTATGAGGTTTTTAATTTATTGGGCTACATTAACACAAAGTGGATGGCAAAACATCTTATGTTTCTTTGAAACAATCATTTAGGTCATTAAAATTCCTCTTGGTAGATGTTTTAAAAAGTATGTTGTTCTAAGTACTTAGACAATCATGTCATTATTATCAACATCATTTCAGAGGAAGGAGATTTATGAATCTTTCCCCTTTTTTCCTCCATTTAATATGATGATAACAACAAATTAATGGGGGGAGGAAGAAGAGCTCCTCCTCCTCCTCCTCCATTGAAGGTTACTTATGACTCCTGTTGCTTATGGAAACTCTTTGGGTGGATTGCTTCTGACTAGATATGTAGGAGGTGAATGAAAAAAGGCCTTCCGAAGGGATGGATGAGGAGCACCCACATACACTTGGGTCTTTGCTCATAAATCCCAGAGGATGAGTTGATGTACACTTTGATAAGTTACATGGAATGCCCGCTAGATGTCGTCCTACTCTGTCCATTCGACTTATATAATAACTGAAAACTCAACAGAATAGAAAAGTCTACTTTAAGAACTTTTACATGATGGCTGCTTACTTGGGGATTTTTTTTAGTTGTCTTAGGAATAAAAGAAGAAAATTCTCCAATAATTCTTCAATGACCATGTGTTATGTTTCTTTAAAAACAGTCCCTTAAAATAATGTTACTTTTTCACTCTTTTTATATTCCTTAATACTTGGTAATTAGACTTTGCCTGTTCAAGGCATAATATTAATCCCTTCCTTCTCTTCTTCTTTCATCAGCTCTTGACTCAGACATTGATCTTCCCTTTTTTATTCAGTCAATTATGCATCCAGTTATTAAATATATGATGATCCATCCGCTTGTTGCCCATGGTGACTACATATAAGTGTTACAATAATGTTAATAAATATCAGACTAAAAATCCAGTGACGTCACTTATGCATGATTACGATTATTAAAATAATAAGAATGTAATCCTTTCTTAGATAACAGGAAATTAAGAATTAAGTGTATTGGGACCAAATTAGCATGTTAAATACTTTTTGGATATGTTTTAAAAGAACGCTCCTAGGATCTCCTAGATGTGCGTTCGATTCGACATGAATCCCATACTTTTGTTATTGAAAGAAGTCATGCCATATTCTTAATATACCGACGTATCGAATTCGTCTGTTGCAAGTTTCTAATTGTTTATTAATAAGGATTAGTCTCGGTCTGAATCCATATTCCAAACGATATCCCAATGCATTTTATTACTTCTTCGTAGATTTTATTATTATTTATCTATAATTATCCATAGTGACGTCACTGGACCGATTATTTATATCAATAACTTTGAATATAGTAATTACACATGTAAATAATCACATTGAATCACATCAAAGGTCTCAAGTAAAAATGGTCATCTCACGATAATTACTTAATATAAGAGGAATAACAAAAGGTCAAGTGGAACTAAGTTTTATTTCAGTATTCTACATCGCTTTTTTACTTCATTACGATATTCTTAACTAATTGATATATTTATATCAAATTTTTGGGCTTTCAGATTTATATTAAAAAATTATGTTATTACAGGGTTAAGAACCAAATTTACATGGCATTATATGAGGGGACGAATTGAGAGATATATTTTTACTTATTATTGACCAATTTAAACATTGTGAAATTTCAAGTTAGAGTCGTTACACGACTTAACTTTACTTAAATACTGTATTATACTCAACTCATATTATGCCCCATTTCATGGATATGACTGGCTATATAACCTCTAACTTGAGATGAGATATCATTTTATTATTATTCTTTAAGACACTTCATAAAGCAAAACAAAAACACTAAGGAATTCAGCTGGCCCTAATGTTAATCGGCCAAAATTCTAAACGTTGAGAATGATATAAGCCCATGAACTTATTGAACGTAATTCCTCTAAAGCCACACAAAATCTTAAAGTATGATGCACCATTAATTTTCTCTTTGGAGTTGAAAAAGTATGAAGACATTTTATTGCTAACTTTCAAACAACTTCAAGAAGCATGAGCAGTTGGTAGTGCTCTGTAAGGTAATTGCCCTAAAACTGATTTAACGTTTTGGCGAGGTATCGATAATGCACCTCGTTGATGATGGAGTCCATATCTTCTTGACATATGAAATGTGTGATCGTACAATGAATCTTTTGAGTTGTCCAAATTAATGACTGTATTAAGATACTTCATGTGATCGATTAATAAATGCACTGGAGTCCTGGTATAACAGCCTGCTGGTCTTAAGGGTCTCACATTGAATTCTGGAAAAGTGAAAATATTAGATGCTGTTCGACCCTCGGCAATCTTGATCCTATTGTTGTCCAGGAAGTCTTGACTTCATTTGAAGTATAAACTTTCTTCAAATCGATAAATTTCCTGTGTGAAAAGAAGATAATTTATATGATTATGATTTTTTTTTCCCTGTACCTGATATTATATTTGATATATATGTATATCTTTTAAATCTACAAATTTAGTATTAAGTTAGTGGTATAAGTATTTTGGAGTTGGTTTACCTTTTCATGTGTCAAATTTGTCAGCGTTTTCTCATGCACTAAAAATTCAGTGTATAAAAAGTAATATATAAATAGAATTTATATATATAATAGCAAATTATCAAAAAGAGTAATATCATATTATAATTATTATTTGCTCAATTTTTTTTTAATTTTAACATTATAATTAACAAAAAAAATTCTATTGAATTTGTAACAGTCGAGATTTAGATATTAACAATTAAAGAAATCTTGAAGAATACATATCCCTGGAAGTAACTTTTGTTGTAATTAAAAGTAGAAGGTACTTAGTAAAAGTTGTAAAATATTTGATAAAATTTTAAAATACAAGACATTATAATATACTTTCTATTCAAAGAGTATTAGATGATGTTCAATATTATGCAACTCTAGATCCATACGATTACCATATATCTTAATGGTCCCTTTGCTCTACCTATGACAAAATAACGCATTAATCAAAGGAACGCAATCAAAGGTCTTCTTCCTTTTTCATTATTTTATGACCTTTTTCCTCCACCCAAGGCCATAGGTGCAAGGTCAAAAGCGAAGAGTCACATACATTGGATATAATAAATACATATGTATGTTCATATGATTTATAATAAATTCAAAGGGCAAAGGCATCTCTCCTCTTATTTTCTTAAATCGGATATCCGTAGAAAGGCTTCAAGAATTACTTTATATTATAAATATATTCGTGAACGGAATGTTTGTTTTGTAGATCTTTCAAGGATTCTCCACTGGAGAAGACTAAGTGACTTCACAATGATCCTTTCTTCTCTTTGGGAGAGGCTGAGTGACTTTTATTTAAATGCCTAGATGTGTATGCCGATTTCTCATCATCTTCAGCATGATAATAATAACTCTATGTGAAGGACTCTGGACTTCTCATTCAAAGTCTCATTCCGGACAGTTCATCATCGTAAATATTAAGGCTGCAATCATAAGCCTTGAAGAGACATAATGGATGTCGGTACATTTCTTAACATGTATTTCATTTACTTTTTCTTTCAAAGCCGTAGTATGCAAGCAAAAATGGGGATCTTCAAACATATGATGAGTATATATGGATATAATCGTTATGAGAAAAAATGTAACCCTTGGATAACTTTAATGCTCAGATAAACCATATCTAGCATAAATTTTAGAGAAAAATGAAGTACAATAAAGTTTATCAAAATGAATAAATGATCAAGTGAATATTATTCATAAACATCCAAAGGCTTTTATTCTAATACTAAGATTATAATGAAATATTAAATATCAAATTTCGTAAAAAATGTGATGAACATATTTTCATCCTGAATTGATAATTTTAAGATACATATTTTTTGTTCTTATTCCTTTTTCACTTCAAATTAAAGGAACTGCGTGAAGAGTAACGTTATTTTAGTTCTCTTATTATGCAAAAAAACCGCAGTAAATCCGCGGTATATTTGCTCTGAAGCATAATCCCAACTGCACTATTATCTGAGGGCTTTATATGCCACAAGTGCATATGCAAGATGGCCTAAGAGCCACCAGGGGTCAAAGCTATTTGTTCAGCTTCCATGATTATCATTCTCTTTCTTTACCATCCCTTCTTCTTCATCATCATGTTCCATTAGGTGAAGAAGCTGATGATGACTGGAGACAACCCCGCGCGTTCTACGTAGGCCGCATGATCCCATCATTTAAAATGCATTTTCTTATTTTTTCTTCTTCTTACTTATGTTTCCTCCTTTAGACAAAAAGGGGCTTTGGGTAAATTAAATACTGAGTAGGTATTAGAAATATTTACCCAAATTCCAAGGCATTTTTAATAAATAAGGCGGCTTCTCAAATGTTGTCCAATTTTTCATTTAGAGTTAATACGTTTTTTCTTGAAGGCGGAATATTCTTTCATATTTTTCTTAGAGAGAATAATCTTTTTTAATTATATTCAGATAATATATATTTTTTATTTCACCTTATTTCACCCTTTAGGGAGGGAGAGAGAGAGAAATAACAAATTCCAATCGTACTTCTAATGTATATATACTTGAAAGGTTTTTTTAATGATAAGTAATTAGCTTCAAAGTAAATGACATATATATATATACTTTTGTTTTGCTTATTTATTCCGACAAGAATAATAAAAAGCAAAATTAATTCCGGAGTTTGACATACCATTTTTGTAAAACCCAGCAGATATCGTCTGAACCAAATTTGTACGGCTTGAAATATAACATCTTCAAATTCTGAAGCATCAGCAATTGGGACTGATAAACCGTTTGTTTTTATATAATAAATAACTCTCTCTCTCTTAAAAAAAGAAAATCCAAGCACTGTCCATGCAAACAATAATAACTTTCGTCATTGCTTGCATAGCCCCTCTCTTTCTCTTCGTGTGTTCTTTTAAGATTGTAGAATCAATCAAAGATGAAGTGCCAAATATTGACTTAAATCATCAAAAACAAACTCTTTTTTCTTCTGCGTCAAGTATTTGATCTCCTTTTTTTCTGAATAGATTTAATGTTTGATTAAACAGAGCATTAATGTGTGTGTGTCATTTAAAAAAAGACCTACAAACTTATTTATTTAGCTTTCTTTAAGCAGCCCACAGTATAAAATTTTAGACTTGAATATTGATATAACTGTTTGCTTAGTCAAACACATCTTAAAGAAGTATAAAGGCCTTCAGCTCAGATTTTTACGCTCCCTCCTCTTTCCCCTAAAAAACTCCGTTTAGACAAAACATCAAATAATAATAACTCCCAACTTTCTTTTTATATAAATATAATTATCCTTAGCTATGATGATCATATTTACCCATATGGTCCTTAAGGAGCAGGGATGGTTCCTACCAATAATCAATCCAAGAGCTCATCTTCATCCATTATAATATGTGTTTCAAAGGAAGAAAACAATAAGGTCTATCTAATGGTTGATTTATGTAAATTGGTGTGCTTTGATCTCCTTTTTTCGTAGGCAATTGACAGACACCATGAGGAAGAAAGAAAAAACAATACCCAACATTCATAAGAAGATAATAATAATAACGAAGTTACCGTCATAAACAATCGCTTAAAAATGGTTGTAAATGCAAGCCATAACTTTCATCGCCCACAGACCATGAATTGGATAATCGACATAATAAATACTTAGATAGGTAAATTGTTATTGAGCGCCTTTCTATCGTTTTTCAATTGTATTGTCATTCAAATGAGGAACCTTAAGGACATGTTGATCCCTGGAGTGTATCGTATATTTTTATTTTGGAAACAGGTCCCATAATAATACGTACTGATGATTTTAAGTGCACTCAAGACCTCTGCAGGAAGTGCAGATTGGTGACACGAGGAAGACGTACCTTGTGACCTCTGCAAAAATAAAGAGGGTATATTATCCTCATTAGAAAAGAAAAATAATTCCATGCTCTATAAACAACAATAAGGCACAAAAAGGATTTATCCAGACAATTGCGGAAAATCCATTATATTTTGACCCCTTGCCCTCTTCCTGCTTATTGACCTCTGCACATATATAACGCCTTTCATATATACATATATGGTAATTGATAAAAAAGGTCAAGAGAAATATGATTTATTGTTTTATTATTTTTAGTATATTATGATAAATAGCCTCTCCCCTCGATTTAATACATTTTATTCTCCTTCTCACAAGGCATGTTTCTTTATTGTTTTGCATGGCTTTTTTTGCAAAGCAATTAAGACTCTATTTTTGACTTGCTTAAACAAAAGAAAATGTGAATTGTGTTTATTTAACAGTAAAGATGTTCAGTTAAGTATGCTTAGAATGGCTCTCACTATGGGTCATTAAAGAGTGAATATTGTTTTTTTTACAAATTATCTTTATAATTATTAATGGTTATAGAGGTGAAATCCTGTGTGCTTTTTAAATGCCATTCTGTGGAGGGCTTAGGATTGAACTCATGACCTATATAGTAATGTAACGTGTATACCCAGTGCGGATTGATTTGCAATGCTCGTAAATAATTTTTATATGAATCACGGTGTAGTTGTGAAAATATGTAATCTACATATTAAGAGACAGAAATTAAAGCTTATTGATTGTATATGGAAAACGTTATATTGTAATGATATATATTTTTTTGAAGACAAAACTTTGTTTTACACAAATTTAATAAGTTAAAATGGTGTTAGCGACTGGCCTTAATCATTAATGATGCAGAAAAAATTGTAAGGAGATTAGTTCAAATCCTAATGTATTTAAATCTTCAAAAAAGAAGAAATCAAGACTAGTGGTCGTTTTGCATATATCAAACAACAATTTTGTTTGTTCAATAAAAAGTATTAGAATTCACCCACAAGTAATTAACAACGCTTCTCCATTGGCTTTTGGTGTGTCCTTGATCTCCATTAGATCTTGATTGACGGATTCTCCTGTGAATGCCATCTTCTGATCAGTTGTCGCGCCTTCTTCACTGTGGCCTCTGCGAGGCCATCGCTGACGGATTTTGGGGAACGCTTAGCGTAGGATTGACTCCCCATTTCATTAAGAATTCTCGGAACTCATTGCTAGCGAAGGGCGGAAATAGAAAATAAAGACTAATAAATTTAGTTGAAATTGTTTATATATATATATATATTATAATGTTTTTGATTGATATCATTCAAATAAGATATAAATTAGGCTTATTAAAACTCTTTTCTTAGAGTACATTTAAATAGGTGAGTTTCTTGGTTCTTATAGGCTTATTTTTCTTTGGTCCCTGGAACACCTGCCACATGGACTATTTCGGGAGGAACCCATGAAAATACTAGTTTAAAATTATCCAAATGAAAATTTCAAAAAAGTATAACAAAACTGGATATACTAAATACAGTGGATTTTGTAAAAAAAAACATCTTTATTTGTTAAATTTCAAGGTAATATAAAACACATCTATATTTTATAAGTTAAGCTACGATTATATGTATTATGGCATTACTTTAATATTACTAAATAAACATTAATTTGAGTAATATATTGTTATTATTTGTCATATGTTTTATATATTAAACCAGGCTATAAGATCATATATTTTTTAATTTTATTTAGACTGTTATATTATGAGGAACACTGTTTTTATTGGTTCATTTGGCAATCATTTCTGGGGTCATATAAAAAATATGCCTAAAAGAACTTAAATTCAAGTATTTGAATGGTGTTCGAAAGAAATCATTACATGTCTAATCTAAATATATATATATCAGATACATGCTTGAAAATGGTGAAAATCACGATCCATTTATTAAACCCATAAGTGTTCCTCTCTGCCGTTATCTGTATTACCATACAGCCATCAAATCAAAGGCAAAAAAGTAATTGCATCTTTGCAAAACTCTATATCGTTTTCTAATCTAATCCAAATAATAATGATATATTTTGAACAACAATAATAAATTATAATAATATAAATATTTCGGAAAACGTCCTATTTTTGCACACCGCTTCCATATTATCTGTGTATCTTTCTCTCTTTGTCCTTCTCTCTTCTTTAATCTCTCTTACTCTTTCTCTTTCTGTTTTCCCCTTCCATTTGGTCCCTCCTTCTCTTTCTCTCTCTCTCTCTATATATATATATATATATATATATATATCTGTGTGTATATATATACCGTGAATCCTTAAAACACGGTAGCGGTGTACGAATGTAGAACGTCCCCAATATAATGACGTTTTTCATCAGGATTTAAAGCATCCGCAGCTATAATTACTTAGAGGAGTCCCTATTGGAGGTCATGAGTAAGTGTCTCCGTGTAACTTGGACCAATAACCTCGCTCTTGCCGTCCATTATGTATAAGCAAAACACCCTTTAAATCCCACTGTATATATTTTTATCTCGGTTGATCATCATTAACAGTTGTTATTTCACTCATATATTGCCTAGGATCCGTACAAATACATAGATAGCCTCAATTCCATTTACAACTCTACCACTCCGATTCATTGACGAGTAGACATATCGTTAGTACATCTTTTCAATCTATAAACAAGTGAGCTAATCAAGAAAAAACCATTGGCTAAAATATTATTATTATTATTATTTATTGATAGACACTTTCTTCTCTTTTATTTCTTTCTTCTTTAACTCGTTTTCCCTTCTTGGTCTTCTTCTTTGTGTAACGAGGCTAGTTAATTAGGTCCATTTAGGGCTTACCTCATCCTAATATCATTTATATTATCACACAATACACGTTTGAGAAGGAGATTCTTTCTCCTGGAGCGACAACCTTACTACATATGTATGTATATGATTGTATTTGCTGTACATTTCTATTAGCTCATATTGTATGTATATATATGTATACTATAGCTTCACTATGTACCTAAATAAATGAATATAAATAGCCCTCTAGATGGACAAAGCCCTCCCCCCCCCCCCTTTTGGAGGGAAAAAAGAGGAGAAAATAATTAAGATAATTAAGCTCTTATTCCTCTTTCTTCTATCTCTTCTTGTCTCGACCCCCTCCTTCATCTCATAAGTGGGGCGCTATGAATTGATTGCTTATCTGGACACTGAAGAAGATTTTTAAACATGCATAGATACATACACTTATATGTACATACCCATAACCCGTTTTCAAGTTCATTGTGTGGGCATTTGGGAGGGCAGTGACATGGACTGTGAGTGGAGAGAGGGGCAAACAAAATAAAAGGTCAATTTGCTGAGGAGTTAAATTAAATGATTAAGAGTAGAGCTAGATATATACTAAGGGTATATAACTATTTGATGAAGGACCTCTGTTTATGGATCTGCTTTTAGACGCAAATAGATATAACCATGGACCTATTTGATAACTGGTACTCAACAAAGAACATTTTTGTTCACTTAAAGATCTGCTTGAATACATATAGAACAGTGGTGCCATAGTGACGGCCCGTGGGCCGGAACCAGCCCGAATGAACATCACATTCGGTCCGTTACTTTTGTGGTTGAGAAGTGTTTTCTAATAAATAAATAATACTATGATAAACATTAAAATCTTTTTTTTGTATATATATTGTCTTGCCAGGCAAAAAATGTACCGTAATTCCCCCCCCCCCCCCCCCCGAGGTCCTACTTGAAAACAATGTGGCCCCCTGACCGATTTCACCCTGGCATCCCTGATATAGAAAGGTAAAATGCCTGTCTCACTTGGTGAAACAATACATAGTTTTGAAGTCCGTGAATAACGTTACTGCCGCCATTTCTATATTTTTCCATTATCTAATACTATTTATTTTGACTTCTTAATGGGATATGGGAAGAATTGGCTAGAAAGAAATGATGGTCCATTTTTTCTTGGGTCATTTCTTAAAAGATCGCAGTTTCTTGATTAATTTCTTCTGGGAACCGTTCAAAGGATAATAATAATTATTTCCTACTTTTCTATGTTTAATCACTGATACAGACAAAATATCTGCTTTTTAATTTGTATATTTTACATTCAGTTATAAGTTTGGTGGTGAATATAAAGCACATGCTGCAACAAGGTTCCATTAATGTTTAATATAAGGTGCCACATTCGCATTGTATTTGTCTCCAATATATGAAATCAAAGATATTTGTAAAAAAATTGTAAATACCGTAATTTAATTATTTCCACTTTGTTGTTTTTTAGTTTGTTGTCTGTTGTAAAAAGGTTAGCTAAAGTGTCACGAAAATCAGCTTTCTAGTGAATTAAATGGGATATGCAAGGATTGCACCAGTGAAATCACCGGAAGTCATTATTAAAACAAAGGAACCAGACCCCTAAATGATAAAAGGACACAAACCACGATTATGACCCTTTGAGCCATTCATTGTACGGTTTTTTACATGACAAACTATTATAATAAATTTATCTAGTAAATGGTTTGTAATCACAATAAGAAAGTTGTTGAAAAAAATAATCAATGTCACACAACCACGAGTGACATGTTGTCAAATTTTAAAAAAAAATAATTACTTAAAAATGAAAACAGTACCGATGAGACATTTTTTAGTTTATTATGTACATATAATCATGTTTTACAATCAAAAGCAACAATCTTCAACTGAACTGGAACTTGACTTAAGTAGATTAACTTAAAGAAATAATTTGATGCTGTCGCACTGTGCATGCAAAAGTCAAAATGATGGAGTGACCAATTAATGTAATTTGCAGTTCCAATTATGGAAAAAGCAGTGTTGACACATTTGCAATTAATCAATTTCCTCTCATTCTAGATTCGCCTTATACGTATGCTCATCGGGCCTAGCAACACATTGCTCTTCGAGGGTTGTTTGTCCAAAATATGTTTCTCTAAAAAACATCGCAACAATAAACATCATATATAATAATAATATATAATATATACAGGGAGTACACTTATAATCCGGACTAACTTTGATCGGTTATGTCGTCTTTGTTTTTTGAGATATTGCAATGCACATATGTACGTTACTGCGCTTGCATCTTATCTATCTGCCAAAAAAAACAGATTGAAAATCAGTCAACATTTAGCCATGGAAGAGGAGAAAAGGCATGCGCTGTTCGCCTCCTTCCGTGCCGGGAGGAGTCCAAAGGAGGTGATAGAGTTCTTCACTACACCAAGTCGACCGTCTACGACCAAAAGAAGGCTTGGAACTCTTTCAAAAAGAATTATGCTCATCGCAAAAACGTTCTCGGTCCCTGGGGGCCACCAGGACCGACGAGTTTGTCGCCGAGGTGAAGAGGAAGGTCAACGAGGACGGCAACAAGTCCTACGCCAAGTTGGCCGCCGAGATGGGCTGCTCCAAGCAGACCATCGCCAACACCATCAACAAGAACCTGGGCTACAGTTCGTACAAGAAGAGGCACAGGATGATCTTGACGGAGGGACCAGGGAGTCCAGGAGGGTCAAGGCGAGAACATCCCCTACCACTGGAGCCCGGAATTGTGCCCCCCCAGCTCCCCTGACTGCAACCCCCTCGACTATTTCTTCTAGGGCATGGTCGAGAACCATACCAACAAGCAGGCTCACAACACTCTCGACTCCCTCAGGGCCGCCATCGTGGAGGAGTTTGCCAATATAAAGAAGGACGTCGTCGCCAAGGCCTGCGGCCGCTTCAGGCACCGCCTCGAGATGGTCGTCGCCGCTGATGGGGGCTATATTGAAAAATAAATATCTATATATGTGTGCCTTTCATTTAACAAAAAATTGTTGAAAATATTGATAAATAAATAAGTTGTCAACATTTCAAAATTTGTTTTATTTAGTCCGGATTATACGTATACGCCCTGTAATAATAATAAACAATTAAGGCAAAGTTTTTATTTCGAAAAAGTCTGATGAATCACATGTCAAATAGACGAACTTTTATACAAATGGCTTTAAAACAAAGTTTTGGTAGTAGTTATAATAATATTTTATATGAAGCTGTTTCATCGTAAATAAATTAATTTGACCAACCTCCTTTAGCAATGTTAAACCTTGTAATGCCCAATTCGAGCAACTTCTATTGACATACATTTTCCTTTTTTTAATACAAAAAAACATAGGCGAACACAAAATCCAATTGAAAGATAAGGATTAAGATCATGGAATATAAATGTATAAGGAGTATATGACGTAAAATAACAATGTGATGATAATAATGAAGAGTAAAACCAGTAAATAAAATCCGGGTATTAAGATAATATGACATAAACAAACAATAGAATGAAAATCACATATTTTTGGTGCACATGATGAAGTGTTGAGGAACCCGGAATTCATTCAGAGCCAGAAGAACGATGCCCCGTTCTACATAACTTCCATCAAATCTGATGCGAGCAATTATGGGCAATAGTTTGTCTAATATCCTTCAATGATGTTCTGTATGGAACATCCCATTATGAAAAGCTTTACAGGATCGTGTATTGGGTGGTCTCCTCACCACTGAGCTCATTTATTCCTTCCGTAACCATCGATATTGTTTCTTTAAAATTGCCAACTTTATTTCTATGTACGAGAAAGATATATATTATAAACTCGTTTGAAATTGTAGTTTTATGCGATGGAATTTATATTTTTCACAGCTGTCTTAATGATTTGGATTAACCTAAGGGGGTTTGCGTATTCTTTAAAGATATAATTGCATTCGTTGAAATAAAACATAGATAGTAAAACATTAAAATTGTATCATTGAAGAAATCAATATTAACCTTCAACTTTCGAAATTCGATTTTGCCACCTCATTAAGATTTAAATTTTAAATGCTTAAATTATAATCTCTATTATATAGAACAACTTGAAAAGGAATAAAGTCAAAAATAATGAATAATGATTTTTAGAAATGAATACATCAATATATATGTATACTTTTCCTAAGATACTATCTTATTTATAATTCGAAGCGTCCAACTCATTTTTGACTCGCAAGAATCATTCATAGGAAGAGTAATTAAAGTTAATTAGAGTATGTTTCGCTCACTCCCTCCCTTTTTCTTGAGTGCATTTGGCTCTTTATTTCAATTTGCCGGTTTTGATTACTTAGTTGAAGTGTGTTTATTAAGATTGAATGGTTGTCAGAATTGATTGTAATTAGTGGATTTACCTAGAAAGAATTACTCCTGTCTAAAAAATAGATTTTTTGTTCAAAAGGGTGTAGTAGAAAAAGTGCATCTTTCCTGGAATGCAATAAAAATGAAGCACACAAATCTGCATTGCATTTCATGTTCCTTTCTTAAGTATAAAGTAAAAGTCCACTATCATGGCCACTACCACACTAATGCCTTATATTTTCTTCTAAAGTGGGAGGCTCTCACTTTAAAAATAATAGAATTGAATACCATTATCATATAGATTAGAGGAAACCTTTTACACCATTTGCCATTTACTTGCCACATTCGGTGGTATGCAGACAAGAGACTAGGAAGATGTGGAGAAATGTAAGGCTATTGTACATTATTGTGTATGGTATATACATAGGAGAAGTGAGTTTTAGAGAAGCCATGTCTATTAAATATTCAATAGTTCTTTTCATTCCATTTGGAGAGGTGAAGAATGGGAATTTTCCTTGTAACCTATCAAGAAGAATTTCTTCAATTATTTCATCTCCTCATGTCATCATAGTTAGTACATGTGAGATTGACTCTACAAATCCTAATTCTATAAATCATTTAGGTTTAATTAATAATGAAATGAATTTCGAATATATTCATAAATATTTTATTTTAATATAGTGTCGTTGAACGTACTTTTATGACCATATGATTGGATTGAGTTGTATCTGTGTTGATATAAATAATCATTATAGCTTTAATATATATAAAATGAATCTTTACTCAAATACACTTAAACATTACTCAAATGAACTTATGATATTCATACTATTTTTTCAACTATTTTTCAAATTATTTTTTACATTCATAACATTATTTTATTAATCATAATATTGAACTAAATAAAAAAGGATTATCCTTGTATTGCATACTCTATTATTGCTATTTTAATAATGTTATTGAAAAATTATATTCTTGTTAAGGACAAATATAACTTTATACCATATATATAAAAATCACATCCATCCATAACATTTTGTGGCATTTAAAGTTACTTATATAAAAGTAACATAAAAACGATATTTTAAAGATATAAATTTATGTACTGTATCCAAAAAAAGATATCATTCGTTTAATAGATTCCACGTATATTATTCTTTGTAAGTACTTATTGACATTTCTTTTAGCTATACCAGATAGATAGTGCGTAGAAAGTCAGTTAAATATAATAACATACAATAATTAAAGAAGGTCCAGTGGCCCCAGAGCCTAACTTCTTAACATGTTGATCCACTGATCTCATTCATCTTTAAACCGACATTTTTCTTTAGATAGATCATATCTAAACAACAAATTATACTTTTGGGTCTTGAAAATGGATATTGAATCTAAAATCTGTAAACACAAATGAATGTACAACAAATTATCTGGTTGACAGTAGAGTGTTGAGTCGAAATCACTTTTAAGTCATTAGTATGCACATGAACTAATATTCAAACTTTTTAATTATTTAAAAATCCCTATAATTTTATTTAAAAATCATATTATTTTTGATGTAATAATTAATATAATATTTAAGTATATCACAATTCCTTTGAAAAATATTTAACAGAAGCCTAAGCTAAGAAGTCATATACATCCTTGTAGGTATATATTTGAAACAATTGAATACTTAAATCAATGTATCTACTCGGGTTTAAGGAGCATTTGAACAAGGCTTGATGGAGACTCGATCAATTTCTGCGCAATCAACTGCATCATTCTAAAATCATTGTGCTTGATTGAATTTATACATGAGTGTACAGTTCATAGAACAATGGCAGTTTACGCATATAAATCACATATTATAGGGTGCACGCCATCGAAGTTTGCAGTTTTTTCTAGTTGAGACTAATCTTTTCATTTTTTTTATCAGCTGAATATTTTGTCTTGAGTCTGGACAACACCCAGCGTCAAAGGGAGCTTTAAATGTAAATAAAAGAAGTGATTCTCCTGGCTCGCTCACAAAGAAGTACCCGAGGTGCAATTTCGAAACTTCACGCACACGGACAAAACATCAGCCAGATTGCAAAGGCATTGGACTGTACCCGCAAAAATGATCCTGCGGTCATTACCAGAGGAACTGCAGACATCCCTAGAAGGATCCGGTACAAGACTTCAAGGACTTGCGAGCTTGTGGAGGCTGTTAAATACACCATTGCCAAGAGAAGAGGCAAGATCACCTTCTATGGACTGGCCATGGAGTTTGACGTATCAAAACGCACCATGGGCCGTCTTGTGAAGTTTCAACTCAACCTAAAGATCTATAAAAGGACTCCAAGACAGTCCCAGCTTTTGTGATCCCTTTCAAGAGCAATGCGGCAAATTAACTCTTTTCGAAACAAAAATCTTCTTCAAACAGTTTGACACAAATATTTACAAAACTTTTTTTATTATTTAAAGTTTGTTATGTGGCTTTTACTGATGAAATGATAGATTGTAATAGTTGTATCATTCTCTATTAAAAAATACTGTACAATACTTAGAAAACGTTGTAAAATAAGTTATTTATCAAATTTGTTAAATGGCTGTAACTGAGGAATGGAATAAATTGTAATAATTGGTTCATTCTCTATTAAAAAAGACTACAAGTCGTTGTAATCATATTGTGCTGTAGGAACAAGTCTTCAGCTGCAATGCAAAGGTCTTAGAAGATATACCTATTATGGGTAGATATGAATATATACAACCATAGAGAGAAACAACAACATACATTTGAAATAGAGCGATTATTATCAGCATGTTGATGATGACCTATTAACGAGGAATCATCTCATAACTTATTGTGAAGCCCTGCATGAGGAGGAGCTCATAACTGCCAATTATGTTCTTACAAATCCTTTATATTTTACTTTTTCAAATGCCAGGAATTGGAGTCAATCCACATTGCCCTCTTCCAATGATTTATAATATGTAGATCGAATACTTATTATCATAGACCTATGGCTTGTTCAAGACATCACAAGGCCTCCCCTTATTTTCATATCTCTCTCTCTTCCTCTCTAGTGTATAAGTACCTATATTTAGACATGGGAATAATGCAAGAAGCGCCCTTCGAAACATGCTATACTTATTCTTTTGTTGATGGATTTTGTAAATCAACAAATATTGCTGCACTTCGAGTGAGAGTGTGCCTTATAGTTTTTATTTATAGAGTCTATTTAGGCTATAGATAAATATCTTCCGAATATCCTCGACTGTTCTATAAATATTAAATATAGAATACATATGTTTATATGAACAAAGAAATTATGAGAGTGTACTATTTTTTAAATAAATTTTATTAATAATAATAATAAAATGCTGTGAATATCTAGAGCAAGGATTAAACATATTATTTATTGTTTGTTTTATTAGCTCCCATTCACATAATATAATCCGGTATCACCCGGTAGTGTACTTATGTTGATGCTAAACTATTATTAGAAAGTTTAAGAATTACAGCAATATTATGGTACACATGTATAAAATACAGTGTTTCTGTAAAAAATATTATTTCATTCATATTCTCTCGAAAGCCATCATCTTTTTTTTTGTTGTAAGCGGGGAATCGAAGATGAGGTGGGCTCAATGCTCTTATATTCCACAATTGGTCCTCTGGCCAGGTTATCGCTGCTAAAATAAATGTTTAGGTAAACTCCCAGTTGTTCTTTGACTTACCTAAAAATACATTTTTTACACTTTTTTAACTGACATTGTGCTCCTTGTAATCCTAGTGAATAATTTAATTTTTAATTGATCTTCTGGTTGTGAAGTGATAAGGCTACATTTTTAATTTTAGGCATTATTTTGCTTTTCATATTATGAGTCTTTGAGCTCAAAATTATCGATAAAAACTTCAGTATGCAAATGCCAAAACCAGTATCATTTATTTAGGTTTGCAGATCTTATTAATATATGTCTATCAAACCATTATATGTTGATGTCAGAGTAAGTACAACAACCTCATATATATGATAGGTTCAAAGACGAGCAGCAAAATTATTTCATTTTGGGGTATTCAAACATAAAATAATCTTTTAACAAACTTTATTTGTCATTTTTTTGGTTAATGTACTTTTATAAGCCCTTGAGTTAGAATCAAAGGTAACATTAGCGTTTGCTTCTGAAATAAGTGCATTGCTTATACTATAAAACTTAATTAATGACTGTGCTACACTGGCGTTAAAATCCAATATGGTCATAATGACTCATAAAACCATTGGACATAAATAAAACGGATTGAGTCGGTGAGTTGTATATATATATATATATTACGATTTATATTCACAGTGCTCCATTTTATATTGGGTCTGCATTTCGATATCTTAAGTGCGGTCACTTTTGATAAAGATAAGCAATTGTAAGTGGAGGGCGTTTTGCAGATTAAATACATAAGTATAGGTGTCCATGAAATATATTTATACTGATAAAAATTGTTAGTTCTGTAAGAGTAAAAAAAGTTTCAATGGATAGCTATGTGTACAAAAAGCATACATGAAAAAAAAAAGTATTGCTTAATTTTACATATATATTTTTATTTAGGCTTGTGAGAGCTATAACTCAATAGGAAAGGAAAAATAAGTCTTCGAGGAAAAAGTGCAAAGTACCGAAAGTATTTTTTTAAACCAAGTTTCAAGTTTTTTTGTTATTTAGTCATTTTCTTAAATTAAGGACAAATAAATGACACTCGGGAATAACTCAACAATTATATAATCAGCATGATAAGTTGAATGAAAGATACAGTGACAATTAAATTTATCATTGCATTCATTAATATATATAAGATTCGTTTGTCACAACAGCTTTCATATTCTCTAAATAATATTTATTTTGGCTCCAATTGTATTACAGTTGAAAGGTATTTCTGAGATGTAAGTCTTTTATTTATCATAATCACCATGTAGTTAAGTTCATGTATTCTTTGATAAACAGGCAATATGCATTGATTAGATTGTAACAAGGAGAAATTTATATGTAATCAAATTAAATACATTGCATCGGAAAAAAAATCTTGAAATATGTATAAAAGTTTGGTTGTATATCTTTATGTATAATAAAACCATGGTATATTCAAAGGATGAAATCCACTATCAAAGTATGTAAATGCGCAATTTCATACATGGTTTAAAAAAGCATGTATAATAATGCTTATAAGTATACAGAAAATATATTTTGAGTCAGCTGCACCTATTAATGTATATAAATTGACATTGTGGACACATATAAATTCCATAGATATCATCTATATATGTAGAAAAAGAAATGAATTGGTAAGATACAATCTAAGGGAATATATTGCTTTGGACGTCCATGATCAGAACAAAATTCCAGATGAATGAAAAGATGCTACGCTCCTTAATGAGACATGTGGCTATATATATTCTTATATTTTCCTTTTCTTTTTGTCTATTGACCAAAATGAATCGACGTGCATGCTACCAAATGAATAGAAGGCCAATATATGTACAGCCAGACGTTTGGTGTATACGAATCAGGGGATATTCATTGACTTATTGAGCCGTAAGGTGATGGATGGTAAGGAATCTATTTAAAAAATAAGGTCTTCTTCATTTTTTGTTATATTATGATTGTTTTTTCTTTCCTTTTTGTTCTTCCAACATCTCTTCAAGGTCCCTCGAAGCATTCGAAATGCCGTATCGCATATAAGAAGAATATATAAAACAAAGAGATCATCAAATAGATGATGAATGTCAATTTTTTTTTCTTCAGAGTTCGTGATTACTTCTGTGGTTATTGAATAAGAAGGGGATGGATATAAGAAAAGAGTGTCTATCAAATTGTGACAGAGTCAATTTAGGATGTGATGGATCCTGAGAAATTCCATAACTTGTTAGTAAATCAAATTATTATTTTCTAATACCAAGACATATTTATTATATAAAATATGAATATCGATAATCAATAAACAATAGTTAGGTTTTAAGGATATAAAAACATGTGTTCCTTCTCTTAATCAATGAATTATTATCAGCACTAATTCAAATAAAAATATTGAAACATAAAAAATATATTTTTCAATTTAACCACATGAAGAAATCCAACTACAGCATAATATATGAAACTACACTAATCAAACAACTTCACAAGGTCATTCAAACACTTATTAAGTCTTTAAAAAATATTTATATTATAAATACTATATATTGATTTTTTTAAAGAAACATTAAATCCCTAAACTTGCGAACTAATAATTGGATATAACAAACTATTTAAACTCTTAACGATGAGACATGATGAACGTTGTTATTGAGTAGTCGTAGATTATGGCCTCTTTGTTACACACTTGAGGAACTAATTTTTCACATGTCTGAAACTTTTTTTAAACATGAATGAAACTTGCTTACGTAGCCCACAACACATTCCTATACATTTTTTCATATATTTAAATTTTCTTTTATTTAAACGGTATTGTATTTTTATAGAAAAAGATCATAATATAGCACATCCTATTTTTCAGACTTAATTGACTTAGCGATATTACAAATAACAATATATATATATATCTTTTGAAACACACTAATTTCCATTAACATGGTTAATACAAATAGTTATTGTATAGAAAAGCAATACTTCAATTCCCACTAAAAGATGATACTTTTATAGAGTAAAAGTGTTCATATTTTTGTTTTGATAATTTTTGTATTAGTCCGTAAAATTCGATAAAGAAATTATATATGCCCATTGGAACTGGAGGGATAAATGCGCATCAGATTTTCTATTTACTTTCAAGGAATGTTGTCGGTATTTTTCTTCTTAAACTAAATTATTCATGATTTCTTTACAGGAATGGCGTTTTATTTACAAATATGGGTCCATGGTAAACAAATTATTTGGCTCATTTTTAAATATTTTATATTATGTCTTCTTCAAATATATAAAGACTTAAAAACAATTATTTTGTATATTGTCATAGTAAGTACCATATACTGTACGCATTATAGAAAATAATTTGAGTCTTTGGTGTGCATATGTAATAAAATTATTGTTTTTAACCTATATATATATACATATATTATTTTTCCAAATATATACAATAAGTTTAATAAAACAGATTATTTACCTTACCACAGCCAAGATCTATAAGAATTGCTGAACTAATTAATTATTGGCAAAATCGTCAAAGTCCTCTAACGATTTTCTCTTATAGATTATTTTCTTAACCATAAACAAATTTAAATGTATATTTGAGTCGAAATGTAAGTGCAACCTTATTGCATTTTTGCAATTATCCCTATGTTAAATTAAACCGACGCACTCACACAATGGAAGTCCAAATACATTCCTTGCTTAATATTATTACAATTTCAAATAATCAGATTAGTTTTTTTTTTTCGTTTAAGCAAGTGCAAAAATTGCGAACTCATTCAATAATACTCTTTTCATCTTATTTCAAAAGCATGGCAATCATATATTTATATTTGAATATGCATGATACCATTTAAATTACCTGCCCATGGTTTTTATCAAACAGACTCATATTTCATACTTTGTTTGTCTGACAGCTGGTCTTTAATCATGGACACTGCCTTTGATGGTTTTTTAAAATACATTTTTACAAACCTTTTTCTTCGTATAAACATAAGTATCTATGCATTTTGTCTTTTTAAGAATATGCCTATATGTAAGGGTGGTCTTTTTTTGTCTTCTTAAGTGTCTCTCATTACCCATGAAAAAGAATCCTTTTCTTTCCCTTGAAACCCCATCACTTTCACCCATCATTGTACGGCGTGATCGATATCCATGCTTTTACGATCTAAATATGTATATATAGGGCCTCATATGAGACTACGCCCTGGGTTATCCCATGTTGTGCAGGCAGAAAAAGTACCTCCATTGTCAAAAAAAATACCATTTCACTCCCTTTATTTCTTTAACAAAAAAATATCAAATTCTTTTATTCATCAAAGAAAAAATTCAATCACCTTGCAAAAAAGTAAATGGACCTCCATTCACTCGGTCAGATATGAATAAAAAAAGAAGCCATTTTTTTTTCTCACTCATCTCTTCAAATAAGCCCAACGGGTTTCATGTCAAAGATGAGTAGCAGTACCTCAATTTATGAAAAGGGCTTCTTCTATGTTGTTCTAGACAATGGAAGTTAAATTGACTCCTCAAAATGATTTTTTATTGACCATTCTTCCTGCGTGAGAAATTTAAAAATGTGATTTTCTTTCTTTCTATATTATATCCCAGTAATGATTATTTTTAAAGAAATAAGATTTTTTTCCGGGGATGTTTTCTCATGGCTTCTTTTTATTTATTTATCTCCTGTTTATAGGAGGCTCTTGGTTGGCTGGTTATTGTGAGTGCCCATTACTGTGTAATTGAAAATGAAATTAGAAACACGGGGTGCATTTGGAGAAAATAATAATAAAGTCATAAAAAGAAAAAGAAAAAAAACATTATAGGATATAAGACTTCTAGGATACTTCTCAATTAAAGTTATAAACTTTCCTATAAAATATATATATATCCGTACAGCTATAGATTAAACGAAGACATTGGAAGAAAAGGTGCAAATGTTTTGTGAGAAGGGAAGAAGTAAACAATATAAATGTTTAATGAAAAAGAGGAGGCAGCGAGTAGACAATGGATGCAATTGAAATATAATGCATTTAAAGGGGGTTTCTATAAGGACGGGAGCATCTAGAAATGAAATAAAACAAGCTGTGTATGAGGTATTGCCCATTTTTTTAAAGTCCCGTGTATGCCATTCATTATGGTGGAATATTACATCATTCAAATACCCGGCTCGGCTTCTTACGGTAAAACGCATCCGAGTAGGCTAATTTTCAATGACTTTTCCGCACTAATCCGACTGAATTTGAACGATGGCCTGTGTTGTGGTCCCTTTATGAGCATCGGTTAATTGAGGGTTTTTTCTGCGATTAAAAACCCGAGGGAAAAGTTTAGTGGGGTCCAATTAATTACAAAAAAAGTATTTTAATCTCTAAGAAATCATTTTAAACTTTTTCCTTTTAGCATTATAAATATTTAAAAAAATTGTGAAAAATAAATCTTTTGCGTCCATTATTACATTTTTGAATTGTCATCATAATATAAGTGCAGGAGCAATTCTATGAGAGACCCTAAATATTTTATTATGTTTTGTTGCTTACTAATAGGCTTACTTTTGTTTACTGAGTACTTAATCATCATCACGCTGTTCCTCTTCATTCATCTAGGCTTTATGAATTGGGGGATTCTCTCTCTCTCTCTTGCTCCTCTCTGTTGTGGGAGGCTTCTCTATCGTCGCATTATATTTATTTTGACGGCGGCTTTAACCCTTTGTTTCCTCAGATGCCAATGACCCTCTTAAATCCAGCAAAACAAGGCAAACTAACCCCTGTAGCCAGCCAGCTACCAGACTAATCCCCCTCCTTCACGTCTCTCCCAATGGATAAATAAATAAAATCGTGTGAGAATTTTCATTTCTTTTTTCTACTTTGTCATTTTCCCTATGTGTTTATTATAATGTCAAAATATATATTAATATACTAATAACTCTGAAGAATAAGAAGAAAAAGCTTCTTCGACCACAAAGAGTTTCTCAGGAGAAGAAGCCTGACTTCTTCAAATCCTTAGGGGAAAATAAAGTGACTTATTTTATGACCTTGACCGATGACAGTGAAGATTTTTATATAGATTTGACGTGTTGTGTTTTTGAGAAGGAGAGGAAAAAAGAGAGAATGAGATGAAATCCCCGACCTATAATAGAGAAATGGGATGTTTAATATATCAGAATAAAAATGCAACTTAATTATTGACAGTCGTTGAAATAGTTTTTTGCTGTTACTCTTTTACAGTACAGTCTTACTAAAATATTGATTGTTCTACTAGTTTGAAGAGTGGAATGTTTTATAAAAAATATACTGAATATTACTTATATTTGGAGGAAACACACATCACGAAACCTCTAAAATGATATTTCCCTGTCGTTTGAGAGTATGATTCATGAGTACGAATTGAGGTCTTGGATTTAAGGCGGAATATAATGAACGATCTTAGCTCATTTCCTTTTTCTTTATTAAATTTAAACTTCCAATGCATAAGTCCGAAACATTATACGGATCAAGTTAAGTTGTCTAAAAACAGAAACGAACAAAAATAGTTTTGTTTTAAATACTATAAATACCAATTAAATATGTCTTTAAAAGGGCAAAACTGTCCCTTTAGAGACATTTACTTAGTTATGTACATTGTTCCTACTTTATAGTTATTTAAAATATGATCTTAGATGTCTCACGTTTTACTCACGGATGATTTCTTACCTTTATTCATAGAATGTAAATGTTTTAACAATAAATAATAAATATTAACTCCAAAAAATATTTAAATACAATATATCTTAATTAATGTCATAAAAAGATACAAACATTCAAAACTGAATAAAATGTTATCTGTACATATAATTTCTTCAGATTTTTTGAAGTAATCATTGGCATTGCAACCAATAGATATCCCCCTGAAGTGAAATATTCGATACAACTCTTTAAATAAATCCAGGACGACCACGAATTTACATCCAGAGTGTTAATACAAAATACTCCATAAATAATCTTGCAGAAGGTGAAAAAAGAATCAACAATAATTAATCGTCCTGGCTGCTATAGAAACAAAAGAAAAACTATTATAATATATGAAAGTTCAACGAAACCTCATAATCGAGGAGTTTTAGGTATACATATTTAACTTCCAGTACGGATTGATCACTTATTGTAAATATCTTTTAATTGAGAAGAGTCCAACTTTTGGTCTATAGACCGATGGTTTAGTTAGGTAAGAATTGTCACTTTTTATCGTTTCAACCCAGCTTATAGTGGGGTTGTTTTTTTGCTCATGCACTTTGCTATCATGAGTGTTTGTGCTCCATATAAAATAAACGTGATGAAATAAGAAAAAGGCGTACATATATCTGGATTTACATGAAGTTATATATTTTATATGCATACTCTTATCATTCGATAACGATGCTCCCTAGGCATGACTACGAACTATCAAGCGTCGGCAAAGCCGCTATTGACTTCAAAATCTAAATATATATATTTATAGAGTATGTAAAAGTACTATTGGTTGTATAATTGTACTGATAATGTTGTTTTTTCTTCCTTGGATTTTCTCTCTCACTGAATCATTGTAGGATATTATTATTATTACTATGAGTGTGAACCTATGTACATATGTTGTTGGTGAGAAGGATCGTGCTTTGCACCTTAGAGCCTCCTCTTCTTGATGATCTTCGGTTAAACGTGACCGATACTAGATCAGAATCTTTACCCCCTCTTGTATCTTAATGTTGTGAATGTGAAATATATAAATAAGAAAAAACAGAGTTTCTTTTTCTTCTCACAAATTACTAAGACTTAACCCCTTCCTTTTTCCACGTTTTCATGGAGTTGTTGTATACCTAGCTACAAAAAAATGAAACCTGAAAATACGGTTGGGGTTTTATTTATATGTGATGATATTAAGTATCTGAAGCTACAAGGAGATCATATTAAAAAGTTTAGTTGTGGTTTTGTTTGATCTTATATGTAGAGTACCCTTCTTATGGAGGCGTTAAAAGCTCCATATAATTTGATTCTAAGCGGGGAAATACAGTTATAATATAAATAAACTCTATCCTGCTGGCCATACTTAGACTATTTAAAAAGGATAATTGCATATAAAAGCAATACATTAATAATAAAAAATTGTCTTCTATAAAGATAAAAAAATATATTGAATGTCATAGAAGTTAAGATTTTAATTTATTCTCTTCATATTTATTTATTATTTCTATATATAAACATATATTTATATTTCAATCTTATAATTATTACTCTCTTTCACAATATATCATAATAAATCATAAAACTATCAAAATTTTAATTTATTTGTGTTTCTCGGTATGCTTAAGCCAAAGTTTCTTTGGCTTTACTTCGTTGGCTCCAATAAAAAATAACATAAAACTTTACGTGATGTTAACAAACCTATTAAAGAATAGCGGATTTGTCAATTATTATTAAGATGTATCTTTTTTACAAGAATGCTAAGTGATTTAAATGGTGTTATTTGCCTTCAATGGATGGTCAAACATTTCTGTAAATGGATAAATAAATTAGTTATAATTCTTTGGTCTATTGATATCATAATCATGTATATATATAAAGTTTATATCCTGCATGATGAGCTCTGAGCAATCCAGCTGCCAACTCAAGACTTCATGAAGCAATTCAAGCTGAATTCAAATGAATTCAGAATGAAAAAAATTAACATATACATTTTTAAAAACAGTTGTCAATAGCCAAAGATTATGAAGTTTTTTATTTCAAACATAATAGACAAATGCCACAAAAACCACTTTATCGAAAAAGTAATTGTATGTAGTACCATGTTTTTTAAAAAGGTTATCATTTCACAATCTCAAATTTGATTGATGGTCTTATATATAGGCCTACTAGAAGCACTTATGATTATCATGTAGTTAGGTTTTAAGTATGGATATCAAAGCTACAAACCAAGGATGGCATGACTCTTTGAGGGAGTTCCTGTTTTAACTCAGTGCTTACTTATGAAGTATGTAATGAAGACGTTTTTTTGAGGGAGTTCTAAGCAAAAGAAGAAGGACAAAAGTAATTATTACAAATCAACATTGTTATAGAGAGAATCGCTCTATCTCTCATATCAACATCCGTTTTAGAAAATAATTATGTCAGACTGTCCTGACTTCTCTGAATGAGATTCCATTTCTTTTGCTTCTCTCTATTCAATGAAATTCAAATAATAATGGAATGAAGGAGGGTTCACGTCAGCTAGGTAATGATTATAATGTGCTGGCCTAATGATAATAACAGCAATACTAAGTTGAACATACAATAAAACGAGAGCAGAGTAGAAATGAAAAGAATAAAAAACTTATTACAACGCTATGACCATTTCCGCCAATTTAAGAACTATAATTATCATTTATCCAAGTAGTGAAAGAAACATATAGGATTGCCCTACGGATAGGATGGATGATAATGGGTCGTAGGTCGGTCAGAGAAGGTGGTCTCCCTCCCCACCCATCCTACAACCACACATATATATGTATATGTTATTACATTTATTAGCTGGAAGTGTATATCTTAACCTGGGAGGCTTAATTGCCTGTCGTCAGGGAAATGACTTTTATAGTTGGGCATTCATTGAAAAGATGCCGGGTGGCCATTTTCATACACATATAGTTTTAGTAAGTTAGATTAAAAATATTTCAAGAATATTAATAAATATAAAAGTTACAAGATATATTTGATCTCAATGCCATTCTATTTTATTGTATTGGAAAACATAATAATATAAGTTGTACGCTATTATCTGCAATTTTAAGGAAAACAAAAAATCTGCTATAAACACTTTACTTCTGAAGTTGCTTTTTGGGTCTTTTTTAACAAAATATGCAGTACCTTAGTATATGTTTATCAAAACCAAAATATTTGTATCTATACAATATTTTTGAAGAATAGTGTTCAATTATGTTTTATGATGTAAGTGACTTTATTCATTTGTTTGTTTGATACATTTATAAGAGTACTTAATTTTATACTATATCTTTTAGTATGATAAAGGAAATCTTACTCATAATAATAGAAAAATAAGGTTAGCCTCCAAAATTTAAATATATACATAGAAGCTCCATAAGCTATACCAATAAATCACAGTTATTGCATACCTGTCATAACTCAATTAGAGGTTCATCAATAACATCTCCTTCTTCTCATAGCTGTAATCACTTGCAGCTTGCGGATGAACTGACTTCCTAAGAGTGAAATTTTAATAATTTGACCACTTTATGGCTTTTTCACCCTGCCCCTTCTGTGTTAAATATGAGAGAATAATACAGCTTTGTGGTTCTCCTCTCAATAAATAAATAAAATTGTTCCGTATGAATAATGAACTGTGGTTAATCAAAGAGATAGAAAAGCACCAGGGAAGAAGAAAGAGTTTCTATTTGACCACGAAGCATTCCGAGGTGAAGTAACTTTTAAAAACTGATAAGTTGTGTATGGAGTGTATGAATGCACGAACACTCCAGAGTCTCCCTTATTTTATGAGAGAGGGATATCCTTTCCTCTAAGGTCTAACATCCCTACTTGGGTAATCATTACGTTGATAAAGACAAACGTTAGTAACAACAACAACGGAGGAACAAAAAAACATAAACGATTAAGAGAAGTGCAATAAAAATCTGTCATAAACCAAAAAAAACAAAATCCTGACTCCACATCATTAGCTTCTAAGTTTTATGACATAATGCTCTAGAAATAAATGCCAGGGAGAGGATAATTGATTTTATACAACAAGGAGGGATATCCATGTCCGTCATCGACCAACATATATATGTAGATTTATGATAACTCGCTGGATATACTTCATTCACTATGCCATAGGAATGCATGAAAGTTAAATATTAAAAACAAGTTTCTTTTGAAAAAAAGTAAAGGAACTTCTATTCTTACATCATGAGTATGATAGAATTTTGATCAATGAGTGTGCTAATATCACACAATTATTTTAATCGAAGAACTTTTCATAGTAAACTTAGTTTCCTAGACTAAGATATTGTGTTTCAGTACTTGTGATTACATCTTCAACAATATTTGTTTCATGATTCTCATGAGCTGAATGAAGAACGATACCTAATCATATAAACCATAAATAAACAAACAACATCTAACATAATAACAATACAACAATGATTAACAGGATAATTCCATTTTAATAATTAGAAGATGTTTATATTGTGTAACAAAAAAAAATATTAATTCATTTATCACGAAACCCCAACATTGAATCTTCTTATGTGTGATTGTTAAGTATCTAAAGCATTATTAACGAATTAGTACTTACATATTGTAATAACTTTTGACTTCCCAGTGACTATATATCATACCCACATAAAATCTGGTTTATCACGATTAAAAAGCATCATTTATAAAAAGATGCTAGATACCATATCAATATAAAAATATTGTAGCTTCTTTTTTACAGATTCCTGGGTTCACAATATGTTTTTATCGATCAGGAAGTGTTGTAGGAAGGTAATCCATTTAAAGTACTGAAGCATTGTTTAATAATTCCTTGACTTTAAATCAATATATGGGTATAGTGTATTGAGTTTTTGCAAATAAGATTTCAGCTAGTGTAAAGAAATGACTTATTCTGAATATACTTCATAATTTATTTGAAATATCCAATCAGAATGGAGGTGGTCATGTTTAGATGGTACAAGATCATGGTGGAGACAAATTTGAGATCCAAGATCGGCCAAGATTCTACATGGATGCAGTGTTTCTATCAAGTCAAAACCCTCCGTGATGTACATATTTGCAGCTGTCATTATATTTTTTGATACTATTATTTGATGTTTATTTATTTGTTTTTAATTTAATTTCCTTTTTCAATTTATTTCATCTATTCATTCTCAAATATGACTTGTTATATATTTAACTAATGCGTGAAATATTCTATGATAACACACACACACACATCACTAAATGTTTCTTAGCCAAAAATGAAATATCCATACACCTATTAGTAAATCAAGATTGATATCTATATAATATCAGTTAACGATTTCGGCATTCCCCTTCATCACATTTGGTCGTATTTCTTTTTAAAATGATTTGAATTGAATAAAAAAAAACAGAATATATACTCCTTAATAATTAAAGAATAACTTATTTCAAATGGAAGTTCTTCCTTTTCGCCATAACTAAATATATACATATTTTATTCCAATCATAGTTCATATCTGCAGCCCTGTAATGCTAAAGTTTATTGGAAAATTGAGCAAATTTTTTTGGGATGAAGTTCAGGAAGGACGACAGCTAAGGACGCAGTTTCAATAGTTAGTCAAAACCCTCCGTTATTTAATTGAGAATTTTTATTTGTATTCGCTTATCTTAAGAAAATAAACTTAGTGACTAAAATATATGAACAAATATGATTATTATAAATGCTGTATATGAACAACAATTTTTTTTGTATATAAGGAAACAAAACATATGATTCTTAGATATCTAAAATGAGTTGTTTGAATGTTTTATTTCATATAAAATTATTTGAACAATGGAACAACTCACTTGGGATATCAGAGAATCATATCTTTTACTTACTTCGAATCAAAAGTAGCAGTTTGTTACTATTCAACATTTGTAGTAATAAAAGTTTGGTCATATATATTTTTTGGTTCTATGTTGATTTTGTACGATTAAAAAATACAAATTATAATTATCAAATAGAATAATAGAGGATAAATAAATATTCTAAATGATAAAATATATGAAATAAAATACACTTATTGCCGTAGAAAACACTTATGTTATCTGTCTATACGGTTCATTTGAATTGCATCCGTATGGATATGATTGCCCATTTTAACACTATAAATAATCCATCAAATTCATAATCTTTTCAGTAAGGTAGATTACTATTGGTCATCTTTTCTCTTTATTTGAAACTTTTCTATCAACATTAAGATTGAGAATAGCTTTACTTAAGTATTGATTAATCAAATTTATACTTTTGTAAGCGAAATTAATAGTAATACACACTTTGATTAAGACATTATACACTCTATATAATTTAGTTTCTTTGTAGGCCATCTTAAGAGTGAAACGATATGAATAACAGAGTAAACAACATCTAAGCACCCTCTGTTTTATCCCTTGTTCTCCTTTCCGTAGCATCTGGACATGGAATATCTTAAGCAAATAAGAAAAACTCTCCCTATTCTCATCTCAAACACCCAATCTAATAGCACTGCTCCTTCTTTGTTCCTTTGTTTTTTTCTTTCTTTTTCTGGGGCTATTATAAGCATACATACACTTAAGGGCCTTAGGAACTGCAGTTCCAGGTCTCCCTCGTTATTTCTGTTTATCCCACAAGACATTCATCCATATTAAGAAGACGCTCGTGCCATATATCTCTAATATTCGACCTGAGGGCGGAAAATGATTTGGAATAAGTAGATCAAATTATACTATTTGAGGGCAATCATCATCATTGGTTGAATTGATGAAAATAAATAATAATAAATCTTGATGGATGAGGACCGATAATAGTCTTTGGGCAGAAAACTGTGTTTTGAGGAAAGTTTTATGGATGGAATTAATGAATGATATTCTTTTATTTTTGTTGTTGATAAGTTTTTTCAACAATACGATGATTGTTTATATATATATATACTATATGTATATATATATAACTATATGTATAACTATATGTATATATATAACTATATGTATATATCAGAGCTGGGATTCGGTACCACCGAATATCGATCGGTGCGGTAGATATGAAAGAAAGAGAAATTTATTAATGTATCTCTGTGACTTCTTCATAAACATTTAGTCTCAGACATTTTATAACAAAAGACAAGTAAGTATATAATTTGTTAGATTTTTATAAAGATATTATTCGAAATTTAATACATGCTATTTTTATATAAATCATATATGCACTCGAATTTTGAAGGAAAAAGAAGGCAATAGCAAAATAATTATTTCTCTAAATGTCTTTTGTTATACGTTGTCTGATATATATATATATATATATATATATATATATATATATACCGACAAACTTATGTATAAACTTAGAAAAATGTTTGAGAGGGAAACATAATTCTATTTAACATTAATAAAGATAACTATTCATAGGTAGACGGGCTGAAACAAGATAGTATTCATTTGAGGTGGAGACTGTCCATCTACAATACAAACTTTGCAAATTTATAAATTATCTCCAAAAGAATACGTGTTCGTGCAACCAATCTAGAAAGATCTTATCATCATTAATATTAAAGCTGTAAAAACATATTTAATATTTTATTTCGGTTAAAAAAACATATAACTGTTTTTTTGTACATTGTTATAAATCAATAAATTGAGATGAAGAGGTTTTTATACGATAAAAATATTTTTACTTAAATAGTTGATATTAAAAGAAAGAAACAAAAGAAAGAAAAGTTGATATTTTACTTGGACACACATTTTTAAATTATAACTTTTCTATATATTGATACCCTCAGATTTTTCATATCTCTTCAAATAAAAATGAAACCCACTGCAGTATACATAGAGGTTATAGTCAATAAGAGTCCATTCATGACTTAACCTAAAATGAAGCAATTAAGGAGTTGCATTGCGGTTTGAAATGTCGGGGGCTTTTATCTTTATGATCCGGTCGAAATATGTTAATATGAAAAACTATTATTACTTTTATAGTCAAACATACCTTAATGGCTTTGGTTGAGACGAGGCGTCTTAATAAGTATTTCTCTCCCTACAGGATGAACCATTCTAAGATATTATATAGATTGTGGTTTTGAAACCTATTTGGGTCTTGCTAAATATATTTCATTTTTAAACATACACCAAAAAAATGTTATTTGGGTAGGTTGTACAAAAGACTAATTGATTGTAGAAAAGGAATTGTTTTACCAAGTCAGAAAAATTATGAATAACAACTTAGCTAAGCTAATGTTTGAAGCAATATTTCAAATATATATTTGAATAGAATGAAGGAATATTTAAGGCAACGGTTATAAATTTGTGGGATCATAAATTTATAGAATAATAAATAGTAACAATACATTTAATTCAAAAAGTTTTTTACTCCATAACCAAAATATTATATATATATATGACTCCATTTAGTTAACGAAGTGAGTTTTCCTATTTTTGCAGTAAAGCAAGGCTTACGGTGCAATACAATAAATGTATGTAATAATGGTGTCTAATTATTACTCCATATATGTTCCTATTAACCTACAGACTTCTCATAAGTAAGAAATAGAAAGTGCGGGAATATGAAGAAATGCCTTGACAAGCGGATGGCCATTAATCGGAAGCAAGGAGGTCATGACTTACTCATCCTTCTTTTAAATAAAGAGATATATATGTATGTTAAGTAAGGGAAGGAAGCAAATTATACAGCTTGTCTACTAGGAATATGAAAAAATATATACAAATATACAATGCTTACAAAAGGATGTTTTTGACCCATTTCGTGCCCTCATCTCTTTCTCTCTCCCTTCACAAAAATGTAATTACATCATTTCAAAGGACTGCAATACTAGATCCTACTTCCGCAGAGTTTCTGTTTTTCTTTTTCTCTTTAAAAAAACTAGGCCAGGAAGCTTAGATATCCGAATGTGAGAAGAGACTTTAACTGACCTTCCTCACCTCGGCTTTAATGAACCCAGCTCAAATTCAAGACGTCGCCGTTCAAATCTAAAACACCTTTACTTTACCAAATGAAGCTCTAAAGGATATGTATAAATCCACATCAACATATATGTATTATATGATTTCTTCAAAAAAATTATTTGTGTGTATCTATAAGGTATATAGACGAATTATATTTAGAATAAAGACCTTGTTAATGGGAAAATGTGTCTTATTGTATACTTATTTTATATTTTTTTAACTACATGGTCCACATGTATTGCATAATTTATTAAAGAATATTCAAAAATAAAATTTTGTCACAAGGATTATTCATTAAGTAAAAAAATAATTTTGAAATTATATTAGAGACATTATATTTCGAGTGTATCGGTATGACCCTCAAAGATAATTCTTATTTTTAGGACCAATATATTGATCTTATTTGTTAATTCATAAATCATCCTGGTTGAACACAACTCCTCCAGCTTATTCATTTATAAATTATTTTATTTTATGCTGTATATAATAAGATCAATATATATCTGGTCTATAAAGTTCTTTGATTACTATTGAATTGGAACATTCTCCATTGTTGTTTGTTGACACCGTCATTTTGATTGCTTCAAATAGTGTTGATCTCTTTACTATAGAGCACATTAGTACTGCTAAACTTTTATTAGTGCCACAATTATAAACTAAATAGTTATCAATGCAAGTCTCTGCAGTAGTACTAAAAAACACTTAATACGATATGATATATACTTTTAAATATGCAAAGCAAAGGGACAAAATGGCGTTCATGTATTCGCCGATTACATCTGACTGAAACAAGAGTCTGTATTCTCTTGATCTTTATAAATTATATAAATCTTTTGGCCTTTGTAATAAAAACTCTCGTAAAAAAAACCCTATTCAAGCATTCCCTGTTTGTTTCGATAGAAAAACAACAACAACTACTAATACACAGGCTTTCAGGTATCCAAGAATAAAGTAGAAATCTCATATATGTTTTATATACATACTTTAGCTTGATTGACACCTTCCCTCTATGGGCATTCAGTTATGTGTCAAAGCACCTCATATTCAAATAAATATTTTTTTTTTCACCTCACATCTAACACACACACAAGAAGAGGACCTCCTCAAAAAACGTATTCTTTTATATAGAAGATTCAAAATATCCAATGTCGTTCCATAATTAAAAAAACAACAATAACATCTCAAGGACAAGTATATGAGACTTTGTGATTGGACTTGTCTATGACCGACATACTCAATGCTTGATCCCTGACAAGAATAGGTGTGTGTGTGACTGAGCCACTGACATATTTAACTGTGAATATGTTTTTCTTATTAATATTAGTAAATATATATATATATCTCACACTAACGTACATGACATCAACATTCATATTCATTGTGGCTAAGAAATTATACTGCTATTATTAGCCTAATAAATATGTCATCCTCTTGACTTTTTTATGTAGTCTTCTTATGGTTACACATAAAAAAAATACACGAACAATTACCCTCACACTTTTTATGAGCATGGTCAAGAACAAAATGGTCATAAATCCCCCAGCTTTGTGTATGTGTCAAAAGCAGACAATCCCTCTTTCTTCTCCTATTAGGGGTCTCCATTTTTCTTTTTTTTTTACTCCCCCATCTTCTTTTTTTATTATTTACCCTCATTGACTTGTCCACAAGAGGAGACCCCCGTAAAATGACGTGATGTGTTGTATTACGTATTTCTTTTGCCCCGGGAGCTCTTTTTGTGTCTTTCTTTCTGTAACCACATACAAATATGTGGTCAAACATTCCTAGAGGGCTGCCTTTTGTTCACACCACCGACAAATCCTCATGTTTTTTATGTGTAGTTTTTTTTAAAAGTGTGACAGACATAGGACCAAGGTCACTTATTCTCTAAAGTACATTATTTTGAGTAGAAATGTATTAAGACGAAGAAACGGAAATGTAGGTAAGTAAATCTTAGACATAATAACAGAGGGGTTGATTGGGGGAGGTAGATGGCGGGAAAACATTGTTTTCGCGGGGTTTCTATATAGCTTCATATTGTTTTGTAGCTATACATGGCATATTATATGTGTAAACATAGTTTTACTAATGATTCCGTATTATTTTTTTATATTTTTTAGAAAGTACATATGTAATAAAATCTTTTGAAAGATTATGTTTATACGCTAAATTGTTGTAAGTAAAATTAATTGGATTGTTTTTTTCTTAAACAAAGACCAATAAAAGGAGATCTGCATTTACACATTTTTCAATTGTGAAAAGGAAAATAATTTGATATAACTATTATTCTAACTAAGAGAACGTTATCTGTAGAGAATAACTGCATAGATATGAATGTAAAAGCATTAATGACAACGTGTTAGCTCTGTGAACAAATAACAGTAATGAAAGTTCGACTAAAGAGAGAGAGAATCTTGATCGACCACATTGAGTACATAATGAGTAAGATAAAATTGTTCTGTTAATTTGTTAAATTGATTGTTCGTTTCATTCGAAATCGAGAGAATGATCACAGACCCCTTTACTTTTACATCCAATCCTATTTTGAGAAATATAACTTATATGCATGCTGTAATAAACTAAATCTTATCAAAGATTTTAGTCGTGTAAATAATAATGCCTTTTTATTGTATAAGAAAAAAAATCTTTAGATCATTTATAAATTTCAATAGCATGATGTTCTCGTTATTCAAATAGATGTATGTTTGTAATGAATCAATGAATCCTATGACTAATTTATTTTCCCGAAAAGATAACAAATAGAAATGCCAAGTGAAGGTGGTCTAATAGGCTTGTATACATATATATTTATACACAAACTTTATTTTCTCTCTCACTCTCAATATATGTCACGTTACGTATTTATCTTTCTTGTTTTTCTTCTTCCAATAGGACTCCCTGTCACTTTCAAAGCAAGTGAAAGCCAAAGAGACAGATGTGAGCCTCACGAACTTCCGATCAATGATGCCTCCTCGGATTTTGCGTTTGATCTGCTTATTCTTCTTAATTCTCTTTCTTTCTATGAACTTGTAACGCCCATACAGGGCTTATTAATTGAGGGCTTGGCAAAGTACACATTGTACAAGAGTCATTTATATATCTATGAGTACAAGTCATACAATATGATTGAATATAGAACAGGGTGGAGTCCTAGGGTCAAGTCTAAAGGTCATTTTGGATGGATATTATTTGCTTACTCAATGCTTCACAACATGGAGTCTCTCTCTCTCGCTGTACGTATTTATGCGTGAGGATGCCTTCATAAATCCTATTTGGGTATATAATTATGTATATATATATATATATGTTTGTTCTACATATTGGTAATTATTATTCATTTTATATATATACATATATATATTGGGGGGGGGGGGGTTCATTATTTTTATTTTCAGCTAACAAATGAAACGAACTCATCAAATTAAGAACCAATTATATTTAAGTTTACAAAAAAATTAAGAAATATAATCAATATTATATATAATTATATACAAGTAGTATTTTAATTTGTTATAGTTTTTTGTTTTCTTTTATTGTCTTTGTGATCTCTTTCTCTGATCATAGTCCTCCAAAAAAAGTTTCCTACATGAAATGATATAAATCCAATTGGAATGTATTCAGTTTTATGTCAAAATACATAGCCTATACAACGATAGAGACTCATTTTATAATTTACGAAACTAAAGCAATATTTTGAAACATCGATGTTAGATTATTTAATGTTTTGTTTTACTTCATTGTCCTAAGTTTGAGTTCGAAAGAGTTTGAAGAGAAATATATTTCTACAGTATATAAGCTTTTAGCAAACTCTGAGATCGGGAAATAACTCCATTTTCACCATCTTCGGATGACAAACTGGACGGAACGTAATATATGAACTCTTTTTGATGATATTGAAAGTATTTCTTTGTATGTACCAGTTCTGAAAAAGAGCGACTATATAAGTGTATCTATTTATTATTTAAAAATAATAATAAATATGAAATATTATCTTCAGTGGCTGTATGCAAATAAGTAAGATATGCATATATCGTCTTCAAAAATAAAGAAGACGAACTAAGTCACTGAAGTCTTAAGGCTGATTCTCTGAATCCTTCAATTGCACCTCACTCTCTCATCACAAACACACAAAAAAAACATTTAAAGCATCATCAAAATGCAACATCTCACACACGGAGCATATTGCATATCTTGAGCCTCCTTCACGTCGGTTATGATTTGACGAGACAAGTGGAAAATTTGAGTTGTTATAAATAGAACTAGGTTTTTCTCTCCTTCTCTCTCTCGCTGCCCTTGCTTAAGATAATCAAATTCAGCAAACTTTCATTTCTATTAATATTATTATATTCTCCATTTTCTTCTGCATGCCATTTTATCAAATATAATAATTCATGATGTATATTAAAAAATGCACCAATTTAATTTATGTTAAAGGTAAGCATACACATTGTTTTAGTTTTGTTTATAAAAGACATCTTCAACAAAATAATAATAATAACTTCAATAACTCGATCAAAATATTAATAAATGATACCAAGTTTTTATAGATTTTAAAATTAATATTTACTATTTCAGGAAAAGACTATCCAACTTAGCTAACCTACATTTCTCTTTTTATTATTAATGTAAGCTCTATTTCTTCTATTTGGCAGTTTATCAAAATAAAGTATTTTATAACGTTTTTTTCTAATCTACTATTTTTTTGTTAATGAATTGTATTGATAACGTGTATATAAGCTATAAAACAGCAATATCAAGCATTCCCATTGCTATATCAGAGATTTCAAGGAGCGTGCGTTCTTTGACAACAAATTTGGGTTTTGTCTTTAAAACTATCAGACCAACTAGTGAACTGATATTAATAAAATCAATATATTTTGAAATTTAAACTACTATACTTAACTTTTTTTTCAACAAACTTACCCTAAGCAGGAATGACTACACAATCCTAGTTTGGAATCTTGAGAATGCATTTGTGACGATGCTTCGTGGCCCTAAATTCCTTCATGGTCTAATTTATTTCCTCCTCCGTTTGAAATCAGACTTGTTGATGTTTTGCTTTCACTGCGTCACCATACAAAGTATTCCAAGGATTTCGGGAAGAGTTTGGAGGCCAGATATTTGGTGATACAAAAACACCATACAAAAAATGTGAAATACAAAATCCAGTTGATATTTGAAGAACAAAATGCTACAACAATAAATCCATTAACATTGAATGTTCAGGGACAAGAATATATCTGATTGAATTGGGGTCTCTAATTTATATTTAAGTAAATACCCTAATTTTAAATAAAAGTTTGGGTTTGACCTATTGTTTTTATTGGATATCCAATACCTTTTTTGTATTTATCTCACACAACTCTTAAGATTTTTTTTTTCGTATTTTGTCTCTTTTTTCATATTTTTTGGTTTATTTATTTAATTAAACTTTAATGTAAGTAGACATATTATTTGTTTAGATGTTAACTAAAAATTACTTTATTATACTTAAAAGTCAATTTTAAAGTTGAAAACGATTAAACTTATCCATCTAACATGTCAAATTTTTATGTAGGCAAGAGTTTAATTAAGCTTCAAACTAATAAAAACCGCAATCATAGTTGTAAATTTCATCTAATAAAAAGTTTGGATTTGAAATACATTGTCGAGTATTTTAAGGTTTTCTTTAATTAGACAAATGCATGATTTTAAGAATAAAATTGAAATGGCACGAAATATATGACTAATTTCATATTTTCTTACATTTATATTTCAAACGATTTCACAATGCCATAAGAATGTACGGACAATTTGTCATTGCATGCCTAACCAAATGTGTATTGCATGGACAAAGTAAAATAGATGAATAACCACCCTCAGCTATTCATGATAAAGAGGAAAAAGACGATATCTTAGGCCCTGTAGTGTCATGTTGATTCTCTTCATTCCAGATCATTTGTATCTCCTAATCAAAGGAAGGAATATCTTTCTCTATTTCTCTATGATTACAACGTCTTTGTATCAAAAAATACTATGTAAATTGAATACCATGGGGCCCCTCTTTTCTATTTTTTTGGTCATCAAATTATGGCTTGCTGGATCCTCTTTTCTAGGGGACCATTCATGGACGATAAATATCAGAGAACAAAAAAATATATGCCTACAACCATACGTGTGTATAGTAGATTTCTATTTCTCGTACTTAAGATTTTCTCTAATCTTATAAGTATATGTATTCACCCAATGGTATTTATGTAATTCTTCGTTTAAAAAAATCCCCTAAGAATCGTTTTGTTGTGTATCAAAAGCTTTAAGATTTCATAGTTTACATACATGGACCTACGTTCACTATAAACCATTATATGGTTTTCTATGTAGGAAAATGCAATAATTACTTTTTAATTTGCAAGTCAAATTTCAACTCTGAGACTGTAAATGTTAATTTATAATTTTTTATTATATAATAAAAGCGAAAATATATTTATGAACTCGTTAAAAAACCTACTAAAATTAATAAAACTTTTGATGAAATCAAATGAAATTTGTACATAGGAGTAAAGATTAATGGTTTTTAATTTTTATAATTACAGCTTGACTTTTTATTTATATTTTGGATATGTATTGTTCAACTTTTGTTGCCATTTTTACTTTTGTTTAGTGATTTCATTTAAAAAAATTGATTATGTTTTTATATGAAAGTTATCTAAATAAATAAACTTTATTCTTGAAGAATTTTTAATTGACTGTATAAAATATCTAAATTAGAGACGCCTACATAAAAACCTCAACTTTGTGCAATAAATTAATATTTACATACGAGCATCATCTTGTTTGTAAGTTTAATGAAATATCACATAGACCTTGGATCATAATTGTAACAAATTCATATTTTTACTAATATATTTTTGTGCATTTTAAATCTACTTGATATATTAATCTCATTCATAACTCAATTTTTACAAATAAAAAGGATTCTGTCAACCTCAAAGAATAGAACCAATTTTTATTAATAATTATAGATGCCGAATGAGTATGATAGATTTCAAAATTAATTACAAACAAATATATTTTAAAAAAATATAAAATATATTCTATAAAATAAAAATTCGACATATTTCAATTTTTCCTTTATCATTTACTGTTTGCCAATAAGAGCAAAACCCCTTTTTCTAAAAAAAACAAGGATTCCATCCCTTATTTTTCCTTTCCCTCATTACCGTTCTTTATTTAAGTAAGTCAAAACTACTTGTCTTGGTGTGTAACAGGAAATACGACACTCTCTGACGGTGGCTGACTCTGTTCCAACAAGAGCAACAACCACATGGGGTCTCAAGCGGATCCTTAAAATCTGTCAAAGTGGGAAATCAGGGAAGTCGTCTGAAGTCATTATCCTGATGTGAGGAACATAAATTTCTTTGAGAGTTAGACAATATTTTACGTATGTGAGACCTAATATGAAAGAGAGAAAGAGAGAGGGACGAATATATGTATGTGAGTGTTTTCTGTGGTTAAAGGTGATTTTTTTAATTGATGAGGATATTTTTGGACCGTTGAGTTTAAATAAGACCGTTCATTTAGAATATTTACGGAGTAAAGCCATAAGACTAAAGATAAATAATATGAACAATTTTGAATATAAACACAGTTCATATATATATATATAAGTATTGTTTTAATTCAAAGATCTTTTTTAACATATAAGTTTAAATTTAATCATATTACTTACACAAACAAATATAAAACAATTATAAGTAAAACTGATAAGGCAGCATATAAATTACGATTATATGATTAAGAACATGAATAATTTAATATCTTTGTATGGTTCCTTGATGAAGAGAAAACGGAATGGAAGTACCGTATTTCTGGGGCCCCATATTTTTTAAATTGCTATTGGTATATGATTCAAAATTTAAATGGATTGGTAAGCACTTACGCTCGTGCCAAATTCATAATTGCAATACTTAAGTTATTCGATGGAGTTTATTAAGGGTCGGTTGGTGTATTCCTTAGGATACAATCATTTGTTGGGTTATTTGTATTTTATGTAAGTCAGCAATATCGCTGTTGGGTGTTGTTAGTCTTACTAGTACTTTTGATCTTTTCTGCTTATTAGGGTTTTTATTGCTTATTTTTTGTCCTGTAATGGAAGTCAACTAATTATTCATTTTGGCTATTTTATCTCTTAAACACTGTCATTATATTTTTCTTTTTTTAAAGCTTACTCAAAGAAATACCATACTTCGAAATAAATGAATCTTGTTTTGATAAAGCGAATAGTCATTTCCTTGGCCAAGTATTTGAATGAATGACAGGGAATTCCTTTGTTTTTTCTTTTGAAATGGATGCTAAGGCTTTTGGCGTCCCTAACCAAATACCTCACATTATGTTACGTCTCCTTCATATTTTGATAAGAAGAATATTTATTCATTCCCTCTTCAGCGTTCCTCTTCCTATTATTATATGCATAACAAAATATTTTAATTTCCTATAGGGGGTCAAACAGACTTGATTGACGTTGAGACCTTATCATATTGTTGAATAAAAATAGGTGAACCTATTTGAGAAGATGAAAATAATGAGGACGAAAACATAAACGTGACGAGATACTTGAATTCTGCTTCAGTGGAAAGGAAGTTCATGGCAAAAATAGTGTTTCATCGTTGTTTTCTCTGGGTACAACCATTTTATTATATTATCACTTAACAAACTACAGTAAAACTAATATAAAATATACATATTTTAGTAGAAGATTGGATGAATGAATTATTATAAATGTATTCTTCATTTACTGTCATTTGATTTTTAAACTACACGCAAAAGAATCCTTTGAAAGTTTTCCATCTTAATACTTTTATCTATCTTTTTGGAATTTAATGGTATATAAAGTGAAACTAAATGCTTGGATATCAAAGCTTCAGCCTTTAGTTTTTTAAAAACTTTCCTCCTACATTTATCGTCCTGAAAATTAAAAAATTTAACTAAGAATATGTAATAAGTCTCGTAAAAACATCAATATGTACTTTTTTAAAGCTTGCTTCAATGTTTTTAATTCATTATGTTACTTTTTAAGAGCAAATGGATTAATTTAAATTAATATAACTAACAATATTTTCGCATAACTTTATCATATATAAATAATATAAAGTGTCATCATTTTTCATGTTTTGCAAGATAAGTGCTCTCCTTAGCTTCCCCATGGAAAATAAAAAGAACGTGAATAAAGTTTTTTTTTGATTTAATACATAATAATACATTATTATTATGTATATATTCTACAATGGTATATTATCCTCGAACAAAGGAATGAGTTTCCATAACATTAAAAATAATATACCTTATATTCATGAAATATGTGATGGATGTAATATTTATAATGTTTCTAATTCATATGACTGTAAAGTTTATCCTATGTGCAAAAAAAAATCACATTTCAAAAAATATATAGATATAAAATGCTAATAAAAATGTATATACAAAATCGATAATAAAGCAAATAATTTAAAAAATGTTTTTCAAAAGGAAATGCAATAGAAATCTAGCAAACATATTGATTTACAAGAAATATGTTAATCATTCTTGGCTGCAAAAGAAATAAATATTCGTTATGAACAATTTAGTTTGATACATTTGTTCCTAGTTGTAAAAAAAAAAGATTGTCTTTCGATTTAAATATGAGTTTAATTTTTTTAACACCTATTGAATTATAAATGGAGAAATGATAAAATACACTAAAATTGAAAAATATTATAGAGCTAAGGACAATATAAAGCAATTCAGGGTACAATAATTATTTTAAGGTGCAAACCGTTATTGATTCTTCAACTTAAGAACTACGTTTCGATCATTTATTTATAAGAATATAACTTTCTTAAATATTTAGACAATTAACGATAATGATGAAAGGGTGTTTTAAGAAAGCCACTATATATAAATATAAATCATTTATAAAAGTAGTTTTTTCAAAATTTAAAAACGAAGTTTTAAAATGAAAGTGAAAATATAGACTGTCCTTTCAAGAAATGAAATATACTGCGGGCGGTAAAGTAAAAAGACCTCACAGGACATCCTTGTTTACGTTTATCTATATTGACAAAGAGAACAACTTTCTTAGCCATAGAGAAAACAACAACAACGACCTAAGAAACAATGTTAAACCGCGAAACAAAAACACTCTCCACTGTTATTTGATCTGTGTTTTTCTTTCCTTCAATTTTAAACAATGTTCAAAGGCAGTTATTCCAAGCCTTTGCTGCATACTCATTTACGAGCAAACTTCTTTTGTTTCCATAGAGTCGCTTCACACACCCAAAAACCCATGCAGTTTTTCATTGCAGGAATCACATTATTATCAATAATCATTGAGTCAAATTCTCCTTGACCTAATTGAAGGTCCCTTGCAACATACCTACAATAAATGGCCATCCATCCAAGACGCATAGACCAACTGCTTCTTCATTTCACCCCACAAATATTCCTTCCTCCCATTTGCAAGCGTGAAACAAGCAACAGTGGGCTAGCTTCCTAGCTAGCTATTAATCCCCCCCTCTCCACATCTCATATTACAATGAACATTAAACATTTCAAAACAGAAGAGAATTCGTGAAATTTGAAAAAAAAGAAAGAACAAAAAAACACATTATGGATCTATATAGAAATGTAAATGTTATTACCATTTATTTGGGTAGTTATAATATGGGCTAAACAGCATGATGTCTCTATGAAACAAAACAAAAGGAGAGAGAGAGAGGAAAAACTCTTCACGATTATAATTAAACTACATAGTTCGTTATTATGATAAAACACTGTATGGAAATGTAATCATCGTATGGGACAGGGTGGTGCTACATATAATATATATGGTACTCGTACATATGTATATGTTTATATCTACATCTGGGTATTCTCACACTTCTCTTAGTATTCATGGTCATATACATAAGACACAATTATACCCTTTTGATTCCTTTGTTTTTAGAACTGATACAAAAGTCATATAAGTAGATAGTTCGAATAATGAGCAAGTCAAATAAAAATAATATTATTTTTAGTTCCGTTTTTTAACATATACTTGAAGTATATAGTTTAAATATTATTGATATAAAGTTTTGCACTTCCAAATTTATAAAACAATGCCGGGAAACCATGTAATTAAATAATTACATACATATGTCCATTCCATAGAATAAGTCGTCTGAATAATGCTAGATGCAATGTCTTAAGAAAACCGTTCACTGAAACGAAAAAAATGTTTTTACAAATCCAAAAATCTATACAACCAATATTAATTATTAAATTGAGATATATCAATATTGTCATTAATAAAAAACTTACTTAGTTATCATAAATATTAAAAGTAAAATATAGTTTATTTATTGTTTATCCTACCAATGGCACCACATAAAATCATAAGGAAAAATCCACTGTATCTCTTGAGTGACTTTGGTAGAATTATATTTGCACCTTTTTGCATCTTTTAAAACTTGAATACTGCTAGCCCTGATATTATATATGTTAGCCTCTACATTGTGTCAAATCATAATATGATTGTTTTATATCAGGTAAATAATTGTATAATGCAAAAAAAATCAAGTCAAAATAAAAGTATCAATAGCATCTATGATTTGGATTTCATCATTCAAACTGATTATTCCCACCATTCATCAAATTATAAATGAATCATCAATGAATAAAATCGTTATCATCTATAAAACATTTCCATATTTTATTAAATATTTCTTGTTCACGCTTACAATTGAAATGATATATTAAATTTAGTAAATCACACAATGTTTTATTTGCAAATCTTTTGCACCTTTGTTCAATTACACATGGTAAGTGTTTTACATCTCCTTCATTCTTTGGTCATTAATAAAGGTCAAATCCAAGCTCTCCCCCTTATACTTGTAAGCCCATTCATCATAAACTGATCTTAAATCTTATACACTTTGCATCTACCTATTCATGCATTTAATAATTTGATTACTTTTTATTATCAGGTTCTTCCTAGACACCAGATATGAGGTCAAGACTATTGTTTAATGCCTCTCTCTCTCTCTCTCTCTATATATATATATATATATATATATAGTCCTACATACACACACACACACAATATATATATATATATATATATAATCTTGTTGGCATGGAATCGAATGATATTTCCTCTGAAGTAAATATTCATTATGAGACTTCTCGGCCAAGAAATCATTTTTATAGTGTTTATGTCTAAATTGGTCCGGCTCACCATGTGGTGCCCCTGCCTATTTTTCTTCAGCCATCTTGTCCTTGAGTCTAGAAATAATAATATATACAAATGAGAAACCCCTGTGAGGAGGAGTTCCTCCCATGGTCGCCGGAGAGAGAAGATATACAGAGCACGTTATAAATCATGGACAAGCAAATAACAAACATGGAACAACTGAGCTCCATATTACGAGAAGTAAAAATGAAGACGAAATGATGTTCATGACGCCAAAAAATAATGCCAATCTCTTTGCGACAACCAAACTATGAAGGGATATTGGCCATGAAGACAAGTCCATCCTCAATTATCCACTCTATTTATGTTTAGTGCATATTTTCGTGCCTCCTTAAGGGTTAAAGGATTTTTACCGTTCAAGGCCATTTGAGATCCTAGGTTCGAGTAATTTAATGCTATAATTATATTATGTCCACATGGATGCAATACCATTGCATCAAATAAACCCAAAAAGTATTAAAAAGATATTCGAATTACAATTCATGAGAACAAAAGTAAGAAATATTGTAATAAAACATTTGATATTTATGTAATGAGTAATTATCATATTTCATGAATAGTTTTGATAGGTGTATATGCATATTTTTAAATTTAATCTGTGGCTCTCATAGAAACAGCTACCTGATTCATAAATTGGAAACACAAAATAATATATAACACAACTGATATTTTAACAAACAAGACATTTGATAAAATAATATGAGTCCCAAGGACATCCTTAGTAATTAAAAATGCTGAAGTGAATGCAAATAAATTTTTCTATGTAGACTTGATTCATATGAAATATAAGTCTCATTTTTTTAATATCTTGCAAGTTTTTTCAATTTTTTATTATCAAAACGTTAATTATCTTACAATATCATGTAGATATACAACAAAATGGAAGCAAGGAAAATGAAAGTAGCTCCTTTTTATTTGGATTAAATATGATATATATATATATATATATATATATAATATATATATAATAATAAATATATATATATTCATACAAAACTATATATTTATTTATATAAAATTTTATATATAGATATATAACTGTATACATATAACTATTTATATATACACTCACACATATATGGTATATAAATATATATATATATATATATATATATATATATAGTCTGTACTAATATTCATTCAGACTCTCAATGCATTTCAACATGTAGATACGTTCAAGAACACACCTCATCATTACCATCATCAAGCACAGAGAGTTTGCCCCTCTTAGGCCTCATGGTGAGCATCGTTGGGCACTCAAAACACTGGAAAATATCCCTCCAAATGAGAATGACGTAGGCAGGTTTTGATTCTTAAGAAAATAAATCAAATGAGAGAGAGAGGAGAAAAAAGTTCTTAATCATACTCGAGGCGCAAAACAAAATTTTATGTAGATCATTCCAAGAGTCTTACTTAAACTTAATATTCATGGCATGATGATTCTCCTTTCCTTTCCTAACATAACTGACCTGCTCAGCTTCTTCCTTCTCTTCTCTGAATTTATACCCACTGAGACACGGAGTTTTATTTCTTCTTTTTGATTACCATTTTCTGATTATTATCATGTATTGATTGATCATTCTCCGATTAAAAGAGAGAGAAAGAGCCATTGGATGCCGTTAATAAGTACTTCATATACCGACCGTTACGTTCCTTTTTTTAACTCTCTAATTGAATTCCTTTTTAATTAAATAGGGTTGAACAAACGATCACTTAAGGGGATAGAGAGAAATACTAAAGTTTTTATTAATCCTTTACCTTTAAGGATGTTAAGACTTTTATACTTTAAAATAAGTTTATTTATTGTTTGTTTGAGAGTAGAAGGATTCAAAGTAAATATAGTCTTGGATACAAGACAGAATAAAAAAATTATATCTTAATTCGCTTTAACAAATAACCACTTTATGCATTGGCTTACTTATATTACCTCAGGGATTCAAATAGGAGGCCAACGTTATACTTTATAAGAATCACATATATCTGCTTTAGTTATGGTTGATTTTAATTACTGATTTTGAAGCCATTACACTCAAAATACAAAAATAATTCAAAAAGCGATATGACGTAGGATCATAAAAAAATGAATGGTGATAAATAAGAAAGCCATGAACAGTTATCATCTATATTTGAATACATGAAGATTCATGAATAAGATAATTAATCATTTTGAGGCATTAAAATCAAGCTTTGCAATCTATATTTTTCTTTTTATTAGAGTTAATAATGCTTTTCATTTTATATTTGAAAGTGGATTGACAATAAGTAAACAACATAATTTTATAAATACAAATAATTTTAGTATCTGCTGTAAGTTAAAGTATATAAAATGTACTCAGGACTTTATAGTGTACCCGAGCTGGGGCAAATACAATCTAACATGAATATACACCAACATTAAGTTCTACAGCTTTTTTTGGTCATAATGAATTGTAGTGATTACATTTAAATTGTAGATTCTAAATGCTGCGCTTACATCCCTTGAGTAATGAGATGGAAGACCATTAAAAAGGGAGATTTGTTTCCATAAAATAAAAGGGACGTGTTGCCAATCTCTTTTATTGTGTTCGCCCAACACATGATCTAGGATTTTTTATATATCACAGTATGTATAATTGAGCAAATCCATTATTTTCCTCAAATTGAAGACGTTTGCTCATACAGAAGATTGATTGAAGTCAATCTCCTGGCTTTTTGACATTATTTGGTATCCTCAAATAGTGGTATGTATTTGATACAAAGTATACTCAATTCAATTTTTTATGTAAATTTAAAATCTATTTGATTCACTTCAAGATTGTAAGTGTAGAATGGTTTTTGTATATAATTCTTATAGCTTTTTAGCAAATTATTAGCACATATATTTTATCAGCTATATTAAAATTAATGCAAATATGATATAGATGAATAATAAACATTATTTTGAAATAAAAAATAAAATAAGAAAGTTTAAATATAATTTATAGGTATAAAATGATTTGAGACAAAGTTTATGGTCAGTTGTTGTAAGTTTTGATTCTTTGTTCTGATTTTTAAGATTCTCTATCCATTTCTATGTTTATATGAGGAACTCGAAAGAAAAAAATGCAAAATCATTGTAGACATCAATTTATGTAACTTAGATGCATATATATAAAAACAGATATTAAATTGACTTTCAGTTTTCGAAATAAAAAATGATATGAAGCATTGAATTCTGATACATATTTCAATTTTAAAATACTACAATTTATTGAATAACGCCATTGTATAGAACTTGTTATATATGTAAGTAGACCTTTGTTAAGGGTAAAAGGAGGCAATTCAATTATCAGTATTTACCCACTTTGATCCTCCTTTTAACACTTTTAAGATAGTTTTAAACCCTTTTTTGGCAATACATTTATAAGGAAGAGTTCTTCCACACAACATGAAGGGATTTTCGTTGATTTGCATAGAGTCGATAGATGATGCTTAGGAGGCCCTCTTCCGTGGCAAGAAGCACTAAGTCATTCCAAGGAAAGGGTTGGTTATTAATGAGCATGATTAGGGCTTTAAAAGCGTAATTTATACAGAGTAAAGCCTTTTGTTCCTTCTTTAGCCATATATGTGTTGTGGTTGAAGAGGCGTTCTTGACCATGTAATGATATGCGCACACGTGGATATTAATTAATGTTTCTGAGAAGGAGGAGATGAAGTAGAAGAAGACGAAGGTAACAAATGATGCCTCCTTAAAAGAGCAGACCCCTTTGTGGCTTTGGACGAAGAAGTCCAACCAAGGGAGATCCATATAAGGAATCTCTCTCTAAGTTATGAAGTCAATGATCCTACTACCATGATGCTTAACAGCCAAAACACACACTTTCAAATCCTACACTGTGTAATCAGACAAATTGAAGTCCTATAAGAGTGTGAGGTAAAAAGACTTTCTTTATGACTCCTGAAGCAAATATACATAAGAAAGGCATTTTCCTTGGCTTCATAATCCTCTGTATAATATAATATGCAAGGCCCTCTCTAATACATTTTCGTATTATAAAGTATATAAAGGAAATAACTCTTATTTCTTGTCCAAATATTTCAATAAAATAAATATTTTTGTTCTCTATCATTATTTAATTAACAGATGAGCTAAGGAAGTGATCAAATATTTTTGCAGCTATATGTGATTTAATTACTGAATAGACTTTTAAAAAATTGATAAATTTTGTTACTAAAGAAATTACCTTTTATTGGCTTTAAAATTCATGGACATAATATATGTTACACTTTATAGTCTGAAATCAAGCTATGTCGATCAAGGTATAATTATGATATATTTATTATATATCCTGCGTTGCTCGGAATTTTCCGAGAATGCTCACTTTGACCTATTACTTCCTTGGTACCTCAAACGTGTCCATAGAAAAGTGTATCAATATATAATTAATTGTTAGTGAGAGACAGAGGAGGGAACAAATAATTAAAGGATTGATTTTTAATAGTATATATTTTCCGCAAGCGCAACTCACTTTAAAAATATTTCTTATCAGCCTAAATCCTTTAAATAAATTTTCTCAAATTTTTACGTACTATTATCACAAAATAGAAGAAATTGCTTAAGTATAAAGTAAAGAAAGAGTTTTCCGGGAATGCCTAAGTAGTCCAAAATAATCCTTAACTCTTCAAGTCATCCACACATGTTTCTTTTCAAATCTTACTTGGTTGTTGTAAGAAGTTGCAAGAAAAGGCTTTAAATAATTTAAGATTAGTCAATGTTTTATAATGAATGCAGGAATTCATATTTTATTAGCATAGATTTTGGTAAACTGCTAAAATACTTTACAGTTAATTCAATACTAGAGTATTTATTTAAAAAAATCATTGAGACACAAATACATACAGGAGTACCCTTAATTATTTCGCTTGATACCCCTCATAATTAAATATAACTATATTTGACACAGCTCTCTCAAAAACGTATATAGTAAATATTGAATAACAACTTTTCTTTGTCAGCGAATGTCTTTTTGGCTCTGAATTCATAAATATAAGTTTACTAATCATATAAACTATCCTATCAGAACTACAACCTATGTAAATCAAAATAGTAATAGATATATTGAATGAATAAACACATACAATAATTATAAGAAACTTTATAATAAATTCAAGAGAATCTATTTAGTTTGATTTGATAGATGGCTTACATGTTTTAATAAATTCAAGGAATAACATTAAAATTGTTTGTAAATAAGTATAACATAAACTTAGGAGAATCTAATTAGTTTATTACAATATATTGAATCCATGATAAATCAATTAGACAGATATATAAACAACAAATGCAACCACCAAACTCCTTCTTGTTCAATACAAGTATTTAGCGGGGAAATTGTTCCAAGACAAAGCCAGCCCTTTCATAACTCCCTTTTATATCAAGCCCCTAAAGTCACCAAAAAACGAATAATACTCCCAACAAATCCAATACAAAAAAGAATCCCACATACCTTAAGAAGAGGGAAATAATAATAAATAACAATATCCAACTAAGACGGAAATGCATATGTATTTTTTGAATCGATCCTCTGCATGATGTCCTTGTCGGGCCAGAAGAAGAAGAAAAAAAGACTCCTCCTAATCCGTGAGGGTCTATTAAGTATATAAGTTTGTTATTATTATTATTATTTTATATATATTATGAACCGTTAATAATGGCTAGAATGTAAGGCATTTGAGGTATATGATGAAAATACACCTTCCTTGGTATTATGTAGGTACTTCATCTATAGGATGTATTTGACTATTATTACATTAAGGAACTTATTATAATCGATAGCCCGTAAAATGACATCCTGTTGCTCTCTACGAGATTTGCTCCAAAAAACACCACGACCTCCATTTGAATACAAAAGGAGGAATAACAATCTATAATATATATCACATAGTAAGAGCGTGAATCCAAGGCATTGTTTTCTGTTTACTTATTATTATTATTATTTACTTGCTATTGATGCATATATATATGTATATAAATGTGTTGGGGCATGAAGGTTGCTGCATTGGATGTATTATCACCTGAGAGTGGAAAACAAAAAGAGTCATCCTTGTGTAACTTATATATATATATATATATATATATATATATATATATATATATATATATATATATATATATATATATATATATATATATATAGATATATATATATATATATATATATATATATATATATTATATATATATGCATGACCCATGGGAGATAAGCCATCGACTAAGGCTTTCATCGAAGACAGCTGAGTCAATTCTGATTGATCTATGAATGTATGTCTTAACTCAGCTGCTGCAGCTCCTCTTACGAGTGAGGTATATGTTCATATTAGTGGGTATCGTTGGGGTACCAATGTTTAAGGTATGAAGCATTTAAGCATCGCAAAACTACGTTTTGGTAAGAGAATGATTGTAAACAAATTGATTTATGGATGCTCCATCATCCTGCTTTGTTACTTAAGCCTGCGGTATGAATCAAAGCTTTTAATTTATGATTATAAATATATCAAGAAAAATAAACATTTGATAATATATATAAAAATCTTATAATTTATTAATACACTGTCGCTTGTTACGACATCAAATGAACGTAAAGCTCAACTCACCAAACATCTTTCTAGCAAAATCACCAACTAGGACTCTTAAGATATTGTAAAATAATGATAAATTATTATATTTTTTCTATTAATTATAAAGTTTTCATCGAGGAAGCCCTGCAATAAAAGTTTTCGTTTATACCGTTTCCAAATATTGTTTTAATTATTCGTGTAACTCACTCATATAAATTGGATTACGATGTTTTAATGATATGATGGGTCTTGCCTGAGAGGTTAATATTACACTACACTGTTTATTTATGATTTTATTATAACAATCCCTTTTGGTATTTTTATTATTATTGTATATAATATGGATTTATAATTTTTAAATAAATGACCCATTATAAAAAAGTTTTTTATTCTAGTTCAACATATGTTTATCTGGATTTATTAGCTCTAAAATATAATGGAACATATATATTTGTAAAGTTTTGAAGAACTATATTGGAGGTTTCACTTTTGTATGGAAATTATTAGGTTTATTGCTAAATATATTTTTTAATACTAAATAAAAATTAAATATGTTTCAATTTGTTATGCGTGATGAGTTGAGATATGCAAATTGATATATATATATATATATATATATATATATACCGACAACTTTTACCTCATAAAGTAACCTTTGGTTGCAAAGTTAAGAATAAAAGGCATCCTCCAATTTTTTTGGCAGTTTTCACTCAATCCATATCATAAACTTTGGCTCTGTCGATACCCACTAATGCGCACATATATTCCTAGCTGCCTTTAGTAGTATCCAAGGGTCTATGTAAATGATATTTTTTAAAGAATAAAAGACAGTATCAACATATGAACATAGGTACACTATTAACTTGTTGCTAATTCAAGAGTCCATCCATCATCTAATCCCTCTGCGAAAAATACCAGAGCGCCCTATTTTGAATAGATATTAATGAATGTATAAGGTTAAATGAAGATCTCAGGGTCTCTTCGATCAATGATAGGCCAGGAGGGGGAACTTATATTCTCATAGTTCAAAAATAAATTATGTAATCACATTAGTGATGATGCATGAAATCCCTTCTTTTTCGATCCGAATGTGAATATATTAATCAAAGAAGAGGCCAATGATTGAATTTCTTTCCCGCCCTACAAACAAATGCAAGTGCATCTTTATGCAATTTTGTTCACTATCCATATTTGTGTCTTACAGGGAGGGATGTCAAAAAATAAATATAAAATGAAAGAATAATATTTTTTCAAGTTTTTAGTTTTTAAAGTAGCACATTTTCATTTTGTATATTTTATTGTAAAAGTAATTAATATTTTTTGGTTTTTAGTATTTAAAGAAGCATATTTTCAATATGTTTATTTATTTTTAAAATTAACTATCTTATATATGACTTTAGGCATGGTTCAAAATAAAATTATATGTGTATATGCAAGTCTACTATATGAGTATATACTTGTAAAACACCCATAACATAATAAATATCTTTTTAAGGCTTATGTGTATGAGCCGAATCGCTTATTTATATAAAGCTTCATATAAACGATTTGGAGAACATGAAAAAAACGTCATTTATATAACCTCTGGCCTTATTGCAAGCTGGAACTCTTAGTTGGTCAATGAATAAATAGTTCACATTCAGACAATAATGCCTTTATTCTTCGTCATTTTTTTGATCTAACAAGCATTCAACTCTGCTCCCATTTTTCCTTTTCATTCCGAATGGACACCCCTAATCCATTCAATCATATCAAACTCAGGCGTCCCTTATCCAGTTCTCCTATTTTAATACAGGGCTTAACATTTAAGATCATAATAGAATTCATTTTGTAATACAAAAAAAAGAGAAAAAAGAGACGAAGGAAGGGAAGTTATTTCACACACAAAACAAGGATCACGTCAAAAAGAAATGTTTTATGTGGTTAATGTATTTGATAAATTTCACCCTAAGTCCTTGATGACATTTATATAGAATGGATTATTTCCCATAAAATATATATCTTTAATTTGATTTTGAGCATTGATTAAAAGCTGAAGCAGTACTGAGAGTTTGATAATGAAATAAAATCTAAGGATTATTGCATTTTTATTGTTGGGTGAAAGTAATGTTGTAGGTATAAAATTATAACCAAATTAGTAATTGTGAAATATAATGTTATATCATTAAGCTTATCTCTAAGTACTTTTACTAACTTGTTGAAGGAAATATATACATATAGCAGACTTGTTGTCGTTTGCAAAAAATTGTCGTTCACCAAAGTTATCGTTCGTCGTTTGTTTTTAGATTGAATCGTTCGTCGTTGATTGTTCGTTTGTCGTTAGGTGTTGTCTTTTTTTGCGCCAAAAACGAACGAAGAACGATACGATTTTTTTTGTCGTTCGTTAATTTTTATGTCCATTACTAATGAACGACAAATCAACAATTCTGACACAAAGCATTTAGGGTAAGCTTTTGAGGTTTTTATATATTCTGGAATGTATTTTTTAAGGGACAGCTAACTTGAATCCTATTCCAGATAACTAAAATACGTAAAAAATAGAGATGTTCTTCTACACTCTGTATATGTATTTCTGTTTAATAAGGGATTTTAATATTATAGTTACTTAGTTTTTATTAGCACAACTAAATAAGCTAAATCCCTACTTTTATAAATACAAAATCGACCATAATTATACACTTATTTGAAGACATCAATGGCATAGAGTGATTTACAATACATTTTCAAACATTTTTTAGATATTTCAGTCTCGTTTATGAACTCATGGGTTCAAATCTTACTCTTTAACAGTTTAATATAATTTTATTTGACTAAAATTTTTTATACTATAATTTTTTAGAGACAAATCATTTACTTGAACTTAAAAAAATACTTCATATATTCTTAATTTTGGAGTAGCTAATCCCAAAGCCTTACGATTCACCTTAAAATGTTGTTATACACAAAAAAAATATCTTATAACTTTAACTAAACCATTTCTAATGGGGTTACAAATATATTGACAAAATATGCAAGTAAAAGGTAATAACATCATTACACAATTTATGTGTCAAAAATTTACATTTTGGTTTTCTATTGAAGCGATGAATCTTGTTGTATTTTCTTGTAGGGGTCCTCTTCCTAGTTTTTAATACTCTTAATATGTAGATATAAGAATGTACATACGTATGACATTTTTGTCTATTTTATCTTCTTTTTTGTATAATGAATAACTTCATTTCATAAACATCTCTTCTACGGATCTCCCAATTTCATTTATAATTTAAATGCGCTTTAACAATTGACCGACATTTAGGCATAAAGAGCTCCTACTCAGGAGGAGGACGGAAAATCCCTGGCCAGCTTACAGTCCAGTTCTCAATCCTTTTGACTTCCACTTCTGGACTTCAGCATATAAAAAGCATTTACAACGTGTCCAAATCTTCGCTGAAAGATATTGTCAGGTGACGATCAAAAAATTTGCAAGAATGTCCAGAAGTGAGAAGTGTTCTGTTTCAGTTGACCGATATTTAGGCACATAAGAACTCTACTTCTATTCATACTGTTTTAAAGCTAATAAAGTTATGATCATGGAGCTTCTTCAGCCCTTCTTCCTAGTATTGTTATTTTGGCTCTCCATTCATTTTTCATGACCAAAACACTTCATCATCCTCATCATAACGTCTGCCTTTGGGCAATGTGTTGTACACATACAAAAAAGTTTATACTTTTTGTTTCTCTGAGTCATCTTTTTTTTAAAGTGAAGGAGCACCGTGGAAAAATAATTAACACCTGTTTAAAGCCCTCAAATGAGAATTAGTTGAATGAGGGGGGTACTTGAGGTGAAGAAACAAAACAATGGACTCTTGTTATGCTTTTTTTTGTTTTCATTGATGTATACAGTGTTTGACCCAGGTTTACTTATCAAATAAATCGTTTCCCTTGCCGCCAGACAACAAAAAAATTGTATATGGACTCAATCTAGTTGGATTTGTGTGTTTGTTATTATATAAAGAGGAACTGATTATTTGTATATATATGTTGATAACAAATTTGTATTTTATGTTTTGTAATAGGCAAGCTTTGTATATATTGTCGTTTAGTCTACTTAACTTTGAGAAGCTTAACTTTTTAAAAGTTTAAACTAGCATGGAGTTAAGTATAAATAACGATTCATTTTATACCCTGTTGGATTTAGCTAGTATTTATCTTTTTTTTCTATACAATCAAAATGATTATATAGACATATATATATTGTAACCTCAGTCATAATTCTAACAATCTAATATTTTTAAATACAAAAAATGATTTATTCGAATGCTCAGTGAAAACAATACAAATGCCATTCAATGTGGGTGTTATTATTGTCGATGTGAATATGTTATATTAATAAAATGGCTTCTAATGTTAACCCATTATAACCTGAGCGTCGATTTTCGACGTGTTATGAATTAAGGAAAAAGTCGTAATATATGCAAAAATGAGACTGTATGAATATGGATATCGTTTTAAGAGTATTTTACTTGGTAATATCCATTGTTTATGTTTGTGGCATTTTTTTGTCAGTCTAGACAAAGAGTTTTACAGCGACTGACGTACCTCAAAAATTCTCCACTCCAAGGTATTGTCTTCTTTGATATTTTTCTTTGTTGTAAAGTACTTTCAATAAGTAATATGGGTGATTAATTGATTTATTAAACATTATTCTTTAAATGTTGTTAACATATTATATCGAATTTGGCATCTTTATTTATAGAAAAAACTATTTTATTTTCTGACGTCGAAAAATCGACGCTCAGGCTCTAGAGACATATTTTTCAAAGGAAAATGCAAACAAGTCTCTATTACGATTTGTAGTACTGCGTTCTTATAACATATTAATATTATTTGATTAAACAAATTATTATTTTTATTATTTTGTAAATTACTATTTTAGATAGATTACTGAGGAGATATTTTGTCTTCTGGAAGACATGGATGAGTTTGTGGATTTTTTTATAGGCCTTCCAGAAGCCTAGGCAACTCTCTGACGGAGATAGTGATAGGTCAGATGACGAGGCAGAAGGCATTTCAGAATGAATAAGTCAACTTTTATTGGAAGCCTCTGGTCATTTTAATCTTTTTGAAAATTAGAAAGTGCATCCTGTGAAGAAGCAAGAGCGTAAATCATCTATCATTAGGAGAAAAAATCTGAGAAATGTTCAAACATCACAATCTTTTTCCAAATCCATCTGAAAAGGATATGACAGCAAAAATCCACAAGACTTACTCGAGCTTTTTTTCATTTCCAAAACTTTTTCCTACAAATGACTGTGCTTCAAAATTTGACCTGAAGTTTGTTTCAGCATGGAAGTTTAAAAAAACATCTATCTGTGGACGAAAGCATGATCCTGCACATTGGGAAACATTACACAAAACATTTTATCCGGGAAAGCCCATTCGGGTTGGATTCAAAATCTCGGAATTATGCTCCAAATGTGGATACTGGCATTCTTTCAATCTTAATTGTGGCAAAAATGACCTCCAGAAAATTATGTTACATATATAACCCTTGGAGGGAACACAGCGATGTATTTGATCAAAACGGCAAACATTCCACCATAAGATGGACTCAAGATATATTTCGACAATTTCTTCACCAGTATTTCTCTCATGAAGGACAATGAAAGTGGAGGTGGCCAATAGTTTTTTATATAATTAGTGTCACAGTCAACATACATGCCAATTGCTGAAACAACAAGGGACAAATATGGCTTCACATGATTTCATCGAATATCTGGCAATACATTATTGATTTTGATTAAAAACCGATTCAAGGGAGCAAAATACTTCGAAACTGAATTATGTATCGAGATAGGATGAAAAAAGTCACTGGATCATACATTGTGAAGTTACTAACGTATGAGGGCACTGTAAAGGAAGAGCTTCGTTTATTTGTTGTAAATGCAGTGCAGGTCTTCACCCTAGATGCTTCAAAGAATACCACTACGTTTGTAAAGAAATACTACTTTAAAATATAAGGAAAATTGGTCAATAAGTTATTTTAAATAAAAAATAATGTTATTATGTTTATCATGTATCCATTTATCTAGATATATGTAAGAATTAGAACATAAAAAAAATATCAGGAAAAATGTATAGTACCGTTTATTCTTTTTTACTTAATAAAATATTTGCCTGTAGAGCCTGAGCGTCGATTTTTCGACGTTCAAATTTCTCAGCAGTGACTTGTTCAATTTGGTTGAAATTTTGAACAAATGTTCTATGCGTCAAGATGAAATCGCCATAAAATTTTCATTGTTCTACAATCATTATTTAACTTTCGGTTCTAATGGGTTAAGTTAAAGATAAAATATAAACATAATTTACTGGCAGTTATTTTTGACAATTGTAAAATTATTATCAGGTATGTCATCAAAATGTTTTCTTATTCATATAACAAATTCTAAAAACCTTTTTACTACATTTTCTTCGTGTCTACTTGGTTTGCTAAAATTGCAGTTTCCGACTGGATATAAATAAGAATTATAGCATTTGAATAAGTCTATCGAATCTAGGACCTTATCAATGAGGTAGATCAAAAATGGCCAACCTCTCTCGAGATTCGAACCGTTTTTTTATGTCCAAAAATATTTTTTTCAATTCGATTTGTTTAAAGTATTTTGACCTCCTTCAAAATGTCACAAAGCTTTTAGATGACCAAATTGTAAATTGATGAAAAACAAAGATTTGTATTAGTTTTACTTATTTACTTATTACATATATGTAATATCCATTTTAGGAATTAAGTAAATATACATAAAGTCGATAACCATACAGAAAAACATATCGACAATCATTATATAATTATAATTTCCCCAAATGATTCGATGGAATTAATTCCGTGTTGATATGAATGGACATCTTATCATTTAAATTTGAATACAAAATACTCCTTGCAATAAAGTTGCTTAACCAAACCTCCCTTTTAGCGAGAAGAAAAATCCGCACATTGGGATCAATATTCAAAAGTTACTTCCTTATTCTTTGAGGAAATCAATATAATTGTTGAATAAACAATTTTATTTATTCATACCCTTTTGCATTAACCTTCAATAGTAATTAGCGTTTCAATTTATCTTATGGCTAAGGAAGCCCTCTCTTCTAACTGATTAGATGATATGCATGGCTTCTAGCTATGATCTGATATACTCTATGTATATATGTATCCCAAGATGTCCTTGCATCTTTGTAATTTATGGGTACCACCTCCAGTGGAAAAGGTTAAAATGTGATAGATTTTGACTCCCCTCTTCAGATACTTATCAGACATCCCCTGAAGAAAATTTGTTTATCTTCTTTTTTCGATATAGAGCTTATATATATATATATATATATATATAAGTTTTTGACTATAAAGATGTAACACATAACCAGAAGTTAACTACTCTTTAAGAGTCAATGCAACTGAATAAGATTGGTCTTTATTATCTGGGAATATCTCATTGGACTAAAAAAATTGGTGATTTAAATATTTTATATTTTTTTTTGTAATTTAAATGGATGAAATTAATTTTCCAATAATAATAAAAAACAATATAAAAATATAAAAGGTCAAATAATCAAAATATTTTATATACGGCAATATTTTAATATCCTTAAACTTTTGTCATTGTCATTTTGTTATTATCATTAAAAAGGGCATACATATATTTTATGCAAAGATTAAATTCTGTATGAAAAAAAATAAAAACTTTATTGTTTTAAAAAAATCGGTTTCTATAGATAAAAAAAATCTCTACAACGTTGAAGCACATTATTGTGCAAGTGAATACATATTTTACAATCGTTTGTGATATTCAGTTCTTTATGAAAATTTAATAATTATTGAAATATACATTCAGTTGTATGGATCTAAAAAATAATCTTCGTAAGTCCATGATTTGATTTATAACAAGGAATTACAATAGGCAGCATGTAATAAAAATGCATCATTATATAAGCTTATAAACTCTTCTCTCGAAATATTAGATAATAATACAAATATATCGTGATGTGTAATTGAGCGACCATTTTAAAGATAATGAATAAAGAAGAAAATAATTTCAATGATGAATTTTATGCACAAACTGCAGTTCATGAATAAGTTATTTGATTAATTTTACTCCAAAAAATGTTTGGAAACCACCTTAATTTGTACAGTTAGGGGTCTAGTGTGTACTTATGTTTAATGTTTTGTTATTTCTGTCATCAGTTATTGTTCAAGTCCATATTTATGTATGTAGAGACGGATGTCTATATATTATTAGTACATTTTGAATGAGTTGAACAATACCCTCTCCCTTCAAGCAGTCTTCCATTTTTGTCATCGTCATCATTTAATGATAGGCTTTCCCTCTCTAACAAATAACAGCCTACCATATAACATTTAACCGGTCATCTTAAGTAATAAAGATGTCGCCTTCCCAAACATCTGGTCATAGTTGCTTTATAAAAAGTGACTCATCGTTTAATGGTGATCATAAAAATGATGCATATTGAGGAAAACTTGAAGACATGGGCATTGTTATTTAGCGTGTGTGTTACGAATTGTTAGGATCCGAATATTCTATTAATAGATATGTATGCAAAAATTATGTTTAAAATTTAAATACTTTAATATTTCAACTTGATGAACATGGATATTTCATTCTTATTATCGTGTATTTAATTGGTTTGGAGTAGCTTAGTGTCTTTCTCCAATAGACTTTCTGGTCATCAATTCCGTATCACTCTTCAATATTCTTATTGTTACGACAGCATATATCCCTTAATTATCAGGACCGGCCTATATTATTAACATCAAAATGTAAAAATTACTAAACACGGAACTATCTGCCGGATGGAGTTTCAATACCCAGGGGACCGGTAAAATGTCGCCAAAGCCATTTTTATTGGCAAGGCCCAGACTTGTGCGACCTGTGCGGCTTCCGAAAAAGTCAGAACTGACCCCACAGCCACATCACTGTGACGGCGGAGCACAACTGTCTTAACGATCTCGCTCTTTCCTCCAAGGCGTCCAGAGGTCTGATATAATGAGTACCGCTGACCTCCTTGACAGAGTGGGAATCCCAACAATAAACAGGATTTTGGTTCGGCAGTCAGGGATGGCCGCTTGGGAGGCGGTCAAACTTCCAAATTCCCCTTTCAGTGATGCCCTCTGCTCCTCGGACTCCAGGACAAGAAATGGAACTTGCGATCTCAGGAGACCTAATTCTATGGGCTGCACTTCTGCAGTCAACATGGCGAAAACATAGAATTCGTCTCCGGAGCTGAGGCAGGCAACCACCCTTCTAGAAGCAAGGCAAGCGACAACAAGGCTTGCAAAGTTCTCAAAACATCTTTAATTTTTAATAACATTATTTTTTGTAGGTCTAGTTTATTTATCTATTTATTTAACTGATATATTTGTATTTATTTAAATTAATTTTATCACTTTTAGTAGCTCTAAAACTAGTGTCTTATTGACACTAAATATATGTCATCACACACACATCATAGCTATAATATTTAAATTAGATAATATATTGGTAGGCAATATTTAGTTGTTATTCAATCTATCCCGACTGACGTGTTTTTAAATATATAATGAAATAAAATTTAATTTTCAGGTTTTTAATTTCAAAACTTATTTATAATCTTTATTCTTCAAAAAGATAATTAAAATAAAAAATATACCCTTTAGAAATAATATTTAATTTCTTCAATAAAATACTTAAATGTATAAATAAACCTTTATAATAAATATTAATTAATGTATAAAATGAATATACTAACTTTTTTGTCCATTTGCTAATGTGTCAAAAAAAAAATACATGTCCATGATTGCAGATTCTGAAAGAGAACTCCTATAAGTTAAGGTACTATATATTTACGCACGATACGGATATGTTTTTGGGACTTTTGGATATTTATTTAGTTATGGTATAAAGCATATAACATGAATAGCTTATTCCAAATATTTAGTATAAGGAAAGTATAAATTTGCTCAAAATACTAATAGGAAATTAAAAAGTAATATGTGAAAAACGAATAGATAAAACAATAATGTAATATTTTGCTTCTTGTTTGATAATATATGTACTAAGGGGCAATCCTTGTAACCATATCCTCTTCTCACATGTATGTATGTATACAATCATAACCCTCGGACATTTTCCCATCCTTTGTCCATCTTAAAAAAAATATTCTATATAATGTTATCAGAGTCCAAAACAGCTTAAAATCCAAGTCCATTGTACATTTATTATTATTTATGATTTGAGAAATTATATATATTTGAAATATGTTTTAACTCAGGGGTCCACCACTGCAGCTGTTATATTATTCGAGTGTCCCTCTGTATACTTATGATATGGTGAAAAACGTTTAAAACACACACACACACACACCACGTATATATGTATTTTTGATATGGGTGAAACATAATGTCCAGTATTTTATCATCATCTTAGTCCTAGAAAAAAGTCTCACCTGCACAACATTTATAATAACAATCAAATATGAGTGCTTTTTTCGGAGAATGGGAGTCACAATGGGTAGCTTAACTTTTACTGTATCCTTAACAAGGGACCTTGGTCCCTTCCATGGCTGTACGACAAAGGACATTATAGTAGCAGGGATTTTTAAAAAATGCATTTCAAACATGAGAAAGACATTATGTATTTTTCCTTCTTCTTTCTCTTACTTACCCTTCACCCTGGGGGAAGTTTGTTCTCACAATGAAGACCAGGCTAACAAAGAAAGCTAGCCAGAGAGTCTTCAAATAAAAAAGGATTCTTTTCTTCTTATTATTATTACTTGTATATATAAATTGCCCTAAAAATGTTGTCTCAGATTACATCTTCATTTTTTCAATATATATACATATATATAATGTATATAGGTCGTTCCTTGCCCCTCTGAATTAATGAAAGGACTTCTCGTTCATTATTTAATTATATTCATTCTATTTTTGTTGTAATTATATTAACATAATTTCCCATTATTTAGTATTTATGGGAATGCCGCTTCATAACTTCTGACATTTTACCTCATAAATTGAAATTACAAGACAACATCATTGTTGTACTTTGTTATTATAAAATGTAATTTACAGAGTTAAATTGTCTGTTAATGTATAAAGTATTCGAATACAATTTAATTCTGAGTATATCAATTTGGGTCTTTTATTCAAAAAAGTAATGTATTGTTTGGTCTTTTAAAATGAACATTTATTATTTTGGCATTTGAGTTGCTCAATTAATTTTGTATTTGATATTCATTAGTATGGACAATTTAATTATAGTCTGATCAATATAAAACTATAATATCCTTGACTTTTATTGTGATGCTTCACAGTAAATATAATTCTATATAATAAAAATAAGGATCTATAACTTTTTGAACTTTTTCGTGACGAAAATATAAATCTTTACTCATTTATGATTCAACCAAACAAAACGCACATACTAAAGTTGGTCATATATTAGTGGCCAAGTATTATATTGGGATTAGTTTCTCCAAATAATGAAATATAACAATTTCTTTCATTTTAGTGTTCCACGCTTTTTATTATAAATACAAATATTTGTGTCCTACAAACATTAAAAGGATACAAATTTAAAGCACACTAGAAATAAAGTATCAGAAAATGTTTAAATCTCTTGAGATATACATTGAATCTTATTTTTTATTACGATCGTAATTTCAAACTTTATGCACTATCTTAAATATTTAAAAATATTTAAGTAAAATATATACATTGTTTATTGTTTGCTTGTCAATAAGTACCAATTTAAGTCTAAATTTTCTGACAGAAATTAAAATATATTATGTTAACGAAGGATGATAGATTGGAAAAATATAGATTTCATTAACTTTAAGCCCATTTGTAACTCAAATACACATTGTATATTTTTAAAGAACATTTACCTTCGAAAATTTCCAATATTTGTTATGTTATCCAATAATAAACAGACGCTACATTTATAAAACGATACGTGATTATTGACAAGGAGCATTTTTTTTTTGCAAAACAAATTTCTTGCAAGGATTTAAGCGTATCTTTTACATTTAAAACAACACCTTTGTACTAGGTATTTCTATTTCACTTCTTTCCTCTTTCTCATTTCATTTTCTGTTCTTCCTTTCATCGATAGGCGTTCTGAAGAATCTTCCTTTGGGCATTTTTGTTAATTGATAGTGTCTATACATTATATTTATTAGTGTTTTTCTTCTTCTTTCTGTTATTTTCTTCCTTCATCCATTCCCCTCTCATAAACACACACTTAGAGGGAAGGAGGGCCAATAACAAAAGAAAAGTGACCATTGAATATCTTTCCCTTAGGTAGTCTTCCCACCTTGGTAATTGAGACGGAGGAGACCGTCATTCCATTAAACCCAAGGAACTTATAGAACATGATGGGGATGACAGGAAATTATTATAAAAGATTGTAACAAACCAATAAATCAATTTTCTTAGATATTTTTATCCCTAGTGCAGACGAAAATGCGATATACATAGCTTTTAACTAAAGTAAAGAAGGTCTACCCATTCATCTCCTAACCGTAGATCCTTTCGAGTCCTCCCATACAGAAATCTTCAATTTTCTCAAGAAAACCCAAGCACTCAAATATTTAATTATGTATTTCTAGCTCATTGAGCTAATCTTATAAACATTATTCTTATAATTGTAAGTCTCCATGAACTCTGGAATATATAAAACTACCCCCTAAAGTATTTAATAAAGCTTTTAATAAAATTTCAAGTAAATATCAATTTACTTATTCATTTTTAAAAATGTGTTGTAAGAATATGAGCTATGCTACAAATACATAAGCAGTGGTTTAAAATAATGATTAGTAACACATATATTACAAAAATTGATATAAACATTATTTACATATACCTGATTTTGTATGTTTATTTTACCTCAATATGAAAAATATGGTGCCCAAACTATTCCCTAGATGCATGCTATTAATAAACAGCTTCGAAAAATTAATTCGTTTTAATTTAGTCGTACCAATCCCAAAAGCAGAAGAGTGGAATATTTCAAATTTTATGTGTTAATTGGTATTTTTCATATGTTTTTCTTTTTTGTATATAAAACAGTATCAAATAGGATATTAAGTTGATTAATTCATGTAATAAATATTTATAATTGATTGCACTCGAATTTTATGTAGATTTTGTTTCTTACGTCTGTTTTATTCTAATTTAAATAATCTCTTATACAAATCTCAAAATATCAAAACAGCTTTAAATCGTATCAAACTCTCATCAAATCCGCTTTCCCCCAGTTTGTCCTCTACCCAAGGGTCTCACTACCATAGAAAAAGAGCTAACGAATTAAATTACAATTCCACCATTGCTGTAACAAAAAATAAGGTGGCTATTCCCTCCCCTACTATGCAATATACATATATGTAAATATTTAAAATACATATTAATAAACGTGTGAGACCTTTGAATGAGGACTCCTTTTTTACAGAGTAATGATTTGAATTCAGATTAGAATAAGACTCATTTTAATACAATTGAACATGCATATATATCTCTCTGTGTCCCTTTATTTTCCCCCTGGGTATGTGACTGCCTGACCCAGGGAGAGAGAGAGGGGCAAAAAAGGCAGATGAAAATTTGGATAATCTAACATAGAAAAAATAATAATATAATAATAATAGTTGGATGAGAACGACCGTTACACTAAAAAAGAACACAGTGAGAAAGGAAAAGAAAAAAGGAAGGAAAAAAACATGTTGGACCTTTCTTCTTTTTGATATGCCTAATCACAGTGATCTGTTTTATGTTATGCTAATATGTTGAACAAATGGGATTTAAAACCAATGTACGGGTTTTACTTCAAAGGTATGGATTACTATCATAGGCCGTGAAAAGATTCTTTGGGGATCCTTGAATGTTTTGATATTTGTGTATTTAAATATATTTTGGTGAGCAGAGAAAACATATATTTAAATAGTCTGTAATGTCTTTATGGACAACTATTTCTGGATCAAAGATAATGGGGAAAATAATAAAAGGAATATTAAAACTTGTTTGAGGAGAAAAATTATTGATTATCCTCAAGATCTATTTAGACAAAGCAAAATGACCGAACAATGTAATAAACACAATAAGAGCCAAAACAAATGGCTTAAAAAGTTGAATCCTAATGCATTTGGACACCTAAGAAATCGGTTAAAGAATGCTACATATAATAAAAATGAATAAAAGACGATACATTCTGCCATCATCAATAGCATTATGAAATGTGTTGTTTTAATTTGGCGACGGGACCACATTCGGATCGAGGATCTCCTTAGGACTGCAAAAATTCCCTCCCTCAACGAGATAACCGTCATGGCTGTGGCAGTAGAGACCTGGAAGTGCTTCCACTCCAACGATGGGGGATGTGGTGCCAGAAACCCCATTGGCGATCTCGTCTTCCCAACCCCAAAGAGACCGACGAGGTCTACGACTTCGGTGGCGTGTCCATTAAGGGGCGGCACAGACACATTTGCGTCCCACGCAGTGTCTGTGTGGAACAATTTGAGTCCCTGAGGTCGGCCAGGACACTAGCTGCGGCAAGGGACGTAGCCAGGACCATTGGCCGCAGTACCCCAATTTAGGGGGATTTATTTATTTTAGTATTTTTATTTTATACGTGTTTTTAGTGTTTATATATATGTGTATGTGTTTATACACAGGAATGATTTGTTTTTTATTTTTTATTTTATTTTATTTTTTATTATTATAACTAAGACGGACCAGCAAATAGCTGATTATTTAAATCAAATAAAGGATTACACACACATTTACAAATTTTCCTAAATAAATTGCCTAGTATTATTGTCTGATATATATGCTATCATCAATAGCGATATAACAGTGTAGTTTTAAAAAAACTGTCACAAATGTTATTCAATTAAATAGGCAATATGGTTCTCAATTATTTGTAGCTACTGCAAAAAAATATATTATTTACACCATCAATTTATATTAGTTTGACATATATTTTGTTTAAAACTATAATAAGTAAACTACATCTTACTATGGAAGCACAAAAACTTTTTTATATTTGTCGATTTCTCTTAACCTTAATTTGCTTATATTTTGTATTTGCTTTATTTTTTGCAATACTGTAAAAAAATATGTACTCTAAAAGAGTTCCACCAGATGATGAAAACTGAGATAAATATTAACAAATGACACAATAATAAATTTAAAATCAGATATGACTAAAAGTATGAATTATTACTAAGTAACTAAAAAGCTGAAATAAAAGAATGTTGATTTCAAAATAATTGAGTAAAAATAAGGTAAGAAACGTAAATATTACCGTTAGTCCTGTAAAAAATAAGGTTAGAATCGTGCATCTATGAAAATTTAACTTTCAGATCATTTAAAGAAAGTGTAAGAAGTTTCTTATACAGCAATAAATATTCAGAATAAATAGTTTTGAATAATTAAAAACAACTTTATAACATAGACAAGTTCCATAAAAGTTTGTTGAACAAGTATTCAACGAGAAATAGATTAAATAAAAATAATAATAAAGCTTTGGCCATTTATCAAACACCAATAATTTTATTAATCATTAAATATATTCCTATATATTTATTAACATTTCTTCATATCTCTAAATACTCATATTTTACACCACTATTTATAATTCGTACTAATATAACATAAGTATATTTTTTTTATTCGATATACAAAGAGCATTTCAAAATCATATAATATTCCAAATTAATAAAATGTATATATCGAATTGGTATAAGACTCAAAGAATAAGTAGGCAAAATAAAAGATATTTTGCCGTATTTATATGGATTCAATTCCATCAAACCCTATGGTCATAACAAAAACTTCTATGAACCCTGTTGATCACTTTCATAAGATAGATTTGATGACTAATTAAAATGAAGAAGAAAAAACCTATATGCTTAACTCTTTTGGATAAACTGAAGTTTCAGCATCTTTTTATTCATATTTATTTCCCCATAATTTTCTAATTAACGAATACACTTACATAGTTTTCTCAATTTCATCATAAATACAAAAAACTATACGCTAAACTCTTGAAAATACTTAGGTTCCAGCACTCTTAATTAAAAACATTATTTAATATTTTTTTTTCATCATGATCCACTCCATGATATTAAGGCCTTTTTGTTTATGTATTCATGATATTCCATAGCCCCTTGTATAAAGTAAAATGAGAAACCATGAGCATGAAAGCAAGCCGAGCGAATCGAACTATTTTTTCTTCTCTCTATCATCTCCTCTGTTCATGGATATATCTTCTCCATACTTTGTCGTCCTCACAAGGGGACTCCTTGCCTCACAGGTATGCAGGCTAGTCAGAAGGCAAATAGGGATGCAATCCCTGGGACCTCACATGAACACAGAGATAATGAAGAAAAAATACCCCTATCATAACTAGCCTTAGATGCTTAATTCAATCACCGTGAATTTAAAGGAAACATAATAACGCTGCTTACACTCATAATGTTCAGTTATTGTGACTGGAAACGTGAGCTCTCTGATCAGATTTGATTAGTTTCTTAATACCGAAATGCGAGACACGTGCATATTCATACACAACAAGGTTTTTAGCCACGTAGGTTCATACCATCTCTATATTTCGCAGAGCTTTCTGGACAAAGCTTAGATCATAAATATTCATATTTTTTTATAGCTCTAAGAAAATCACCGTCTATTTATGTTATTCTCTCCCTCATAGATTTAATGCATCATGTGAAAGACTTGCAAATTGACAAAAAGTTATGTGATGTCCAAAAGAAGAAGAAGAGGAATCAGGACCAATTGGACCACTAATGAGTTCAATATAATTTATTAGCCCTGTAGAGGTCGAGCATGCCTTTCCTTTCACACAGTTTGTTGAATGTTATAGAAGAACAACGATTTTAATACACGTAATTCTTATAACCACGATGACATCTAAGCCACATAGATTTAAAATCTAGGTATAATATTATTTTTTCAGCATATGAATCAATCTACAATAATAAACTTACGTTTGTTCAGTAATAAATCCATCTTATTTATCCGTTTCAATGACGTACTATTTAAACAAACACTTTAATCGGAAATAATGATAATTTAAAGTTAAATACTATTAAAAAACTTACTTAATTTATAATACATAAATACTTAATTTAACATATTTAGATTTTATATACTATAAACTAAAATATTTGCACAACATTTTATCATAACTATAACAGCTGGTAATCTTATTACTTTAATTATGGTTGGTCATTTCTTGTAAGAACTACATATAAAATATATTTAAAATGCTTCCCATCAACTTTGTAGATTTAAAAAAACAAACAGATTTATAAGTTTATTATAAAAATATTTAATTTCTTTTGCATTTTTAAGTTTAGGGTTGCCCTATTTTTGGAATCTTAAAAGTAAAATTCGGAACATGCATTTTAATCAATAACGCTTAATGAATTACTATTACACAAATGTTTTAGTTGTATTATATATACAAATATATATATATATATATGTATATCGTTGTATAATTAATAAACTGAAATGTATGAAATCTATAACTTTTCCTAGTTGATTTCATTTTAGGTATATTTTCTCCACTTAAAGTAAATATTTAAACATAGCACTCCTTTATCAGCTTATGGATCATTATGGAGAGACATGAGGAGCATTGAAAGGATTGAGGCATCAGCTATGTATACTCAGACTGTAAATACCAGGGCATGTGTGTGTGTGTGTATGTGCATCCTAAATAAAACGTGTTCTCCATTGTTAGATTCATTGAAGAATAAAAAACATGTAAACGGGGGGAGAAAAAAAAATACCCGATGCTTGTTCCCTTGTTGATTACTTGAGCACCCCCCCCCCCCCCTTATTTGTTTGAGGAGCCTGGCGACATGTGCCTCCCTCCTCAGTAAATAAATTGGCATGCTTCTCATTTGCATACTGTCTATTCAAATTGTCTTTCCCCTTTTACTTATTATATACTTCTGCCATGATAGTAAATACAACCAGTATAAAAACTTCTCTATGGGTAAAAAAAAAGCGTTCATACTAAAATTAAAGTAATTGCTTGGTCAAAGAGTGTTATAAAGTTCATGAAGCGAATGCGGTTACCATGGACCAAGAGCAAATTTTGTCAATACGCATAATGAGTCATCAAAAATACTAACGAAGCTGGAACGTTTGGAAATTAGTGACGTGTGGTTACGAAGATTTTAACTTCATTCAGACAATGACATATATATATATATATATATATACAGTGTGTTCCATCAGAAATGTAATTTTTAAATTGCGAATTAGAAGTACTTAAATACGTAAAAATCCCTCATAGATACATCATTTTAGAGAATAAGAAGGATTTTTATTATCATTAAACACTTATTGTCCTATAACGTAAAAATGCATCTTCTGAAGCTATACAAAAGTTGCTGGAAATGACCCCCTCCAGCCTTTAGACAGAACGACGCCAACATTCTTGCAAATATTTTTGATCGTCTCCTTGAGCGAAGGTTTGTGCACATTGTATGAGAGACTCGATAGAATCTGGGGTTTCCATATAAACTCGAGTTTGTGCTGCAGCCTAGACAAAAGTGGAAGTCCAAAGGATTGAGATCTGGACCGTGAGGGGATCAGGGATTTTCTGTCTTCTGCTGATTATTCGATCTCGAAACTCTTAATTTGGAAATGCTAAAGCTGCATTTATGCAATGTTGTGGAAATCTATTTTGCAGAATGGTGCAGCCTGGGCCAAATTATGTCCTAGAACAATTTGAGGTATGAAACATCATAACCGAGTACAAATGACCATCATCGTCAAACAATGCGTGAACGATTGGAACCATGCCATTAATAAAGGCAAGGAAGATCAGTTTTCAGGTCAACGTTGTCTAACAATTAATGCAAATTTTCATATATTAATAAAAAATCTTCTCTTTATGCACAAAATGGCATGTCCATAATTCTATTTGAATTATTTTAAGTACTTCTAATTTGCAATTTAAAAATTACATTTCTGATGGAACAGACTGTATATATATATATATATATATATGTATCGCTTAACATTTATACCAGCAGGCAAAAACAAATGCAGTCTTTCAATATATTCACAGAAAACATTTTATGAGCTAATAGGTACACAGAGGGAAGTCAGGAGCACCCATTATGTGTCATCTTTACATATTGGTGTTATAGTTATTACTACATATTATTATTGTGTATAAAATATAAGTATAATTATTATTTCTTTGATTTTTGTTCGTTAGGCAAGACAGGCAGGCATTGTACAGTTGCATGAAGATGGCACTCTTCGTCCTTTCCCCCACTCTTTCATTCAAATATCCTTCGTCGCAGACGAGAAGAAGAATAGAGTTATATTACTGGCTTCATGTAGAATAGAGAATGGAAGGGGGGTTTATGTATGGTCTATGTAGTTATGCATAATATATTCCTTTTCTCTTTTTTGTCACATTGCCGACGAGGTGACTTTGGGGTCATCAACGGAAAAAGAGGGAGGCCAAAGACAGAATAAGGAACCCTCTCTATATATTTGGCCTTGAATCCATATTAATCCCTATATGATATAAATCTCATTCAGTATGAATGAAAATATTTGAAAATGTGGGTCAAGTATTTGAGAGTTTAATCAATGTTTTATAGGTTTGTTCATCTAAATCTTTAGATTTCTTTTGTAAATAAAAAAGCTTAAGCTTTCATTTCAAAAAATTGAATGATTTTACTTTATGTAATTTAAGTTATCGCTTTAGTTTGAAAATTGAATGTTGATATTGTTATTTCAAGTTCATAATTATTTTGTGTATTAAAATTAGTTTAAATATATATTACATTGTACATATATATACATATATTTAATTTTATGTACATTCATTTCTCTATTAATATTTTAAATTATGTTTCAAAACATGCCATACTACATAATGTTCAAATTTAGCCTAATCTATGAAAATTATTATTATAAACCTAATATATTCGTGGAAGGTACTTTTTGTGAGTTGTATAATGTTGTGTGGGCTTCTATCAATAAAAACAATGTGTGTATTTTTATTTTGTTGTAACACTCTTACTTTAACATAATTTATTTGAACTGTGGCAATTTATGAAGAGAAATACTACTTTCGTATTCTAAACTTTATATTCGATATTTTATATGTAATTCAAAAATACGGTTATTAATATTAAAAAGAGATACATATTTTATAGAATTGTCATAATAAACCAGGTAAGAAATTTATTGGAACCATTGTGTTACAAATATAACTTTGATTAACTAATGTGAATTGTAAATCTTTGAATAAATAGTTACTACGTTTTTACCTCATTCTATATAGATTCTTTTTATACTTTTACATTTGTATGAATTAGGGAAAAGTATCTTTTGGTAGCTACTGTTTTGCTGAAATACTTTCAATCATTTTTTTCATTGAAGAAAACATAAAAGCATTGAATACTACTATTTAAAAAAAATATTTTTTAAAGATTATTCTCAAAATTAATCTGTAGGATAATAAGTTCTTATTTTATTCCTAAACTTATTATTCTTGAGTACATTTTGTTTCTATTTCAGGCGGAGAAGAAAAAAAGTGATTTGTTGATTTTCCCCCTTTGTTCAATTTTTTTTTTGACCATGTTTCCAACTTTTCTTCTTCTTCTTCTTATTTTATTGTTAGTATATTCCTTCCGGCATACACACTCATAAAAAAACCCGCACACATTACCCCAAAAGAATCTTTGTCACATAACACACACGAAAACAAGATGGGCATTCTTGGGAAAAAAGGTTTACCCCTGTGAAAAAAAAATTCGGATAATCTAAGGTTGCATCTCTCACATTCTGCACAGGAGGTGGTCAGATCGTCCCTTACCTAATCCCCCTTGAAGGGAAACTTAATTTATCTATGTAGTTCTTAATCATCTAATTGTTTATTCCCTGTGGGTAAGCATTTAAGTGTTGTGTTATTATGATATGAAGAGAAAGAGATTAACGCATACAAAAGAAGAAAAAAACTCATTGACAAAAACAGCTTTCGCCATTAACGCTGTATGTGTTGATATGTATATATATATATATATACACGTATTTAGATTGAATAGCTCATTGTTTGTATATAGACGACTTATTAAGGGATATAAAGGCTCATGGCATGAGCCAACAAGAAACACTAACACAAAAAACGTTAGAGGGATTGTGCGACATTCTTTTCTTCATTTGAGGCTTTTATTTAGCCTAGCGTTGGATTTAACATTTAATTACTATTTAGAAAATCCTTTATAAGCCATTGATTTTGTAAAAGCACTAATTACGAATTAGTTCGTATCTAACAAAGCAAACGATATGGCTAGTTATTAATTGCATTTTTTAAGGATAAAATGATGACAACACTTTACTTTTCAATTCAGTCAATTTATTCAAATGACTTTGTTCCATTCTCTAAATGTTAGAATGAGTGATGTGAGAACACTAGTTACAAGAAATATAATAAATATTTGTTTTTTTGCCATAAATAGTTCAAACGCATTGAAAAAAAGTTAATTAAATAGTACTATAATTAAATAGGGTTTTTAGAATTTTTTAAGAACAAAAAAAAAAACATCATTAATATGAATGGAGACTTCTTTTTTGTTTCTGGTATGAAACTGAACTATATTAAAGATTAATCCATTATTTATTTGCATCTTAAAATTGAAGTTATCTATTACTTCTCAATTTGGTTGTGCATTATATACAATAGAACATTATATTTGTAAAATAAATAAAAGCCTTCACAAATATTTATTGTGCAGAGTTTTTTTCGCAACAAATTATATTATATTATATTACAGAAAAAGTGTACTTTGAATATGTTTATGGTTCAATGGCCGAAGTAAAACTTTTAGACAAAAACGTATATTTAAGTGATTATTTACACATTGTTTTATAAAAATTGAAGTACAAAAAAATGTAGGAAACATTTTCATTTTTATATTCTACTTCAATTATTGGACTTTGAATTGATAAATAATATAAATTTATGCTCATCATGCCAAAAAACTCATTTTCCTTGATAAAAAATGTAAAAACATTTTTATTATCTTTAATGTTTCAAAATTTGTTGTAATATAGATTTGGATGTCTGAAATATTACTTTGTTGTAAGCATTAGGGTCCCTAAATGAAGGAAGGTTTAACAGTGGCGAATTTCTAAAGGATTAAAACCGTTAAGTCAAAGATTTCCCCCTTTGTTATTTAATACCTAGCCACCCACTCACAGAGCATTTTCACATTTTCCGTTGATGACCAGGTCATCATTTTCTCTACATAGCCTCATATTACGAGCCTATTTAAATACCCTCTCCTTTTTCCCGGGATATTTAAAAAAGAGCAACAATGGTGGGCAGTGTCCATTCAATAGGAGCGAGAGAGATGTGACAGGTGACACCGGGGACTATTTAAAAATGGACGGGAGATTTAATGCCTTCGGAGCTGAACCTTGATCCCAGATGCAAAAGAGGATGATGATGACCAGAGGAGAAAAAATAAGTGAAAAATCCCTTCCACTGGGGAGTGGATTTTCTCGTTAGGATTCCTTACACAATCATCTGCATATATTCATATGAGAGTATGGTGGGGGGGGGGGAGAAAGGCCGTTAGTCTACGTGTTTCCCCCTGTGACTCGGGGATCTTCATCTGCAGTATAATTAGATGGATTTAAATACAATTCGCTCTCATTAATATTTTAAAGGAAATCTATAGAAACTGACGTGATTATCTTTATGTGTTATTGTAGGGGGTGGAGATTTAAATGCTTTATTTCCTTAAAATCCGTGTCGTAGCCCATGATATATTCTGCATAATTCAATGTGTTAATGAGAATGGCGAATGTCGTCTTGTAAAATTGCCATAGGATCTTAGACCAAATCAATGTATATATATATATATATAATACAAAAACATATTTCTAAAATATAAGTGTAAAAAAGGTCATAAATCAGTAAACAGATATGTGTATATTTTATAACTGTAGGGTTATTCGAATAATATATGTTGAGCAGCCATAAGAAGAGTTTGCGAAAAGAATGTTTACTTTTTATGACAGCAATTTATGAAAATTATATGTAGATTATTAATTCATACTGATATGTAAAAAAATGTATAATTTTTATTGATATGATTCAACTGAATTTTATTATTGTGAATGTTTCAAAAATATAAGGCAACAATGTATTATAAAAAGTATTCAGTAGAATTTATCATTGCTTGTCTAGCCGATTTCATTCATTAAAATAATAAAGAGTCATAATATTGCATTAAAATGATGTAATTAAAGCAGTTGACACCCAGTTTATATTCTAAGGAAAGTAAAAAAAGCCCTCTACTTTTTGTCATGTCCCCCTGCTCCTAAATATAAGGTGTATCAAGTTTCAGAAGAGTCGCCATGGTCTACTGACTCGATAAAGTAGAAGCTGTAAGCTTTATTTAGTTTTTATTTTATTTTTATAGAAGGGTCCGTGTTAGATGAAGACTTGGTGATAAGGCTTCTTAAGAGAATTCTTTCACATACTTTCATATATTGTCAAGGATTTAAATCAAAATAAATATAGCTACCCAGAGAATATATGCCTGGAATGTAAAGATTATTATTAAATCCTCGTCATAAATGCACCCGTTTACAAACTATTATTATGATTTTAGCTCAATGCCTTACCCGTTTCAGGCCTTTAAGACTCCATCTTATTAACCACCAATCAACCCTACTATAAATTATCTTTGCCGAGCAAAAGGAAAAACAGCAAAGATACCCAAAGCCCAAGTATAAATAGTTAGCAATCCAATTACTCTTATCTCCCTAGATGCAGTTTATTGTGTTCTGTGCCCTCTTCAACCCAATAAATTATCCATTTGCTAGTCAACAAAAAACTTCACAAATTGACTCACGAATACAATTCATAAACGGTATCGAAAATAATTAACATGGCATTAAGAACCATCGTTTCATAAAACTTTGAGACTTTGTTAAACGTGTTAGTTAAAAATTAAACTTTTTATACATATAAAAACTTTTTTTAAGAGTTTATTACTAACAAAGAAGCACTTAAAGTACACTTATGTATTTTATTCATGAAAAAAGAAAGTGCAAAGTATATAGAAAAAAACTTTTACTTAGAAACCCAAAAACCATACTTTGAGAAATTTCTCAATTTGAGGTCATACTAAAATGGAATGTTTGTAGAAAAATAACTAATCAATGCAATTGAAATTATATTGTAGTTTACTTACATTCACGTAACATTTTTACATGTTAGTCTAAGGATTTTTATATTTTTAAAAGTATTGTTTTCATGAGCTGTTATTTTTTATACTTTGAAATAAAGTGCTATTTATCGTTGATATAAAAATATTCTTGGTGCATATGTTTCACACTTTTTGTTTAGCAACGTATTTTCTTTGGATGTAACGGCTCTAATTGATATACATATGTACGTTTTTTGTTGTTGAATATTTTAAGTAACAATTCGTTGTTGTTTTTGGTCGATTGTGAGCTCTCGCGGCACCCACTTTGCACAGAGCTTTCGCATGTCCAAATATTCATGCACGATATGTCTAACGCGCTCTTTCGATATCTTCAGAGTCTCAGCTATCTGGATCAACTTCACTTTACGGTCATTTAAAATCATTTTGTGGATTATTTTATGTTTTCTGGTGTAACCACCTCTCTTTGGGCGTCCACTGCGTTTATCATCATTCGTGCTCACACGACCACGTTTGAACTCAGCAAACCATCGACATATGGTTGCTTTCGATGGAGCAGAGTCCGGATAACATTCTTCAAGCCAAGTTTTAGTTTCGACAGTATTTTTCCCATCACAAAATAATGTTTTATTAACACACGAAATTCGTCTTTTCCATTTTTTTCACAATAACAAAATAGCTTCACTTAAAACGCAATATCTCACAAACTAGTTGTCAGACAGCTGTTATATTTATGCATGTATGTTTTGAAGGTTGGTAGTAGATGACAGTCATATGAAAACAAATTCACAGGCGCCATCTATGTGTTAGTTTCGGGACTTATCAGCCGACCTTGTATGTATCAAATAAAAAACAAACATAAAAATCTAAAAATAATAATTTAAAATATTTTTTTTCAAAATAAATTAATAATAATTAATGTGCCAGAAATCGTATATGATATCTCCTACTTTACAGCATTCGAGCCTTTGTAGACACAATATATGTTTCAGTTTTGAAGTATGCATATTTTATAAGAATATTTTCAACCGTGTTTTTGATTCTTATTATTTAAAACTGAAACGTTTTTTTAATAAATTTAAAAAACTTAATTACAAGTAGATAATAGCATTATTTTTCAGAATTAATGTCTCTCAAAATATTCGATCAGATTTAGAAGGTGAAATAAATAATGTCAAATATTTTTTTTTCAAGCAAACACATAACATATCATGACGTCTACCATAACGGAGATTAGAAGGCTATTTTATAAACCAGATTTCTTTGAAGAGATTTTATTAATTTGATATATATTCTCCAAATAGTTTATGTAACTACCAATTGCCTGTATGTTAAAATAATAAAACAAATAGCGTTATTTGACTTTCTCCACCTTTGAAATTTATATATTTATCAAATTCAAGGATATTTATTAAATAATAAACATTGTTTGTCAAGCAAATAGGACAAAGAAGCTTAAACTTCAATTGATTTTTTTATTTATTGATTTGTTCATTTGAAGTTTCGGCATCTATAAACAAATATAAAATAATTTTATTCTAAATTAAAGTGTAGGAAAAATAATGCTCTTATTCGAAAAATAACCCTCCCCCCCACCCCTCAGGGGAGAGTAAATAAACATTGCTCCTGATGGTGTTGGGAGGCCAAGAGTGGTTAACGAATTATTATGACGGGGAGTGTAAAAGTATCCATATACCTAAAACTTGATCCTGCCTTGTGTTCAAGCATCAGAAAGGGGAAGGAAACTTACATATACACAACGTACTGAATACCCAGTCAAACATACACACAAAAAGTATTGAATTTTAACATTCAAAAAGACTCTTTTTAACCCTTTACATAGGCAAAAGAGAGGAGGGGGGGGGGGGGAGGTAAGTAAGGTCTCCCTTATAAATATTTTTTCTAAAGAAGACGAAAACAATATCATGATGCAAGTATAATGTTTCGAGGGTGGTCGATGACCCAGGATCCATTACTTACGCCGTCTTGAATACTCACACTGAAAACAAACTCCTCACTTATTATTTTCCGAGGCTACAAAATCCTCACATGTCTAAAGCCTATTACGTGACCGGACACAGTGTTCAAAAGAGAAAATTAAACCTGATCTCCAAGAATACTCGGCTCAAATAAATTGAATCTTTTTGAGCAGTTACGATGACTCATAATGAAAATATTTTTTTGTCTTTTGGAATTAACTTTAATAATTTTTAATCATCATAAAGTATTTAAATTACTTTATGATAAATCTTATATTAATTCTTCAAAGGCAGTAGTAATAAAATGAACAAAAAATTGTCTGCGAGGGGATAACCCATTAATGCCGAGAATTATCTGTAAAGAAATTTGCCCTAATTTTTAAATTATATTAATCAATATAGTGCTATAAAACATTTCGAACAAAAAAAAAGTCATATTTAATAAACATTTAAAAAATACGAACCGGGCACATATGTGCCCACTCGGCATTTAAATAATGTATACAGCATAACATATTTTAGTATATATTCTATTGATACAGCTCTTTTTATTAAAAGTTACATATATATTTATTTATTTGCTAATAATTTTATTTGTGTGGTAAATTTCATGCATTCTGGATGAAAGGAAACATTACATTTTTTGCAGATATGAGGAGTTCTTCCATTTCATTCTCGGCATCTACTTTCGAATGCACTCCTCTTGCTGTCAATTATTACCTTCATTTAGTTGAATACTGTTTCTTCATTTTATTTGAAGCCACACTAACTACCTGGTTATCCTTCCACTTGACAATCGAGACACAACCAGTAAATTGATCCTCGAGATTCTTTTTCAATAGTTGTTTGTCAACACTGGAGCGCCACCCAGCCGATCTTCACGAAGAGTTGTGGTGCAGGCAATTCCATTCCGTGATAATCCTAAAAGCATGGGAATGGATCTGAAATAATTTTCACAGATGACGTGTTGCCCTGGATTAACTTGGTCTTGTTTGGCATTTCCAAAACGACATGGGACCATGACCAAACCCATGATCAGGAATGTTGGTGAAGGATCCACAAAAAGGTTCGACATGTAGCAAGGTACCGTCAGCAGCACAAGCTGCCCACAACTTGAACCAAATCGGATAGGTTTTCCTCGGATGTATTGTTTATCCCATGCCGTCCATAATAGGGGACCATTATTTCGTCAACGCTCATAAACTCTCCGTGGAATCTGTTATTTTTTCATCACTTTATGCTAGGCACAGCTTCACTTGAATGCCGAATGGGCACATTTGTTCCCACTTTAATGTTCATGCATTTATTTTGAAAAAAACATTGATAACATATATAAAGTAAATATTTAAAAAAGAAGCTATATATTTTAAGAATCGTTTCTTTAAAAATATTAATATTCATTCATAAAATTTAGCTGTACATACCCATTAGAACAATACGATTTCGGCATATTTTCAACGTCCTCAAACACGTACTTTCAAACAGCAAACTACCAGTACATTATTACCTCCGCCGAAGGAGGTATTGTTTTCACTGGCGTTTGTTGGTGTAGTTTGTTGGTTTGTTGGTTTGTCAGCAGGATAACTCAAAAAGTACTGAACGGATTTGGATGAAATTTTGTGGAGTTGTTGGAAGTGCCAAAGGAAGAAGTGATTAAATTTTGGCATCTCTGAGTGCAGAACTAAGGCGCCAAATGAGCTAAATACTAATAAATTTTTCAAGTTAGCCTACTCTGCCAATAGATGTCGCTGTGCTGTGAAATTGGGTGCCGGGAGCGTCTTCCTCTCGGAATTTCCGTATAGGGGAACCCTCCCCCGTCTCTCTACGCCTCCCCAGTCCTGAAAAATCCGCCTCGGAAGGCTCATGACGGCGGAGGTTGCACTCTCTGAGTGTATATATGCCTTAGGTATTATTATTATTAAATAATATGGGGTATCTCATGTAGGTAAAGCTGTTAAAAATAAAGTTAATCTGTTTGAACTTTGAAATATGCCTTAGTGTGTTGTAATAACACTTTTTAAGCTCTTGGGAACATATCTTCCCAATCGGCATTAATGGGTTAAGAAATTTGAATTTCATCAACTTCCAATGGACATTTCAAAAATAGAAAAATATGTTGTTCATATTATGTGCCTATTTTATAAATACGGCTGAAAATATTCAATGTAATATGAGTTCCTATCAAAAAATATTTTTGATATGGTGTATTATGATATCATGTATTATGCAATCTCTAAGGAGATTTAGCGAGAAAAAACTTTTAACTTTTACAGAAAAAGCTTGAATGTATTTTTTTTTCTACTTTAATACTACTTTTAAAAACGTATGCAACACCATCAAATCATATAGGCAAATTAAAAAGGATACTACATAAGATGTTATCGTTTTCGTATACTATGATGTGCAATAGTATAACTCTTGGGGAAGAAAAAAAATGTTATGGCTACAAATCCTAATGGATGTCCATAATATAAATGTAATATTATGTCCATAATAAAAAAGTCCCCTCTGTTTTAATGGTCAATACTGCCAATATTGTAAAGCTTTACCAATCAGCTTTAAGGTACAATGTTAAGATCATCCATAAAAATGAATAAAACTTTAAAATGAAAGCAACTTATATCAGTCGTATATTTTTTTCTCGCCGTAATTGTTATTATTAGGAGTTTTATTATAAACTAAAACGTTAATTATATTTTTACATGTAAATGTATTACATTTTATATCGGTGCATGCACAAGAAGGATATAAACGAACTAATTGGCCTTTATAATTACATGTGTCATTATTTGAGTTTTTTAAATAATTTTACTGTCCTCTCTTATATTAAAGACATTTAGACTGAAGGTAATTGGTTTTATTCTTGGACACTCCATACTGTTCTATACTCTCATGACTAACTTTTTTGTGCTTTTAAAAAGCCATCCATTATTTTTCTAAACACATCCTAAAATCCTAATTTCTAGCTTCTTCATTTCCCTTTCCTTCTGCAATCCCTTCCTCAAAAACCTAACAAATGATCCGTCAGCCTGACGGAAAAAAAAAAAGTAATAGATATGATGGAGATTCTCCCCCATAAAGTATCTCATTTTTCCTCATCAGCTCTTGCAGTGTTTTACGTAATAGCAGAAACATATATTAAAAAACCGTTTGAAATTTGAAATGTATTAATACTATGTTCCCATGACCAAACCACCACACACTGCCCGTGGCAACTGTCAACTTCACATATCTGTACACACAGTATCTATGCAAAGTTATGTAAATTAGAATGGATTTTTCCCGTGGGTTTCACCCCACCCTATCCGCTCACATAATATACATACATAAGCGCATATAACACTAGGAATTTTGACTGATAAGGGAAGATAGAGGGGGGGGGGAGGGGGGTTCTTTCTTTCGTTCTTCCTATTGTCATGACTTTGAAGTGGTTAGAAAAGTAGTAGCAATCATGCGTACTCCCAATCCTGATTGATTTCATTCTCCCCTCCTCCCAAAAAACGTACAGAACGGCATAGTCACACAATATATATGTATATATATATATATCTGCATATATTTAAATCCTTACTTATGATTACACATAAAAATCACACAAGCTTCAAACCGACATCTATACATATGTTAATAAGGAAGGCCCCAAATCTAGTTCTTGTTAATAATAATAATAGGACCTCCATTTTTTCTCTCTTTATAAATGCATACTTATATATGAAGTACACGTATGCATTGAAATCTAATATTGATTTGAATGTTTGATAGGTTCTCATCATGCTCCGGCTTCACCTTCAATGGTTAATAAGTCTATTGAAGCTTAAAATTACATAGGCTGGTAGTATATTGTAATGAAGGACCCCTGAAGAGGCTAATAATGCCAAACGGTTTCTTTCTTTTATGAAGGATGTGAGAGTATGTTTCATAATTAGGTATTGAAATAAAAACTGATTTTAGATTAACGGTGTGTTCTTACATTATTTTATCATTGCAGTAGCATTTTAGTGGGTTTTATTGCTTACATATTTTGATAGAATTGCATCCGACAGGATATAAGTAAGCATATTAGTCTATCGAACTTAGGATCTTATCAATGAGGTTGACCAAAAATGATCATCCCCTCTCGGGATTCGAACCTGCGTCCCCAACATTGATAGTTGAAATCGCCTTAACGAACACGGCTACGCATTCCCTTTTAGTGTTTTTTGAAGGACAAGTGGATTCTTGTAAATCTGTGCTTCCACAAAACAGAGTTATTTATTCAATACAATAAAACCAAAAATATTTTCTTTAACAAAACTGTCGTTAATAGGTACCAGATATAAATACGACTAATTAAATATGTGTTTCCTAATTCACAGAATATTACAGTTACTAGGATTTTACATAGTGCAATGAGATCATATTGTGAAAGTTTGAAACAAAATCAAATAACCATTAAATATCTCCTCAACAGACCAAAAGTTATGAGGTAAACTCATGTATTTTTTCACCATTCAATCGCCTCTCAGGTCTTCAAAAAAAAGGATATTTCATTTTTTTAATATACAAAGTAAACGAGTATTCAACGTTTTAGTTTTTCATTTTGGGGCAATATCGTAAAAATTGACGAATTAAAAACATTAATTATTTCGTGTATGATATAAATTTATACTTTAAAGGTTAAGTAAATTTACACTTAAGACATATTTATTTATAATTTCGGTCAATCTATATACAAATGAATATATACATACCTTTAAATTGTACAGCCTGAATTGCAGGAATGTTAAAAAAGAAACGATGTGATGGAAAGTTAATACTCCAGTTTTTAGTGTTATTAAGAACTGTAATATAAATAAGAAAAACAGGTTTTCTATTTGTATAAAATACATTTATTTTATCCATGATTTCAAGTTCGTGCAAAAGAGTCAGTTGCAATTATAAACCCGTCAAATTTCATATTTGTATTTAATCTTATCCACAACTCCTTTATAGCAGAAAAATACATGATCCCTTTCAACCAGAAATTGGATATACAATCTTAAATTGGCTGTTAATTTTTATAATACTTTATCAATAATTATAGAAATGTTGCTTTTTTTAAACAACATTCTGGACTCAATGATTTATTCATTTATTAATTATTTGCAATATTATTTAAAAAAATATCTTTAATACAAGCTTAGATCCAAAATGTAAAATATATTAATTTTATAAACCTTCAAAAGTGGACACACATATTAGTTCTGACTCATTTATCAAGATTATACAGACGCCAGGGATAACAAAAAAGTTCATTTACATATACTATACATATAGTAAGGGCTTCAAAATGGCCGACAACAGCTGAATGTTGTATTCTCATATTAGAAGCTTATATATAAATATTCGTAGACCGAATTAGTCGTTTTTCCAAGCATTTTGGTGTGTTTTTTTTGTATGAAAAGAGAGTCCAGACTCTCCTTTACACAAAAAGACATACCTAGACATTATTTGAAATGATGCCCATTAAACCGAATATGAAGGTTATTTCAAGGTATCCTTATACAACAACAGTACTTCCAAGGATCCAAAAATGTAATGATAAAGGAGTGGACTCATTAGATCCATGACGAAGCAGATTTGACAAGTCCGTTGGATCCTAAGCAATACACGGAGAGGAAAGGGAGAAAAGAGAATTCAATTAATTTTCCTGTGGCTTCAACCAAGGAAAATGGATAGAAAAAGCAATAAGGTGATCCACCTTAACGAAGTAGTAGAAATCAATTCCTATTAAATTTTGGTCCAGGAGTGATCCCTAGTGAGAGCATCAAGTGTCCAGCAGAGGAGCTTGTAATGATGGAAAATATTATTATTATTACTATTAAACGAAGAAAAAGAAGCTCCTTTAACTCTGCCAAGAAAAGCTTCCCATTGTACATTACTTTAACTTTCCTGTACATAGGAATAGGGAACCTCAACCATGGATGTTTAAATTGAAATGGTAATAATAGAAGATTCCCTTATTTGATCTTGTGTCCAAAACAGAGGGAGAGAGAGAGAAGGGCCGACTAACTAAAACATTGACACCCAAGGGAGCACTTGAAATCATTGAGACATAAGATCAGACGACTCTAGACCTTTTTTTTATCCCTGCACCCAAGGAATTGGGTTTGTAATTACTCTCCTCTTGGCCTTGTTAGGGCCACCTACCCCCTGGTGAACTTGCTCCAACTGACCATAGTAGATGATAAAGAATAAAAAACACCACCATCCTTAAATGAAGTAACCCTCTCTGAGATGAAAAAAATGTATAATATATATAATGTATATATATATATACTAGGTATATGTTATATGAAATAAATTATTCAAAATATATAGTTCGGCAGTTTTTCTTTCGTTTTGTGGGTACTCAACTGATAGTATATATATATTTAAATATATATATATATATTTGCTGAAGTTACACACAAAAATATATCTCACTTTTTTTGGACCATTGAAAGGGCATTATTACATATATTATTCTTTTGCACAAATAATGAGAAATAAAAACTTTTAATAGGTTTTATTGCATCAGGGACCTTTTTATCGTGTGTCTTGGAGCACTGTGCTGCATTTATAAAAAACAAAGAACGAAGAAGAACTTGGTGCAAAAATGTAAATGAAATGAGTTCAAAAGATACTTTTGTCTGCAAGGAATACAATGCTTCAATATATATATAGTATGTAGTCACTGCAAGTTTTTTCTTTTTCTGAATAAAAACTTTGCTAATGACAAGAAGAGGAAGAATGTGTTTAAAAGAGAGAAAAATAGCATTGTTTTTCTTTAGGAAATGGAAGGTATTCCCCTTCTTTTCCCCTATTGATTCCAATTGCAAGTGGAGGAATGCTTACACGGAGTTACATATAGATATATGTGCATTTTTCCATAAAAACCTTCGAATTTGAAGGGAGAAGTTTTTGTGTGTACATGATGATAAATCGATATTTGTTTGAAATAAAAGTTGTTTTTCTCTTTTTATTTATTTGTGATTTCTTCCAAGTCAGATAGATAGGTGAAAAATACTTGAATTCCTTCTGTCCAGGGGACCCTTGTGCATCATCCCTGACTTCAGCTAAGGCCTTCTCCAGGTAATGAATACTCAGTTAACAATTACAGCCTACAAATACGACGATGATGATGATCATAAAATAAATTCTAAAGAAGAAAAATGAATATTATATTATAATATTATGTATTAGATGAAAAAACTGGGGTCAAAGCCAATGATGACCCGGCCATTCACCAATTTGTAGTCATTCCAGGCCCTACTCATATTTTTTTGGTTCGACCCATAATACAACATTTCTTTTTTCCTTCCATTTTTCAAGTATTTTTCTCTTTAAAAAAAAGATGCTTTAGCCCTCTCAAAGATAAATGGATATTTACTTCTTTTTTTATAAGGGGGAAATTTTCTTGTCCTAAAAAAAAATCCCGCCAAATTTCGTTTTTCTTATAACCCTTTTTCATGTGTCTCAGGTGGCCAGAGTGCTTAAGTCCTCTCCCCCTTCCCTGCAAGGGCTTGAGAACATACATCAGGGGTTAGGCTTTATGTAACTTCAACTTACCTATTTTAAGCTCCAGATGTGAAATGAATTATGAGTGGCTTTGGCGGACTTTTTATTGTTTAAAATATGTTTAATATTTTAATGTATGTGCGAGGAAAAGCGTTGAGGACGAAATAAAGTATTTGCCGGGATAGTTAATTACTTTTCTATACATGATAAAAGCATGATGTCAAAATAACTTTAAATTTGCTCGAACCAGATACTTCAAACCGTTTTCTTCTTGCATTTTTCCAGTTTTTGATTAGTTGATTTTGTTTATTAGCTGACTAAAGTCAAAGACTGTTTGTATTTGTATTATTCATTGTAGTTGTCTTTCACATGCATTTTAGTTATTGATCTGTCGTTTTTCTTCGTTTTCATTATTTTAAAAAAATATTCCTTATCTTTAAAGTAATATAAATATATTAATATAAATTAATAAACTATCCATCTTTATATTATACAAACATTTTTTAATATGAATTGTATATATACGGGTGTACAAGTGAAACTTTTACACTCGTATTTAGTTAAATGCTAGGCGTCGTGATCTTCTCAGCTTCTTTCTGAAAAATACGAAAAAAAAATTTACTAATCATCTTGCAAACCAAAAAAAGCAAACAAAAATCATTTAATCGACTCCGAAGAAAATGTCTCTGGAACGTGATGTCTGAATCGGGTCCACGCGCTTCTGGAAGCCGGGAAAACACCGACTGAGATTTTGAGGCAGTTGGGAATCAGAAGGCCCACCGTGTACAAGGTCAAGGGCACTGGCATTGAGAGGAAGGTCGGGTCGGGTGCAAAGAAGTCTCTAGACGGCTTTGTGGCCTCGAACTCGACGGGAAGGCCATGGATCATTGGTTGCCGACCGGCTACAGGCTCACCGCAGCCGACTATATCGAGATCCTGAGGACCAATTTCACCCCTTGGGTCCGGGAGAACTTCCCGATGGGAATGTGGTACCTCAGCAGGATGGAGCACTCGCCCAAACAGCGAGGGCCACGCAGGCGTTCCTGGGGCAGGAGATTGACTTCTGGGTGAAGAACTTGTGCCCTCCCAGAGCCCCAACGCCAACCCCTTGGACTACGCCTTCTGGCTGCACATTGAGTCCAAGGTCTGCAAGCTTCGCCACCCGAATATCGCCGGACTGAAAGTCGCCGTCAACCAGGAGTGGGCCGCATGGACGAGGACTTTGTGGTCAAGGTCTGCCAGACTTTCAAGAAGCGCCTCATGGCCATCGTGGCCACCAACGGCGGGTACATCGAATGAAAAGATTTAAATAATCCTATGTTCTTTCATACTGTAAAATTGGTTTTCACTTGATTCTGCTTGCAGCTGTACAAGATCTCAATAAAGTTTGGAGCTGTTAAGTGTAAAAGTTTCACTTGTACACCCGGTATATATAATTCAAATGATTAAATCTTGATTTTCATGGACAATGCAACGAATGATTGACCATGGTGCATTTGTATCTAGTATCCGGTTTGTAGCGTCTTTATATGAATAAAATAGAAAAATATATTTATAACATATATATACCATTACTTACAAGGTAAACATATTTTTATACATATCATCCCCGTGCTTTCAGGGCCAAAACTATACACTCCCCTCTCCCCATCACACCCTTACTTGACAAAGAGGCCTCCTTATTAAAATATAAGAACATGCACAAAAGGCATGAGAGCGATTTTAAGCTCACTTCAAAGGCGTGATATTCAATTAAAAAAGACAAAGTTTACCTAAGGTATAAACGAACAAGGCAGTAGGCCATTGTAAATAGGATGAAAAGGTCAGAAACTGCACGACTTTTCTTCCCAAAGACTAACTGAGTCCCTTTTGTCTTTTACTCTACTCTTAAAATACTAATGCCGGGTGTCATTTTTTTTATACTCTCACTACCTTATTTGACTGCTTTAAACAATTTTAAGAAGGAAAAAAAAAACTAGGTAATTGGTCTTTCGGGTCTCTGATAATTTAATAATAAAGGTAATTATATTCCGCCTTGCTCTGCTTTTTTGTGTAGTTGTGCTTCTGTGTTAGGGGAAAATTAGGTGGTTGAATATTTCGAGGGAAGCCTCCTTTTTATGTATAGCCATATATGTAAAGAAGAGAGATTAGCCAGATGCTAGGATCATTGTGGTCATTTTGACTGAATACCTATCATAATTATGCTTAAATGAATGTTCTTCAGGCTTTTTAAAAATAACCTTCATGCAAAGAGTATTTGTTCAAACAACACAAAAAGATAACACAATGGATGAAATTGTTAGCATAATGCTTAGAGAAATGAGTATTTTTTTCCTCCTTTTAGATGCCTGTTTGTTCCCCCATTAATGTTTAGTTGCAAGAATGAATTATTTTCCTAATTGCCTTTGATGCATTCTTATATATATATATATATATATGGACGACATTATGGTTTCTTAAATAGACACGCAGAGATCATTGAGTTCCCTAGTCATCATTATCTGTTAATTATTTCTGCTTTTCTCTCTCTCATTCACAGCCTGTATTTTATATTTATATACGGTTAATGTTTGTCTGCCCATTGTTCGTTCATCATACCAAAAGGGTTAAGGCATTAGACAAGTATTTAGCCTGTGATCCATTAGTGTTCCTATCTGGTGTACTTTATATCATTACTTTAATTCAATTATATGAGTATTATGTTCTTTTTCATCCCGTTTGTGTAGAAGAGAAATAATGATTTTTTCTCTCTCTTTAATAGGACTTGAATACAGAACCATCTCAAGCCTAAGAACCCTTTTTTATCATAGGACTGTCATTCAAAAATTGAAATAATATATATTTAAAAACTAAAGCCTGGCATTTACCTACTAAATACGAGGGTCCTTATTGCTCAAAAACATAAAATTGCGAACCAATACGGCCGGGAGAAATCCGGGGATTTTACTTAGAGCTGCCTTAAGAATTATATCTATAAACCGATATTATCGGACGGTTGACTTAATCCTTTTTATCCATCACAAAATCAGCAATATGATTCTACTCCGTTAAAACTTGTTATCAATCATTTTCTAAAAATGAATTGTGATATCATGTCTCTAAAATGAATGAAGAATTATGTGTATGCTTAAAATGATTCTTAAGTTTTGTTCTGCTTCAAAGATAAAACTATAATCTATAATGTTTATTTAAGTATACTTATTATACAAACCAGCATCGCTTTTATATATCTCTATATATTATTTGTTTGTTTACCTCCTAGATCATCTCCACCTCACTGGAACTCAATCCGGTATCAGCCGGTTGTAAGACCTTCTCGGAACTAAATTTCTTAGTATTTAGTATATTTTTAAATTTACGAATATAGTAATTTTTTCTTAAGAGAAATTCTTCCAGAATAGGTTTTTTCCCCATCATCCCGTCTGCTATTTGCCTCATTCCAGGTATTGTTCGAGGGCAGTCATAAGCAAGGTGATAGGGAGTTTCTTCTCCTTCTTTGCAAAGACGACAAATGGGACTCTCAGTTTTCCCCCATTTTAGATGCCGATTTAAATGTATATGACCACTGGCCTTGCCACGATGTCGGAAATTCGATGCCGCTTATACCAGAAGATTTTGTTTCCAAAATTGGGCTCAGCTATACATAATCTAGTTTTGCAGCAATTATTCATTGCCAGTCATCAAGTCCGCCATTTCTTCATAGACACCCTTCTTATGTCAGTTTTCACTTGGCTCATGGACGTAGAGACCGTAGTAGAGATTCCTCATTGCTCCTTCCATGGCTGACGCATCGGCGAATTCGTTCCCTGTATTGTTGTTATGTCCCTTCATCCATGCAGCAGTAACCTCGCAATTAAAAATATCGATGGCTTTTTGCATGTGGAGACTTCAGAACTTAATAGATCTCCCGGCTTTATCTTCAAGTTGTGATATCTGATTGACTGTCAAACAGAATAAGAAGACGTTTTTCTTCTGTATACATTTCAAGAGTTAAATAATGAAATATGGCGTTCTTTCACAAATATATTTATCAATAACAGAGTTTCTTCCTATTTACCCCTTAGTTTACAAAAAAGCCTAATCTTTTAAGAAACACCAATAGACGGCGTGCTTTCACAAACATAATTCTATCTCTCTTAGCTAGTGCTTTCTATTTGAAGGATCTCCATCTACCGAAGTATTTCTAAACTCTTACTCTGTATTCAAATTGCTTTCACTTCTTGGAAAGGTTCCGTGAAAGCTTTAATAAAAGAAAAAAGTGTTTGTTGTGGAGAAAGGAACCCTTTCTACTTTATTATATATTTTCTGAAGGATGTCACATTAAGATTAAGAAGAAAAAAACGCGTGCGGAAATTTTTATTATTACTTTCGTTTTAAGAAAATAATGGTATGAAGTCTGTACTATTTTCAATTTTTATTTTTAAAAAATAGATGGGTTCGTCTTTGAGCTTCTTCTTCTTTTTTTCTACGGTTCCATACATGTATATGTATATATTTTTATTATATAAATTGAACTCTCTTTCACTTTATATATTTATTTAGTTTTGTATCAGACTTCAGGGTTGGAAGTTCAGTAACCAAAAATAAAATATCAAACAATATGATTCTTGCCTAACAGGGATTCAATAATCCTTTATAAAGCCTAATCACCTCTTAACCAAATACTCCTTAACTCAACGAAAGTTCCTATTCATTTGTCAAAAAAATAATTTTATATTTTGTAGCTCAAAAGTAAATATATTATATATATTAAAAATATATATTTCTATTTTATTCCCTTTAATCTAAGTGTATTTTTTGTACATTTTAGAATAGCTTTTTATTCATTAACCCATGTAGATACTTTAAGTGTGAACTCATCGATATATTTTAAACAGTGTGAATTAACTTTTTAAATTAAACTCCATCGTTGGACGGATAAACCTAGCATTATCAAAATGAGGATCAAAATGCCTGCCGTCAAAATAACACAAGGTAATCAATTTTATTTTATGCTTAGTTATATAAAATATAATGCTCTAACAATATTTATATGTATGTCTTATTGTATTTATTTTTTAAGAATGTTTTATTATAATTTGTATCATTCAAAAATATTAAAAACATATTCTGATTTAATTGACACCTGGAATGACAAAAAATACTTATGTAGCATTATCTAATAGTTTTTATCAAATGAACAAAATTTTGCAAGCTTGATCAACTACCAATTGAAATATTGTTTGATATTTCATATAATATAAATTAATATTTATTAAACATATAAATCTGAAATTATTTAAAACACATAAAATAGTTTAATAAAACAAAAACTTTTGAGAGAAAGAAAAAATAAACCAGATTATCAAAATATCAAATCCATTTTTATAAGATCCAAAGTGTTTAAATAATTGATTATTTTGTCAAATTATATGATTAAAAATACTCCTCACACTATAAGTAATTAAAAAAACTTTTACATGGATATACAAAGCTTCGTCAATCTAAACCAAACCTTAAAAATATTATTGAAAGAAAGATAAATATAAATTCCCCAATTTTATACTTTGATCTATCAAAAAAAATATTTGTTTGTGTGTGAAGAGTTACTTAAATATACAGATTTAGACGTTTTAGTATACTACAATTAACGTTGTATAAAACGCCGGTTCTTTTTGGATAATAATATTCATAATAGCGTTCCATTAACATATCGAACCTGCTATCTATTACTTTTCCCTATCAAGAGTTCTATACGTGCCTCATAATAAAAATTGAGTACTTTGCTAACGCAATCCTGTTTTATAATAATATTATTATTGTGTGCCTATTTCACTCGATAGAATTGCATCTTTTTGGATATAAATAAATAAATAAGCATATTAACATTGTAACTAGTCTATCAAACCTAAGATCTTATCAATGAGGTTATACAAAATCCACCTTCCCTCTCGAGAATCGAACTTGCACCCTCAGCATTGAGAGTTGAACTTGCCTTAACGCACAGAGCTATCGCACTCCCTTTTTAATCATTATTTAGAATAAATACGATACCACCTGGTTCCATGCTATCTACAAAATAAAGTATCTTCTATCTAAAAGCACTATAACATAATATTTTGAACTATAAATCATAAAAAAAATAAAAGAAATATTCGAAACTCATATCACGATTAATTTTGAGGGATTTTTCTTTCCTTTTATGACATTTCATTTGTTGATTTTTGTTATCTAATTTGAATATATTTTACAAACTATTGAAGTGCCCTCGTTTAGTGATATATTTTGATTATTACTATTTTAAATATTTATTTCAGACAAGCAATTGCGTACATATATACAAAATAACATTATAGTTAGAATTATTACTGGTTGAAAATCCACGATATAATAATCAATAAAACTCAATACATATCGACATGAGAGGACTCAAAAATTGATTGTAATCAATGTATTTTTTACGAATTAGCATCTTATTATATAACTTATACTTTAGTTATTGTATATATTCCATGAACAGTGGAAAAAAATCAAAGACGTATAAAAATAATATTTTCAACGAATAAAATATATATGAAAAAACAGAACAAGTAAAAGCTAATTGTAAAGTGAATTTCGAATGTTTCTTTTAATTTTTGCCTATTTATTGCAGAAGCTTCTTAGAAGACTGAAGATATTTTATGCCGCTGAAAGCAGTGAACCAAGTGGCTATATCAATTCAAAGCCGTGTATCTGGTTGCTACGGCTAGTAAGTTGCTCTGATTGATTTGATTTTAGTTACCATTCTTGAGTTCACTTTGAACAAGCAATCGTTAAAATGTTTATTTCTCTATACCTTTACGAAATTGATTTTATGTGTAAGAAAAATGCATATAATTACAATAGTCATGCATACACTCCAAGAGAAGAATTAAACTTTATTGGATTGTTGGGGCAAACGTTCAATGGTAAGATATACATTTAATAAAAGGATGAAAGTGTTAGACTCCAATTTACAAAAAAGCTCTGCATTTCCACTTCACCCTTTTTTTGGGTATATGTATAATCAGCTCCTTCGCCCTTAGTCAGCTGAGAGGGTAAAATGATTTCCTTTGGCAGGTCTACTAAGACCTCAGGATTTTCATAGAATGTGTGAGTGAGACTGTGTGTGCTACTACATCGAACACATAAATGATGATAATTTACTCCCCACTCAAAACGACGTTTCCGCTTGTTGTTATTGTTTATGCTCTCATTCTCTCCACTTTTCTCAGGGATTCAATATAGATTTTTTAACAGACTATTAAAAATCCATGTGTCTAAGAAGCTAGTACAACACTATAAATTAAAGTTATTACTTCAAAACCATTTTGTTTGAAAGAACCAAAAACTCTTCTCTTTTTTACTTCTTAGTCTTTATTTATCTAAGACCCGGGAAGCTAATCTTCTAATCTATTTTTTTCTATCTTAAAACAAAGCACTTCAATGGAAAATGAAAAATAAAATGTGACATAACATTACTTTTATATTTTGATATATATATATATATATATGTCTATAATGTTTAATGGATGAGGTCTTGAAGAAATGTAAAAAGCAAAGTTTGTCAAATAAATCTATTTATTTTAATTATATATATTGTTTTGAAGATAAAATCCAACAGTCTATATGACCACTTAATGGAACGCAAAAAAAAATCACCTATAGATGTGTGGAAGCCTGCTTAATGTTTTTTATTACTTTTTTTTATGGTTGGACAATCAATGGCGACCAAACAATACCCCGATATTCAGCGCTATCATACGTTACTTCGGCACACTATGAAATGACTTTAAAAGAACTTGTTTAATGATGTCTAAATATCAGCCTTAAGTAATAGAAAAAGAAAATATACTAAAGATGTGTTTTTTAAGGAACTGTTTTTTTTATATTAAAATCACTTCCGATGACATCTCTAAAATAATTATTATGTATTTTTAAATATTCGTAAGACTATTTTCCAGTTGGGTAAATCCGGGCAGCGCCGGGTAACATCCGCTAACTAATAATAATATGTATTTTTATATCAACGCTACTTTTCGTTTTATAAAATTTTCATGTTTTTGAAACGATTTCAGAAAGCAGCAAGGAATATTTATTGTATTTCTTAATGCATGTATTGATTGGAATAACAATATACCCATGTTTCAACTGAAATTACTCATTATAATCATTTTTTCTCCTATTCAGTTTTCTGACTTATATTATTTTCAATTTGAAATTATTTATTTCGTTTTTTTCGAAATATAATTTAATTGAGAATATAAAGTTACATTGAATTTATTATAAATATCACAAACACACACACATATATAAATCTATATCATTATATATATATATATAATTATATATTATCTATATATATATGAATATATACTTAAGTCATAAATATAAATAGCGCACCAACTCACACAGACGTAAGGACACGTCCGGTTTTTGATTATTTATATTCAAGGATGAGAGTTGTAATCTAAACACTTCTCCCCATTGTGTTGTGCATTCACAATGTATTTATGTATATAAACTGGAGACTTGCTATAACTAATAAATGTGTTTCCGTTTGAGACATGTGCAATATATATTAGCTTTTTTGTAGGCATTGGTTATCATCATCACACAAAAAGGTGTGGATATTCAAAATGTAACCTCTTGTTTGTATATTAAGCAATTATGAATGAGTGAAGAATGACACGTCTTTTTATGTGCAGTGATCCATAACATATATTTCATTCAATAAAGTTAAGGTACGAAAATAGCTCGGTATTTTGGAGCTAAAACATTTTTTAATGATATAATGTAGAAATGATAGTTCCTATTTGTAGAATTCTTGTTTTTAAGGCATATTTTCTGTATATCTGTAGGAAATATTGCGTTAATATTTTAAAATTTTGGTTTATATATATATTATATTTATCTGTCCATCATTTTTCTCTATGTTAAAATAGTGACTTTGTAAATGGTGATGTGTGAAATCTGTACAACACAAATACAGCTATAATTTATTATTTTTTTATTTGAGACGCAGATATATTTAACCATTAAAATGTAGCTTAGATCGTAAACTGACACATTAAAAAATTAGGGATATCATCGGCTTGATACATTTTAGTTATTGGTATAAATAAACAATATATACTTTAAAATATATTTCTCATGATACGAAAAGCATACCATGCAGAAAATGGTTTGAATTTTTGATCATCGATACAATCGTGTTACCATTGGCATTATAACAAAAAAACTCAAAATCTTCCATTTATATCAGATTGTCCGAAGTCCTTTGGCATATTCAAGAATACAACTACGTGTTGGGCAGAATAAAAGAAGAAGGTAATAAGTATGTATATATATATATGGCCAATAAGAAAAATAACATTTTCTTGTTTTCAATTCATATTAAGCATATACAAAACACCCTCCTCAATCTCTGAAATATATGTACACAGTACGACCCCCTCAAATCCAATTTCATCTGCTTTAGACCCTCTCATCAATTGTTCACTTATGGAACTGCGGGTATAACAGAGGACAAAAAGTGTTTTCCTAACTGAATAATAATAATAGTAATAGTATGATTTATAATAATGATAATATTAGCAAACTGAATTAAAATAGATGACCGTTAGGATATGAAATCGAGTATCCATAAAATCTCCTAAATTTATCAGTATGGACAATACAATTGATTTAAACACGTAGATACGTAATATTTAAATTTAAATTTATAGTTGTACTTATAGCAACATAAAATCAACAAAAGCTCTGCACTTTCTTCAAGTAATTAACCGGGAAACTTTTTTTCGCCGGGAGCCGGGCTGGACTTAATATTTTCGTTCGTTTGTCGTTCTGAACGTGACGACGTTTTTTTGTGAAAATAATTTTTCTTATCAAAAAGTAACCACTACGGGACGTAAAAAACAGTCGGTAACCGGACGGGCCGGGTACCTGGTCGTTTACATAAATATATATATATATATATATATATACATAGGCGTAGGAGACGGTGGGCATTATTTCAAAATGAAATACTGATGATTGCATCTAATTTAGTACTAAAGGAAATACCTAAAAATGTTAGGGAAGCAGGCAAGTTCAGTCTTATTGTGTATGAAACATCAGACGTTGGCAACCGGGAACAAGTGGAAGTGTGTTTGCGCTATGCAACTGCCCCCCCCCCAAAATTCGGGTAAATGCTTAAATTCGGGCAAATTGGTTGAGGTATTCGGGCATTTCAATTGAAGAAAAAATATGAAATTATGAAACTAACGGATTGTGAATTATAAACAAGAGCTTTCCACCTTTATGTGACTTCAATTCACATTTAAGAGTCCACCTTTTTCCCCTTTTGAAGAAAAATAACGCTCAACTTTTAGCTTATGAGAAATATGAAATTCAATATTATCACAACAAATCAACAACTTATAGTACTTCGATAATAATAAAGTTCTTATCAGAGATAATTGTTAAGTGAATATACCTTTTGGAGTTTCGGCAACTTTATTTCGTCGAACTATTATACCACACTTTTCTCCATTTCTGCTCACATTATTAACCAAAATGTGCTTATATTTGAAATTATAATTAAATTAATGTTCACTTCACCCAGTTAAATCCAATGAATTTTAGGTTTTGGTGATGAATAAGTCAAGAAAGAGGCTATACAGAAGCAGAGTAAGATGTTCAAACTGTGGGAAATAAGTTGATGGCGACTACAAGAGGGAAGACGTGTCCAGAGTACATGAAAATGATGACAAGTAAAGTTTATTCCTTTGCTCGATCAAAAGCAGAAAAAACTTTCCTTCAGAATTATGACCAGTGGAAAAATGAGATAATGATGCCAACGGAGGCCACTTTCTGTAGAGAAGAATCAAGCAGTATAAAGGACATACCAACTGACAATAATGAACATACTGAAGAGGTAAGGTAAAGATTCTCAATTTGCTAGCTGTAGAGGCAGTGGTAGAGATATACAGCCTTTAATGGACAAACAGAAAATAATGATAAAGAGCATGGGCCCATAAGCTACAATCACAGTGCCAAAACTGACATGCAAGATCATCCACATCAACCTCTGTCGGATGAATACAACAGGAAACAGCTAGATCAGGGAAGTAGGAGAATAGACTTTAATCCTGACCTGTTCAAGAAGTACCAATGGACGAGCTTTGATATTCCCACGAATCTATAGTTTGTTTCCCGTGTCAGAAGTTTTTATCTCATTCCCACTTTCACATACAGCAATCAGAAGAAGCATGACAAGTAATCATCTACTTGCAATGTCTTAATGGATAATTTCATATCTCAATAAAAGCATAAGACATCAGTCTTGGACCAACTTGATACACCCTCAAAGACATGGTCCAAAAGAACAGAAATTACCTTAAAGTTATTGTAGAGTCTATCTTGTACACCACACATCAATCAGAGAGGCCATGAAGAAGACAGATCAATGATTGGAGAGCAGTCATACATAAACCGTGGAAACCTTATGGAGCTTTTGAATTTGCAATGCAGAAACATTCCTTGGTTTGCCACTAGACTAAACTCAAATTTTGGGGCCCATCGTCATTGGCTTTCACCAAAAATTCAAAATGAAATACTGATGATTGCATCTAATTTAGTACTAAAGGAAATAGCTAAAAATGTTAAGGAAGCAGGCAAGTTCAGTCTTATTGTGTATGAAACATCAGACGTTGGTAACCGGGAACAAGTGGCAGTGTGTTTGCGCTATGTAACAATGAGCAGCCTACGAAGCATTCGTGGGATTTTATTAAGCTAAGTCCGCAACCGGTGAGACACTGTTAAAAATTGTGCTTGAAGTTATCAACTGCTTAGAGTTACGTGTTGAAAAATTGTGGACCAGTGCTATGACAGGGCATCCAACAAGACTGGGAAGGAAAAGGGAGTTGCCAAAAGAATTCAAGAGGTGTCAGAAACGAAATAGGTAGTGAAATACCTCTGATCAAACTCCCTCTCTGAAACTTTGCCACACTTCACTGAGATTTCAAAGACCTTAGCTAAAATACCAGTAACATAATGTTCAGCAAAGAGATCTTTTTCTTGTTTGAGAAGACTCAAGACCTACCTCAGGTCTACCATGAGCCAGGAACGGCTCCATGCTCTAGGACTTCTTAGCATCAAAAGGCGTTTTTGTAAATAGAGTGGACATCGATACAATAATAAATGATTTTGGAAGACAAAAATAAAGAAACAACATGTTTTTCTAGTGTCTTCTGAAATAAATAATGTAATGAATATTGTGTGATTACAATAAAAAATAAATCTACATAGCTTTCTTCATTCGATATTTTTTAACACAGATTTAACAGTTCTTGTTAAAATTCGGGCAAATTGAATGCTGCCCTCCAACCAAACTCCTCCCCTATGTATCTATATATATATATATATATATATATATATATATATATATATATATATATATATATATATATATATATATATATATATATATATATATATATATATATATATATATATATATATATATATATATATACACAGGGTGATAAGATCAAATCCGTCGTTTTTCTTCTCTCAAGTTAAAATACATATAAAATCGTTAATTTCTGTTCAATTTTATTTATTTATACATTAAAATGCTCGTACAGATGTTTAAATTCTGTTATTTAACCCATCTGCCTTCTGCAATCGATGGCATGCTGGATCCTGGCGCGGAAGGAGGAGCAGGCCTTGGCCACCAGGGCCCTGTCAAACTTCCTGTCCTGCTTCATTATGGAGTTGATCAGGGCGGCCTTGGTGTTGTGAGCCAGTCGGGTTGGTGTGTCACTCAATGTAGCCTCAGAAAAAATAGTCCATAGGATTCAAATCGGGGAGCTAGGGGGTCAGTGGGTCTTGGGGACGAAGTCGTATGTGTTTGCTGCCAACCAGTCCATAGACTTCTTGGACACATGGCAGGGGGCGGAGTTTTGTTGCCAGACCCACGGCCTGTTCCCGGCCACTTTCTTAATCAAGGGAAGTACTGTCTTCTTCATAACGTCAAGGTATACCTCCGTGCTAACCTCAAAGATGTGAGGAGGCATAACGTCACCATCACTGGAGATGACTCCGAACACCATGACTGTGTCTTGGAACTTCGTCTTCATCACCTTTGGCACATCAGCTGGACAGTTAGCAACCTACCTCTGGTTTTGTTTGTTCAACTTCTGGTCCTGGCAAAAATTATTTTCATCAGAGAAGAACCAGAGCATGTCGTTTTCCTTTGGGTGCTTGAGCTTGTTCAGCAGCTTCACATACTTGTAGAGCGGTATGTTTTTGTTTTTCTGCGTCAACAGCTGGCCAACCTTGAGTTTGTAGCTGTGACAACGCAAATCCTCTTTCACACAGGCCAACAAAGTTACGTGAGAAACGTCCAGCTGATGGACCTGTTGGGGTCGTGCTCGAAGATGTCTGACACCCTCCTGATGAAGTCGGGGGTCCTGGCCTTGGGGGCGCTGCTGGAGAGCCTGAAGGCCCTGTCAACGACAGTACTAGGGTCCTTGGTATCCTTCAGATGCTGCCTGAGCTCAGCAACCCTTCTTCTGTCGATCCTGAGCAGCTCAGAGACCTGGGTGTTGCTGATGGTGTTGCCCTTTATACAAAGAATCTGGATAACGGCACACCTGCGTTCTTGATCGTTCCATATAACAGACTGTAGATTTCCATATGCAGCCATGACGATGATAAAATTCAGCTGAAATGATCTCTCATATGTTGGCTGTCTGCTAAAAAATCAGCTGCGCGGATCGGATGACGTCATCCTTGTTAAAGGCTGTCCTGAAAACCCGCCGGATTTGATCATACCACCCTGTATATATATATATATATATATATATATATATATATATATAATATATATATATATATATATATATATATATATATATATATATATATATATATATATACATATACACATGTACTTATTTTGGTCATCTGTTTTTTTCGTATACATTATGATAAAGGGAAGTTCTTTGCACGAGTAGGGTCAACTGTGTGTAGGACCTACGCTTAATGGTTTTATTATTATTATTTTTGCTGAAATGCATTTATGAATACTTATATACACACTCATACTATATATATATTTTTAAATGCTTCAAAGTAAGAAAAACAAGGGGTTGCGAGTTGAAGCTTATTTATTATTATTATTATTTGTATGCTAGTGGGCAAAAGGATGAAAAAATAATCAGATTCATACGTGATTCTACTTCATGGAATCTTTTTCATTACGTGTTATGCCCTCTCTCTCTCTCTCAAACTCCATTTATGTATACACACATAGTCACACATTCATATAGCACCAGTGATATATGGGTCACTTTGCACTTCCAGTTCATTTCTCTCTTTTTTTTTTTTTTCCCTCTCTTAATGTATTTCCTCCTCATCATAATTCTTTGCAATTTAAAATAATGTTATATACATCTATGTGATTTTGAAGAAGCACAGTTCCTTATCAATACACAGTAATGAATATGACTGATTAGGGCTATTATAAATACTTATGACCGAAGTGATTTTTGAAATTTTGCGAGTCGTTTATACTCAACATAAACTTGAAATCTGATTGACTCATGATTTTATGTTAAATTTAGTACGCATTTGAGCAGTTTCACTATAGTAATATGTGCTGTACCATCTTTTTTAGTGTAAGCATACACTCAATAAAAGTAGTGTGTATTAAATATATATTATCTTTCATTTTTTTTCTATTTTGATGTCAGTACATGTTACAACATCAATGATATATTTATATCAGCTAATACTTAAGCATTTTTATCCTACATGATGATTGTTTTTTGTTGTGTTTGTTTGTGTATTTGAAGGGTAGGGTCAAATGAGAAGACTTAAAGTTAACTATATAAGTTCAAACTTTGTAACACACAACCACATTAATCATGTCGTTTACTCATCCTATCTCGCGAAGCTAAGGAGGGCACCAATGTTACAATTCCTAGTAATAGCTAAAATCCTTTTTTTAATGGTTTGATTTAATATATGTAATAATTTAGTTTACTACACTTTGAAAAAAATAAAAGGAGAATCGGATTTTATGTCCACGATGTGTAACAATATATTTTTGTTACAAATTTTCAAAATAATTCAATTATTATTATAACCGAACTTCATTATATCATTAATACATATTTTGAATGCAGTGCAAAAAAAGTTCTTCTAGGTTAAAGATTCCAACTACTTTAATGATCAAAAGTTCCATCCACTCAAAACAAATAAAATTATATATTTTCATCCAGTATTACATTTATTAAAGCAACATATGTATTTGATCTGAACACCAACAAAATAATTCCATATAGTTTTTTAGTTAGTTAGAAATTTATTGCCGATTACAATAGTACATACAAACAATAGACACTAAGGTAAAGAACACAACCACACAATGGGGTATCTGTGTTACAACAGCAAAATGAATTCCTTCTTAAATACTGATTTTTTTACAATAATATTTTTCATTTTTTTGCATATCATTTTTTTTAGAATTTGGATGTCCGCGTCTTCTTCTTGAGACACTTTATGCCTTTCAAGGGACAGAGCAGGACATCTGTTGATTAGGTGGTCTGCAGTCTGTGGCTCTTCCTTGCAAAAATCACAGGTTGCACTTAATTCCATATATTCGGAGCTATTTTTATGCATACTATATACACTATAGCTTTTCAAACAATAAAGGCTTATAATTATTTTATGCTCGCAGCGTTACTACATAGCGCCGTTTATGTTTTAAAAATAACTAAGAAATAATATCATAAATATATTTTTATATATTATTTGAGACTTAATAAGCTATTTAGGATTTTATAATTATAAAAACTCTGTATCATTTTTTGTTTCTTAGAAAAAATTACACTGGTCTTGAAGTTAAATAAAGAACAAAAACAAAAGTAGGTATTTTTATTGCTTACATGCGTACATATAGTCGGGACTCTTTTAGGAGATTTACAATTTCACAATTATAGAAACTTTAAGGAAATTTGATTATTCAATCATCTTCATTTGTTAGAGATTATTTTAGATGTTTTAGCAAGACCAAAAACTCCAAAAAAATGTTTTTTTTAGGTTTTAAACCTAGAAATCGGTCGATACTCCTTAAGGCACTTAGGATTTCTGATTTCACAATCATAGGTATTACTCCTAAAATTGTTTTTAACAATAAAAAAATTATTTCAGACTTTTATATTCATTTAACTCCACTTTTTTTAAATAAAAAACAAAACACATGGATTTAAACATTGGCCCCAACTTTTAAGTGGCGTTGATTTGCTTCAACACGAATAGAAATCATGAAAAACTGATATCATGTTGGCTAACTTCTTTGGCTCTGTTTCCCCTCTCCTCAGACAACAGCAAACACGAGGGGCTCCGAATTAATAAATAGCTCCATTTGTCAATCCTGAGACACAACACACACAAATAGATTCTCTTTATTTTTCTCTCTGGTTAAGATTAGTTTTCTTTAGTACAAGGCTCATTACTGAGAATAATAATTTATTCCTCTTTTACTCTATATTAATATTCTGAATAAATTATTTACTTTTGTCACGCTAATTTGAGGGGACTTCAGAGGGATTCATCCCCTTTTTAAAGCATGGTGTGCAATACAAAACAACAACAAGCTAGGGCTACATGCTATTTATCAAAACACTATCGACATAAATACATATTATTTTGTTAAAGAAAAATAATAAAATGAAAAAAAGACATGCTCATTACTTACTAGTCTAAGAGGAGAATACACATAAAAAACACCCTCAATACTCGTCAGTCCTATCTATCATTAAGAAATATGAAATTTTCTAGGTAATAGTCCATGCAAATACATCTATATATGCCTCTTAACGTATATAGGAGTCAATACTTTTTTAATATACCTAAAATATGTCATAGGTAAAGCCTTGAGGTTTCTGGGGTAAGGAAAAAGAGACATAGAGGCTAAACCTTGGCTAGCTTGAAGGTATGATACATCCTCCTGTGTCACCTGGGGATATTAAGATTGTTATTCAGCGTGAATTTTACTTATCATTGAAATCGTAATTGTCCATGAAAAAAGTACTTGCAAAAAAGTATTTTCTTTTATGTTCAGAATATATAATCATAAGCATCCTAAA
>CP045894.1:14276599-14292791 GCA_013387185.1 Caligus rogercresseyi
ATATATATATATATATACCGGGTGTTGCAAAAGTCTTTTCCCATCTGACGACGTGAGCAGTAACCACTAGTGATTAATCATGACGAATGTCTACATGTTAATGTTTATTAGGGGTTTGTTGTACATATTAACAGATGCTATTATTGATGAATTTGACCTCCTTTGGCCTCGATAACGGCCTCTAGGCGGCCGCGGAATGCCCTGCAGACGTCGGCCACGTACACTTTGCGCATGGACCTCCACACCTTGTTCACGGAGGTCTTGAGGTCGTTGACATTGCTGTGGCGGATTTTACAGGCCTTGCTCTCGACATGCCACCAGATGGAAAAGTCCAGGGGGTTCAAGTCGGGGCTCTGGGGGGGCCACATGTTCTTGGGCCAGGTCTCCATGTTGTCAGCCATCCACTTTTGGACCACGTTGGCCGTATGCGCGGGTGCGCCATCCTGCTGAAAAACGTAGGACGACTTCTTGGCCTTCTTGGTGATCTTCAGGACCTACGGGAGGACCTTGGTCTTCAAGATCTCCAAGTAGTCCGCAGCTGTGAGCTTGTAGCCCGTGTCAAACCAGATGGGCGCCATCTTGTCCCCCGTCGAGGCTACTATGCCTAACATCATCACGGAGGCCGGGTGCTTGGTCGTGGTTACGTTGCGGATGTTGTAGTCCTCCTTGTTGAAGCAGACGACCCTGTCGTTCTGCTTGTTGATGACCGGGTCAACCGTGAACGTCTTTTCGTCCGAAAAGAAAATTACGCGGTCTCCGTGATGTTTCAAACTGTTCAGGAGCTTGCCACATCGCTCCAGACGAAGATCTTGATGACGTTGACTCAGGAGAGGCCTTTCCACAAGCCTGAGGGACTTGCCTCCCGCGTTCTTGACGGCCCGGGACACGGTGGACTTGTTTACGTTCTTCTTCCTGGCCAATGTGGCCATTGCCAGCTTCGGATTGGCCGTGAAGGCCTTCTGGACGACTTCTGTGGACAGTTTGACTGGGCGGCCACATCGGGGCTTGTCCTTGAGGTCTTGGCCGTCTTTGATGCGCTTGCGCACGTTGGAGACGGTCCTGCGACACACGTTGGTGAGTGTGACGATGTCGTTGGTGCCGTGGCCGGCGCGGATGAGAACTGCTACTTCATGCCGTTTTGCTTCCATGCTGGGCACACGTTTGTGTAGCTACATGTACAGTACTTTGTTTTGAAGATGACGTCATGCTCTACAATTCTCACGCAACAAAGTTTCACAGAAAATATCTTTAAACCTCTCAAAAATACAGTTAAAACATGGGAAAAGACTTATGCAACCCCCGTATATATATATATATATATATATATATATATATAATATAATATATCTATATTATTATATATATATATATATATATATATATATATATATATATATATGTATGTATGTACATATATGTATTAGTTTTTCATAATAATAAATATTATCATTATTGTTTTAAAACACATATTTGGTGCCCTCATTGTTTTCATTATCTGCTTATAATGAATCATCTCTTAGTAAATAGATCAAACTAATTAATTAGTTATATTATTTTCTTTACCATCTTTGGAGCCATTCATTTATAATTTTTGCCTGGATATTATTATTATTATTTAAATAACCTATTCTTTTTAAAATATTGTTGTATTGTGTATAAAAAAGAGGGGGGGATAAGAATAATAATTTACTCTGTGAAACTCGCCTTGTAATGAAGACTTAATCGATAGATAAAATCTTAATTTAAACACAATGACCGTCATGATGAGGCAAGTGAGGTTTGATAGTCACGAGCACAATCTCTGGGCCCCTTGATTAGTTCATTAAATAATAATGTTGGGCAAAGGGAGAGTCAGAGTTTTTAGGGGCCTATAAGTTGACCAGAGGCTTTTTGTTCGAGGGTTGTGAGAAGAGCTGGGAAAATATGTGCCGGATATACATTTCATTCAATTAGGATCTTAGGGAAGGGAAATATGTTATTGTATTTATTCTTCTTTTTTTCATTATTATCATAGTCATAGGGGGCATTGTCAGGTACTTGTATCAAAAGATTAGAATTCGATTGAGGGGTGTGAGAAGAAATAAATAGTCAGATACATATGAAGTTTGTTATTTATCGTCCTTAATAATAAACACATTTGTGTCGGGTCAAGGCACTTTGTTCCCATGATGGAAGTGGTAGCCTTTATATATACTCGATATTACTCATTTGATGTTTAATATATAACTCAGACATCATGGGCTGTAATCTGTTCAATATATATCATATTGCATTTTAGTATTAAAAGAATATAAGATAAATAATAGCCTCATTATTCCCAACTACAGTACTGCTCCTTTCTACTTTATCTAAGTTTTTAAGTTATTGTTGCCATTAAATACTTTTTTAGTAGATATTTCGATTTTATATATATTCATAAAAAATTACTGTTACCTTATCATATAAACATATCAAAAATAGTTTTAGAGACGGTATAATGATATAGTGTCACGTATAATATGGTACAATATATTATTTTCAAATTATTTGTGTAATATAAGGTATAGACTTTTACATTGCTTCTAAGCTTTGCGTAATTTCGGCAAATATTTTTTTTATAATGTTGACTATGAAAAAGTTTGTCTTCAATCTTTTTTTGGGATGGATAAAAAAACGTGACTTAGATAAAAAAGACTTTTTATAGTATTTCAATTGTATCATTGCACTAATTAAGAACTTAAAGTATTTGCCCTAAAAATATCATTGCTTTAAAGCCTTTTTTATTAAGACATTCTACTCTTAACTCCTATCAAAATTATAGCCTTTATTAGTTCAATCAGTAAATTTTAAAAAAATGTAATGAATTAGCTTTACGGCACAACTCAGTCGATAAAAAAGTGAAGCCCCTGCATATAATTGAATATTAAAGCTCCTCATGTGAGATAGTAACGATCAATAAATCTCGTATAGACCCTAATTTCTTTTCTTTTTTGCATTCCAACGCGAGTGAAATTAATTCATAAAAGTAAAAAATAAATAACAAAAATATTATTTTTTTGTTTTTGTTCTTTGAAAAGCTGGACGTTCTTGGCATTCATATCGTACATAGGAAGGTATGTAGTCCTCCTGGGATCAATCCCTACGCAGATATACATACACACATTGAGAACGACGACATTCAAAAAGCCACAGGAAGTTGACTCCTCGGTTATTTTGACCAAAAATGATTAAATATTTTTTGTTTGCTGAATAAATATTGTATATTATTATTATTATTGTTGCTCTGTTGGACCTTCTTCTAATGGAAGTTACTCAGCATAGTGCTATACCTTTCCTCCACTGACCCCTTGCTACAAAAAATGTCTAGAGTATGAACTTACGTCATGCATTGAAATGTAAACACGGTAGAATGCACAAGTATTTAACCTGACATAAATGTTTAATGTAAGGGTCTCAAGCCTTTGAGAATTAAACAAGTTTATTTCTATTGAATAATAACCAGAAGTTTATATATACAATATATATATATATTGTAAGGTTTTTTATAAAGTCCTAAATAAATTAATACACTGAAATATATTTACTTTAATACGCTTTTTGTAACGCGTTTATTTTAAATGCTCTGTCTTTAGATCCGAAAAACTAAATTTAATGTATTAATAATTACCTATTTTGGAGGAATACATGCAATCGATACCAGATGTAATAAAAAATAATGCCGATTATTTTTTGAGTATACAATTCTCAGTTACAAATTATACTCTAAATAAATTAAGTTATTTCCTTGAAGTATATCATTTTTATCTGATGCGTTGTTAGACTGACTGACCTCATTGTGCAGCAACTCAAATTGGTGCATCATTTCATGCAAGACAGGGAAAACGTCTGGGTATATTACTTTTATCTACATATGAGCTTTTTTGTTGTTTTGAAATTTATTCTACGTATGGAATTTATGTGCATAAAGAGATACTCGAGGCAACATCAGCATATATCTACAAAGGGAAAAAAATCCTCGATTCATCTCTATGATAATGTACAGACTGCATATTTTTTTAACGTTTTGATATGCATAATTATATACGTAACTATATGTATTCTTTGGCGATTCTTTGTGAGTCATACATTGATACATCTATATATAAGTGGTTAATCAGCCATTTTATGTTATAAAGTATGAAGTTGAAAATTCAAACCATTGATTTAAACAATGTTAAGTTTCGGTAAGGAGGTATCGCACTACACTGCATTGCCTAAAATAATTTATGTTATGATTTGTAGCATTGATTATCCTTAGCTATAAATGAAATAACTTCAAGTCAAATATAGTCGTGTACAATACATAACAATTTTGGAGCAATTAACTTATTGCTTTTTATTATACCCATCAAATAATCAATCATTATTAAAGGCCAAAACAATAAGGGCACAATATATTTTAATTCTTTGGAACAACCTGCCAATAGAAAAGGAATTTGTAAATTTTATTTAAAAATCTCTTCACAGACATGTTCATGCAGAATATATCGCTCTAGGTGTCACATATGATATTGATAATAAATGACCGAGGAAATTACGGCCGAGGAATGGCAGAGAAAAGTACGGCTTAGGAGATATGGCAGAAGAAAGTACAGCCAAGGAAGAAAAGGCCCAAGATAAAAAGAGAAATGTTGACGTGTGGAAAAAATAACCAAAATAAATATTTGCTCCGTAAAACAAAACCAACATAGAAATAATTATTTATATTAACAAAAATAATTTAATTTTTGCGAGTAAATAATCAATTAAAATGAGAAATAGCATTTGTGCAATACTTTGTTGAATTTCATTCAAAATTTGCCTGCTTATGCAATTGGGTCATTTCTTCTGAACTTCCTTATATATATATATATATATATATATATATATATAGTAACCCATAACTTGATCCCTTCAACGATGCAGAGAAAAAAAACTTCGAAATACCAACCCTTCTTTTTCAAGATGGCGTTCAAGATCCAGGAAGCGTGAGTGATAAAGTTATTACGCGGTCAATTTACAATGATTATTATTAAATGAAAAGACCCATCCGTCAAGAGTTAAGGGTGGAGGGGGGAAGAAGAACAAGTAACCATTATCCGTATAAATGGTTAAATATATACCAAAAGAGGAGAGTAAAAATTTGGGATGTGACCCGTAGCCCTTGTCCATACTAGACCCAGGACTCGGCTCAGGGTATGACTTGCCGTATCACTACACAGGATTTTTTCTTGGAGTAGGTGTACACCTTTTTATTTGAGACATTGAAGGGGGAAAAGGTTTAGACATGCGAAGGAACAATGAACATGAGATTGATGACTCTTAAAAAGAAGACGGAGAAGATTAATTCTCTTTATCTCAACTTTTCTCCCCAAAATTATAACGTTATTTTTAAAAAAGAAAGAGGAAGAATGAGGGAAAATCAGTAGCAAGAAAAAAGAAATAAAAGAATCCTTCTTTTGAGAGAGTCCAATGTTTCGAAACAATGAAGGCTCATCCATTACAACAATAATCAGACGTGAGCAGTCAAAGGAGATAATTTAAAGCCTGATATACATACATACAAACAAGCAGACAAACAAACATATAAACATACATTAAAAATATGTTATTTTAGGTATATATTTCTGTGCATGTACAGTATTTGCCGCCAAAAATATTCATTGGATAAGACATTTAGCTCATGACCGTGCATGTTTATATCCATCTAGTTGTGAGATCAGACATTGTCCATCCTACTCTCAGACATAACAAAAATAATATTTATAGTGATAAATGTATAATAAGACTCATATTTATACATCCTTATATTTCAAGACAATATGCATATATATATATATAATATTAATGAAGAATGAAATATTAATTACCAATAATGTTAAAAAACCTTTGCGTATAAATCCAAGTTTTTTTGGCATAATAGTGAGGAAACATTATTTTTCATATAAACCTTATGTATAACATTTGTTAGTTTTCTATCTAATTTAAAATTTTCATACGCCCGTATGCCATAAATAACGCTTTGTTGTTTTATAATTACTACATGCCGCAGATTACAAGTTCGATAAATTCATTCATAAAAACTAAAAAACAAAAGCTTGTTGGCTACTTTTACGGCTTGAGATTATCCTTTAATACTTAAATAACAGAGTACACAAGGATCTCAGAACAAAAAAAATATAGTTATCATTGACGCATTGATAAATATTTTTAGAGTAAGAAATGTTTTAAAATGTAGCTATAATTGTTTATTTAAACTAAGTCCCTCTATCGATTGAAAGAAAAACTATAATCATGTATACCAATTGTATAGCTATTGCTTAATTGTTTTGGTTGTGAAATCTCTTTGTTTTAGAGGACATAAAGCAACTTCAAAAAGAAAGGTATTCTTTGTGTGTGTGTGTGTATGCATATATCTTTGAAATTCAATCCTTTATAGTGCACATGCTTTTTAATTAGTCTCTGGCAATTACACTACATGCAACGATGCCTTACCCCCATATATATATAAAGTGCAAAATATGCATACATCCTTACTTCTGACCCACTGCAAAGTACAATTAAAAACCTCCAAAAGTTATTAATCACTTAAATCCAGACTACTACTCCAACAATAATAACAACTTATGTGTACCTAGTATCCAGTGACTCCTGGGTTTATTACATGATTTAATTAAGTCAGGAAGGGGAGATTTACCCTGTCTCCTGCAAACATGTCAATCTCCTGCTTGCTTGCTTCCCACCTGGACATTCACTCGGGGAATTAATCTATTTATAATGTACATGACTAGTAGCCAAGGGCTGCCTTCTCAGATTTCATTACTCTCTCTCTCTCTCTCACTCCCTGACTTACCTTCAGGGATAAATGATTATGTTATATGTGTATGTATAAATCTAGAAAAAGCCACCCTTAAACCTTAGCTCACCTCTCTAATTTTTATTAGTTTATACTCATACATCAAATTAATTGAGATTCTTTTTTTACATTGGCCAGGTGGTGGTGGGTCATAAATAATCACCATGCACTGCTTGGGATCGATAAAACCCCTACGAATGCCCTAGCACATAATGGATAATACAACACAACGGTTATTCTCTTGGTTTTTGTATATTTATAGTACATAAAAAATATTTGAATAAAAAATATTATAAATTGATGTTTATGTGTTATTAAACATTTTTAACAGAAAGAGTTTCAGTATCAAAATTGCTCAAATAAACAATTTTAATAAACAATTGTATAAAACATAACTATATTTTTATTTATTTAAAATTATTTTTTTACAAATTTCTAAAATAAATTAAAAGTAATAAAAAATCAAACCATAGGTTACCCCTATGATAATAATTTTTGTCTAACTTCTTGTAAAAAAAACGATTCACTATAATAGTTTAGTAGTATATCCAACGATTTAGGATACCAACTGAAGATGATAGATTATACAAGTACCCTTAATTTTTTTAAAGAAGCACTCAAAAGTATCGGCGTACTGAAACACATGTAAGCCCTTGTGATGCATAGAAATTCAATTTAATAATAAATAAGGTCATTTTTTTGTAGTAAGTAAAATAGCCTAAATCCCTTGATTCAAATCCATACCAAGAATACGTTATTATTCATATTATTAAACCTACCTTAGATGCTGTTTTAATGCATAAATGAAGATATATATTATTTCCAGGACTCACCTATGAACAAATAAATAACAGTTCATTATATGAGGGACAAGAAATACAAAGAATGTCACCATTTGTCACCAAATGTTATGACAGCTCTTGTTTTATCTTTAAATGCTTATTGTTTTATTATTATTATTTTCCTTGCCCCTCATGTGTGCGTGAGAGAAAGATAAAATTAGTGTTTGGGGAGAAGGAATGAAACACATACCTTGGATTCAATTGACCGATGAATGAATCCAGGAGATACAACATATATATGAGTGTATAAGAAAATATTTACCTCTAAGTAGGTATGAACATCTTAATATAACTTGGGGGAATAAAAAAGGAAGTCAGCAGTATGAGAGAAGACAACGGACATTAAAACATATGTAATATCAAGTGAGTTTTTTTGAGGGGAGGTTGACTGCTGCTCATTAATGGGGTTAGAGGATAGAATCACACTTGTCTTGGAAAAAAGGGGTGGAATTATATTAAGGGGTTTCATCATCATCCAGAATGTATGTAACGGAATTTTTATATAATTAATATAGTTGTGGAGGAAATAAGGGTATAATGCAAGAGCCCCTAATCGGCGGACCCAATAGGTACCCATACACCCTCTTAAATATGTCTCAACCTATAACCATTAAAAATATTTAGGTTTTATTTTTTTCCATTTTAAAAGGAATTATTTTATCACTTCTATTTCCCCAGTTTTGTTGACCAATTGCATGGGAATAAAGCCATCCCAATTGATGATGTCATCACGGTAATAAAAAACTCTGCATTTCAGGCAATTAACTCTGCATCATTATGATGTCCTTTGTAGTTGTTTTTAGGATTTTGTTTCTAAATGAATTTGATTTGAGTAGAATACCCTTGATCTTGTGGATTATAAAAGATTTACGATTATTTGTGCATTGACCATTCACTTTATTAAAAGCATTGAAAAAAATATATATATTAATTACATATATCAATTGCATTAATAAATAACTGATTCAGGCAACAAAAACAAATATTAAAAACCTTTTATGGTTGAGTTCATTCGAGACATAATATTTTATATAAATGTATATATATATTTAAAATTTCTACTTCGACTGCCAAATAATTATGGCTTGATAATATAATTAAAGAAACCTTCAAATGATATTATGTAAGGGAATGTATCTTAATACCGCAAAACAATTTAAGAAAGAACGATACATCTTAATAATTCAAGTTTATCATGAAATAAATGTTATTTAATTTGATCTATAACTGCTCAATACATCTTAAGATGATTAAACTTTTATTCATGCCAACAACAACTTGAGCGGATTTATGGTCTTATATGCCAAGTGTTTTGTGGTCATATGGGCAAAGTATAAATTGTTTACTTTTCTTTATCGTTGAGAATTGATACTTTTTGTTTTTTATATTTTGACCGTTGACTAAGGCAGCGGTTATTTCTCACAGTGAATGACTTCCTGCCCATAATACGCATAGAGGGAAACAACCTATATTAAACATACCTACCATCCAAATATGCCTGATATAAAATTTGCTTAAATTATTTGCTTCGGTGAGAAAAAAAAATTATGACATATTTGATTATTTTTTTTGTTTGTAAAAAAAAACACTTTGCTCGAAGGAACTGCATGATTATTGCTACCTTATCCATTGTTAAGAAGTTTATGTTTTTTAGATCCCGTATTTTGGACAGGTCAGGAATATCTTATCTGAGTCAAAGCCGTTAGTAATTAAGTTACAGAAACTTTTATCTATGTCTTAAGAAATAAACCCTTTTTATAATGATGTTTAAGTTATCTTTATATTTCACAATATGAAATGTTGTGTGAATCAAGGAATCAGTTGCTTTTCAAGAATATTGTTCTGGTTGTTCATGTAATTAACTTATGTTTTTTAGATCAATATTTTGAAGAATATTTCATGAAAATCGTATTCAAGTTACTATTATTATAAATACAATGCTAAACAATTTGAGTTTTTAAAATTGGATATATGAAAAAAAGACCAGGACATTTGTTAAACAGCCATTTCTAAGTCGGACATTTCTTAGACAAACAATTGTAAAAGCAAACACTTCTTAGACAAGGAACTCTAGGCCATATTGGTGGGGTATTTTTAGCCACCATTTGTAATGGTTTTAATTTAAAATTGTCCCTATGTATATTTTTTATGGGTACCTACGAAATGTTCCGTCTAAAAAGTGTCTTTGTCGAAGATATGACCATCTAAAAAGTGTCTGTCTATGTATAGTTCGGGTTTTAGAAATGATGGTCTAAGAAACAGTTCTATGCAAAGATTCTTGAACCGTGAAAAGGACACTTTGTAGAAAATGTTTTCCATAGCTGACTTTAAGGAATAAGGAACAGTCAAACGAATATGAATCAACCTATTTGTTTGAAAAAAGATGTATGCTCAATGGCCACCTCCACAAGTAATGTTCAACCCAAAACCATTCTTTATTTGGGTATTACGGAATCTCAAATACTTAATAATAATTCTTTATTAGAATAATTGAGATTACATAATAATGATTAAGTTTGAATCCTTAGCACACTAATGACCATCTTTGAAGAGGACCATTTATCACTGCCCCACCTAATACCACTACCAATAATAATACTAAGCTACAGTCATAACCTTAAACTGAAGGCGTTAAAAGAGTATTTCAAAAAAACCTAGGGTCTACTCTCAATTAGAAACACTTCCAAAAAAATGTTTTTTGAGATAACAATAAAATACCTTATGTTGAACGACAAGTCCTGGACGTGGGCAGCTAGACAAAATATTCCGAGCCTTCTCTGCTCTTGGAATCTTAAAACTTGTATCAATATATATATATATATATATATATATATATATATATATATACTAAGTACTTGATGGAGTACAAAAACCTAGCTATCATAACATACGTGTGTTCCATCGGAATTGAATTTTTAAATTGCTAATTAGAAGTACTTAAAATTCGTCGAATTCCCTCATAGATACATCATTTTAAAGGAAAATAATGAATTTTTGTGATTATCACAAATGTATTGTCCTTTATCATAAGAGGCACATCTGAAGCCTTACAAAAGTTGCTGGAAATGCCCCCTCCAGCCTGTAGACAGAACGACACACGCTTCAGGACATTCTTGCAAACGTTTTTGATCGTCTCCTGGCTATATCCTTTAGCGAAGGTTCGGACACATTGTATGAGAGACTCAATGGAATCTGGTTTTTCCTTATAAACTTGAGTTTGTGCTGCAGCCCCAGAAGTGGAAGTCCAAAGGGCTGAGATCTGGACTATGAGCTGGCCAGGGATTTTCAGTCCTTTTGTTGATGACTCGGCCTCGAAACTTTTCATTTAGAAATTCTAAAGCTACATTTGTGCAATGTGGTGGAGCGCCGTCTTGCATCCACCAAAGTGACTAACGAGTTGCAGAATGGCGCAGCCTGGGCCAAATTATGTCCTGGAGCAATCTGAGATATGAAACACCATTAACCGACGACAAATGGCCATCATCTTCAAGGAATACATGAACGATTGGAACCATTCCATTAATAATGGCAACGAAGATCATTACCTTAACATCATCCTATCATTTGTTCGCAGATATTTCGAGGATTTTCATTTCCCACACTCCGTCGTTTTTTCGATGTGGTTTTTGATGTAGGCAAAGAACTTCTCGTCAGTCTAGATGGTTCTATCGACAATGTTGGATAGTGCTGCAGAATCCACTGACAAAACTGCCTTCTCTGCGCTTTGTGGTTATCAGTTAATGGTTGAACTGAAGTGTTATGATAAAAGCGGAATCAAAGATCATGTCTTACGATCCTCCACAACAATGTTTTGGTGGGTGGAATTTGCTAAGAAGCTTTCCTGAGTGGGCACTGGGTTTGCGTCAAAGAAACTTTTTAACTCCTGAACCATTGCTTCTGTTATTTTGATTTTGTTTTGATTAGTTTTTCTTGTGAATGGAACCATTCTTATTGAAATGATCAAGAACTCTTGTGAACTGGATCAGCTGGTAAGATTTTGCCGCCGTTGAAGTGAAGTATAAATTCTCGGCGTATTGTGGAAGGAAAGGGTTTCGCCAAACTGTAGGATGATCCATTTCTTCTCAAGTTCAGAAAATATTTTTCAGGTTGACAATCAATACAGATCTTTATATATTGATAAAAATCCCCTCTTTGAACAAAATGGCGTATCAATATACGATTAAATTATTTTGTACTTCTAATTCGCAATTTAAAAAATTCATTTCTGATGGAACACACTGTATAGTATAAATTATGACTTAGCTTTTATGTCTTAACTTTATAATTAAACATCCTTTTTGATTTTGTCTACTATATTATATATATTCGGAAAAGTAAGACATCAATAAAATTATAAGTAACAATTATACGACTTAACATTCTTTAATAAATATCCTAATACAATTCATTAAACGTTGTAGCATCGGATAAAAATGTCACTTGGTAGTAATGGTTTTTGTTTAATTTTTATATCCTATCGGATGCAATTCTATCGAACCAATTAGGCAAAAATATAAAAAATAATAAATAAAAAAGTTTGATTGTTTGTATTATTTCTAGGTAAGTCCATCCTCCCCAGAACTTATTTGGTATGTACCAATTATGGTCTACTTAAGAGTAAACATTTTATTATCAAAAAAATATATTACTTAATAAGTGATATATCTTAATCCGTTGGTTCTTAAATCATAGTATTCTTTCTTGAGCCATCGCCACGAATTCTGATATTTCCCACATTTGCAGCCACAATTGTAAATCGAGGGGTTTGAAGTTCCTCATCTTATTCATAAAGTCTGCAAGTTGTTGTTTGTGGTTTTCCCAACATTTAATTGATTATTTGGTGTTGATATGACCACTGGCCTCAGCAATGATTTATACTTTTTTATTTCTTTGAGTGACCTAATAGCATATCAGACAATTCCTCCAAAGAACCATGTTTTTTGTACGTAGATAATTCAGTGCTTTAATCTACACAAAATTAATTTTCCGGCATATAAACGTTAGCAACATCTAATGCTATTGTACTTTTCCCCCCATTTGATGGACTTTTTTCTTGCATCTAATATTGCTTCAATATACGAATAGACAAAATATATATAAGTCTAAACAGATCCTATGCACTTCAGACCAGATAGCTCGTATCTATAAGTAAAATAGGCATCAAAACGATATATAAATAAAAAACACATACTCATAATGGATATATGACCAAACCGATACTAAATATTAATAGCAACGTCAGTCACATTCCAGGATGTCGATTACAAAATATCCATTAACAGTATGCTTAAGATAATATTGTCGATCAATATGAAAAATGATGAATATAAATTCATATACAACTATACATTTTAACCAAATTACAATCATTTTATTACGAGTAATGTCTAATTTTATAATCCCTCACTATTACTAACTAAAAGTATTCACCATGTCTTAACCCTCTCTTAAAAGTCCCAGCCAATTCGTACAAAACATCCTCTCAACTAGAATTACTTATCATATACAAAATAAAAGTTCGTTAAATCGTTTTGATGACGTCATATTATGGAAATAAGTAAAATATGATATGATTGGAATTTTCTTCTTCGTCTATTCCCCCTTCTTTCACTTTCTTGTCATCCGATCAAATATTCGTAGCCTCCATATTATTATTATTGTGAAAAATATGATGTTTTTCTTCTTCATATTTATAAGTCTCCCGCTGAACCACTTTTTCTGACTTTGGTCAGAGGGGCGATCCCTCTAAAATTCCTTACCTCCTCTCTTTCTCTCTCTCTCCCTTTTCAAGACATCACATAAATTCGTATTCTCCATCATAATTTTGACAACACTGGGGCTTATTTAGTGATGGAGGGGGTTTATAAGAGTTCCTCTTTCCTTAAAAGTGTGTTTGGCGAGGTACTCGGGAGTCTCATCACTATTTCTTCTGCTTCTCAGCCATTTGTGAAGAGGTTTGAGGCTATTCTATAGAGGGAGAGAAAAAAATTCTTGGCACAGCAGGAAGAACCTTGCCCATGGACCCCTTGTTTCTTTCAATTTTCCAAGGACCACATATTATTATGATTATCATATGTATGTATAACCGCACATATTTTTGCCTGAGCTCTTGATGAATCAAATTTATACACACACATATATTTTATGTGTGGGTTATGAAAGATCAAAAGCTCCATTTTTAAGAAAAAAATATATATAAAGAAAAAGGGAAAAATACTACACTATCCATAGATTAAAAAGGAACAGAAGAAAATACCCTGGAGGAAGGAATTCCCTATCAATGATGTATATACAGAGACATATTAGGGGGGTACGTAAATCCACTATGTCTTTGAAGGCGAATGGACAAAAAGAGGAGCATAAAATATTGAATGCCTCAGTTGCATCATCTTATTGAAAGCTCACTCATCAATAAACTTTGTATTGGGCATCCTTTTTCTAAAATGATAGTTTTTTATTTCTAGCCCAACGGCCTCTCAAACTTTTTTAATAGATATTTTATGTTATGGCTATTCAAACGTTAAAAAAGTCAATTTAAAAGTGTAGAGATTTTTCTTCAATGAATATTTTATGAATTATTTTTTTACTACGTTATCCTTTCATTCGACTTATGTTTTAAGCAGGCTGCACTTGATTTTCTCTTTCCTCACACTTTATAAGTGGTTTAATTGGTTTTAACTTTGTTATGAAGCCTATTCTTTGCTTAACTGATAATAGAATGTAAGTAATTTTACCAGAAAGTAAGTTTTTTGTCCTTGGGTCAAGGTTAATAAAAAACAACAAAAATTATTTTTATAAAGTCATTTTTAATCTCATCTAGTTAATTATCTGTACAGTGTTCGTTCAGTTTTAATTTTAAATACTACATGCATCTTCTTTTCTTCTGTAGAACTTGAAATATCGCGATAGCATTCTCTTCAGCAACAAAACATATATTTCTATAAAGTCACTTTATGTATTATAAACAAATTGTGTTTTTCGAATTTATTCTGGTTTAGAAGTTTTAATATAAAGCATATATTATCGTTCATCTGTAAGCTTAAACAATAATATAAGTTTTAGTTTTGGGACCTATAGTTCTTTTTATCAAAAATACATTTATCAGTATAATAATTATTTAGTGATACAACAGAACAGTACTCGTTGAATGATTGTGATTGCTTAAGATAATCGTAATTCGACTTATTTTTTCTTTCATATGGTAATGCCCAAATATTTCTTATTTGTATAAATGTATATTGTAATGGACAGTTGTAAAATGTCAATGGAATCAAAGAAGCCATCGTTCCAGATTTCAATTATATATTTAAAGATAATGCATATTTATAAAGAAACATTATATATAACATATATATGATATATGTATATCATATATATATAGATGTATATATATATATATATATTTAGAAGCAATGAATGAAATCACATGCCTCTCAAATGTATTGCAATATTAGTGCATCAGGAGTATTTGTATCTAAAGTAGCCTTTTAGTCAGCTATATAATTTATATATAATTGTAAAACATTTAGAACCCCCTCAAAAGGGATTACCGAACTCCAAACTTTATTAGCATTTACATATTTAACAAATAAAGATACATAAATCTGTTGCCAACGTTGTTTTTTAATTTTTTAGAGTGTTTTTGATGTAATTTTTAAAGATAATTTTAATACTTTTTTGTATTATTTTTTTCACTTTAATTAAAATATTTATATTTTTACACGCTATAGAATGTATTTAAAGCTTGTACAACCTTTTCAATACATAAATCTCTCCTCCAGTCCCGAAAAACACAAACTATTTCCCTACTACTTTGCTATGACGTACCCTTCAATCACTATTCCTCCCTCAGCCATTTGAGGCCAAGTTCTTACTATTCACTTCAACTACATCATTTTTTTAGGAATATCTATGATGGATCATCATCTCACTTTTCCTTTTGGCTCTTTGACACCACCCCTCCTCCTCCCCATCGTCTTGGTTGTATGTTTGTCAAAGAATGTGTGACACACACACACACAGGAACGCTTAAGAACGCAAAAAACCTTATCGCCAACGAACGCCTTTGATCCCCACATACTTGTATGTGTGTCCGCACATATTTCTGTGCACATATATGTATTATATTTCGTCTTTTCCACAATCTGAGTCAATCATTTTCCTGTTATGTCCCTCTGTGATTGTGGGGAAAAATTGTGTCCCTCTTGTTTGGGACTATATCTTTTTATAGCTTTGTGGAATGATATCAATCTAAAGAAGGATAAATATGTGGGCTTTTTTGGTATCAAAAGGAAGTAAATATATATTTCTAAGGAAGGATGAATGATTCCTTAGTGTTTCCTCATTTTTTTAAATAACACATTCAATATCAGTAGCAGTCCCTCTGCACATCAGTACATGGCCTCTTTGGAGCACTTAAACGATGTGCAACGCCTGTAATAATCTGCAGGGAGGGTCAACAAAAGAAGTTAAAGTCCTTTAAAGTTTTAACAATATT
>CP045894.1:14292891-14340302 GCA_013387185.1 Caligus rogercresseyi
CAACGTTGTTTGATTAGTTGTCAAGCAAAATTCTAACTTTTTTTTAAACGTACTAGTATTTTTTAACATTTAGGTTCTTAAAAATACAAGAAAATGATAAAATTGATTTTGTACATCAAATTGCTTCATATTCGAACGGCTTACCTTAAGACAGTCTTAACATGACGGTAGAGCGGTAGGTCTCCCATTATCACTGGTCATCCACCTCAGGATGTCACATATCGTAAATTAAAACTACAAGAGGAATCATTAATAATTGTATAAATATCTCCTTACACAATTGTATTGTTTCCTTATCTCTCAGATAAGAAGAGAGACTTGTTTATTAGGCATTTAACTTCAGACATCTTAGATCTTTGGTCCGATTATAAGGTTTTGGACAACGGAGAGAATATATGTTCTTGACCTGGGGGGTCACTACTTTTAATTCCATTCAACGCAATATGCATTCAACACCTGTTGTAATACATTCAAATTTTCTTAACATACACTATATATTTATATATATTCTCAAAAATGCGTATTGTGAAGGTTTTTTTGCATTGGTTTTTCGTTATTTATTTCTTTGAAGTATTCACGTGCTGGCATTTGAAATTTAATTACATTTAACGCCCAGTACACTTTATGGTTTATATTCATCCTTTCATAACGATAATAATAATTAATATGGCTCTGAGAATAACCATTAAATCTCCCCCCCCCATCATATAAAATTGCATTTTTAATATTGCACATTTCATCAAGCACTCTCAAAAAATATATTTTTATGAACTCAATTTGAAAAGAAAAAATACCCTTTATAAAGTATTGCTATTTTAAGAATCCACCCTCACGTCTAAATATCGTGGTGTAGTTTTTATTATAAAATAAATGCATAATATGAATTTGATGAACAGTATTATTAACGGGAATATTAATATAGCTGATATATAGAAAAATATTTCATGAAAGTTTTTTAGGTTGTTCCTTGTGTTGTTCATTAACTAATGTCCAACTAGTGCTAGTGGTGGATAAATATAAATGGCATACAAAGTCTTTGGATTAGCATATAACATACAGTAATTAGAGCAAATGATTTTATGCATCATTTTTGTTAAAAAGCTTTATCAAATATTAAAAGGACAAATAGTAAAACCTATTAACCAAATGTTAGTATATTTAAATTTTTGTTTTATTTTTTTCCAATATTAATGTGCCAAAAAAGGCTTAAGAAAAAAACATCCTATGAAAAAAGGTCCAGATAGAAAATGCAATTTTGAAGTACGACGAAAATGGTCAAAATGCATGATTAGGCAAGTATTTGTAGATGATTATTTACGTTTACTCAAGATAATGTTCATGTATATAAAAGCCAGTATATTTTAGGGTAAAGAGACAGAATGGCTATTCGTTCTCACATCAGAACACGGGGTCAATGTTTGCTCAAGGGAGCAAGGATTGGATCGGAACCACCCTTTTGACAGGAAAGAAAATAACATTGCTGTGCGTCTGAGTCCTCATGAAAGGAAGAAGGATCTGTGGAAAGTCTTCAGTCTCCAGCTTCAAATGAGTCTCCGCCATTCCTACTTTATCTTTGTTCAATCCAATTAAATAGGCACCTATAGTGAATCCTATATATAGTACCATATAGATATAATATATATATATATATATATAAATATATATATAAATATATATATATATATATATAATATATATATATATATATATATATATATATATTATTAAAAACGACAACAAGAGCCTACGTCACATCTGACGTCACGTTAAACACATTAATGGGATGGGATACCCTATTTTTTTTGCCTTTATGGTTCAATAGTATTGCATCCGACAGGATATAAATAAGCATTAAACATAAAATTAGTCTACCGAACCTAGGATCTTATCCATGAGGTAAACCAAAAAATGACCATCCCCTCTCGGGATTCGAACCTGCGCCCCCAACATTGAGAGTTGAACACGGCTTAACGCATTTTAATAAATGAGTGATTAGACTGGAAAGGACATTCGATAGAAAACACCAAATATGTTTACCTTATGAGAAGCCTCCTCGTCAAAGCATTTTGTATTCCTGTCCAAAATGGTTTTATTCATATCCTCATATTTTGAATAAGTGGCCTCTTTCCCTCCCTTTTTATTGTGGAAATGTATGACGGATGAGAGAATCATATATATATACTGAATGGAACTCCCTAAAAATTATTTATGATTCTCTCACCTCATCAAAGTGTCTTAAAATGAGGGAAATAACAAAAAAAAAAGAAGAAGACTATAAAATAATAAACCAATGTGTTATTTTCTCAAGAGACGTCTCCTTTTTTCTTCTTCTTCTTGGTCAGTAATAATTGTCTAATGACAATTGATTTGTACCCTTAGCTCTTGTAATCCCCCTTTTTACTGTCTTTACAGAAAGGAAAACATATAATAGAACAAATAAGAAGACGATAGCCAATAAAAGCAAAGAGAGAGAGAGAAATTGCAATTTGGAATGGTTATTTAGTATTGTTTTCATTATTTATTCCTTTATTACATTTTATTATTACTTTTTATTGTTCCTATAATGGCTCTCCATTTGTTATTTCTTCATAAGATTTCTTCTTAAGGGCCGTTATTGCCCCGCTTTATATTCTTATTATGGCTATCATTTGAGCCATTTGTCCCCCAATGAATCACTGAGGTTAATGTCTGATCTTCCTTCCAACATTTTTTTATATTAATGCATTATAATTGTATTGAAAATAACCTTTCAATATGTGTTTTTATTATTTAACCTTTAACAAAATTATTTATGACAAAAACAATAAATATTCATAAGAAGACCAACGGAATATAAGTTGAGATTTTAATAATAAGATATCTTATATATGAGACAATGTAATTCGATCAAATAACTTTATTGATATAAATATTATGGAGCTCATATGATTTAATTAAGTTTTTTCTTAATTTTTTAAAATATAATTGAATTTTAAAAACTACAAAATGTATTCTTAAAATGATGTAAAAAAATGTAAATACATTTTATAGGCGTTTCATTAATGACAAAGTCAGTAGATTATATCAAAAAATATAGAGACTTTGTTAAAGAATGATAAGTAACTCATAAAAGTATTTAAATAAATTAAAGTTAAGATCAGGACATATACATGATTTAATGGAGTATCAACTCATTGTGGGATAAGTAGAGATAGAAAATCGAGGGATATTTTGGGCGTGTGAAAGGGAGAATGTGTGAAGGGTGCAATTGAGTTCAAGCTCCTTGTTATCACTATTCTCTTTCCTCTCTTGAGGAATATTTATTTCATTTATGAAGCAGGCCAAGTCGGCCGGAACGGAAGGTATTTATTTTATATTTGAATCTGTGTTTTTGCTTCTGTTCTGAGGAAAGAGAAAAGTGATAAAAGGGAGCTTGAACTCAATTGCACCTTTCACACATTCTTCCTTTCACACGCCCAAAATATCCCTCGATTTTTTTATCTTTAGGGATAAGATATAAAACTTTAAGGGAGCGCGAAAGCCGTGTGCGTTAAGGCGCGTTCAACTCTCAATGTTGGGAGCGCAGGTTCGAATCCCGATAGGGGACGGTCATTTTGGTCTACCTCATTGATAAGATTTTAGGTTCGATAGACTAATTTGAATGCTATAATGCTTATTCATATCCTGTCGGATGCAATTCTATCGAGCCGTATAGGCAAAAAACTATTTTCTGTTTATTGGATTTTTTTCGCCACAATTTAAAGTTTGGTTTTTAAATATGTCCAAATTAAAAACATATTTTTGGAGTTAAACAATAAGTAAATACTATAGTTTTATGCATATGGTATGATTGAGCTACAGACGTGAGGATATGAGTCACCACTATAACATTTTTACAACTGTCTACTTTACTAAGACATATAAAAAAAATTGATATGTATGGTTCTTAAATACTGAATTTATATACGCATGAAAATACTCTACAAGTATTTTTTTATCCCTTACAAAATGTTTACTAACATGCTACGCCTTGAGTTTGAGATACCCTCAGAAATGAAATGGCCAAGATTCAATTGTGTGCCCATTTTATATGGGTTGAAGCTTAATTTAAAAATAAAAACCATTTAATTTTTCCGTTTCCAGCAACTTACCTACAACACAACAACGAAAACTACATTCCTCATTGTAGGTACTTAACTCTTCGCTTGCCCTTCCGCTAAGCTTTTTTGTTGTTGTTTAATTGCCACTTCTTTGACCCCAGGATCATTATATATCATCATAAAACCAAGAAGAAGCTTCCGGTCAGGAGGTAACAGTCTTCTGGTTGCCTTCTGACAGGGTTTTTTCTTTCTTTCTACTACGACCTATAACCACCGACAATTGATTATCATAAATTAATGTTTCATTTGAGACTAAATTGACTAAATAAGAGACTAAAAAAATATATTACTTGATGAGCATACCATTTATAGTTTAGATTAGTCTTGTTTCTATCTTGTATTATGATGTATGAAATTTTAGAATAGGAATAAGATATTAAAAAGGGAAATACTATATGAATTTATTGTTCCTCTTATTATAATAATTTATAAATTAAATAAACAAAACAGGGCAAATATAGAAGTCTTATTTGTCAAACATATGTATTTGAGAGTTAATGTATCACATAATATAAAACGTGTGTTACTCTTTATAGAATAGCTAATAGGTTAGAACATTACATAAAGAAAAAACCATTTGATAATACATTATTTGGCTGAAAATGGTGTACAAATCGGAATCCTTTTTTGTAATCAAAGACATATATATTTATATAATTACAACATACCTGTCCCTTGAATCATTAATTTATATTCTGAATTATAAAATTTACAATATAAATTATCATTATTATGTATGTAATTGTATAACATATTTATATCAAAACTTCAAATTAGAACAAATATAACAATTTATCAAAAAAATCCAAAAGGAATTAACACTAACAAAAGTAATCATTTATGTCTTAATATATATCTGTTATAAACTGATATAACTAAGAAACCCCCAATATTTTTTCAATTATTTATAAATGCAAGATTTATTTGTCAATGCAGTTTCTAGCAAATAAATAAGCAAGAAATGATGATCAACGAATTGAGTCAATGTGATTCCTCTTTTAAACGAACAAGATGGTTACAGATATTGTGTAAAAAATACTACGGGTATTTCTCTTCTATATATATTTATCATTATTATGACTATTCCTCCTTCTCTGTGGTTTTGTCTTCTCGCTTCCTCCTCTCTGACTTCTCCTCAATGAGGGAGAGGGAGGCTCTGAGGGTTAGGTAATTGCAGACTAATGATGACCCCTTCAAAAAGAACAGAAGCAGCAACCAAGGAACTCTATCTATATGTACCTTCATGTACAGAGAAGAAAAAACCATAAAAACCCGTGGTTTTTCAATTGCTCAAGAAAGTTGTTTGTACATCAACCGCCAAGGGAGAAAAAAAAGAAGATTTGATTGAAAGACTCTTGGATCCCTAACGCATGACTAAGGATAGGAGAATTGGGATTCTTTTGAAATGTGATTGGTCGAAGGACAAGGAGAGAGCATCATAATATTAAAAAAGTTGGTGCTATGCAAAAATGCATCATTTCACTTGCGGATGTTGAAAGGTGAACGTGAATACATAAATTATTTTCAACCTTTAGATCACTAATTGTCTTTTCATTGGTCTCGACAGGGTGCAATTTAAAGGGGTATCTCATATATATCATCCATTAATATTCATTTTTAAAATTCATCATATTTTGAAGTAACTAATATTTTTTTTGTTTTATTTTATCTGCCAATAAATGAATAATCAGTTTGATTTTAAGATAATGCAAGAAAATTGAGTTACCTTCGTACAAATTCAAAATATTAAACGCAAAAATAATCAAGAAGAAAAACAAATCGATAGATCAAGGATACCAAAAGTCATTGTTATTATTAATGATAATATACATTATCTTATATAAAGTCTGTAGCTTAATAAAAAAATATCCTTCAGATGCTTCTTCAGAGTTTTCTCTTTGTTTTTATTTTTCTCCCTTCCCTTTTTTTACCTACAATGTCTATTAGGCCTCTCTCTCTTTCTCTCTGACCAAGGTGAAAGCGTCTTCTCTTTTATATATGAGAATACACATTTTTGATACTAAAGAAGTCTAACTAACCATTGGTCAAGATTTCTCTTTCTTTCTTCAATCATTCCTTTTCTCTCTCTCTCCTCTTCTGCCTACTTCAAGGAGGTGGAGCCTCATGGAAGAAGCCCTTTGAAGTATGTGTTTTATATGCCCACCTTCTTTCGGACACACCAGGCCTACCTCTCTCTCTCTCTCTGTTTTTCCTCTCCTTGGAGATAAGTTTCGTTCTTCTTCTTAATTAATATTTAATACAACTGTTTTTTTTCGTGGAATGATAACCAGAGGCAGACCTACAGACACACACACACATTCAAATAAAAAGAAGAAGCTCATTCCATGCTACTTTTGTTATCTCTCTCTCTCTCTTTCTCTGTCTGACTCTAAAGAGAATCTTCTCATAAATATTAATGATATATGGACGTAATAACATTCGAATTCGTTTCGGGGTTATACCTATGATATGCAGAGTTTAAAAAAAGTATTTATTGAATCAGCTGGGCAGAGGCAATACGTAATTTGTGTCTGGCTTCTCTTTGGAGTGTGTCTTTTGGTAGGGAACAAATATTATAAAAATCGGTTTACTCATTAGATAATTGTTTTGTGGGTTGATTAATCAAATAGATGGTGTTACTCTATATTTTTTTAGAGTAAAATAATGTATTAGTAGTCTCTTCGTAATATTGTGAAGGCTGATCAGAATACTTTAGTTAAATTTTATGTTGTAATAAGAAACAGAGTAAGGATACACATTTTGGTTCCTGATATAAACACAATATGTTTGTAATTATGAAAATATATATACCCCTTTAGATCTTTCTAGTTGTCAATAAGTTGCATAGGCTTAAGTTTTATAATAATTATTAGTTTTCATTGTAGATAGGTCTAGAAAAAAATAATATTTTGGATTAATAGCCTTTCTCAAAACAAAGAAAGATGTTGTCACTCATAGAATAGGAGAAAAATGGATATCAAATAAAGTATGAAATCAACTCTTCCAGAGTTAAATATGTTTACTTAAGTATTTGTTAGTTTTTATTACTTATAATCTATTTCGATGAAATTAAAGTAAACATATAATACAAAATCGACTTCATTATAATGAAAGGAGCCAAACTTATTAAATATATATTGAATAAAAATTGCCGGGATTTTGAGCTTTCAAGATTTAAAGGAGGGGAGATAATCTATTTCTGTGGTTTCAAAACGATTAAGGAATATTAAAACCTAACGGCTTTTATGAACATAGAATGGAAATGTCTATATAAGCTCAAGTACTTGGTCAATTATCCCTCAAATAAAAAATATATCTTTATGTCTTCATGAACGGAAGATATATAACAATTAAGACCTATCGAATGGGAAACTATTTCATGCCAACGTATTACAAAATCTACGGGACAATATTACATTACGAAACTCGAATATTCGCTTTAACAAACGAAAATGTCTTAGGTATGAATAATATTTCAGTAATACATATTTGACTAGTCAATAAAACCTTAAAATCGAATTGTAGAAGTTGTTGTTTTAATTTTAAAACAGTTCTAAAAAATGTATAATATTTTTTAAATTCATGACTTCATATGTGACCCGATCTGCCGGAATGAGTCGGAAGTCGGCGTTCTATTTATTCAGACACGGCCGATTATGTCAAAACACGTCAAAAATATCATTTTTTCTTTTTTCGTCTCATATGAAAGAAAATATGTTCAAAATTAATATCCTAAAGTTTCATTGTGTTAGTATTTGTGGAAATGTACTTAAATGGTTATTTATCTGAATAAATAGAACGCCGACTTCCGACTCATTCCGGCAGATCGGGTCACATATGTATTTTTATTGGATTTTTCTACTTCAATAAATACTTTATTAATGTAAACCAATATATCATTTTATTAAAAAATGAAGGACTTTTTGAGAAAAATTCAATCTATTTTCCTAATAAGTGAAACTTAACTTCGCTTTTTCTTTATTGTTGCATCTTATATGAAATTAAGAAGGCTGTTATAAACTTGTATATATTTATATACATATGAATATACATATATATATATAATATTTTTATTTAGGCATGTAGTCTCAAAGGACCCTTTTAGTTAAAAAAATTATGTGTATTTATATAAATTAAAACAAACAAATCTAAAAATGGCCAACAGTTAAATATTTCCACTCCAGTTTCAAAAGTAAAAAGTATGACATTAATCATTGATATATATATATATACTTCATATTTAAGAACCTACTTTTCCTCGGGTGATGAAACTGATCTTTCTTTTCAAACCCTTGGGATGCTTCAAAATAAGTGCATTCATCACCATAGTTTTTCATTACTATCAAATATCTATTTTTTTCGCAATGACCCAACTCACGAACGCCCATTCGTGGAAGGATCTATAGCCATCAAGAAGAGGGCTATAGATCCTACTATAACTTCTTAGAATCCAACACAGTTGGGCTTTTTGTGAAGAGATATAGATTTATGAGGAAGGAAATCGGTGGGTCTTTAATGAAACCATTTTTAACGACCTTTACTAAAGGTATATTTTTTTCTCTCTCATATTTTTGAATGCCTTCTTGGCTTTAATTGATGGCCTTGCGCCCACAGAGGATTCCTCACGTTTCAACAACATTTCCCCGCCTTCTGCTCATCCTCCATTTTGAAGGGATCTACTGTACATAAGATTATATACACATATTGGTATATGAATGGTTGACGAGGAGAGGGATTCATAAATAATAATATTATTTTTTAATATACTTATATGGAGTTTGGAGAATGTATTTATTGATTCTTCTAGTGGAAAATAAAATATAAAGGGGAGATCTTTAATTTATGATGGCTTCAATGATTTGAAGGGAAATATATAGGTATAAGTATTTATATAAAGAGGAAATAAGTATATATATATGTATATATACAAATAATATATATATATATATAATGAATATATCAGCTACACGTGCAAATTGGAATAGTAATAAAAATGACAAAGTCAAACTAAACTTAATGGAAATATCTTAAGAACTTTTTGAATATTTTTTTACATCAGGCACTCGTAAAAATATAATTGTAAGCAACATAAAAGGACCAAATATAATATTTTATGATACTTAGTTATTTTAAGTCCTCAACATTTCCAATTTACAAAACATAGATACATTATGATGCACTTTAAAAGAAAAAACTACAGTTTTAAGATGAAATTAAGCAATCTACTAAAATGTATGAATTAACACGACCAAAGAAATTTTGAAATAGTTTTTAGTTGTAGAGATTTAATTTATAAAATACTACATGTTTGTTTTTGTATGCAATTGGGATATTTAACTTTTAGAGATTGAAAACAATAGATTTTAAGTTCAATGTCTAAATCCGTAAAAACAAAAATAATTTATTTTATGTTCCATTTTGTTTATATATAAATTGTTTTTTATAGCTTAGTATGTAAATGATAATCCTATACTCCTCTATCTTACGAGCTATTGAAGCTTTATTGTTATAGATCTAATTATAATATATAGGGATTATTATATAATGTTTATTTTTTTTGTATTAAGAAAGTGAGAAAATATTATATGTCCAAGTTTTGGGAATACCTCTAGATGTTTAAATATGAACATAAATACCATAAGTATAATTCTTGACTACTAAAATAAAATTTAAAGTATATACAATATCTGATAAGAAACTAAGTTAATAGAAGGAAAAATTGTTATCATTCCTATAAAAATGAATCCTTTTAACGTCCTGTTCAATACAAGTATAATGCTATTTTTTAAATGTAAAAGTATGGTACCTTTTTTCAATACTTGCTAAGTCCTTTGATCTTAATAACTGAATTATAAATCTTATAAATATCTACAAAATATGTCTATGACATATTCACTGTCAATATCTTATATAAGGTCCTTCCAACTTTGAGGACTTAATGTTAGCTAAACGTACATGTATAGGTAGGTCGGGAATATTCAAGGAAATAATAAAAACAAAGTATAATAATAATCGAAATATTGATTAAAAAATATCTATATATTAACTCTTTAGACCATTTTAACGAGTACATTAGAAAGGTAGGAGTATATAGTAAAGGAAAGAAAATATTAAAGAAGGCGGCATATGAGTGTACTTGAGTACGAGTTGTTCATTCATTTTAATGTTATGAGGGTTTGACTATTGAGATTTGGTAGGGTTCTCGAATATGTAAACATGTATTTTATATATTTCAATTACCATAAAAAAGAGAAAAAATCAATACTATTATTACTTGAAACCTAAGAAAAACCAAACTTCATTATCCAAGGATCCATTTGCTGCCTAAAAGTTTCATGGGGTTTGAACTTTGTTGTATGTATGTATTAGCCATGTATATATAATTTAAGCAGGAATCACACCCTTTATCTTATGGTGAGCATTCAGATTTTTTGGGTGTTGGTTTTGTTAAGGCTGGGCATAGCTTGTCAGCACCTAACACATATACATACATTGCATTTACATATATATGTAGTTCAGTAGAACAAACAATATGTATGTAAAGAAAAAATAAATTAACTATGAAAAATTTGGTACTCGTTCGGTGAATAAAAGGACCTGTAAGATCATTATATAATTGTTGTTTTATAAAGGTAAACCATAATACTAAATATTTTTTCTGTGTTCTCTTGGCAATGATGGTATTATATATACATAATATTTTAAAAATGACCGGGCAAAAAGAAGAAGACTTGATTAAGTATAAACATATCACCCATAACAACATGGAAAATAATAATATGGATGTATGTTTAATATCAATTTCCTTATAGAGATCAGATTTCAATGCATCCGAGATTAATGGCAAGAAGACCCCTGTCTCTAATATGGAGAAAAGAGTTGCATGTATTTCATGTACACATTGATTATATGTGAACGCAGATGCCATATGGATCATAATTCCTTATTACTTGCACATAGTTTCCTTGCCCCAAATGGTTAGTACTTCATTTGGGTGCATTCCTTCCCCACCTGAGATTCTTCAGATCCTTAAGAAATATGTTTTGTTTTGGTTACCGCAGGATCTAAACATTACCAGGAGTATTATCAATGTTGAAAACATTTTTCTCCTCTTTTCTTTATTTTTTCGTCGTTTCCTTATGAATTATGATTGAGATATGCTCGGGATTTCCACCTATTGTTTCATGGTATCCGCCTCAACCATTATGGGAGATTAACTTTTGCTAAGAGGATTTTAATCTCTATTAATTTTCATTTAAAAGAATGGAAAATGAAGAAAAACCGTTGCTTTGCTTGAAGAAACCTTTAATTAAAAGCTTGCCTTTGTAATTTCTAGAGAAGGAAGTCATTGGTCAATGGTAATAATTAGTGTTGTGTCTATCTTGTTCTAGGACCGAGGACTGCAGTCCAGTCCGGTCGGGTCTTAAAAACGAAAATTATTTATTTATGACGTCATAACCCACGTCATGTTGAAACATCTCTTAATGCTATGAATTGGAATAATCTTTATTCGAGGAAAGTAACATCTTCAATGAGCTGGTGACAAATATTACAATTTGTAGTTTGTTATTAATAAGTATCAAATATTGATTATTATAATAACAACAAATCCTCGATGCTTGATGACAATACCTAAAAATTAGACCATAGCTGTTGAAACGAAAGGGTTGTTAATGAATTATTGTTACAGAAACATTAATAATCGTTAATCGTATAATAAAAAAACCTATATTATGAGAGAAAAAATGTTTCCAAAAAGTCTAATTTAAATATTATTAAACCATTTTGTTGCTATTGAATGAACGCCAAGTTATAATAAAATATACAAATATAATACTAGAAGCTAAGACGTATTAAATAAATACTCTTTCAACATTTTATAGAAAATTAAGGAACTGACAAAAGACAATCTCAAGGACCGATCCCAAGGACCGATAGGACCGGTCTTAAGACTGTACTAGACCGGATCTAATAAATTGGAACCGACACAACACAAATAACAATATCTTTTTAGTATAATATTATTATGAAATTCCTTCCTATGTATTAATATGAAGATATAGGTATTTGAGAAATCTGATTTTAATATGTAAAACAATAATCGGGTTATTACATATAAACGTTGGTTTTAAGAGTGTATTGTAAATATTTATCGCTGATATTTTTGTTTGATTTTTTGTGATTTCCTATAGAATCGGTTGTTCTTCCCAAAAGTATAATTTTATATGTGCATCTATATAAGTCACTTTGGAAGAAAAATAATATTTTTTCTAAAAAATAAAATATGACATTCATACAAACCATTTTTTTAACATAACAAGAAAGAAATTAATTTATATAAAAATATATATTTAAAATTATTTTTGAAAAAATGTAACTAATAAAATGTAAAGTATATCTAAAACTATTTAATCGAACTGTGTCCATTGATATTGCCTTCCTTGAGATCAATTGACACAAATGATCTTTGCATTTTTGACATCTATGCAATCCAACCTCACTTTTTCATTTATAAGCCGATGACATCACGACAAAACAACCCCATTGGCTCGGAATAACCTGTGATATTAATATTTTATAATATAAAAATTATTTTGAACTTACTAGAAATATAGTAAATATTTGTATATCTTTTTCGATTTCTTAATATAATCTTTTCATTTCACCAAAACTTATAGGGTAACTCAAAGTAACTCTAGCATTATTACTTATAAGGGTCATTTCATAGTCATTATTTATATCCACCCTTGATCAACTCCCAAGGGAACTACTGGCTCCCTAGAACGAAACTCCCTGGCTTAGCAATGAAAGGGAGGAGTTTGTACAGCAACACAACATAAGTATACTATCAATAGGAAAATCATACATTGACCTCTGTCAAGGAGAAAGAGAGAGAGAAAAAGGGATATTTGCCTTGTCTTCCGTTCATATAAGGCCATGCACATACTCATATGAACAAGAAAATTTTGATAAATGAGACTCCTCAGAAGGGAAAAACGGAGGGGTCGCCTCATGTTTTCTTTCTTCATAAGGACTGTTAAAGAAATTATCCAGATATTTGGGTCAGAACGGGGGTTAAAGTCCGGAGAACTTTGTTATTCTTTCTTACATTATTTTTTGCTTAAAGAAGTCGTGTTTTTGTGCTATATATATGTATGTGTGTGGGTGGGTGTTATAATATATACAACTCCGATAACCGGCTGCTTTCAATCAATTAGAACTCCAAGGTTAAGAACTGTGAGTTCCATTATGCGATATTCATGATCAATAGATTCGTCGGAGCTATATGACTCCTTTAAGGTACAGAGTTCTATCTACCATACACACAAATAAAATGATAAGAAATAAAAATCTTCTTCTCTTGCCAATCAAGTGTTACCATCTCACTGACTAGGATGATTATCCACAAAACTTTTCGCATAAATTCCATAGAGTCTTAATTATATTTGATAATGCATAAAAGTTTTTTTTTAAATAAAGTCACTCTAAATTATTTCCTTCCATATTTTACAAATGCAAAATCAGTGTTTGTGTTCATGTCATATGCCGAATGTGAACTCTGGTCAACGTATATTTTTGTGCAAATACTACACCTAATAATAATAATAATTTTCGAAGTTTTTTTTCTGCTTATCAACATTAATAACAATTTGTCACATAATCAAATGCATTTTGTTTGTGCCCAGGGAGGGGGGCGTTTTTTAAAATGTTTAAACATCTCTTGCATTTCATTTGACCTCTTTTGGTGCACAAATAAACAACTCCTCCGTCTTGTGTGTGTATGTGTATCTCGGACGTCTCCCACGGGGCTAAGGAAACCTTTACCACACAACAACTAGGACTAACCGGGAAAATATCATTTTTCTTTTATTTATGTATCCTTGTGAGAAGTAAAATAATAATCATATTAATGTATGTTAATACTTTCTCTCTCCCTTGCCTTCAACCCTTGTGAGTATTTATTTTCTTTAGTCTGCTCACCTTTTTTAGCGGAAATATTTAACATACTTTACTCCACTGAACAAATTTGTTCCTCTGACCGAGGTGGTTATCCCACATATTTCTTAGCGGGCTTTTTGTTCTTTCTGTTATTGGATAACAAAATAAAAAGAGTTGCTCTCGCAAACTCATCAAACTGCATGTTTTTTATTCGATATTCTGCAAACATTATATAGAGTAAAAATATAAAATAGACCAAATTTATATACATAAAAAGAGTAAACAATTCAAGGCAGTTGTGAAGATAAATAAATGAACATTTAGTTCTTCAGTGAAGATAAATAAATGAACATTTTAGTTCACATTTACTGCCCTGAAGAATGACCTTATATTAAAGGACGCATCATGTAATATATTTGTTTAAAAACTCGTGATGTTTTTTGAAAAGTCCGTTTTATAGTTTACATGATATGTTCGATTTTGCAGGCACATATTCAATTATTTGCTCAACCCATTTCCACGTTGGCACTCCTAAGTCCGGGATAATTTATTTTTTCTACTCATTATGATCAGAGTGATGACCCATTTATCGACAGATATGAGCAAACCATATAAACATTCTGTTTTCTTGATGAGGAGGCGTTGCTTTATTCAATTGATATTAATAGGTGGTGTCCATTCAAAGCAAGGAGAATATAAATAAGGTGAGGCAATGGGAATCGACGTAGGCAATTACAGGGCGACAGCTAACTTTTTGATGTGATGTCACAGCTGCTACGCTTGATTTTTTAGTTCAGTTTGTATTTTAAAGCGAAAAATGCCATACTCTCGAGGAAGTTATCGTGTTTGTGCATCCTCTCTTGCTCTAATCCTCGAGATGCACAATATTTTGCTCTACCGACGAAGGATCTCAATATCCAACGTCTGTGGATTGCACGATGCAGAAGATCCGTCATGATTGGCTTAAAGAATGCAAAGATCTGCAATCGTCACAGTCTCAAGCTGTTTCTTCACTCTTCATCCCTGGATCACCCTCCTCAAGTGTGTCCAAGTCCTTCAGATAAGTCCATCAAGAAGCACGTGAACGAAAAAAATTGGGAGTTGACTAGTGAGGAGTAATGAGGAACTCTCATTCATGAAAATGAAGCTGTCCTGCTACAAATCTAAGTGCCTCAAATTTAACTCATGAAAATTTTAGGAAACTTTAATTAGAACCTCATTGGAAAATAATTAAACAGCGATTCAAACAAGAAGATAAATGAATCCTTCGACAAATTTAATCGTGGCTACTCAAATGAAGATGTAACTATCGCCCTATCCTACGGAGCATATGTACCCTGGCCTTTGAGTAGTTGCGCTCACGGAAACTCCTTCCTCTGACAAACACTGGAAAAATTTCAATGACTGTTCCAACGAGGGTATCTGCTATATCACTGGATACTTAGCCAGGAAGTTTAAAGACCTTCGCCAACTTTGGGGAAACAGACGAGTAACATTGAAGGATTTGAAGAAACTCAAAGTCCTTGGATTGAGTTATTACCGCCCATTCACTCGATTTTTAAAGTTTTAAAAATGATTTCCAATTTTTTCATAATAACCATCAAGATGCAATCCATAAAGACCCCATGTTTTTCAAAGACTTTTTAAGCCACTTATCAATTTATATCCAAATCGGTCAAAAGAAATTATTATTTCTTTTGTAAATAAATAAAAATAACATGGATTCGAGTCAATTTTCTTAATAAGCTACTTAAACTGAAAAATGCTAATGAAAACTTAAACACATATGCCAGGTTACTATTAGCGTAATTATATATTCATTTTTATGTTCCCTCCTTTTAGTGTGTACATATGTATAATTATTATTGTGATTTATAAATTCCTTCAAATAAATCAAAATCTTGATTGGAAAAATCATTTTTATTGTTTGAAATTATTATTTGCTAGATACTTAAAATAATGAATACTATTGATAAATCATTTACATAATTATTATTTTCATGCAACATGGGTTCTATACACTAGCACAGAACAATATTGTAATTAAATTTTTCAATTGAGGGATAAAGTTGATAAATAATTTCTAAATCATAGCACTAATAAATAATGTTTTTTTATAAATAATGTTTATTGTAGCATTCGTGACGTCACAATTTTTTTGAACAAGAGCATGAGTCAAAGATCTCCTCTTTGGCTCACCTTATTTATATTCTCCTTGATTCAAAGGATCCGTAAAGGACATGGATGTAGACACATAAAAAGCATGAGTATTATTAAGGATGATTTTTTCTCTATGAATTGATTTTCAACCCTCAATTGCAGCCGCAAGTAATTTGTACTTGATTGGCTAATACAAACTGCTTCTTTTACTATTCGCTTTCATCAATCGTTTCAAAAAATATCACCTTTCTTATAAAATTTAGCCCCTTGGGATGAGTTACTTTAAAGTTATATTTTAAAGCCTCATATCTATGTACTTATTCGTAATTTATGCAATAATAAATTGCATTAGAAATGCATAAATGTATACAGGTTTTCTAAATGTATTTATAGATTTTGACTGATACATACTTGTTATGATAACGTCAGTAACTTTAAAAATATCTTAATGGGTTACCATTGACCCAATCCCCTCCAAAGAGGCTAAAGATGCATGTATATTGGTTAATTTGTATAAACTTATTTTGAATTTCCCATCACAAATTCAAAAACTTTATTCGTTATCAGAGGGTAGAAGTTTACTAAGGTTCTAAAAAAAATTATGCTTCAAACTATATCATCTAACATAAAAGAGTTTTTATTAGCTTCTGAAGTAAAAATTTGGAATCCCTGTGTAACACTATAAACTAGAGGCATATATACACTCAGAAAGTGCAAACCTCCGCGTCACGGGGTCCTTTTGAACCTTCCAAGGCGGATTTTTCACGACTGGGGCGGCGTAGAGGGACGGGGGAGGGTTCCCCTCGACGGAAATTCCAAGAGGAAGACGCTCCCGGCACCCGATTTCACAGCACAGCGACATCTTTGGCAGAGTAGGCTAACTAGAAATATTTATTAGTATTAACTCATTTTGCATCTTAATTCTGCACTCAGAGATGCCAAAATTTAATCACTTGTTCCTTTTGGCACTTCTAACAACTCCACAAAGTTTCATCCGAATCCGTTCGGTACTTTTTGAGTTATTCTGCTGACAAACCAACAAACCAACGCCAGTGAAAACAATACCTCCTTCGGCGGAGGTAAAAATAGTATACATGTATTGGGTCATATAGCGAAGGAATCATATCATAATCTTCAATTTTTTTGTTGCTGTTAAATTTACTAATGATCTTAAATATTTATTCTTGAATACTTCAAAAGGCCTCTTTTTATCTTTAGACTCCTCTGCGAGTTGATTCATATCCTGCATAGTAATAGCATAGTCATAAATGGTCTGGCATTTCTTGTTCAACATAACAGAGATGATAGTTAGAACTTTGTGATTTGCTAATTTTGAACATATTTCTAACTGATGTGGACATTGTATTTTTAATTAGATTCCATTAAAATATATACCATAGTTGTTCTATGACGAAAATAGTTGATTGCATTTATCAGTTAGTAGGATTTAATTTTTTTAAAGTTGGTTGTTTTGACTACTTAGCATCAATTTTTAAATAGTTTTAATTGATATTCTTTGTTGGTAAATTGTTCCTCTTCACTGTGCTTAGACACATACAGTGTTGATAATACATCTATTAATCCCTTGTGTTAAACGTGTATGATGGAACCGATCGGAACCTTGCATTCTATGATAGTGCAAAAAGCAAGTCGAATCAGCTTTAATTTGATATTTTTTTCACAAGCTACATATTTTAATCTGATAATTTCTATGACTTACAAAGAAAGGGCTTACAACTTGAAATAGTGTTTTTGCATAAAAACATTCGTATTTGTCGAAAAATATATAAGGACGGGTGTTGGTTTTATTGTATTAACTCTGAGTAACTCTTTCTTTCTTGACTTTCAGGTATGTGTCTTCTTCCTATTTTCCCAGGACTTTTTTCTTTCTACATGGGTGATTGAAGTATGGCTTTTTCCCTCATCTTCACTACGTCTTACCAAAAAGTTCAACTTCCTTTTGGTAAGAGGGGGAAAGTCCACTTACATAACAATAATAATAATAACCCAGGTTTATGCATACATCAATAACCCAAGCCACATTTTTCATCTGGTCTCTGAAGAGACAAAAAAGGAAGATTTCCCCCCTGTTATTACATAAAGTAGTTGTAAGACATTTTCTCCCATATATACCTATCTATATATTTGTAACATTTTTTTGCGAGCGGAAGCAATAAAAATGACGTACAAATTCCATAGATAAAATATTACTTTTCTAAGAGTTGAATATCCAATGCCCAGAAAAAGAAAAAGTTCACTCTGCAATCAAGCAGATGTACCTTCACATCTTGTATAACTCTTTAACTTTGCTAACTCATAAAATACTAATTAAAGTAATCGCATTTATATAGAGACAGAAAAAGAGAGAGAAAATCGCACTTCACCGATAAACTTCTGACCTCAATCCTCTTAATGTGGAACGAAATCGCGACTCACGAAGATGCCTATTTTGCACATTGAAACATTGGATCTGCATATATTTAATACCTAGTTGTGGTTACTTGGCCAGACAAATATTTTATGTTTGTATTTGCATCGTATATTGGCCTTATTTGGATGTTCAACCACGTGTGCTAAGGGTTAGAGACTGAAAGGTTGACCAAACACGTTGTGAGTTCGGCAAAGGGGTCAGGAAGTCGAATAAGAAAAGGTGTTATTCATAGTTTATATCCAACCTATTTTGTGGTTTCTCAACTGCAAAAACTATATGGATATTGTATTAAAAACAACAACAACAACACAGTCCCACATTTGATTTATAGTAATAAAAAATACCTTTCAAAGACATTATTACTAAGGCAAAAGCTTTATAATAATATAAACTTTCAAAGTTAAAAAGACCATTGTCTCTAAATCCTTTTTTTTCGATTTTTATTCATATAAAAATTAATACTTCATTAAAATTACTGTTAATTTTTAAGATTGAATTCCCAAAGACCAAATTAAAGGCGGAAACGACTTCTAGATCCAGTATTCATTAATATATAATTACTTAACACATGTATTTACTCATTCCACCTCGTCAATCGAAAACCACCAACCAATGTTGAATTTGTATTCTATTGCAATTTATTACCATAAAAACTAGTTAATCTTACTTAATTACAAAGATTAAAGAAATCTCTAATTAGTAATAATCAAAAAACCTTTTAAGCAGTTCAAGAAAGTACAAATCATTATGAAATATTTATAAAATTTATATTTGTAAAACAAACTGCTGTCACAAATTTGATACTGCATATGCCCATAAAGGTCAAGTATATGTTATATGTATATATAGTATGAAGAATCAATATTTTCGATACATTAATTTTAAGACAACAATATTTATATTTGTTAAACAAAAGTGGATTTTATAAATTTGATAATAAACTGTCTAAGGAATCACATTTTTTTTTTGCAAAATGGCCTATTCTAAAGTTTTTTTAGACTCAGTGATAAAAATTGTTTACAGAGCCAGTGCTTTCAGGGATTCTCTTATTATAAAAAAGGTCGAAACTGCTATTTTTAGATGGTAAGTCACATAGGTAGTGTGTTCTTTATGGTGTTTCTTTGTTTTGGTTAGTGTAAATGCCTCTGCTTTTTCTTCTTTTGTTTTCCCCATGACCATTAAAAGTAATAATAATAATAATATTTCCAAGAGTCGTGTGTAGCTTTATATATATTAACAATTACGCCAACGCCATTTTCATGTTCCTTTTAGTTGCCTTTTTATTGTTACACCTTCTATAAATGGTACTTGCCTCTTATTGTGTTTATGATTATTACTATTAAGACCACTACTAGGACGAGAAGACATTTCTAAGTGTATAAATATACGCATAAACAAACATAGAAGCCATGCAAGAGGCAGAGAATAAATAAATTAAAGTAAAAGGCTACAATGCGGCCTTACTTGATTGTCTTACATATTGCTAGACATAACTTAGTTGATCCCTAGATAAATCAACAAGGTTTATTAGTAGAATTAAGTGAAAATTGAAAAAAAGATACCATCACTTTATGCATCTTTTAAAATTTAAAATAACTTCTTTAAATAACTTCTTTAAGGCCTGAATATGAAACGTTCTAAGAAAGTTGTTTATACACTACTCAATTAATTACTCCGGGAAATGGAGCGAGCAAACCGCGTAACGATCTTAGATGACAATGAACGTTACATCAATTATGATCAATTAAGACGGAACCGTGCAACTACTGGTTACATTATCCTGAAACTTGTCTTGCTTAAGACTAACCATGGATCAATGAAATTTTCGGAGGACATTTGGAGGACACTAAAGGAGAGAACCTCGACAACATGCAATACTGCTCCAAGGAGGAGAGTTTTTAAGACCGGGGCGAATCAAGGCGTCAGTCTCAAACCAATGCATGGTCCATTTTTGTCAATTGCCTACTACTTGTTAATCGGTAGTGGGCAGTGTTCTCCAAATTTTCGGAGTTTTGTGTAAAATATCGATTTCAGATCACAAAAATAATCAACTACAGAGCAGTTCTAGGTCAAAAGAAGGGACTCCAGCCAAGATCTTTGCATGGAAGAAATGCAAGAGACCATAGACAAATACTCTTTTCGACAACAATTTATGATTAAAATATTACATGCTTATCTAAATATTAATGAAAAAATGCTGTTTAAGATAAAGATAGATATGTACCAACATCTTTCAAAAATGAAAGGTAAACAAAATCCCTACAAACAACACTTTATAAAACATTGCTTTTCTTGATGAAAGTCAGATAATTTACAATTTTGTTCACTAGATAATTCCCACGTGCGGTAGAAAAACGACTCTTGTCTCGAGGCCAATGAAGCTTTGCTATGTGTCATAAATCCTATGGAAATATCAAAACTGTGAAAGTAGCTTGATATTATTCATATTTCTTATAATTATCATTTTCCATATTATAACTTATATATCCCTTACACTCAAATTTGTAGTGATACATTCCACTTATATACTTTAAAACAATTGTATGTATAAGGGTATATTTATATTTGTGTAAAAATAGTAATACGCATATATAAATCAAAACCGAATCGTAAAAAAATGTTATCGCCAACGTTCCAATCAGGATATTTTTCAATATATTGACGAACACTATTTTCTTTTAGTGTACACCATTATAAGTTTCTAATGTGCCAAGACATACAATATATTACTGATAATGTTTTGGATATTGACCTATCTAACTAAAATAAAACATATCCTTTAGCATTATTTATATTTTAATACTGACAAATTTAGTGATAAATCTATTAATTCACTAATGTAAATATTTTCGTTTTTAAAATGTAAAATAACAAATAAACGCCAACATCTTTGTGATTTTTAATAGAAAACGTATTAGCTCTCTGTTGGTTCAATTCCTTTCTAATACATATTATTATTATACAACATTCTTACAGTATAGAAAAAAGAAAGATCCATTAGTGTTGTCCTATATGTATACTTCCTCCTATGTATAGTAGTTTTGGTCTTTGGTCTATTGTGTGTGTGTGTATGTTGAGATTCATTAACTCTGATTAGGATGACAATTAAGGCCAAGAGGAGGAAGTGTCCTGTCTTAACTATCTCTTGCTCTCTCTTCTTCTTTCTCTTTTCCTCTTTCTTTTGGTCCTCATTTCAGTTCGTGCATGCCACGTGAAAAATCGTCAATGAATTTCCCTCCATTGTTTGGTTTTATGGTATAATAAATAGTATAGCAAGTAGTAGTTGTTGTGTGTATTCTTTCTGGAGAGTTTTTATGTATGGCTGGCTCTGTGTGTTGAAGAAAAAGGGAGAGGCATGAAGTAAAGTAAAAAACGGAATGGAGGGAAAGGGGGCAACACCACAAACAAGAACACAAATAGCCCTTACTTTGTATTAATTCCGAAATTTATATATGTATATACAAACTATATTTGTGACTATTCAACAAGAAAGCTAGCAATAAAGTTAGTTTTGTTATTTTATATATTAGTTAGTTTCAACTTATATACAGAGTTATATTTTTTTATTAAAAATCTTTTCTATAATTCATGACATTTTTGGTGATTGTTTAAATATTTTATACTTATTACATTTAAAAAAATCTCTTGCCGCTTTAAAGTTGCGAGCTTTGAGATTTACATAGTAGCGTAATCCTTGTTCTTATAATTTTAAAAATAACAAAATACAATTATTTTCAGCCTCCAAACTTACTATTATATTTCAAAACAACAATATTTGTTGTTTAATTATAGCAAAGCATCAATAAAATGACTATTTCGATTTGTATATTTTATCATTTATTTTGAATATTTACTATATTTTTTAGTTGTCTTACTGTTTTAACGTCAATGAGCATCATCATTTCATGATTTTGTAATTAAAATCATTAGTTTTTTACAGTTCGATCGAGTTTTAAAAATTCATATACTACAAATCATCTTTTTCACAGCATAGTCAACAATAATCTTACAGTTATTTGAAATTATCAAAATTAAGATTAATTTTAAAAAAGGCTTCAAATCAATTAGAAGAAAACTAAAACTTTCGTGTGAATGTCGATTTCATAAATAAAAATATTCTTTTTTTACGCCATAATAACTTATTATGTAAATAAATAATTTTTAGATATTTACATAAAACCCAAAGCAAATGTGCATAAATTAAGTTAAAATTGAGAACTAACATTATTTTAATTTTGCTTTAGTTCTTTTTTTACTGTTTACCGTTTTTATGTACGCATACTTTTATTTTTGTCTGGATAAAATATAATAAAAGTATTATGTTCAGATTCAGACACTAAAAAACTACTATTTTTGCTTCTCTTCCTGACAAACCACATTAATATCGCTTCGTAAAAGTATATATTTATAGAGTCATGAAGGAAGTTTTAAAGCATTTTTATGAAAGCCATGACTTACAGTCCTCAATTTCTTTTTCTTCTTTTTCATTCTATTGAGCAATTAATAAGCTCCCTTTTCATTTTGAAACACCCTTCACTCAAGACTCCTCGCTAACACACACGAAAAAGTGATCACGCAAATCCTTCGGTAGAAGAAAGAGGTTAATTAGACTTGAGGAGCCCCTGTTTTGGTTGGTTGGCTGTTGATATATACATACATTGCTTCTTTAAGGTTTAATCATGGCAAAAAAGTAGTTATACATGTATACATAACCCCATATGTGTATTCACTATTGATTTCCTTTACAATCACCAAGTCACTCAGCTTAAGAAAATATTTTTTTACAAGGGAAAAAATAGTTGTATTGAGTGAGTGTCTCGCTCAATACGTCTTGTGAAAAAAGTATGACTTGGTAGGAATCCTCCTTTAGTTTGTGTGTTTTTGCACAGTGAAATATTATTGTCAAGGTATTTTATAGGTAACTTTTTTTGTCATTATTTTTAATTTGTAGAGAAGGAGAGACGAAAGTATTTACATTTATGTAGACATGATGCACGTATATACACATATATTTATATTTTTATAGGTGTGTAACTTTATTTTTCCTCTTAAATAATAAATATAAATGTGTTTTAATAAATAATATGATAACTTCTATGCACAGCCATGCTTAATTGGAGGGAAAGTATGGATATGGATACATTCCGTAGTTGAGGCCGAGATAGGCTGAGTAAGGATGGAGACCAAGTTGCTGTCCCTGTAGAGGAAGAACAGAAAGCGGGGCTAAGCTGGGTGAGTTGCTAGCAAGCAGGTGAGAAGAAGAAGGAAGAGGATGTGAGGTCACGCCCGGCTCGCTAGTGCTGCTACTACTACTACTACAAGCGTTGTCCAGGCGTTGCCTCTTAGGACTCTTTTCAGAGTCATCTCGAGGCTTCGAGGTCCCTGCTTGCTGATAGTGAAGCCCCGCGGCCTCACCTGGGGAGGAGTAGAAGTAAGGTGTAAAGTGATGGGGAGTAAGAAGGGGTGCAGCAAAGCTAGCGGCAGTGAGTAAGCGTTGCTGCTCTGCGAGCAGCCTTTGAGAGTACTGTGTCTTGATGTCTTTATTCACCCGTCCCGCGATGCGAACCATCATTTCCTGCCGCTTGCTGGGTGGATGATAGTAAATGCAGTCATCTTTCTTGAAGCAGCCGCCCTTGCCGGAGTGGCGGAAGACATAGTCATGGCAGCAGACCACATGGCCGTTTTTAAGCTTGTTCCGAGATAGGACGCGGGGGGAAGGGTGAGCGTAGTCCTCACAGGAGCCTCCTTCCTTGGAGTACTCACAGACGTAGGAGGGATCACGGATCATCCCGGGGCAAATGGGAAGCTGGAGCCATCGGTTGTCCTTTTCCTTTGAGCCAAGATCCTCAAAGTTGGTACGGGATGTCTTCATGCTGCGGAGAAGAAGAGAGAAGTAATGAATCTCCCTTGTGACTAAATATATATATTTATACACTTGGTCTTATCATCTCATTTTTTGTCTCCTATTATATTTCTTCTTCTTAGTCTTTTGGTCATTTCCGGAGAGTTTGATAAGAAGTGATAACTCATAAGGAGGTGAATCCCTGAATGGACATACATAATAAGAAACTTCTCCCCCCCCCTTGATATAAAACTATGTGCACATGAATGTTTTTTATCATTACATACATGTATATTCATGGAGACCAGCAGACACAATAATAAGAATGGATGGATATGACTTCCCCCTGCGGCTTGATGCAAAAAAGAAAACTCGTCCTCTTTTTATCAGCTAGGGAGAAAAACAAAATCCAAACCTCCCGCATTATTAATCATTCTATTAATTACAAGGCCATGCTTCTCCAGTCATAAAAGCAGGACTCAGACATAGAGTAGAGAAACACACACACACTAACACATACATATATGTACTCTTAGAATGCTTAAAAACAATGAAATATTGCTTTCGCCATTGCAAGTGACTTCGGTCTTACAAATAAATCAAAGTGCTACCGACATATATATACCTACGTTACTATTTATTTCGTGTGTTTGGGATTTGAGATTCGGGTACCCCCTAGGAAGTTAACTTAGTGCATAGAGATCTTGTTAAGTGTCTCTTCGACGGAACCAATAGTTATGTAGCAAGCTTATGTATATTTTATTTGTTGACATAAATCGACGATTTAATAATTTCTTTATCCCACAAAAAATGAAGAAACAAACAAAAAAAAGTTCAATGAACATTATTTTACATATTGTTTAGAAAATTCATTCCATTCATTTGAACTGTATAAAAATCAATTCAAGGGAAGGTATAAAAACAAAAGAATAATATAATAGTTTTTCATATGTTTAAATAAATTTCAATAGTTTTATAACTCTCATTTTTGTTTTTAAAAGTGCATTTACAGCCTTATACCAGAGATAATTATGAAATCAAGAAGTGTTTTGATATATTTAAAAACAAACTTACTTTTTATTTCAAATATTGATGACTGCCTATTTACAATAAAAAAAGAAATGCCTTTCCACTCCTTGCTTCAAATCACATTGAACCCAACGCAAAGTGCAAAGATCTAACAGAAACTAAATAACAATGATAATTATTATAACTATTATAATTGATGTGATGAATTATTTTCTTCTTACTTTTGCACTCACTCTTGCAAACACAAAAATGTGTAGAGCTCCATGTGTATTATCGTCGTCCAGGCCTAATGAGGGACATTTAATGGGGCTGAAACGTAAGATGATACTCCTAGGGTTGCCTTTAAATCTCGGTCAGTGATTGAACGCCCTTGGAGTCAGTTAAATGAAGCGAAAATTGAAGTATGTACTTTGAAAAAAGGAAGTTTTTTGTTGAGAAACTCATAAGGTACTACGACCTTTAACGAATACGACAATAGTTGAATCAAATTTTCTATAAGTATGGTTCACTTGTTGTGTGAAAGTCCAAAAATATTTGCTAAATGCTCATACATATAAATGATCTTAGAGAAAAATATTATATCCTGCATGATTAATATTAATACATTCCGTAATTAACATCGGCTCTTAAGGTATTCTCTCTTATATATAATATTTGTCTGTTTGTATACATTTTTTAAATTACGCTTGTCTCCAAGCAATACAAACGAGCTGGACGAGGATCGAGGATATGACGAAAATAAAAGAGTTTTGTATTAATTTGATTTTTTGCCTATTGGGTTCGACGAAATTGCAGCCTTGTGAATATAAAAATCATTATTGCGTGTAAATTAGTCTACCGAACTTAGGATCTTATCAATGAGGTGGTCCTTCTCGGGTTTCGAACCTGTGCCCTCAACATTGATAATGAACACGTTGAAAATTTAAAGAGAATCCTCTGGCTGCTCATGATTGTGGATAAGGGGCAGCAGATACTATGAGATTGGTAAATAAATAAAATCTGATGTATATATATTAATATTAGCCCCCAAAACAGTTGATGATCCACTGGGGTTGATCTGATCAAGGAGCTAAGCAAATTAACAATAATTAGAAGAAAAAATCAACTTATTTTCATAGAGTTACTTTAAAAACGAAATGTACAGAGGCATTGGGTATTTTGAAAACTCTTTGTTCATCTTATAATTATGACGCCATATTTAATAAACATGAGGTATTGAAGTGGTCAAAAAGGATTTATGCAGCTAATTTAGCATGGGCTTGTCCCGACATGTCGTGCTACTGCACCTGCACCCATTTCAGTTCATAAGAGGTCACGTTTATTAGCATATGCATTGTGCCCTGAGTTCAGGATGCAGTGGTCATTTTGCTTGCTTGCCTACAGACATATTGCACCCATGAACATACTAGGACGCACCTGAATTGCATATTGCACACAATCTATACACACAATATTTGTTGTTTTCTTCTTCATACTTTGATAAAGATATAATCATAATTAACCAAATGGAGCCAGAACGCTATTGAACAGAAGTAACGGTTAATTTCTTGCATTCATAATACCAATAACTGATATTAAAGTATTTTGAATCAACAATATTTACTGATGCTCGAAAGAATTCTCAAAGGAACAAATTGTCAATCAAATGGATTCTATTAGAAACTGTGAGGTTTGAAGGATAGTTATATGTTAATTAATTAAAATATAAGGACTTTAGTACATAGTAATTTTTCGTATTTTGTACACTTTTGAAGAATCGAAATAAATTATTTGGTGAATGTTATCTTACCTATTACAAATAATCGATTAGAAAAATTAATATTGTACTTTAACTCGAATTGATTGAAAATAGCTTTACTAAATTGAGGTTGTAATGAATCATAATATTGTGATTACACCAGATTTATTATTTTAATACCTTCAGTTTTGATCATTTTCCATCTTTACAATTTGACATTTTCTGGTGTCTTTTCCCCATATTTAGAAAGAACTTAAGTTTTTGTTAGCATTGTCTCAAAAGACTAACAAGTCCTTTTGTACTTATCCTGGAGTTGGAATGATCTAGTCCGAACGTTTTAAATAAAGAAGAATCATTGTTTTTTGTAACACAGCTTTCAACCTGTTCCAATATACATTTTATGTTTTAACTCCCTCCCACAAAACAAAAGTATTTAAATGACATTTTATCACCTCCCATGAACTGACCCAGTGCATAACTCAAATACCTTAAATCAACATCTTTGTCCAACAAAACGTTGTTTATTAGAGCGTCTAAATGGCTATTGAACCCAGTTATTTTCCTCTCTCTCTCTTTCATGCAATGCAAAAAGCAACTAGGCCTAATTAAGGACTAAGTAAGGGTCAGTACTTTTCTCTTGTCACTTACATTTCTCCCCCCAGGGAGAAAAGGAACAAAATAACATTTGTCCTGTTATTCTTCTTCACACGGATTCTCCTTCTTTTGGTCACGGACGTTGATATTTAAAATTATGTGCTTCTTCACTTTGTGGGCAGAAACCCTTTCTCAGCAAAATAATTATATATCTTCTGACCGACGATGGGCATAAATTAAATTAATGAACTGCAAAGTGTGTGAGTGTGTTTACGTGTAAATAAATACATTCCATTGACCCACGTTCCCAGGAGAACAAATGCATACCGTGTAATGGAAAGAAGAACAGACGATACATCCAATTGTGTATATGTACATGATACTGGACAAAGATCATAAATAACAAATTCATTTATTTGATTAAATGAACACCCTGAGTGTGATTACTCCATCATCGTCTCATACCTCACATACTTAATCAACTCAGGAGTTTGAATAAAAACCTTTGAAACGACTTTTCTATGAAAAGGTTTTGAATGATAATATACCGGTACTTGTCAAAAATAACTGAACTTCTGGTACCCTTGCGAACATTGGCCGTTTGGGTCAATCCGTTCCTATAGAAGTCCTGGAATGGTGCATTCTACAGCCATTATCCGACGTCACTATTTGTCAAAAAACGCTAGAGGCAGATTAAGATTGATTTATATTTACTTTTATTATTATTTATATGTCATGGTTGGAACGCCATAAACAATATTTATCATATTCGAAGAGACAAGACTGAATCTCAATCAATACATGGTCGTTTTTATACTATTTTAATAATAAAATGAACTAGCTAGGTTTAATGCCTTTTTTACCCTTCTTTGTAACGGACAATTTATTGGATCAATATCAAAGTCAGAATTGAGCTTTGAAAGAAGCTAAGCCTGCTTGTTAAAAACAACAAAGGTTATTAAATATATATATATATATAATAAATAAAAAGCTTAGAGACTAAGATTGTACCGAGTCATATATAGGTATGTCATTAAGCTATGTCTGATCAGAATACTATTTGAGTGAAAACAAAAAAATGAAACTGAACTGCTCTCATTTTTGAACAGAATAATAATCGTTGTACTTATATAAGTAGTCATATACAAATATTAATAATAGGATAAAACATGCATTGACAACCACCAGATTTTTCACCTTTAAAGGCTTCTTTCCTCTCTGTATGTATCTACAAAAAGCCTTACCATCGAACACCTTTTCTTACTTTGTCCAGAGAGAATCTTTCTATGTGAAAGTCTATAGAAGCATGTAAAAACAATTATAAATGTTTTTTCTATGATTATACTCATATATAGACCTTAAAATAATAATAATAATATCCATTTTCGGATTACTAAAAATGTTGATCTTTGAAGTCTTTAGAGCCTCAGGAATATCTGTTATTTTGAAAGCAAAAAGGACATCAGAGCGAACAAAAAAAAGCTTGAAGGAGGTAAAATGGAAGAGAAAAAGGGTCAAAGAGCTTCTTTTCTCTATGTTTTTAAATGGATTTTTTATCCATTGCATGTATGTTATATTTGTTTTTGTTTTTCATAATGGCTTTCTATATTTGAAAGGCTTCCATTTTCATGATTTTTTTTGTCTAGAATTCATATGGAAAGGGTGGAATAAATATTATGATTACGAGGATTAAAGAAAAAATATGCTTTTTGTTGTTCATTTACAGAAATAAAAAACAGTCGTAAAATTGTAAAAGTATATTTCGTCATTAAATAATGCACTGCTTAAATTTTTTGATATTCTTAACTTACAACAATACAGGTCCACAATTACTCATAAAGCTCAAATTAATTTTTTAAAACTTTGTCAAACTTTTCAAAACATTTGAAATTCTTCTAAATTTATATCGATCATAATATTTTTAAAGAAATGCATTAATTCCATCGTTTCATAAGTTTCATAACAGCTATTATTATAACACCGATTAAAGTTAATTTGAATGTATTATAAAAAAGTAAATCCAGAAATAATCAAATTGTCCTCTTATTTATTTTCATATTCAATTAATAAACATTATAAGAATAACAAAAAACTTCTTTTTCGTCGAAATTTAATGTTCAAATATTTGAACATCGATTAATACTTATAAATACCAACAGTTTCTGGATTATATATGTATTTATTTTTGCAGGAAATAAAATAATGTACCAATAAATTGATGCTACGCACTTATTAAGTGGATATTTTGAACTACTTTTAAATACCCTTAAACTAACTACTTCAATAGAGGCTCACCTACTAAAAAAAGCCATTCAGTTGAGAAAGAGTCTTTCATTTTGATATTGTATAATATATTTTTCACGGATCAGAGAAGTCAATTTTCATTTGTAGAGTGGAAGAAATGGGGTGATTTTTTTAAAAACTTTATCACACCTATTACACATGTTCCTCAATTATCATTTATGAAATCAAGGGGTTAAATTATGTAATAAAAAGCTTTAATCATGTTAGTCGCTGAATATTTATCATGGGAAAGCATCATCTTCTAACGACGTAAAAATGTAAATCTTTTTTCAAGGCTATGAATAATGAAATGTCCATGAATTTGTCCTGTGCAATATATTTTTACTCTGTATGTACAAGACTTTTTAAGAGTTATGCTTGACAACATGCGGATAAATTTGAATAGAAGGGACAGACCTCTTTGCCCAATATACTTATTTGAATAATTTACATTAACGTCATCACCAAATGTAAAGAACACGCGTTTCTCCGTAATTTCTTTTGACACTTAGTAGCCTGTATTAAATACTATCATTAAACCTTTATTGTTTGGATTAAGTTGATAAACTATTATCATTTTAATTGGTTATAGTTATTCAGCCCAAAAAAGTAACAGCTCAGCCATAAGTAAATAAATATTAATAATATATTTTTATGTCAAAAAAAATTAAATATTTTTCAAAAAAAAATACAATGTAATAATAAAAATACAGTAAATCATTAAAGATAAAGATATAAATAAAACTCTTTAGAACAGTTGTGTAAAACAAAAAATTTATGAATATTATATTTCTAATAAGTGGTTTACAGAGAAGTGACAAAAAGCCTTAATGCCTTCTGTAATGATGCAAAGGGAACTTGAAGTTATTTTTAATGGAATGCTTTTTTTGATGTTTTTAATGAGAGTTTTGGTTCCTTTCTTAATCTGATAATATTATTGATGTATTGGGATTCTCTTGGAATTAATACTTCTTGCTAACTTCTTTGGAGGCTGACAAAAGCTTTAGAAGACGGATGGTTTTCCTTTTTAGTTCCAGATAGTCTTTTTTCCAAAAAGTCGGAAAAAGCTTTTTTATATGTTTTCATCGTATCAGTAGCTCGTAAAAGTAATTATACGTCAATTTAAAAAAAGGGCATGTAAAAGACTTTGACCATTTATCATATTTTGCTAAATTATTTTCACCAATGATATACGTTAGATAAATTTAATAAAGAATCTTCTTTAAAAAAGCAATTATATCCCTATTTAAAATGTGTTAAACTCGAAAAGCTTTTTAGTGATAAAAAATTATGTTTGCATGTATATATTTTGATCTCAGCAAAAAAAAAATATGTTATGATTTTTATTAATTTATGCGCAAAGTTACATATACAAGGGCCCTATGTCTTGTTTATGAGTTTATGAAAAAGTTAAAGCTATCTATATATATTAAAAGAAAGTAAATATTACATAGTACCTTAAACATCTATTACATTTTTGTTTTAATAAAGCAAGAAGTTATTTCAGTAATAAATATTGTTTTTACATTTAAGAAGTATATTGATGTTTATAGCATATAAGAAATTGATAAAATATTACTTTTGCTGCAACTTATTTTTGAAAAGCATATAAACTAGAGGCATATATACACTCAGAGAGCGCAAACCTCCGCCGTCATGAGCCTTCCGAGGCGGATTTTTCACGACTGGGGAGGCGTAGAGAGACGGGGGAGGGTTCCCCTAGACGGAAATTTCGAGAGGAAGACGCTCCCGGCACCCAATTTCACAGCACATCGACATCTATTGGCAGAGTAGGCTAACTTGAAAAATTTAGTAGTATTTAGCTCATTTGGCGCCTTAATTCGGCACTCAGAGATGCCAAAATTTAATCACTTCTTCCTTTTGGCACTTCCAACGACTCCACAAAATTTCATCCAAATCTGTTCAGTACTTTTTGAGTTATCCTGCTGACAAACCAACAAACCAACAAACTAACAAACCAACAAACGCCAGTAAAAACAATACCTCCTTCGGCGGAGGTAATTAACATTTTTTTTCTTTTTAATAATAAGAAAATTATTTTTTCGTATCAATTGTTATATTTAATATTATTATGTTTATTTTTTATTTCAATACAATAATGTGAGAAACACTCAATACTATAAAAATAATATTTTCCTAACAAAGCAATTCTTTTTAAACAATGCCATGAACTCGTTTACAAAAAAAGACTACACATAAAGGCAGAGTCTCCTTGCCTTCATAAATAAAAAATCTTCACAACACTGTCAGGAAAAAGTGTTTAATAATATTTCTCCATCTTTTTCTAGTCATTTTTCATGGGCCCAACGCATTTCTCTTGTTGTCTGTCTGAGAAAATATGGTCAATACACTCAAAATGTAAGAAATACTCCCCCTCATATGATACATATTACAAGACGTTGATGATTTGTATCCATGTGTTCGGAAAAGCAACAATCACAATATTGTAACATTTATAAAAGTTGTCATAAAGAATAAAGTCTGTGAAAAAAATACTTTATGCATGATCTTTATTTTTTGGTCAGTTATTTTAAGAAAATAAGCTGATGCGGGGGGCCCTTGTTCCGTATGTCACATGGTACGGCAGACTTATCCCATATTTATTATTATTGTATATCTTTCATATTTTGTCCGTGTTATTTAAAGAGTTGTCTTTTTGTAGGGAAAAAATCATTAATCACGAAATACTCTACTTTGCCTCAATATGCAGCAACGATTGGACGGCAGTCCAATTTTGTTTTCTTCTTTCTAAATGACCTTTTTTCTAGAAATGATACGTTGCACACTAAGGAAGAAACTAGGGGTATCATCAACTCTGGCTAGCCTCCAAGAAGAAAAAGAAAAAATAGCCTAGAAAAATCTGATGAGTTTTATGATTGTTAAAAAGTGATGTAGTTTTATGAGTGCTTGAGAGAGAGAGCATTTTAAGTTCTTGGCATTGATGAGACTTAAAGGATGAGACACTATTAAAAGTATATTAAATGTATGAAATCATTTTATAAATTTGAATGTCAGAATAAGGAAAATTATAGTGATGCTAAATAAGTGATCCTTGAGTAAGTGAGCAAATATATATATATATATATATATATATATTATATATATATATAATATATATATATATATATATATATATATATATATATATATATATATATATATATATATGTGTATATATATATATCATCCCTTCATTCCCAGAGCAAGATGTAAGAGTGTAATTCAATTCTGACCAATAACAATAATAATTATTGTTAGGGATTTCTTTTAATTTTTTTCGTCTCTCTCTCTTATTTTTTGAACTTGTTTGTTGATCCCTATAAGCCAACTACTAGACGAACATAATTCCCCTTCCTCTAGTTTTTTAAACTCTCATGAGACTCAATTATCACTCACACATCAATTCAAACTCGGCTAGCCCCTAATAAAGAAGGAAGGCTAGGGAATAAGCTTCTTCATACATGGGGGTCACTTAGCCTGATGTGAGCTTGTTAGTTGTTTTTTTTACATATATTTATAATATATTCTAACAATGCAAAAACACGAAATATAAAGCATTTGATATTATCAAACAATTTATTTATTGTAAAAAGGTAAGGCGATAAATATATGAATTATTTGTAGCTTAAGTGCATAACTGTCATTAATTTTATTGAGCCACAGTATAAAATAAATAATTATTATTTTTGTTGGACAATATTTTTTTTAATAATGTTAAAAACATGCTATAAAAAGGTAAAACCTTTTTAAATATTTTTAAAGAGTTTATTGAACTAGAGAAATTCCATATAACAATATATAAATAAACATTATAAATTAAATTTTAATCTCTAATCTAAAGTTATACATACATTCACCATTAATTTTAGTACTTCTAAAACTCGGTTTTATATTTATACAATAAGATTAACACGGGTCTCCCTTCCATACATAGTACATTTTAAATTGATTATATTGTTAATAAGTCACTGTTTTAGTGCATTTTGTGAATATTATATGATATAATATTTTATGAGTAAAATTTTACTTTGGTACAAAAAAATCATCTCTAAAACACACAAATTTCTACATATATAATTTTTTAAAATACAGTGAACAATATATGATGATAACTTTTATACAACAAAAAGTAAGATATTCTGTCATAAATGCATATACAATACATAAAAAATGTATAAAAATCAGTACAATTGATGCGGAACAATCAATAACTATCTATGTATTTTCCATGATGTTTTTCTCTCTCTTTCTCTGGGTGATCCGATTTTTTAATACATATTATGGTAATTCCCAAGCGTTGTTGTTTGTTGTTCCTGTTATTTCTGTCTTACTTTTTTATCAATAATAATACTAATGCATAGATAGAAGAGGGTGATCGATTCAATAAATAGCAAGACAGCACACATTATAATACATTTATCCATGTATGCAGATGTGAATGGAGTACGTGCTGGGTTCTTCTTTATCGTTGTATTATCAACGAGAAATAAAAAATAGATTGGAGGTTAGACCTTTGCCATCCCCTCCTTCTTCTTTCCTCCTCTTTGCCACACACACATATATACTTACACCAACGAGGACAAAAACGTTAATTTCAGTCATCTCAACCATTACTCTCAATTCATTGATTCACATATTTTTAATGAAGAACTCACTCAAAAATGGGGTAAAAAATGAATGCCCTCGGGTCCTACAGCATTTATTTTATATTCAGCTAATTAATTGAGAAAAAAAAACTTTTACACAAAATTGAGGGGTTTATTTTTTTCAAGAAATTAAGGTTTCATAATTCAAAGGCTCTAGTTACTGTATTAGAATGATTTTTACTGTTAAAGGATCAGTTTGTAATTTTATATCATAACATGTGTTCATTTCTTTTGCATTATATAATCACGATGTGTTCTCTTCTTAATTATATTTACATAGTTTAGATGAAGTATGTTTAGTTACAAAGTTTTGAATTGGGCATTACGGAATAAAAAAGTGGTTGTTTAAAAACATGTCCTGATTTTATTCAAAGTTTATTCTTCTCATTTAAAAAGTAACAGAATAAAGAATAACTTTGTTGAAAGTTTATAGCTATTTGGTTTAAATAATAAACTGATTGAAATTTTTCTTGTTTAAGGAAGTATATAAAAATAAAGTCAAATAATTATAAAAATGTCTCTCTTCAGTATTGAATGTTTTATAAGAATGTTAAGGAAATAAAAGTCCATTTTTGATTATAACACCTTTACTGATCATTATCCAATGAATGTAATGTCTTCCTGAAAGCCATACAGGCTTTCCAACTTTTCTTTTCATATATTGTACATAATGGAGCTTTGATGCGGTCAGAGCTAACGCAACAAAGAAAGAAAAAACTCATTGTCTAAAGTTATTCCTCGGATCATCCTCTTATTCATGACAAATAGAGATATTCACTGGCTCCGACAGTTCTTTTGCCTTCTTAATAGAGTAGTATTTTTCTTCATATTATATGTCTTTTTCTCAATTTTCACTCTACATATAGTCGGGTAACAATAGGAATAAAACAAGAGAGTGTAAAAAACTCTTCTTGACGCGTGTATTGTCCAGCTCTCATACATAATATTTCTTCGTAAACTTCTTTTACATCCACTTTTTATTATCCTATTGTTTAACCCCGAGAACAATTTGTTCAACAGCTCGGAATGAAAAGGAGCGACACAAACAAATGACATAAGAAAAGTTGGAACACATGGACTGAGGGAGGGGGGTAGACATCCATTATAAAACACCAAAGTCAAGGTTCCCCCACTAAATCTACAATTAGTCATTATAAAATATGTGTTTATTCAAATAATCTCAAACGAATACATCATGGCCAAATCATGTGTTTATGAAATTATTATTTGTGTATTATTTTTATAATGAATATCAATCTTAAATACTGCATTTCAATTTTTCAATATAATATTGTTGTGAAAAATTGATCTTAAGATTGAGGCACAAATAATGACTCGTTATTGAAGCAATACCAAACCCAATATTAATCTAAGGATTTATTTACAATATTTCTCTTTGAGAAGATAAAATGGCGTAGCAGTCTTCAAAAAATATTGAGTGCAGGGGTTTTTACTTCCTAGATGGTAAGTTTGATCAGTCTCAGTGAATTGATCATACGTTCAAAAAAATATTTTAATGTTATATTGCCCATGAAAAGTATAATTTCATCAAACTAAATATGCAGAAAAAATATTCGTTTTATTTGATTAAGAGAAAAATGGCAGCCTTTTCTCTCTCCCTTTATGTATCTCTCCATCCTCCCAATCCATCTCTAATAATTATCGAGAGCAGGTGATAGAAGAGTGGTGATAAACATTTTTTGCCCTCTTTTTTCTAATGTGTGTGTGTGTGTCTCTCTATGCCTTGGATATATCCAAATAATTTATAAAAACCGAAATTGTACTTATTTTTTTCCACTTCATCAACCACAACATAATATTTAACCCGCATCTGTCATTGCTGTCACACTCATTAGAAGAAGAAGATGGAAACTGGACAAGATCAATGATAAAGGATAACGTAATTTGTTTAAAAAGTTATAACAAAAATGTAAATGATAAAACACATTTAGCATTATGAAGCAATGGAAGACTTTCCTCGTGGCTAGTTAAGATGTGAACATCAATTGACAGATAAAATATCATTCTTACCAGCTCAAAGCATCTAATGGACATTTATTGATATCATTTAAGATCCATTGAAGAGACTGCTCCCATAGCACCTATGAATATGTATTAGATTTTAAGTGATTCCTAAGAGAAAATATTAATGTTAATTCGGCGTTAATATTTTAACATAATTATATTTTTTAACATTTAATGTTTTGTTTAAATTTGAGTTACATATATATCAGTAATTGTTGTATGTATGTAAATAAATTATTCTAGACTTTAAAAGAAATATTTGTTTCATTTCACGATAAATGGATCATGAGTCTAACGACGAAGCATAGAATAAGGTGTAAAATTGACACACCGAATGAAAAAAAGTAAACTTTTTGATGACTTTGAAATAATTGTTTTTTCTACGTATTCAAATGAATGCTCTAAAACTATTAAAACGTTTAGTTTGCCTTATTATATATGACGATAAATGGATAAAGCATAGAAAAAGACATAGTTTTGATACAACAACTGACAAATAATGTTTTTGGTGACTTATTGAGAGGATCTATCCTGGCATTCCTATCAATGATGAAGAGAGCTTCTCATATATATATTCACGCCCTCGTTCAAGCAACGTGATATTTATTTATTAATTGGAATCCTTCGTAATTTTATTATTTGTTTATTATATATATATATTTTTCGCCTTGGCCCCTCTCTTTCACACTCATATATATACATACAAGCATACACATGTTAAAAATTATAAGGGTTTGTTATTGGGTCAAATATATATGTATATATATATGTATGTATGTGTGAAGCACTGATAAGAAGGCACCGAAAAAAGTGATGTTGTATGTAATCATATACAAACGCCTGCTCCTTCACTCATTCACAACGTCTTCTGACTTACTCTTGGTGATTCATTTTTATCGTTCGGTTCCCTAACGTGTGTTGTGCAAACATATTTCTAGGTTCTAAGGTAGAAACGCCGGTGAATATCCCCCCCCCCCCCCCGTCTCTGTCACTTGCCCTAGTGTGACATTATATTTATATTCCTTCAGGAAAGGCAAATAAAGTTGATAAGGTCCAAAACAGGGGGACATGTAGCCAATGTGGAGTCAAAACGGGAGGGAAAAGATTATTGATCCCTATACAATATGACTACATCTATGGCTTGTCCCTAACAACAAAAAAGAAGTCTTGTCTTCTCCCCAAGCCTGAATTTGACTGGGCATTACAATAATATGACATATTATATATATAAGTATGTGTTATAAGTTTATAACAAGATTGTAGTTGAAGATCTTCTAAATGTATAACCTTCAGCAAAAAATTATTAGACTGATTGCGTAACACACAAAAAGTTGCTTAAGCTGACACTACTTCTAACAAGTTTAATCATTATAAAACCATATTTAAACATATTTTGTCGCTTCCATTTATGTTTTGTAAAAATGTAATTCAATTTAGAGGATCATGTTTTTACCAAATGGAAAATATATTAATATTTTTCAAACATTCGACATAAACTACTTTAGGCAGAACAACTATGTTCCTCCTGAACTTCATATATATAATTGCAGATATCACTCCTTCGTCATTTAAGTATTATGATTACCGACATTTTTGCCATCTCATCTATTTTCATATGGAAAAATTGAATGGAAAAAGAAAAGTCTTACCACCAAATTAAAAATACACTAAACATTAATATCTTTAACTAAGTATTTAAAAAGTGCCTAATGCTTTTTAGATATTACTGAATTAAATTGACGCAACTTTCCATAACGATACTAATTTGTTCACGGATGTTAATCAGTTTTTTTTTCTTTTTAAATTACATTATCGTATGTGTGTTGAATTTACTGATACTTAAGAGGTCACCTTTTCTCTAAGGGATGTCCATAATCATCAAAAGAGATGTTTAAATCCTCTTGGTGTCTTAGACATCCATCACAATGCAGGCCTACAAAGTTGATTGATATCAAGAGACGACTCACACGTCAAGCGTCTGTTTTTATTATTATTATCTGTATATTAAAAAACTCTAGAAAAATATATATACTTACTTCAAATATTATTATTATTATTAAACAATTATTCTGGTATTGAGCCAAGAAAATCTTAAAGAAGGAAGAAAGATATAATACAGTCATACACCTCAAGAACACAATAACAACAAGAAAATAATGCTCCCACCCACGCTCGGTCAAAAGTTTTTTTCCTCCTCAAATTAACATTATTATTATTATTTTCTAAGGACGGTGCTTCGTCTTATCTATATTGTCATAATATAATTTTGAGTTCATATTTGTATTCCTTATCGTGTGTTTTATACCTTCGTCCTCTCTATGTGTGTATGTATGCTTTTTTGTCCCCTACTTAGTTTCCCCCATGTTTACTCTTGTTATTGTTGTCCGTTATTGATATTGGGTGAGGAGCTCCAACACCAATCACCATAGCCACATTTGCAGTCAGTTAGGGAGTTTCTTATATGAGGGGGTGTTATATGATGAATGCATGATGGCCTCTAGAGGGCGTTGCCGTTCCCTTCTTTATCTTGTACTAACTATATTGTAGATATACAAGCCGTTTTAATGCCAGATATACATCTAACTAAGTAGAGGGAAGTTGCTCTCTGGACACTTCCGCTCCTTAACGAACACTTGGTGATAACATATCGATAATAAAAATAATACTTTATAACAGAAGAATATTTTTGTTGAAAAGGTGTTTTTCACCAACTATAAAAATATAGGTTTTAAAGGAGATTGTATAATACGAATTGATTGGATTATCATTATACAAAATCAGTGCAATGATATTCACAAATTAATAAGGGAAATGTGTATTAATATAAAATTCGAATAATATACGAGTTGAGTACAAAAAATGGTTTATGAAAAAGTGCAAAACACATTTATTGTTATAATAAATTTTGAAAAAAAGTGACGTATGCATTTTCTTGTGAATAGTACGTACCTAACTATGTACTTTTTACTGATAACCTTAATATAAAATTATTGATGAAAACAATTATGTATTATAACAACTGTATTATATAATGATTGAAAATAATCATTATCTTATTTATTTTATCAACCTAAAGTTTAGTACCTTGGATCAGTAAAGCTTTGTTTGTATTTCTTCTTGGCTATAATTGGCTGTAGCATTGTTAACTTGAAGATATCATATTTTGATAAAAAAGAGAGCAATACTAGGTTCTCGATTTTTATCTATTTTATTCAAATAGTTTTTTACAAACACATAAAACCCAAATATAATATTATTAAAAATATTATGAGTTTTATGTCTGATGTGCTGCATATTAATTACGAAAGATACTTAATACTATTTATATCGGTTTTCAGTTTTTGCAAATGTAAATAAAAAATAAATAAAAAGATTCCAAAAGAAATCAGACTTTTGAAACATCGGTTTCATATTAGATGACAAGCAATTATCACACTTTGGGATGTACACAATTTAATATTTCTAAAAATTAAACGTATATATATATATATATATACATAAATGACTACAACTCAGCACTACATATACATTTATAAAGTATTTATTCGTTGTTTTGTGAAAAAAACGTGGGGAGGTCCTCCCCTAGAAAAATATTCAACATACGTCAGTTCCTAAAAGGGCAAACAACTATTGTGCAAAAATGTAATATTTTTTGTTCAAGCAATTTATCTTACGTTATTTTTTCTTCGACTAACTTATGGATTGACCGAGAAATTTCCCCTCATTCACATGAAACAGCACACCAATAAAGTTGTTGTCAAGAAAGCAGAGTTTTTTCAACAGCCATCAAAAAGATTGCATTGCCCACAATTGAGAGGCTTTATCATAACTACAGATTATCCAATCTTTAGATACATTTAATACAATAAACATTTAAATCATAGGGCAGATAATTTATATTTATATATTTTTTAAATAGTAATGCAATGATAGTTTTTGGTCTATTTGATACAATTTCTTCTGACACAAGCCGCATCATTCAAGCTATTGTCATTTGTTCTTACTACCAAACACATACAGGTTATTGGCGTGAATTTCGACTATTTACAAATAGCATATGTGTTCGCAATAACGATAAGAGCGATGATTTCCAAGGAGGAATTCTCATTAAAACTTAATAGAAAATAAAAATAAACTGCATAATTCAAATAGCTATATATTTGATGCAAGTTTATTATTAGTAATAATAATAATAACAAACATAAAAAGAGAAGAATATGCAATGTGATATCCTTGAGATTCGCGCTGTAGCCAAGTTCTTTTTTCCTCTCCTTCTTCTTATATGACTTCATTATATGCTCTGATTTATGCATTCAAGTGCCTGTGTGATGTGCTACTCCTTGTTGCAATCGTTTTATGTAAAGTCAATCATTTTGACTTTACAACAGCTCCTATTATATATTCTTCTGCTTCCTTGGAGGCAAAAACTCTTGACAATTACAGGCTGCAATAGAAAATGATGCATACTGCACTGTATATGCATCCATGTCCTTTTGATTGACCCAAATTGTTGGCTTTATCTGCCTTTTCAATCTATTCCTCACATACTAAATAACATTTATCTAAGCAAAAATATACAAACACACAGAGTTTATATCCCTTCTACATATCATTATTATCATTATTGGTAAACCACAAGACTCTAACAGCAAGGACATATTGTATCCACCATATGACCCATTAATATAGATTGTTTTTGTGTAAATCTACACACTAAGAAATTAATGGATATTTATTTTGTTTCATGATAGCAAATTATGAATTATTAATATGAATTCAACACGAAGGAAAATAAATAAATAATGAATTGCCAATCGTAAGAAATAACATTTATAGTTTTGTTTACGGAAACCACCATTGAGGCATCCTTATTTATACAAAAATTATATGTTTATAATGTCTTCCAGCCTCAGTTTGACCAAAATTAAGTTATCAATAGTTAGAAAAATATTATTTTGGATGTATTATATCATTAATTAATTATTTTCACATTGGAGCATATCATTCCGAAAAAAAAAACTTCAAACAGCCGATAGCAGACATTGTTTTTGTGTGTTGAAGTTTATCAATTGGATAATAAGCAACATACATAGTTTTATTTGTATAACTTTGGTTTTAATGTTGAGGATGTCTTGGATTGTAATGATTCTAATGACGAAGTCTTTTTTATATAAGTATCACGTGCAATAAGTAATTCTTATCTAATTCTTATCTATATTATTGATTTTGGGTAAAGAAAAAATATAAAACAAATAAAACCACTCTGAATATGATAATTACATCTTATATTTATCCTTTAAAAATAAAAAGAAAAATATATATATATATATATATATATATATATATTTATATATATGTATATTAGGGCTGTTCTTATCTTTCAAATGTTTGAAATGTTAGCAACATTGTGGATTTTCTGTTTCTTGATGATAAAAGAAGACGACATACAAAGTTTGAACAAAATCGGTAAACATTACGAGGTCACGCAACGAGGTCAAAGTTTTAATTTTTTTTAAATATAGTTTTCCGCCAATTTCTTGAAAATGGAGGACGTTACAGACTTCAACAATAATTATTAGTTTAAAGGAAATTTAATTTACTACCAGACGTATGTTTGATGTTTTTTAATAAAACAAAGTTTTCAGAAAAACAAAGAAAAAATGGAGTGTGTAATGTTAGCATATTTCATAGCTCTTTTGTATCAATTAACTTCACTCGCCTGTAGAAGATGACTTGTTCGCTTCAGAGTAAAATAGTATTTTTAAGTTTAGTAAACCTTTAGATGATAAACCCAAAAATGACCTTGGTTGCATTCTATCAATTCAGAATTCAGTACAATCTGAGTTTACATCATATGATTCAGAGCCTGTATGACCTATAAGAAATCGATTATGAAAAAAATGAATAATAATGTGTTTCTTAGATTTGCGTCAAGGTATCCTCTCAAAATATTACTTTGTCTCTGACGCATTTAAAATCTATTATATGCGTCATTTTGTACGCGAGATATGTTTTTTAAATGTACATATAACTCTCTACTTATTTAATTGACATGATTTAGTATACCAAAATATTAAAGCTGGTGTACCAAGCTTTCATTTGATATGTTTGGTGTTCTAAAAATCGCTATACTTTAAGAGAAATAAGCAAATACATTTTGCACGTACTCTCCCAAAAAATTGATCTTTTGATATGAGAATATACTATTACCACTTGGTAACTGCTGTTAGTGTTACCTGGATAGAAAGAGAAAAAAAAGGGAGAGAAGTGAGGCAAAATACTCTCTCCCTCTTTTTTTCTTTATTTCTATCCAGCTAACAGTAACAGCAGTTACCAAGTGGTAATAGTATATTCTCATATCAAAAGATCAATTTTTTAGGGAGAGTACGTGCAAAAATGTATTTGCTTATTTCTCTTAAAGTATAGCGATTTTTAGAACACCAAACATATCAAATGAAAGCTTGGTACACCAGCTTTAATATTTTGGTATACTAAATCATGTCAATTAAATAAGTAGAGAGTTATATGTACATTAAAAAAACACAATCTCGCGTACAAAATGACGCATATAATGGATTATAATGCGTCAGAGACAAAAAAATTGAGAGGATACCTTGACGCAAATCTAAGAAACACATTATTATTCATTTTTTTCATAATCGATTTCTTATAGGTCAATACAGGCTCTGAATCATATGATGTAAACTCAGATTGTACTGAATTCTGAATTGATAGAATGCAAGGTCATTTTGGATTTATCATCAAAGGTTTACTAAACTTAAAAATACTATTTTACTCTGAAGCGAACAAGTCATCTTCTACAGGCGAGTGAAGTTAATTGATACAAAAAGAGCTATGAAATATGCTAACATTACACACTCCATTTTTTCTTTGTTTTTCTGAAAACTTTGTTTATTAAAAAACATCAAACATACGTCTGGTAGTAAATTAAATTTCCTTTAAACTTATAATTATTATTGAAGTCTGTAACGTCCTCCATTTTCAAGAAATTGGCGGAAAACTATATTTAAAAAAAACTTTGACCTTGTTGCGCGACCTCGTAATGTTGACCGATTTTGTTCAAACTTTGTATGTCGTCTTCTTTTATCATCAAGAAACAGAAAATTCACAATGTTGCTAACATTTCAAACATTTGAAAAATAAGAACAGCCCTAATGTATATATATATAAAGTATATATATACATATATATATATATATTTTTCATTTTATTACTTTTTACATGATGTACCAAAAAAAAAACATTATTGGTGGTTATTATTGGCAAATACAATTGATAAAATATCAACCAAATATAGTATAAAAGAAATCGACACCACAGCCAAAGAAGTGTTATTTGGGTTATCCTAGTGTTAATACGTTAATGATATTGATATAGATGACTGACTCACCACTTCACAAACAGAGGCAGTCTACCTTTTAGTGAGGGCAAAGGCAAAATATTGTTTAGAAAGCAGGTTTATTTCTTAAGTAATAATAATTATTTTTTAAAGAGAAACATCTTGAGTGATGAATGCATAGATAAAAAGAGGAGGGGGAGGTATTTGCTAGCTAGTAAGAAGGCGTAAGTAAAATATTATTTGTTAATGCATAAATATATTTTATAGATCATGATGAACGTCCGAAAATGATTACTTGTTTCTTTGCGAAAGTGAACACAAAAATAAATATATTACTCTATTCTCATTTTTATATCAAGTTACTAAAAACTAAACACAAAGCCTATTTTTTCCTTTTATTTTACAATAAAAATACTTAACAAATGATCCCATGGCGGCTGGCTTGATTCTCCAATATGGCATCATTCTTACCTGTGGAGCCATTTAGTCATAGACGCTGGGCTTAGAACCCCAATATGATATACTTTTAACACATGTAATTTGATGTTCCATATGAGTAAAAGTTTCATCCTCAAATTGCTATATGCATTTTTATATGTAAAGCCTGATTGTATTGCGATATGAGCACCCTCAAAAGTCAGTAGACTCTATTACTTTTTTGGGGCCTCAATTACCAATTCCGCCGTTTTTATTATATAAGTTTTTACTTTAACCCTTATTCTCCCAGATTATTTGTTTTGTTATAATGAGACAACTATTTATTTTTAAACATTTATTTCAATAATTTATTATAATACTTCAATATAAAATTGCAATGATGTGAATATTTTGCAAAAATTCCCCTGATGCCATATGGCTACTCTAGTAAGATACATTAACTTTTTTCAATAATACTTCTTTATTCTATCAGAAATTTATAAAGACATATACCTACATAAACAAACAAAGTAAATAAGTAATAATAATTTCTGCAATACATTTTATACTTTTTTCATCTAAAGCAAATGATACAGTAAGAGACATGATATACATAATCCAACATTACACTTTCTACACTGGGTTCGAACTTGGGATTTGCAATTAGTATTTTGGCATCTTCGGCGACTGTCTCCATCTGTTTTTTCTACAAAATGGTCAATTCTATCAAATTGCATTCCTTTATCGTAAGAATCATTTGGTTTCCGCCCTTGTTGCTTCGGTGCGACACCATGAGTGCTCAAGTACCACATGGCAACATGTCTTCGGAATTCCAACTGATTACAATTATTGTCTTTTATCCGAGACAATTGCCAAGCATTTTGAAGACTGGTATCGATCATCCACGTAAATATGTTCCACCACCACTTTTTTCCTTGAACTGCAATCCGGTAGCAGTTCACATTTTGATTCATTAGATCGACGCCTCCCATATTATCATTATATCTGTGGATCACTTGAGGACTCTTGACGCTTATTTTTTTCTTTTCCTTTCTACTCCAACGGTTTACGGTTGAGTTTCCATCTTCTAAGCGAAGTGTTGAAGCAATGGTTACGACAGAATTGTCATTCCATCTTGTTACAAAAATAACTTTTCCTCCAATATCAGCAAATGCATTAGATGTATGGCCTCTCGCTGTTTTTTTCATCGCGCATAAGTCTGTCAAAGGACAGTTCTGTCCCAAGCGATTAGATCGTATTGTTCCAATACAATCATAGCCTCGATTTTTTAACTCCGCAAGCAAGGGGATAGAGGTGAACAAATTGTCACAATAAAAAATGTATGGATGTTGTTTTTGCCCTCTTCATAAAACTTTAGGAGATGAAGAACTGTAGATGAGCATTTTCCAAATATTCCTCTTCCTTTTGGTTTTTGCCATAAGTTTCTCCTTGATAAACGTCAAAAGCAAGCAAATAACCTCCAACTGTACATTGGCACCACACTTTATACCCAAATCTAATAGGTTTGGAGCGAATTGATTGCTTACAGCTGTGCCTTCCAAAATATTCAATCATAGCTTCATCATGGGCGATATTTTGTTGAGGAATAAAATACTTCATAAACTTGTTTTGGAGATGAGATATCAGTGGTCGAATTTTACAGTATTTATCTTTTACATCTAATAAATATTGTCGGTGAAATGAAGGTTCTTAGAATATAATCAAATCGATTTCTTCTCATTGAATTATATACAGCAAAATTGCGTAAATCGTTTCCATTCTTCCAATAGCTTGATTTGCTTGGAGGAGGATTATAACCGGATACAGTTAAAATCCCAATAAAGACTTTTAGCTCTTGTTGTGTGATAGGTGATTCAAAAAAATTATTTTGCTTTGCATACAGGTTTGATTGTTCTTCTATCAGGCTTAGTAACTCATCATCAAAAATAGTTCGAAAAATTCATGAGGAAGTAGATCCTTTGGTAGAGTTGGATTTATAATGGGAAACGTAGACACTGCATCAATCGCTTTATGTTGCTTTTTCCAGTTTATATTCTTGGTCGATTTATTGGTGAAACAATTCGAGAGGGAGCTCATGTTGTTGGTTGAATCAAAATGTCGGTATTTGTTTGGCAAATGAATATCTGCCCGGGCAGAAAGTTGCCTACCGGACAAATTTGACGGTGAAAAGTCTTCATTTTCGTCGCATGAATCCTCGTCTGTTAAGTCTTGGACGTCGGGAGGATCAATTACAACGTCTAATGTAACGTCAACTTCATCGGTAGTTTCATCTAGTAGATCTAAAACGTCGTTTACCGAGAGAATGCTAGAAAAAATTAACTTATTATACTAGCGATGCCATATGGGTTCATTAAAAAATGATGTTTACTAACAAACAATTAGTAGTATAAACAAATTTCATAAATAAGAAAGATTATTTATACAATAAAGAAAAATAAAAGCTATAAATTACATAATGATTTCATTTTTTCCTTAAAAAATACTTACTTATTTTTTGACGCCATTTTCCGAGTTATTTGACGTTGTTGACTCTAACAGAAAGACAATGGAACTGACTAGCAACAACAATAATAAAAAATAGTAACCATTACTTTCTTTGTCTGATTAAATAACAAAAACAAAAGAAACTACGTTTTAGTTAATAGAAAATCTCTATTGAATTTTTACATTTTATAGGTGCCAAATGGCACTTCTAGTAGAATAAGGGTTGAAGAAGTCATTCATGCTACAAATATTTTTGGAGTATTTAATCCTCAAATTGACTTT
>CP045894.1:14340402-14361774 GCA_013387185.1 Caligus rogercresseyi
GTATGCTTTTTTGTCCCCTACTTAGTTTCCCCCATGTTTACTCTTGTTTATTGTTGTCCGTTATTGATATGGGTGAGGAGCTCCAACACCAATCACCATAGCCACATTTGCAGTCAGTTAGGGAGTTTCTTATATGAGGGGGTGTTATATGATGAATGCATGATGGCCTCTAGAGGGCGTGCCGTTCCCTTCTTTATCTTGTACTAACTATATTGTAGATATACAAGCCGTTTTAATGCCAGATATACATCTAACTAAGTAGAGGGAAGTTGCTCTCTGGACACTTCCGCTCCTTAACGAACACTTGGTGATAACATATCGATAATAAAAATAATACTTTATAACAGAAGAATATTTTTGTTGAAAAGGTGTTTTTCACCAACTATAAAAATATAGGTTTTAAAGGAGATTGTATAATACGAATTGATTGGATTATCATTATACAAAATCAGTGCAATGATATTCACAAATTAATAAGGGAAATGTGTATTAATATAAATTCGAATAATATACGAGTTGAGTACAAAAAATGGTTTATGAAAAAGTGCAAAACACATTTATTGTTAAATAATTTTGAAAAAAAGTGACGTATGCATTTTCTTGTGAATAGTACGTACCTAACTATGTACTTTTTACTGATAACCTTAATATAAAATTATTGATCAAAACAATTATGTATTATAACAACTGTATTATATAATGATTGAAAATAATCATTATCTTATTTATTTTATCAACCTAAAGTTTAGTACCTTGGATCAGTAAAGCTTTGTTTGTATTTCTTCTTGGCTATAATTGCTGTAGCATTGTTAACTTGAAGATATCATATTTTTGATAAAAAAGAGAGCAATACTAGGTTCTCGATTTTTATCTATTTTATTTCAAATAGTTTTTTACAAACACATAAAACCCAAATAATATTATTAAAAATATTATGAGTTTTATGTCTGATGTGCTGCATATTAATTACGAAAGATACTTAATACTATTATATCGGTTTTCAGTTTTTTGCAAATGTAAATAAAAAATAAATAAAAAGATTCCAAAAGAAATCAGACTTTTGAAACATCGGTTTCATATTAGATGACAAGCAATTATCACACTTTGGATGTACACAATTTAATATTTCTAAAAATTAAACGTTATATATATATATATTATATTACATAAATGACTACAACTCAGCACTACATATACATTTATAAAGTATTTTATTCGTTGTTTTGTAAAAAAAAACGTGGGGAGGTCCTCCCCTAGAAAAATATTCAACATACGTCAGTTCCTAAAAGGGCAAACAACTATTGTGCAAAAATGTAATATTTTTTGTTCAAGCAATTTATCTTACGTTATTTTTCTTCGACTAACTTATGGATTGACCGAGAAATTTCCCCTCATTCACATGAAACAGCACACCAATAAAGTTGTTGTCAGAAAGCAGAGTTTTTTTTCAACAGCCATCAAAAAGATTGCATTGCCCACAATTGAGAGGCTTTATCATAACTACAGATTATCCAATCTTTAGATACATTTAATACAATAAACATTTAAATCATAGGGGCAGATAATTTATATTTATATATTTTTTAAATAGTAATGCAATGATAGTTTTTGGTCTATTTGATACAATTTCTTCTGACACAAGCCGCATCATTCAAGCTATTGTCATTTGTTCTTACTACCAAACACAATACAGGTTATTGGCGTGAATTTCGACTATTTACAAATAGCATATGTGTTCGCAATAACGATAAGAGCGATGATTTCCAAGGAGGAATTCTCATTAAAACTTAATAGAAAATAAAAATAAACTGCATAATTCAAATAGCTATATATTTGATGCAAGTTTTATTATTAGTAATAATAATAACAAACATAAAAAGAGAAGAATATGCAATGTGATATCCTTGAGATTCGCGCTGTAGCCAAGTTCTTTTTTCCTCTCCTTCTTCTTATATGACTTCATTATATGCTCTGATTTATGCATTCAAGTGCCTGTGTGATGTGCTACTCCTTGTTGCAATCGTTTATGTAAAGTCAATCATTTTGACTTTACAACAGCTCCTATTATATATTCTTCTGCTCCTTGGAGGCAAAAACTCTTGACAATTACAGGCTGCAATAGAAAATGAGCATACTGCACTGTATATGCATCCATGTCCTTTTGATTGACCCAAATTGTTGGCTTTATCTGCCTTTTCAATCTATTCCTCACATACTAAATAACATTTATCTAAGCAAAAATATACAAACACACAGAGTTTATATCCCTTCTACATATCATTATTATCATTATTGGTAAACCACAAGACTCTAACAGCAAGGACATATTGTATCCACCATATGACCCTTAATATAGATTGTTTTTGTGTAAATCTACACACTAAGAAATTAATGGATATTTATTTTGTTTCATGATAGCAAATTATGAATTATTAATATGAATTCAACACGAAGGAAAATAAATAAATAATGAATTGCCAATCGTAAGAAATAACATTTATAGTTTTGTTTACGGAAACCACCATTGAGGCATCCTTATTTATACAAAAATTATATGTTTATAATGTCTTCCAGCCTCAGTTTGACCAAAATTAAGTTATCAATAGTTAGAAAAATATTATTTTGGATGTATTATATCATTAATTAATTATTTTCACATTGGAGCATATCATTCCGAAAAAAAAAACTTCAAACAGCCGATAGCAGACATTGTTTTTGTGTGTTGAAGTTTATCAATTGGATAATAAGCAACATACATAGTTTTATTTGTATAACTTTGGTTTTTAATGTTGAGGATGTCTTGGATTGTAATGATTCTAATGACGAAGTCTTTTTATATAATCACGTTGCAATAAGTAATTCTTATCTAATATTATTTGATTTTGGGTAAAGAAAAAATATAAAACAATAAACCACTCTGAATTATGATAATTTACATCTTATATTTATCTTTAAAAAATAAAAAGAAAATGCTTATAGCATATATATATATATATATATTAGATAATATAATATATTCGTTCTATATATCTTATAATTAAGGGCTTTGTCTAATCTTTCCTAATGCGTGAAATGTTTAGCAACATTGTGGATTTTCTTTTTTTTCTTTGATGGGATGCTGTATTATTGTTACCTGATATAGAAAGAGAAAAAAGGAGAGAAAGTGGAGGGCAAAATACTCTCTCCCTTCTTTTTTTCTTTATCCTTCTATCCAGCTAACAGTAACAGCAGTTACCAAGTGGTAATAGTATATTCTCATATCAAAAGATCAATTTTTTAGGGAGAGTACGTGCAAAAATGTATTTGCTTATTTCTCTTAAAGTATAGCGATTTTTAGAACACCAAACATATCAAATGAAAGCTTGGTACACCAGCTTTAATATTTTGTATACTAAATCATGCCAATTAAATAAGTAGAGAGTATAGTACATTAAAAACACATATCTCGCGTACAAATGACGCATATTATGGATTATTAATGCGTCAGAGACAAAAATTTAGAGGATACCTTGACGCAAATCTAAGAAACACATTATTATTCATTTTTTTTCATAATCGATTTCTTATAGGTCAATACAGGCTCTGAATCATATGATGTAAACTCAGATTGTACTGAATTCGGAATTGATAGAATGCAAGATCATTTTGGATTTATCATCAAAGGTTTACTAAACTTAAAAATACTATTTTACTCTGAAGCGAAAAAGTCATCTTCTACAGGCGAGTGAAGTTAATTGATACAAAAGAGCTATGAAATATGCTAACATTACACACTCCATTTTTTCTTTGTTTTTCTGAAAACTTTGTTTTATTAAAAAACATCAAACATACGTCTGGTAGTAAATTAATTTCCTTTAAACTTATAATTATTTTTGAAGTCTGTAACGTCCTCCATTTTCAAGAAATTGGCGGAAAACTATATTTAAAAAAAAAACTTTGACCTTGTTGCGCGACCTCGTAATGTTTACCGATTTTGTTCAAATTTGTATGTCGTCTTCTTTTATCATCAAGAAACAGAAAATTCACAATGTTGCTAACATTTCAAACATTTGAAAAATAAGAACAGCCCTAATGTATATATATAAAAGTATATATATACATATAATATATATATATTTTCATTTATTACTTTTTACATGATGTACCAAAAAACAAAACATTATTGGTGGTTATTTATTGGCAAATACATTGATAAATATCAACCAAATAGTATAAAAGAAATCGACACCACAGCCAAAGAAGTGTTATTTTGGGTTATCCTAGTGTTAATACGTTAATGATATTGATATAGATGACTGACTCACCACTTCACAAACAGAGGCAGTCTACCTTTTAGTGAGGGCAAAGGCAAATATTGTTTAGAAAGCAGGTTTATTTCTTAAGTAATAATAATTATTTTTTAAAGAGAAACATCTTGAGTGATGAATGCATAGATAAAAAGAGGAGGGGGAGGTATTTGCTAGCTAGTAAGAAGGCGTAAGTAAAATATTTATTTGTTAATGCATAAATATATTTTATAGAATCATGATGAACGTCCGAAAATGATTACTTGTTTCTTTGCGAAAGTGAACACAAAAATAAATATATTACTCTATTCTCATTTTTATATCAAGTTACTAAAAACTAAACACAAAGCCTATTTTTTCCTTTTATTTTACAATAAAAATACTTAACAAATGATCCCATGGCGGCTGGCTTGATTCTCCAATATGGCATCATTCTTACCTGTGGAGCCATTTAGTCATAGACGCTGGGCTTAGAACCCCAATATGATATACTTTTAACACATGTAATTTGATGTTCCATATGAGTAAAAGTTCCATCCTCAAATTGCTATATGCATTTTATATGTAAAGCCTGATTGTATTGCGATATGAGCACCCTCAAAAGTCAGTAGACTCTATTACTTTTTTGGGAGCCTCAATTACCAATTCCGCCGTTTTTTATTTATATAAGTTTTTACTTTAACCCTTATTCTCCCAGATTATTTGTTTTGTTATAATGAGACAACTATTTATTTTTAAACATTTATTTCAATAATTTATTATAATACTTCAATATAAAATTGCAATGATGTGAATATTTTGCAAAAATTCCCCTGATGCCATATGGCTACTCTAGTAAGATACATTAACTTTTTTCAATAATACTTCTTTATTCTATCAGAAATTTTATAAAGACATATACCTACATAAACAAACAAAGTAAATAAGTAATAATAATTTCTGCAATACATTTTTATACTTTTTTCATCTAAAGCAAATGATACAGTAAGAGACATGATATACATAATCCAACATTACACTTTCTACACTGGGTTCGAACTTGGGATTTGCAATTAGTATTTTGGCATCTTCGGCGACTGTCTCCATCTGTTTTTTCTACAAAATGGTCAATTCTATCAAATTGCATTCCTTTATCGTAAGAATCATTTGGTTTCCGCCCTTGTTGCTTCGGTGCGACACCATGAGTGCTCAAGTACCACATGGCAACATGTCTTCGGAATTCCAACTGATTACAATTATTGTCTTTTATCCGAGACAATTGCCAAGCATTTTGAAGACTGGTATCGATCATCCACGTAAATATGTTCCACCACCACTTTTTTCCTTGAACTGCAATCCGGTAGCAGTTCACATTTTGATTCATTAGATCGACGCCTCCCATATTATCATTATATCTGTGGATCACTTGAGGACTCTTGACGCTTATTTTTTTCTTTTCCTTTCTACTCCAACGGTTTACGGTTGAGTTTCCATCTTCTAAGCGAAGTGTTGAAGCAATGGTTACGACAGAATTGTCATTCCATCTTGTTACAAAAATAACTTTTCCTCCAATATCAGCAAATGCATTAGATGTATGGCCTCTCGCTGTTTTTTTCATCGCGCATAAGTCTGTCAAAGGACAGTTCTGTCCCAAGCGATTAGATCGTATTGTTCCAATACAATCATAGCCTCGATTTTTTAACTCCGCAAGCAAGGGGATAGAGGTGAACAAATTGTCACAATAAAAAATGTATGGATGTTGTTTTTTGCCCTCTTCATAAAACTTTAGGAGATGAAGAACTGTAGATGAGCATTTTCCAAATATTTCCTCTTCCTTTTGGTTTTTGCCATAAGTTTCTCCTTGATAAACGTCAAAAGCAAGCAAATAACCTCCAACTGTACATTGGCACCACACTTTATACCCAAATCTAATAGGTTTGGAGCGAATTGATTGCTTACAGCTGTGCCTTCCAAAATATTCAATCATAGCTTCGTCATGGGCGATATTTTGTTGAGGAATAAAATACTTCATAAACTTGTTTTGGAGATGAGATATCAGTGGTCGAATTTTACAGTATTTATCTTTTACATCTAATAAATTATTGTCGGTGAAATGAAGGCTTCTTAGAATATAATCAAATCGATTTCTTCTCATTGAATTATATACAGCAAAATTGCGTAAATCGTTTCCATTCTTCCAATAGCTTGATTTGCTTGGAGGAGGATTATAACCGGATACAGTTAAAATCCCAATAAAGACTTTTAGCTCTTGTTGTGTGATAGGTGATTCAAAAAAATTATTTTGCTTTGCATACAGGTTTGATTGTTCTTCTATCAGGCTTAGTAACTCATCATCAAAAAATAGTTCCAAAAATTCATGAGGAAGTAGATCCTTTGGTAGAGTTGGATTTATAATGGGAAACGTAGACACTGCATCAATCGCTTTATGTTGCTTTTTCCAGTTTATATTCTTGGTCGATGTTTTATTGGTGAAACAATTCGAGAGGGAGCTCATGTTGTTGGTTGAATCAAAATGTCGGTATTTGTTTGGCAAATGAATATCTGCCCGGGCAGAAAGTTGCCTACCGGACAAATTTGACGGAGAAAAGTCTTCATTTTTGTCGCATGAATCCTCGTCTGTTAAGTCTTGGACGTCGGGAGGATCAATTACAACGTCTAATGTAACGTCAACTTAATCGGTAGTTTCATCTAGTAGATCTAAAACGTCGTTTACCGAGAGAATGCTAGAAAAATTTTTAACTTATTATACTAGCGATGCCATATGGGTTCATAAAAAAAATGATGTTTACTAACAAACAATTACTAGTATAAACAAATTTCATAAATAAGAAAGATTATTTATCAATAAAGAAAAATAAAAGCTATAAATTACATAATGATTTCATCTTTTTTTCCTTAAAAATACTTACTTATTTTTTGACACCATTTTCCGAGTTATTTTGACGTTGTTGACTCTAACAGAAAGACAATGGAACTGACTAGCAACAACAATAATAAAAAATAGTAACCATTACTTTCTTTGTCTGATTAAATAACAAAAACAAAGAAACTACGTTTTAGTTAATAGAAAATCTCTATTGAATTTTTACATTTTATAGGTGCCAAATGGTACTTCTAGTAGAATAAGGGTTGAAGAAGTCATTCAATGCTAAAAATATTTTTGGGAGTATTTACTCCTCAAATTGACTTTCAATTCATTTTACTTGTTTTATCACTCAAAAGGAACGATAAGAACAAATTAAAACAGAATTATACATAATAGCTGAAAAAATATCGTATATTAAGAGGCATTAAATTCAAGTAACACGACTATATTTATTATTTTCGTAACCATTCAAATGGAAAAACTTAAAAATTTCTCTAAACTTGGACTACATTACCCTTTGTTGTCAGTAATAACATAGTTGTAGAGCTATTAAATCCAACTCACGGGATAACGAACTCCCCTCCCCCCCCTCCTCTCTCTCTCTTTCGTATGAAATATGGGCCCGAATTAAGCCCAACATAAGAATCCGTTCCCAATAATGGCCCTGTTCTGTCTCTGTCAATTCTTAATTGGCGCATTCGTTAGTAAGGAAAATAGAAGAATAGGTGCAAAAGGTAATTTCTTTTAACCTCACATTTAAGCATGATTTAATTTACATATTTGCCTAGCTTTGTACAGGCATATAACGCTATAAACAACAATAATAAAGTACCTCTCTCTCTCTCTTGCTTCTATGAACAAAGTAGATATGTTTTAAAACATATTTTTTCTGTCACATGAAAGAAATGATGAGTATCATTTTTTTCCTTTTTCTTCTCATAACTGGGCTAAGAAAACTTGTGAAATAACTTAAGAAAGATGAGACATAAGAAGTGGGAGAGAAAGAATTAAAGAGCATGCTTTCCAATACACACATTAAAAAAGTTTTCTTGTTTTTGTTTGAAATGTGATGCGAGTAAAACAAGAGAGCAAAAAGAAAAATATACCTTTTTTGATCATTTCATATTTTTGTGCTCTCTCTCTCCCTTAATGAGTTCTTATTAAGAAAAATAAAAGTTGGAAATTCAATGCATTTTTGTGAATACAAATCGTACTTGTTTTCATAATGCTCGTTTACATAATAACAATGCATAATATATTTTTTTAAACCCTATGAATTGACATGAAGCAGGATCATTATATAATAAGAACTTTAAGGTTGCGCAAATATCCTAATAAAGCCAAATAATGAAAAGCTAAGGGAGGGGTTCAAGTAGGTGTAATTTTCATTTAAGAGAATATTTTATTCCACACAATGGATGTCGATATTTAAATAATATCTAAAATGGAACATCATCCTCATGAAAATGATTGGATGGCTGTTAAAATATGTTTTTGAAGAGTAGCTCTTCGTAAATATAGGTTATATTTTAATAAAAGATCCATTTTTCATACTAAACCACATATTTATGATTAATAAGTATTTTAAATAGTTAGTTTGGCGGGAAACGCTTATAAATAAAAATTAAACAATTGATTCAAAGTATCTTTGTCTTCCTTATCTTTAAATGACCGCAATGAATTACTAATAATTGGTAAAGAGTTGAACAGAATTATAGGACAGCTTCACAAAATATTTATGATTGTCAGTTTTTTTGTAATCTTTGTTTAGATTTTATTGATCAAACTCCGTTTTGGACAATTACACAAAATGTTAAAATTAAAAAAACACATTTGTGTTTATAGAAGCCAAGTTGCCTTAATTATATTTTGGATTCTTAAACATAAAGTCAAAGGTAAAAAAGGGACAATAATGAAATTAGTATATTTTTTCATTCATACCATATTTTAAGTTAGGATTCCTTAACATCAGATTAGATATACTTCTCATTCGAAAATGCTAGAAAATCAGACTCCCAATTCTTCTTCTTGGTTTTTTGGATTTCTTCAGGATGACATCTCCAACTTTGAAACAGATTTAAATGACCACAATCTCTTATATTTTTGTAAAATGGAAAATACATATTTTCTATGACGTTTTCTCCGTCATAACTACCTCATGTCTTCATATCTGCGACGTTCGAAAAATATAATAACCAACTTTAACTTTTATTTACACTTATAAACTATCTAAATTATATATAACTTTTTTACTTCATTTTATGTTAAAATATTATTTCAGGAACTTGTTCAATATAAATATCCATCATTATTATATAAAATGGTGGATCGATTTTGTAGTATTTCATGACTACTTTGTCATCATTTATTTTTTGATTTTCCTTGTTTAAGCATGTATTAAGCTTTTCATTACCTAACCATATCAATTTAATTATATATTTTTTAATTTTTTAAAATTCAATTTCAAAATTATTTTATTTTTTCAAATACTATTATTTGTATTTTTCTTTAACATTTTTAGATGAAGAGTTGTTGGATTAAGATACAATATTACTAGTGTTAATAATATTTAAAAGTCTACCTTCTAAAGATATAACCAAAAGACTGAGTCCAAATGAGCATTAATTTATTTCTAGGAAACATTAAAAAATCATCATATTTAAGCATGGGAGTTATATATTACAACTAAGCCAAATATATTATAGCTCAAATAACTCAGAGAACTTGCAAGCATATATAAATTTTTTCTTCTTTAGTGTCTCTACGTCTTACTTATCACGTTGTAAATTACAAGGATGTATGTAGAGCTCATCGTCCATGTTAAGAACAAAAAGAGGCAAACAAACTCCCCTTTAAAGGGTAGAGCAATTTGTCAGGCATGTCTGGTATTTGACAAGTGATACTAAAGGCATCGGTCATAAAATGGGAATAACGATGACAATGACTTTTTATATTAATTGAAGGAATTCATGAGGTTTAAATAAATATATATATATAAGATCAAATCCGGCGTTTTTCTTCTCTCAACTTAAAATACACATAAAATTGTTAACTTCTGTTCAATTTTATTTATGTAGACATTAAATGCTTGTACAGATGTGTAGATTCTGCTTATTCAATCCATCCGCCTTCTGCGTCGATGACACGCTGGATCCCGGCGCGGAAGGAGGAGCAGACCTTGGCCACCAGGGCCCTGTCAAACTTACTGGCTTGCTTCATTATGGAGTTGATCAGGGCTGCCTTGGTGTTGTGAGCCAGTCGGTTGGTGTGTCACTCAAGGTAGCCCCAGAAAATATGTTCATAGGATTCAAATCGGGGGAGGTAGAGGACCAGTGGTTCTTGGGGACGAAGTCGTATGTGTTTGCTGCCAACCAGTCAAGAGACTTCTTGAACACATGGCATTCACACAGGCCAACAAAGTTACGTGAGAAACGTCCAGCTCCTTGACGAAATCCCTGATGGACCTGCTGGGGTCGTGCTCGCAGATATCTGACACCCTTCTGATGAAGTCGGGGGTCCTGGCCTTGCCGGCGCTGCTGGAGGGCCTGAAGGCCCTGTCGATGACAACACGAGGGTCCCTGGTATATATACATATACATATAATTGATTTTTTTTAAATAAAAATTGTAAATTATTTGAATTAGTTACATATGATAATATTTCAAAATACCTATATATAAGCATTACATATAACATCCTATACCTAATAAGACCAAAGCTCAACAATACAAAAACTATATTCAATATAAAAACAAAAAATCATAGCTAGCCATTGATGGTGTTTCTTGTTAAGGGCCCGAAGAAGGTAACTTGTTGTACACTAAGTCAAAGGCATAGTACCACGATTGCGTCTTTACCCTAAATTCAAGCGAGACATACCGAACAGTGTCAGATATTAGATCAGGACACAAGTCCTTTCAGCGGTTCTTTCCTTGAGATTTTCGATCTAATGAGAGTCCTTTTACTTAATAATGCAAATGAATGTTAGTCTCAAATTATTTATATTTTTAATATATTACCAAAATAAATTTTTGTTAGAATATAATGCTGCTATCTTAAATAAATAGCCTATTTATTTTAAAGTACAATGAATCTACGTTACTCTTCATTTTCAAGAAGTTTTTTCATTTAAAAAAGATACAATTAAATTTTATATTTATATTTTACCAAATATTATTTTTAAGATACATTACAAAAATATTAAATATATTAATGTAGCTTTATTTTTTTCCCAACTTTTATGTTTATATTATGTTCATAAACAGTATATGAAAATATAATATAAAACAATTTATTTGAAAAGAGTCATTAAGGATAATTTTGAGTCATATTGATTACATGTATATTAGGGTGATTCTTATTTCACGGTTTTTGGATTTGAGAGTCGGGCTCCCCCTAGGATTTTACTTTAGTGTATGGAGATCATCTTGTGAAAGTTTGAACGAAATCGAATAATTGGAAGTACATGCTCAACGGGCCCAAAAGTTATGTAGTAAACTTATGTAGTAATTTTTTTTTCGCTATTCGATTGCCCCTTATGTCCTTAATTTTAATGCTATTTTCAAACAATTTGCTGCAAAATAGGTATGCTCGCAAGGATTCCAAATCAGTTTTACTTTTAATGTACATCCAAAATTCAACGAGATAATTAAGTTTTGAAATAGTCATTTTTATGCAAAATACCCCAAAATGAACATTTTGAAACTTTATTATCTCGTTTGATTTTGAATGTAAATCAAAAATAAAAACTGATTTGGAATTCTTGCAAGCATACCTACATTTTGCGGCAAATTGTTTGAAAATAGGGTTGAAATTAAGGACATTAGGGGCAATCGAATAGCGAAAAAAAAAAAATACTACATAAGTTTACTACATAACTTTTGGGCCCGTTGAGCGGGTACTTCAAATTATTCGATTTCGTTCAAACTTTCACAAGATGATTTCTATGCACTAAAGTAAAATCCTAGGGGGAGCCCGACTCTCAAATCCGAAAACGTGAAATAAGAATCACCCTAATATATATATATATATTGTATTCAAAATACGTTGAATTGACGGAAAGGAAAAATAACCCCTCTTTCTCTTCGAATCACGAAAATGAATCTTTTTAAATATTAATCATAAACCACTTTTTTCTAACATTACTCGATAAAATGTCTGTATAAAAATACAGCTTTTTATATATGCATGAAGTCATATAAGGCCTTTAAGACAACTTCTTTTTTCACATCTGTCCCTGACATATAACCTAATAACTTTTATTATCTTCGAAGACTATCAATATTAAGAGGATACTTTCGAAACAATATGTGTTTATGTGCTTCGTATGTGAGTCATTGATTATAATTTATAAATATGCATATAAACAATTAGCTGGCTTATGTCGAATGGAAGAACATCAATGCATTTATAAGAACGATTATTTTTTAAAATCTATTTATGTCACTTATATGTCGATTATTATAGAAGCTATTTTTATTTTAGAGACATCGTAAATATATATATACTAGCGTATATTACCCGGCGCTGCCCGGGATTTTCCAACTTGACATTAGTCTGGAATGAAAAAAATCACACCAATAATTCTAGTGATGTGATTGCATGTGATTTTTCACAATAAAATAAGTTCCTTAAAAAGTTGTCATTGAGTCTTCATTGCCATTTTTCCGTTTTGTATTCATTAAGGCTGGGTAGTTTAAACATCGTAAAAGAAAATCACACGAATAATTTCAGTGGAATCATCGCATGTGACTTTTCATATAAAAATCAGTTCCTTCAACAGTTGTCATTGTGTCTTCATTGCCATTTTTCCGTTTTATATTCCTTACGGCAGGGCATATAAACATCGTACAAGGAAAAAATCACACGAATAATTTCAGTGAAATCATTGCATATGACTTTTCATATTAAAACCAGTTCCTTAAAAGTTGTCATTGAGTCTCCATTGCCATTTTTTTCCGTTTTGTCTTCCTTAAGGCTGGGTATTTTAAACATCATAAAAAGAAGAAATCACACAAATAATTTCAGTGATGTCATCGCATGTGACTTTTCATTTTAAAATCAGTTCCTTCAACAATTGTCATTGTGTTTTAATTGCCATTTTTTCCGTTTTGTATTCCTTACGGCTGGGTATTTAAACATCGTAAAAATAATGTTAACATTAAAATAATGTTCTAGCTAGCGTATGTTACACGGCGCTGCCCGGGATTTTCCAACTTGACAATAGTCTGGATGGAAAAAAAATAACACCAATAATTTTAGTGATGTGATCTTGTGTGATTTTTTATATTTAAATAAATTCTATAAAAAGTCGTCATTGACTTCATTGATTTATAAATTATAATCATTGACGTCATAGGGTCTTCATTGCCATTTTTTCCGTTTTTTATCCCTTAAGGCTGGGTATTTTAACATCATAAAAAGAAGAAATCACACGAATAATTTCAGTGATGTCATCGCATGTGACATTTCATATTAAAATCAGTTCCTTAAAAAGTTGGCGTTGGGTATTCATTGCCATTTTTTCCATTTTTTTTACCTTACGGCTGAGTATTTGATTATCGTAAAAATAAAAAAATGACACGAATAATTTTAGTGATGTCATCGCATGTGACTTTTCATTTTAAAATCAGTTCCTTCAACAGTGGTCATTGGGTCTTCCTTGCCATTTTTTCCGTTTTGTATTCCTTAAGGATGGGTATTTAAACATCTTAAAATGAAGAAATCACACGAATAATTTCGGTAATGTCATCGCTTTTCTTTTCATATTTAAATCAGTTCCTTCAACAGTTGTCATTGGGTCTTCCTTGCCATTTTTTCCGTTTCGTATTCCCTAAGGCTGGGTGTTTAAACATCGTAAAAAGAAGATGAATAATTTTGTCATCATGATGTCATCACATGTGATTTTTCATATTCAAATCAGTTCCTTAAAAAGTTGTTCTTGGGTCTTCATTGCCATTTTTTCCGTTTTTTGTTCCTTAAGGCTTGGAATTTAAACATCGTAAAAAGAAGTTATTTTTAAATCGTTTCATAGAGTGCCTATGTTATTTTCTTATGAAAAGTAGTTCCTTAAAAGTCGTCATTGCATCGTCATTATCATTTTTTCCGTTTTGTATTCCTTAAAGCTGGGTATTGATATCCCTCTCCATCTCTAGGCATTATTGAAATTTGATTAGCACGATGTTGTAATATAAAAAAGTGTTGTTATTTTCCACAAAACTTAAATTGGGGGGACGTACAGGGACCGAAAGAAAAATATTTTAAGTAATCATGTAGAAAACGAATTTTCCGGGAAACACTCAAAAAAACAAAAACACATCTTAGTACCTCAGTCTTATCCACAGAAAATTTGGGCAAAATCTAACTTGTAAATTTTAAAAAATCGGCAAAAAAACGTTTTGGCGAATTAAATAAGCATGTCGATGACGAATTTTCCAGGAGTTGACAACCCCACTAAAACATTCCCTGAGCTCTCAAAACTATTCACTGAAAAAACAAACGAACGAACGGAATTCTTTTTTTATAAGTATAGATATATATATGGATATAAGTGTTTCGGGGTTTTCTCTATTTTTATTCTCTGGCATAATTAAGTATACTTTAAAAATAAATTTTATCTCAGATTATATTAACTTATTAAAAAAAAGATTTTTTTCTAAAAAGAGTACGCTTATAGCAAAAATGTAACATACATGATCATTGAATATAATTTTATATTAAAATATAAATCTGTCCAAGTTGTGCTCTCTCTTTTATCAGTAAGTTATATTATTTTACTTTTGTACAATAATATACTAAATACATTTGTATTTTATAATATGTCTTTAGATATCACGTTTCCAAATAAATTAATTGGAAATACCATAAGTATTTAGTGAGAACGAAGCGTTATAACTGACCGGAGCAGTTGGGCCAACATTACGCAAACTTATTTTTGCAGTTAGAAATTCATTTTCTTCTACGTCTATTAGTCAGAGTAATGCTCCATTTATCGGCATATATAATGAATTAGAGTAATTATGCCAAGAATATGAAAGTTTGTATTATCAATTTATTATACCGAATATTGTAGGAGGACAATCAAAGGATTTGGAAATGAAGACATGGATCAATTGCTATGAGACGTGACAGTTGGGGATCAAAGAATGGTATTATTATCTATTAATTGATGATTACATAGCCCCTAGTAAAGAGATGCTTTATTTGAACATAATAAACGTTTTTATTATTATTCCTTGTACATCTGAGAAAAAGATCACCGTTTGTAATCTTTACTTACCTTAAAGGATCGGTACATTTTCAATAGCGTCTTACGTAGAATTTCATGCGATATTTATAGAATAAAATAATTAAAACTATTAACAAATACGAGTGGTTGTTCATACTTTATTAAATGAATGTTTTAGTTTCATAACAAGATTGTAAAACTATAATTGAGAAAGAAAAAAAATATGAGTGGTTGTTCATACTTTATTAAATGAATATTTTAGTGGCAAAATGGTCTTTTATGCCTTGGTGCAAGGTTTTATATAAACAAGTCTAGTTTTCTCGTGTTCAAAGCAGTGCATCATAATGAGCATTCATGGGCCAAGAGGGAGGAGAAGAAGAAGGGAAGTCTTCCCTATAATTTTCGGCAAAGTCAGTATTGTGGTAGGGGGCATGATTGTATGTAATATGTAAATTGCTCATAAATAACATCATACATCATATAATTGTCCACTCCGTATGAGGGAGAGAGAGAGAGAGAGGCAGCAAGTGCAATATTGCAAAGGGAGGTTCATTTGAGAAATTGCCCGAAATCATTCAATGAGGTGTTATAGTCTCACTTCATATATTTTTTCTTCTTAAATGCATCATGCATATAAAGATTAAGGACGTCTAAATATTGTAAAATGACAAAATACATGAAATCAGCTGTTTTATTTGAACACCCCAAATGCATTCTTCATCCACGCACAAAAAAGCCTTTATATATATATAATACAAGTAACTAAGGTTACCCACACTTTACAACTAACATTCACTTCATGCCGTCTATGTAAGGAGCTACTTCTTATGGCAATGATTATGTCGCTTAACTCGTCCATTTTTACTTATGCCTCATCACTTCGTCTCTTGATGCATGTATGTGTATGTAACCCCGATGACGAGTAGAACGACAAAGAAATGATGATTATTATTATTTGTTATTTTCTTTTTATTCCAGGTAAGTCAAGGGAAAAATGAGAGAGAGGAAAAAAATTAAACGACAACAATTGTTTTGATTCCATAAGAAACAAAAAAATATGATGTTTATGAAAGGGTGTCAAAAAAACATTTAAAGAAAATGAACAATCAGGACTCCTTTTTCTTTCATCTCTCTTTGACGACTATTACTTGAAGTGAACATGTATATATATATACGCATAATAATAGCACACATTATGATCTCTCTTGACTGTTATTATTATTTTATTATGAATAAGTTATCAACGAGTCATCCTCATCCGTTCAAAAATTACTCGTGTTTATTTACTTCACGCTTGGTTTCGTCCATTTTGTCTTCTCTCTTTATATCCATATGTTTTTTGTTGCTCTGAGTTGGTTGTTTGTAAACACACATTTATGTCTTTAAAAAATATATATGCCTATTCTGTACCTCTTTTTAAGAGGCCTCTTTTATACATCGTATCTAAGTGCGTTGGCCAACATGTGATTATGTAAGGGCCCAAACAAAGAGAGAAAAGGTCAAATTAATTCAGTTCTTCTAATGTATATAAGCCCTTTCGGGAGATGGAATCATTGGACTTCCTTTGACCCTGATGCATAATAACAAATATAATCTTTGTATTATGTTTATCTTGATATGATATGTCCATGTCTTACACACAAAAAAAATGAATGAGTTGGACAGAGAATTGAAAAGTCTATGGTTTAAAGCATGGACATGGATAATAGAGTGTGTCTTATAAAATTAATTGTCCCCAATCCCAAAATCCTTTCTCATTATGATTTGATGTGTGATAGTAGGGCTACTTTTAGTCAGCTATGAAACTCCTGTAAAATTATTTTTGTGCATAATAAAAAATGTACAATGAGGTTTAAAAATATCTTTATTTAAAAATTAAAAAAATTGATTTGTTATTTCAGAAAAACTTTTTTTTGCAATACAGTGGTTGATCGTATGAAAAAATGTCTATAGCGTGGAGTGCATTAAAAATTGCACTTTAAATATTAATAATTCTTTCGTTATGAAAGACACAGAGAGAAGCACTAAATCAATTAAACAATTCTTTTTGCCCAACCGATTACTTATATTTTAATTCAAAAAATTAATCCTTACTATTATTATTTTTACTCTATTACACTAAAGTCGGAAGTAATGCAATGAATTTTTATCGAAGGAAAAAATATTGAAAAACATTTTTGCTTCTCTCGAACCTCATCTCATGATGATCCAATCTATTAGTTAAACAAACATACAAAATTCAATTATGTATGATTTTTTAAAAGTACCAAGTGATCATTTGAGCAAGCAATGCACTTTAATATTACATCGTTAATAATATCCTTTTTTTCTACCAAAATCCTTTTAAGAAGCTCGGTAATTGCATAGTTTGAGTGAAAAACGTTTTTTAAATTAGTTAATTACTTATGGTTTTGAATACATTCACTTAGTGGGATATTTGAATATCTCTTTCACTTTGGTGTAGCGTCTAAATGATAATTTCAATTATGGCAAATCTAAAATACATTTCAAACCACATTTATGAGCATTACGGTCAAAATATGTAAATAAAGAAAATGAGCCATTGGCCTTTAGGAAAAAGTCTAAATGTGAAGTTGGCTTCTTTTACTTGAAAGGTTCATTATTACTGTTATATATATATATAGAGAGAGAGAGTTGATTGGTTAAGTTGAGAAGAGGACCCTCAGTGTAGGATTCATCATTTTACACATACATATATAGAGTGTACACTCTGGAATAGAGATGATATGGCGAAAAAACTAAAGTAGAAATCTCATGGATTGAGAAAGAAAAATCAAAATATAAAAATGTGAAAAGGAAGGTAAATTATGATTTTTTTTTACTATTTGGAAGAGCACTGGCTAAGAAGGAACTAATGCAATCATTCTTCTCCATTATTTTTTTTCTCTAAATCATATATAGCATGAAGGCAGACCTAGTCGTTGATAGTGTACACTCTCTCATGAAGAAGGATGAAAATAGACCAAAAGACGTAAACAACATTACTGGAAGAAAAATATGCTGTAATAAAAAAATGATGCATACCCACTTAAGTATATGAGAGAGAGAGAGACTTTCCATTAAGGCGGACCATTTGGTCGTCATCGTCATCATTTTAAAATGTAGGGGATACACATATTTTCAAGAAGAAGAAGAAATAAATATATTTATATATGGGATACATAAATGAATGAAGTGAAATTAGTGCACAGTTTGAGTATGACACACACCTATCTAACAATAGCTTCAACTTGAAGAAATATTCAAGGACCTGAAAATTAACAAAACTACAATTTCATATGAATGTATCGATAAATAACACTTTTTGCTGTTTGATTTCTAGACAAGCACCATTTTGTTTAAAGTAAGAAAAAAACGCAAAATATGAATACATTTTTTTGAAATAGTATATCAATTTTAGTTTTGAAATATACTCTTGTGTCGTTATGTAAAATGAAAATTAGGAATCATACAAATGAAATTTTCACACTTCCGTAACGTATTATAACCTTATTGTTCAAATATATAAATAAATATCAAGGATATGATTACGACATTCTAAATGATAATTTGAAGAACGCTATTAACTGGTGTATGCAAATCCTTACTTCATTCTACAATTGGGCTAATTCGAATCATAAACAATAATCTATGTAAGATACACACAACATTTCTTAACCGATATTTATTATACCACTACCAATTTTCTAAATGCTATCAGCGTCAAGATGACTGTCATTAATGTGATACGGAATATATTATAAATATTATTAATTTTGAGTCACAACTTTTAGATGCGAAAGTCTCAAGTCCTAAAGTATGTGTAAGGTCAATAATGAAATAAGATAAAGATCTCAAGGACATCAATAAATATCGTTATTCATTCCTTATTGTTAAAGCATTTGAGTATCGGATCATTTCGAACCTGCCAAGCAAAATTTCAAAAAATCAAAAAATAATAGGTGCCAAGTATAAGGAATTGATCAAAATAATTGCACTCTGCAGCAAGATTTGATCTTACTGACAAAACAACTCTCATGCCACCATTAAAGATACATGTGGCTTGCACATACTTTAGTGACGTCATAATACGTTCTTTGGTGGTGTGACGTCATTTCTCAGGACTTAATAATACTTCCTAAGTTCTCAAAGGGGTCAATTGAAGTTTTTATTATATTTTTGGATACAAAAATGACATTGTTTTATCCAATGAAGCTACAAAGGAATGAAAAGGTTCTATATAGAATTTCTATTTGTTAATTTGGATGAGATAAGGGCTAAAAAATATTTAAAAGCAAAAAATATGTTAACAAAACATTTAATTTATAATGTTTTTTTTTACAAATTATATATATATATTTGTGTAGATAAACGAAAGGTTGTTCAAAAGAAAGTTATTATATTTACAATGGTATTCGGTTTTTTTGCATATTATAATGTTGCATTTATAAAAATTTGCAAATTTTACTTTTATTTAAGCATCTAGAATCACAAAACACCTATTATTATAAAGACAAAAATATTTCCTTAATACTTAAAGTATTTTAAACACATAAATATAACTTTAAAATCTGCTTAGTCGCACAGGTCCATAAAATCTTGTACAGCTTTGACTTTTGTACCTAATATTGTGTCCGTTTGACGGACAATGGACAAACTGCATTTAATAGAACTGCCTGCATTTAGCACACTGACCATGACTAAAAATTTAGACAGTGTAAAAGTAATTTATTATCTTCTTAGTCTTGCACTTTAATTCAGTAACAAATCTGTTTTTCACCTATAAGGCTAATAGGATTATGTATAATTATGGGCTAATTTTAAAATTAGTATGTATTATGTAATGAAGATTTCGTATTTTTCTCTATTATTACCTTCAAAGAGTGAGAGAATGTACAAAGAACATAGGCCTAACAAGAAGGTATAAAATGGAAAATTTGAGTTAAAATAAAAAAGCAATAAAGTTTATGAAAAGTAGCGAATATCTTATTACATTATAAGGGAATTCAGTCTGAAAGTTGTCTGTTATAATTCAGGTTTGAAGGAGGAACAAATATATAAAAGTTTGTTTAATTTATAGAAACAAGTAGGTGGTTTTCGAGCATGTTGTTTTACATAGTTATCAAGAAATCCAAATACTTTTGTGTCATTTACACAACAAAAATTAATTTATTATCAAAGATTATTGGCTTTAGAATTTGTTGGAATAAAACTGAAATTTATTCTTTTATTTATGAAAAAATAAAAGCATTTCATAAAGGGAGTGCAATAGCTCAAGGCAAGGGAGTGCGATAGATATGTGCAATAAGGCGTCTTCAACTCTCAATGTGGATGCGCAAGTTCGAATCCCTAGAGGGGATGGTCATTTTTTTTTTCTCTCCACGGTAAGATCTTTATTCAGCTTGAATGTATATATAAAAACAATAACATGGAACTGAATATAAAATAGGAAAATTGTGTTAAAAATACATAACATAAATAAACATTTTAGTTTCAAATTATTTTCCTACTAAAGATCTAAATATCTATAAACAAATAATACAATAAAAAGTGACCAATTCATGAGAAACATTAAAAAACTACAATAATTGATAAATAGAAATTATTTAAACTGAAAAAATAGAATATAAAAAACAGTCCTAAGCTTCGACGGTGAGTTTGTTGTGTAGTTTTAAAATCTTATTCAACGCTTGGAGATGTCGGCCAGAGTTCGAAGGGAAATAGCGTATTATTCTAAATGCATATGTCCAGGAATCATCACAGGCATCGGGGATCTTAATTTCCAGGGCACAATATCTCGCTCAGCGGATATCAAAATTGTTCTTAAGCTATTTACATCTACACACTTACCATAGGTCAATTTTTGTCCTATGTAAAGATTTAAAGTTCCTAATAGCTGATAAAATAGCTTTTCCTTCTGGAGAGTTACATTTTAAATGTTTAAAAGAGCCGAAGAGTATGGCCATTTTTTGGTCTACCTCATTGATAAGATC
>CP045894.1:14361874-14571815 GCA_013387185.1 Caligus rogercresseyi
GAAGAGATGGCCATTTTTGGTCTACCTCATTGATAAGATCCTAGGTTAAATAAAACTAATTTTAATGTTATAATGCTTATTAATATCCTGTCGGATGCAATTCTATCGAACCATATAAACCATATATGAGCTCATCTTAATTAATCGATCCTATACCTATAATATAAATGAATGAAATCGTTTTGATATATATATACATATATGTATATATGTATATTATATATGCATAGTAGTATGACAATAACACTTATTATAATAAATAAGACTTATTAAACATATCAATTGTCTTTTAGGGGTGTTCAACATGGCGATATCAAGAGTCTTGCGTTTGATATGCGAGGAGCCTTGTCAATGATTGAGAGTGAAGAGACATATCTCACGCGTAAGGAGTATTGACCCTCCTTGCTTGTTTTCACTGTGTGGTCCGGAGTGAGCCAGGGATATGTCATGGATATTATTATGGTATTCATGCACTGATTTCCCCCCCCCCTCTCCTTCTCTCTGTCACATACCATCAGTCAGGGGCACTTCAAAATGCATTTTTAATTTATATATATGAATATGAACCACCTTACCCACTGATAAACATCAATGAGAGATGAATATTTCTCCTCATCCATGACAACACACACAAAGTAGTAATAATAACATCTTATTCAGCCATCTTAGAAAAAAGAAGAAGAATAAAAACTTTTTGGTGTGTTTGTGTTGTTGTACAGACAGCTCTTGGCGCGTTAAATCGTAGTTTTTCTTCTTCTGTCCTTGATGGATTTGAGGAGGGGTGAAGAGGAAGGGACAAGAAGTGGGCGACCTTTCAATTCAAGACTTTCATAATCATATATAATGACAATGATATGAAAGACAATCTGAGACATTTTTTTACACATGATTGGTTTAGCTTATTTAAACATAGGATAAAAAATTAAAAATGGCATTACTTATCTTTTTAATGTGTTAAAATGTATTCAGGGATAAGAATTATATCTTGAAGTTTCATTTATTCAAGGAAATTGTTCCATTTACGAATCCTTCGTGTAGATGATTCCAATATGTCCAACTATTATTGCATTAATCATCATCACGTTGAGTGAAGGAATAAATCTTAATTTTGATTTACCGTCCATAGCTATCAATAGATCGTCTTTCTTATTATAAGCCACTGATAAAGAGAAAAAAAAAAACCAAAATCTAAATTATGTTTATGGATGAGCTTGAAAGAATGACCATAAAAGCATCTTTTTGATGGTTCTTGAAGCTGTTGATAATTATTATAGTTGTTATTGGTCCTTTAGATTGGAACATATGTAATAATTGAATTATAAATATCATCCTTGGGTATTTTTTTCATGAACCAACAATCATAAACATCCTTTGGACGAACTCCCTGAAAGCCACTTAATAAAAAAGAATTAAAGAATGTGTATAAATATTACGATACATGACGTAACATTCTCAGTTTTAGCTTTACAAAAGAGACATTAATTTATAATTATTTGTGAAAAGCACAAGCTCATGGAAAGATTAAAAGTGTTATTTACACATATTGGACAATTTTGGATTATTCCTTTCAACAATAATTTATAAAAAGAGAAACGCGTTAATAACTGAAAAATGTTACAATTATATAAAGTTTGTGAAATCTATCCTATTATAAAACATCTTTAAATATAGTTAAAAATATTTTATTAAATCCCTTTTGTCATCTGTTTCATATGTAATATATATATATATATATATAAAGCACCGGAGCATATACCTTTTTAGGTCTGTTTGCTTAATAAATTATTAGAGACCAATAAATCACTAATTACCTGCCATGGAAGGAAAAAAAATAATTATTATTATATGATAACGGCATTCCGAATAGGTCTGCGCCTTCATCCCCCTCTCCCCAAGGGAATCCGACCTACCTCAAGGAATGAGGAAAATATAAAATATAGGGCCCATATTTTTTTTCTTCTACAGAAAAAAATACTTCTAGGGGTGCCTCTTCTTCTTTTTCTTCTTCATATGCTACAGAGGGTCTCTTGTGACTCCCCCGATTTCACAAGGGGTCAGCAGGGTACCATGAGAAATTTTCAAAATAATAATAATTTCATATTAAAAGATGAAATATTTGGGCAACAAACGGAAACTCTCTGGGTGAGCATACATACATACTACATATTGTGTGTGTGTGTGTGTAACCATAAGGTCTTAGAAAAATATGATTGAAAATAATAAGGGCAATCGGAATGAAAATTATATATAATTTATACTTAGAACGCCGTGGTTGGAGGCTGTGCTTTTGGCCTAGGTATTGATCATTACATTTGGGCATTTAAATTGATATTTTGTATATGGTTGAGGGATTTAAATTTATTGGTGCGTTCGTGCTTATTATGAAAAAATTATGATATCGTATATATATATATATCTGACATGTTGGTCTATCGTTCATTTGTTGTCGTTCACGAACGATGAACGACAAAGTTTTTGACGAACGACGAATGATAAGGAAAATTCCTTATCGTTCGTTGTTTGTTTTTGGCGCAGCAAAAAAAACAAAGATTTTTAATTTTCATGGGACAAATTTCCTTTCTAAAAAAAGTCATCACTTTTTTTCAGAAATTTCTATCAAAAAACCGTCGACGATGAACGACGAACGGTCCAATTCAAAACTAACGATGAACGATAACTTTTGGTGAACGACAAACCAACGACGAACGACAATTTTTGGCGAACGTCAACATGTCTGATATATATATGTATATATGTATGTATCTATATATAATATTTGTTATATCATTAATATTTTATATGAAGATGAAATTTGCATACAAGGAATTAATTTTTAATCATTTTATATTTGGATATAAAAAGAATTATAAAATGATCTATATATATATTTTTTTTAAGTGTTTCTTAACCCAATGGAAATTTTATCATTCTTTTATAATATTTTTAGATATATGGTGATTAAAGATTGATTTTGTAAATCTAAATAGACATAACCAATATGAGGTTTCATGACAATCACTGTATATTTTATAGCAATCCCGATGAGAATCGTACTTGACTCCACTAGCCGAATTGGAGACCAAAACAAACAATCTTTCGACACTTTGATTGCTCTTTTGATATAATTTTCTCTATAAAATACGTTTATAATTTACTTTTTCCGTTACATAGAACATATATCATTCATTAAACGAACAAAAACATCACAACATTTACAAAAACAAATGAAATGTCGGTAGATTCACTTGATGTGTACATACAAGAAAAATCTACATAAAAGAAAAAAAGAGACAAATTAATTATTTAATTAATCATTCGTCTTGAGTGTGTGTAATTGTATATGCGCGCGAACGTAGAGGAGCTTAAAAACGTAACCAGCCAGTCTACACAAAATGACAATGTCTTAAGTAATAATAATAAAATGGGAGGAGAGAAAAAAAGGAAAAAGATTAAGAATTATATGAAAAAAATCATTATAAAGCATGACTTCACTAAACTTTAAGAAAGAGAAATTCTTTTTTTCGGATACTACTGGATTAAGATTAAAACACACAGAGAAGGCATAAAGGCGATTTTGGTAAAAGAGGAGAGAAAAACAACCAACTCATTAGATCAATTTCGCGGGGGAAAGAGTGAAATTGACAACACAAACCGATAGAAAAGAAGGGAATACCAGTGACCAATTTCATTATTGGCTACTTAATTGAGAGGAAAAATCACCAGACTTAAAGGGTCCTTTGATGAAGGATAGGGGTGGAAATGGCTGCTGCAGAAAGGAGAAACAATATAGTCTTGAGAATAGTTAAAAGAAAAAAACCATAAAAAGATGCAGGGATGTCATTTTATATTATGATAAATTTCAAACAACAGTTTCTTCAACCGAGTTAATTGAGAATCAATTTTGTCGTTTCACTCTCTTTTTAACTAAGCCTTGGTTTTGCTCAAGGGATAAATACAATAATCCTTCCTTCTTTATGCTGTTCATCGACCTTGAGGAGATATATTTCATTAAAAAAATGACTGCCATAGAGTAATGTTCTTCCATCTTTTATTGAATCTATTCTCTATCCAAATATTACTTAGGTCGATGGAAAATGTCCATCCCCCTAACAAATTATTAATGGTGGCATAAAGACCTCAAACAATACAAGAAAATAAAAATATTTAACAAAGCAACTGACGGGAGTACATTTTATTTATTTATTTGTAACTTTGATCATATATTGGCTAACTTAATTCAAGATTCCCCATGTTCTATTGGCAATACACAATTAATAATCCAGCGACGCAGCCAATTTCAAAATTATTTTATTACATTTTAAAAACCAACAAAAATTTCTTTTCAATTAAATATCTATTTTATAGGTATATACGAGTATATATATATCAGTTAAAAAAATCTTTATCCTTCTTAAAAACTCTGTGTTAAAAGAATCAAATTAATGAGGTCAATAAGAGGTTACATTATTAATATATAAACAAGCAAATAAGTGATAACCAAAAATGCATCATCAATTACAAAAAATAATAATATTTATATCATGATATAGATATTAGCTTGTGTATATATATATAAACTAGATTATATTATATAGTGTATATTGTAATATATGTTTATTGCAATCTGTCCAAGAAGTAATTAAGATGGCGTCATTAATTTTATTTTTCTTTAGTACACTTCCCCCTCCCTCCAAAGAAAAAAAGAATGGGATTATTTGTATTACTATCTTTATTTTGCTGCCTCTTGAAAAGCGGTTTATTTGTTGGTAGGTTAATTAATTTTCTGAATTCAATGCGCTTACTTGCTCTGCTACGTCTGACTTTGTTTCCATTCTTTATGTGTCTCTGCATTTCTTTTTAATAAAGAGACCTCTAAAAAGGAAATCGATCCTTTTGTGTACTCTGTGTATCCAGGGGAAGTGATTCTGTTTATGTTTTAGGCTTTCATTGCCCTGCCGTATGTACTACATATGTATGTATATTTGTCCATTTGGGTGTGGGCAAATAACCTCTTGAGATGGACTCCTTTTCATAGACTTTCATTTGAAGGGTTGGTCCTCGTTAGACCGCTCCCGCCGCCACCGCCCTTGTGTAAATAGGTCCATCAAGAAGAAGGACTCTCTAAATGGATTGAAAAAATATAATTGAATAGGGGAAGGTCTCCCATTTTTACTTCTTTCTGAAAGAAAGAAATGGTTTCTGTAAAGAAGGGCTAAAGTAAAGAAATGAAAGTAATAAGCAGGCTTTGTATAATACGACTGTAAAAAGAAGAAGAAAAATACAACACATCCAAATATGTAATGCAGGCAATTTAAAAAAACATTTTTTATAAACATAAGATGAAGAAAATCATTCGTTTTTCATAAATGAAGGAAATATATATATATATATAGATAATTTAATTATGATATCATATTATCAAGGGCTGGAGGATCTATTGATAGATAAATATGATATAGAGAAAACCTTTATGGGGTAGTTCGTTTTTATGGGGATATATATATATATATATTATCACGATTTAGGCATTATGAAATCATTAGGAGCCTTAAATATCGTTGAATCGTTGGCCCGAATAATATACTCCTCTTTTTTAAAGAGAAGTCTATATCTCCTCCTTATTTTAATGTATCATATATAAATTGGTAGTATGAGTTCATATAGAGGATCATCGTTTTCTTAATTATTTTCTTGGGCATAGATAATTAGAGTGACTAATAATCCGCATAGTAAGAATTAAGAGCAATGATCAAATCCATGCTATAGTCAAAATAAGTGAATCTGAACAGAAATACGATTTTTTTTTTGCCAACGTCCTATGGTTTTATTAGTTGTTAATGTTATATCATTTTAAGTAGATTCGATTGAAAATAGGCAAATGATAATTGCTTTTATCAAAATATTGTAGAAAGTAATCTATTATTGGAGTCAAACTTATTGTAAAAAAATATGTAGTTATTTGGGTTTGTAAAGAAAAATTTATATAATTTAATTTTGATGTTGATTTATGTCATGCTTTTTTAAAGTTTTATGTCTGATCATCGAAATATAATGGATTGAAATCAACCAGGGAAGAGAGATATTTATATCATAACAGAATATAATAGTTTTTAATTTATAGGATCCTTTTTTGCTACGCTGAAACATTTCACTAACTTAAATATTTAATCTCTATCAGCTTTGAACTGCATGGTTTCATGTGGTTCCTGGTTTTACCTGGGGCATCTATTGGTGAGGTAGATGAAAGTCTCCAGCTCTTTAAATCAGATATTGAGTGAAGTAAATATTTTATTGTTTTTATCTATATATAATTGAGCCTCCATTTACAAATGATTGTATTTGAAGTGAAACGAAAAAGCGGGGAAAGTGAGGAAAATGACCAAAGTTTTTTCCTTGAGTTTCCTTGAATATCTATTACACAAAATGCATTCAATACCTTGTCCATAAGCATCTATGGCATAAAGTATTTCTTACATATAAGGTAAGTTGGCTAGTATCTACATAAGCGGCTTATAGGTACATGTACATATATATTTTTCCTATAAGATGAATATTCATAAATTTGTAGGAAAATCAGTTTTTTCTCCTTCCACGGTTATTATTCATGAAGAAGCAGGATCATGTGTGGTATTCGTTTAGGTATACATATTATAGACAGAGAGAGAGAAGGAGTATAAATCATTGAGAAAAAAGAAAGAAAAAAATGTTGTAAGAAATATTAATATACAAATTGGAATTCAATTTATTCGGTGGCAAAAACGTGTGGGTGTGGAAGGCAGGGGCCCTGTCAAATTGGTGTTAAATTGGTATTTTATCTCCTTACTACACAGCTAACATGTGTTGAAATATGATATATTTTGGACTCAATGGATAACTACTACTATTTAAATGATTTATTAATTCTTATTATCATACCACTCAATACAGAACTGATAGTTGATACTCATCAGATGATCTTAAAAAAATAATCATATGTATATATTCATAACTTCTTCCTTAACAAATATTTTTTTATCAACAAGGATCTCTTCTTGTGAAACTCGTGCTTAAAATGATAAAGGAGTGCAAAAGTTTAGTGCGTAGAGACATATTCAACTCTCTATGTTGAAGATGCAGGTTCGATTCACGAAAGGGGAAAATCAATCTTGGTCAACCTCATTGATAAAGTCCTAGGTTCTAAAGACTAATATTAACTCTATATTGTTTATTTATATTAACATGTATACAATTCTATTGAACCAAATAGGGAATAAAATAAAAAATATTATATTGGTACTTGTCATATATTTCTGACAATAAAAACTACGTTTAAAAGAAGCCTTCTGATATCCTGTTATGATGACGTTGTTATATTATATCAGTGATACATTATATATCTATAATGATATTAGTACATATATCCCTGCTTATTTTAAATTGACGACATACTCTATTATTTTATTATATTATTAGGAAATTAATTTAAAATCTATTATATATATATATAAAGAAGTCATGAAGACTATAGGTGCATGAGCTCCGAAATAAATCAACAATAACAACCTGTATTAATATTGTTTAAGTAAAATGTTTTCTTTTCGATTAAATAAATATAACTTTTTGTTCTTAAATGAATTTAAACTTTAATGGTATATTAATAGTCATTTTTTGTGATAATATTTTTTAAAATACTAATTCGTATATACAAGCATATAATCCACATGGATTCGATTCCCTCTACAAGGCCCTTCTTCTTGCAATGGATGACTACATAAATTATGGGTTTCCAGAGAATAGTCGGTCGTTTTGATATGCGTGGCTCTGAAAAATCATAAAAGCATATAAATATATATGCTATAACATTCTTGTGACCTTTTTAAACTTATTCATATATATATTTTCTTCTTGAGGATCCATCATTGTCAGGTGAGGATGTGTTTGAGTCATAACTGCTACACATATATGTATGTGTATAAATATATATGAGGGCAAGATAATAACTTTAAAAAGTTAGAACAATATGTGAAAGAGTACCTATATTTATATACAAATGTATATATTTTGTTATTCTAGAGCTTTAGTTTTTAGTCTTTTCACCCTTTTACCCTCATTACAAATCACTCTAATGCATAGTAGGAAGAGCCCCATACTTTTTTGTTCTTCTTCTAATTGGACACTTGTGTAATGAATGACCCAGTCGACAAACATGCGAGTTTTTACTTAGACTAAATGCCCCCCTCTTTTCATCTGATGGGGAGGGGAACGCAGGGAAAACAAAACGTAGGCAAGGGGAAGTCTTTGTACAAAAAAAAAGTTCTTATAAAGAGAGTAAGGGGTTTGAATGAAAGGCCTTGGCTTATGGATCAATAAGTTCATTACAAACATAGTATGGTGTGTATTACAGTAGGGAAACGGATAGGAGGAGAGACCTCAGAGTGGATCATAGTTGTGTAGCCGAAATGAACTACTTATCCATATATTTTTACAACACATATGCAATACTATTTTTTAATAAATATGGTCCAAAAATACACTTCTTACTAGAATAGAGTTTTGTATATTCGAAAAAAATCATAGAATATCAAAGACTTAATGACGATATTTAAAATTAAAGGATACTATGTGATAAAGCTTCATGATCCTTCGAAATCTGGATGAGTGAACTAATCAGTTTTCCTACATTTATTTGTATGACAAAATTATCCAAAATTGTTGAGGATTGAGCAATACATCTGATACAATTTTTGAAATCAAATAAGATTATAAAAAACTACACTCATTAATTTACATTGCTTGTCTCTCGAAAGAATATATCCATTACTTTTATAGAAATAGTTAATTGAATGATATATTGTCAGATGTAGATAATGATTTGAAAGAAAAACTATATTGTTTGTTCTCTAAGTATACAGTAAAGCTTGAAGTATTCAAAAAGTAAAGTAAGTAATCGATAGATATATATATATATATATATATATATATATATATATATATATATATATATATATATATATATATATATATATATATATATATATATGATATTCTGATATAATATTATATATTTAAACAAATAAGTTTTTTCAGTAGTATTACTTTAACCATATTATCTTTAAACTAATATATATTTTAATGTTTAACTTATTTTAAAATAGGCTGACAATAATGAAGTAAATATAATAATTTTTGAATAAGAAGAATTAATATGACATAATTCAATTTCTCAATCTCATTAGTAAAAGGTCAATCTTATCTTCGACCTCATTATAGAAAGTCTATATAATATGGGATAATTATATATCTGAACCTACAAATATCCATTAGAAGGAAACACTGCCAAATCAAGAAGGAAGGCATTAAATATGGCTGTCATTTAATATGTTGCTCTACCTTTTGGAGTTGTTACTTACTATTATTAATCATATGATACCCAGGCTTAGGCTAAAGCAAATTTGCGCTATACATAAAGGACCAAGATTATTTAATCATAAATAAGTATTATGTCCTCCAGATAAAACATACCGGATATATTTAAAGAATCAATTTTCTAAAAATTTAATAATAAAAAAATATATGCTCATTCATATAAGAGCCCATTTAAAATGTGTAATCGTTTATCAATAAAAATGATATTTTAGAAATTTTTGTATCACTGTTTTGAGGTATAAATAAAACAAGTGTATTTTTATGGTGACTTCAATTCAAATATTCATAAAATGTAATGCTTACAAAATAAACGATCATATGGTCAGGATTAATCAATATTCAAGAGTAAATCCGCAAAACACTCTTCCAATTACTTGAATAAATAAATGGTATAAAAATGTAAAAAACCTAGATTTATTTTGTTTCAATAGTTTTGTTACTGATTCCTGGGCACGAATAGATGTGATGTCACGTCAAATTGGCGTCAATATATGCCTCCTTTATTCACCCTTAAATTATTTGTAACTGACTTTATCAAATAACCATTCATTTTAGAGCTTCGTTCATAACAAAAATATATTTAACACATGATGACGTCACAAAAATATTCCTGCAATACCACCAAAGTAGGCTATCCTAAAACTCTTTCATCACTTCTTATTCATCTCATTCTCTTCAAAACTCTTTTAGATAGTGGGAAGAACCCATTTCATCAACTGGCTCAAATATATACTTTGTTTTCTTACATCCATTCAGCCTATATTTTTCACCTCCAACTTGGGTAAAGAAAAAAGGAGGCCTTATAAGGCCCCCATCAAACTGACTGCAAACACATCATATTCATCATAGAGGTCTTTCCTCTAAAGAAGAAAAAAAAGACCTATTTTGTCTACATGTTTTTTTTAAAGCGGTCTTTTGTTAAGGCATATAATTTTATATATATGTAATTGTAAAAGATGAATAGGTGAGATGTTCTATATGGAAAAAACATAGAGAGTTCCATTTAGACAGGGGCTCTAAGTTGATGTTAATAACAACAACAACAGAATACCTATGTAGGTTTCGATACAGTTCCTTTAGTTCCATGGTTGACTGTGTCTTACTTCAACAACAAACCATGACAACTACAAAAAAATTGTGTGTATATTTACCTCAAGAGCTCTAATTGTATAACAATCAACAACCTCTTCTTTTTTAGAGTGTATGAAAGATTCCTTTTATAGCTTCTATAGTATGTGTACCATAACAACATCAAAAACTGTTGAATAGAGTGGGAAAATAGTAAAAATAATTTGTTAATAAATGACCCAGACAAGCTTATATAATGTACCGGCGGTATTTAAAGGTATAAGTTGAATAAACTAAGAATCATATATTTCCTTACATAAAAATATATGGTGAGCAAACAATATCATGTGATTAAGGACTGTCGTTAAGATTGTCATGTATTAAACCTTTGGTATCTTCAGTGTTCTGGGTACTTTAGTGAGAACTCGTACGGATTTCGGGAAATGTCGAAAAGTCACTTTTAATGAGTTCAAGAGTCTTTTCAAAAATCTGATTATGGGCTCGAAATTAAAAGTTACACAGATATGATTTCTCATCTCAGCCCTATTATTTTTTAACATTAATAGATGTGGAATGAAAATATGTGTTCTCATAGTGAAAAAAAATAATATTTTCTGTTACCTTTGAAGAACAATTTATTAATCTAGTTCAATATCAACCATTTTCACGGTTACAATGTCAAAACATTAAAATAATCATTAATAATTACGTACTTTTTTGCAAACAGTGTAAATACGGGGAATTATATTTTCAGGGAGTGGTGTTTTGGTGCGTCTAAGTTTAAATACAAGTTGTTGAGTAATTAAAATTGATTTCATTTGGGTAAGGATATATGACAAAACACCAAAAATCCTTGTGTTTTAAAATAATATTACATTTTGTAAAAATAAATAAATCTGAAAGTTCCTTGTATATTTTAAAAATGTATAAGTACTCGGCTAAAAAATCATTTAAGGGTTCAAGTTTATCTCAGCGAAAGTAGCAGGATCTTTTCATATGCGTTGTGTCGTGTAAGCTACGCATTAGAAGTTATCTTATATATAAGCCGGAATAGAGAATAACACAGGTCAACAAAAATCAACTAAATTTTTTATGTCGGACTAATTTTCACTAATTCTTATAGAGTTTTATCCACTGATTCCGAATATGGTATTCATTTTTCAAAGTTAGTGATAAATTCAGAGCTAAATGGATTTCAAATTTTTCAGCACTTTTTCGATTCAGAGCCATTATTGACATACAAGGACTGAAGTATAGAAAAAATAAAAAGCAATGATTTGATAGAACTTAGATCAAAGTACTCATTTCAATTTTTACTTTGTCTCTGGCACATTTAGACTTTAAAATATATGTCATTTTGTACGAAAAATGAAGGGTTTTACTTAGAGACTCACTGTTCCTAACTAAAAGGTCTTACATGATTAAAATTCATATGAATATGAAAAAAAATAACAAGCTTTTTTTTTCACAGCTCCAAAAAAATATACAATGTATAAAAGAAAAACGATGCTAATGCGTAAATTTTTACATAAATAAGCAATCAAGCTTTAATTTGATATGCTTAGTGTTCCATAAAATTTTTTAATCAAAATTAGCAAATGAATATTTTTTAAATCCTCTCCATTTTGCCCTTTTTTAGAGAAATTCATAAGTCACCCAGTGAGAGAGAAACTGACGTCACAACGCAGGTAAACAATAAAGAGGAATTTTACCCCTTTCATTGGAATTTGAGTGTTTTTTTACCGGAAATGTTCCGAGAATCCAGGATTCCTAATAACTGGCCTGCCGGCTGTGCCGTCGTACACAACATTTGTGACAAGAATTCACCGTGACACAGCTTCGGATCAAGCATGGAGCAAGGAGTGGAACCTTAGGAGGACATGACTCCCCAGAGCATAGGTGCTCAGCCTATTCTCTTTGCATCAAAGAGGATGACGTGTCGGAGACAGACAGACCCTCAAGGACCCCTCCTAAATGCTGGTTGCCTGGCTTATTCCGTCTGCATCAAAGAAGATGATGTGTCGGAGGGAGGGAGGGAGGAATGGACTCCCGTGAGAGAGAGAGAGAGTCATTGCCCTTGTTCTGTCTACCTACTAGCCTATTCTATCGGGGAGTCTCCTCTTCAAGTGAATCCATCGTTTTTTGCAGCAGAAAAATGAATTACTCACGTTTCCGTTTGCTAAATTCACCTTTTATTAAGTATGGAAAAGATGCAGCGGGACAACCTCCCTTCCAGCCACCCACCCACGTCCTTCAAACTCATAGCCGCCGCCCCGAGGAGCCCAGGAGCGTACTGCCAAGACAGTGACAAGACATCCACAACACAATCCTTTCACAAGCCACAAATCACAATGATACACATCTTTCATTTATGAGATGCGCAGTTGTCTACCCACCGATCCGCCGCCTTCCTCTATTCCGGGGGGGGGGGGGGTCTACCTGCCCTACATCCACTCATCCTGAAACAGTGCACCATTTCAACAGTAGCCGCCGTTTAGCTCTGAATTTATCACTAACTTTGAAAAATGAATACCATATTCGGAAGCAGTGGATAAAACTCTATAAGAATTAGTGAAAATTAGTCCGACCTAAATTTGGCTGTTGCCCAGTGTAATCTATTATTCTTTATTTTATCTTTTTTTAGGTATGTGTATATCCTTGACACGTTTTATATTTCGTTCTTTTGTTTAAGACGAAGAAGCATCGTAAGTAAATTAAATGAAATCCTACACAATCAAGACCACTTGACCGTGCAGGTTCTGCTTTATTGATTATAAGTTTAATATATATTATTTACAGATATTTGTTTTGTTAAAACCTGCTAATGAGTCCCATGTAACTAAGTTGTAACCGCTACAACACATCAAATGTATAGCTTTTCCAACGAATCAAATATGAAAAATTGTATTGTATTTGGTCAAACACTCTTACAAGACAATAATAATCGTAAACAAATATTTAATCTGAAGTATGCATAAACTCATATAAAAAAATGAAGGTGATCACAGGAAATTAAATTGTATAGCTATGAACTCCTGAGCAAAGTTCACATCTGCCACTCGTCAAATAATAATAATATAGCAATCTTTATTAGCTTTGACTAAGAATCCTAGGAAGAAGGTCAGAGAGGAAGGAGTAGTCACTTTATGTACATACATGCTTAAATCACACAGACATACCGGAAGGAGCTAAATAGGCTTTTTAACAAAATAAAGAACCTGAACCCTTTGATGTGTATATAAGTATCTAAACATACAAATATACAAAAAAAGTACATGATGAAAAAGGGTCAACAGAGTAAAATTAATCTATGTTAAAGTAAGACCAATATACTGAGTTAGTCAGACAGTATGGAATCTGTTTTTTAACACTAGATGGACGGCAGTCATTCTCCTACCTCGGTGGACGGAGCGGGTTATTTCAACCCACTTATATAATTATATTATATAATATATTTATTTTTTCAGCATACGGTTATTAGAGCTTATAAATGCTTTATATAATGCTTTTCAAGGATTTTATCATGTATTTTAAATATATTTTGCATTGTTTGAATGGAATTCAGGTTCCAATCTGTGTAGAATTTAAGTTATATATATATTTGTTATTTGCATTAAAACAACAACCTTTTTGTTACTATATTATATATTAATATATCCTTTTATAGTGGACATTATGTCACAATAACATGGTTGCTCTACATAGGTGCCGAAAAATCTAATATAATGAGTACTAACATTTCTTATATTACTCTAGTGTGCGAAGCCCATTTTCTACAAACACCTACACCTACCACAGCGTTTTTTTGTTCCTAGATTTTTATATGCAGCTCATTTGACAATAGGAGGAATATAATCAGAATCAGATTCCTCCTAACCATCAGTACAGTCTTCAGCAAGTACTTTCAGTTCGGATATTAGTTTTATTAGATAATCTCGTCTTGAAATGTTAGCACCAGTTACATCTTTGTACCACACAAACTTGCAGCGGTCAACGACGTAAAGATACCTTGGTGCTGTATAATCTCGCCTTTTGATCAACAACATAATCTCCATACTTTGTTTGCTTATAACATTCTACTGATTCAGGAAGCTTCTTTGGACCAGTAGAGGTTGACACATCAGTGAGGAAGAAAACATTTTTGCTGGGTTTGGCTTCGTTACAGTGAGGGTCAAATTCTTGTTCTTCAGGACTGTTGTTTCATGAAGAGACGCCTTCAAAAATTTGATCTATGGAGGATTTTTTTTTCATGGCTAAGGTCTTTATTCTATTCATAATACAATAAATAAAATAAAATAGATATAAAAAGGGGGAGATTTGTGTTAGGTAAAAACATAAATAAACATTATAGTTTAAAATTAATATACCCCGAAAGACCTTAAAATTCTATTGACATTTAAATCTAAAAACGTAGTAAAAGAAAAACACAATAAATAATTTTCTTATAGTACAAAACTAAGATTCTTTTTTAAATTTTTTATAATTATACTGATGGCCTTGGCGTAGTGCTGAGAAGTTGACGGGAAGTATTTGACGAGTACGGACGCGTTATCCCAAGATCCTCCACCGAGAGTCGGAATCTTTAGAGCAAAAGCTCTCATTTTTGCTGGGTTTGGCTTCGTTACAGTGGGGGTCAAATTCTTATTCTTCAGGACTGCTGTTTCATGAAGAGCCGTCTCCAAAAATTTGATCTAGGGAGGTTTTTCTTCTAATTCGGTTCTGTTCTATTCGGCTCCATCTGATTCATCCAATGGCGTTGCTAAAGGAAGTTGTTGAATTTCGTCGACAGTGAAACGTTTTCTTCGTGACATGTTGACAGGTTGTTAGCACAAAAGCTCTGAGATGAAGCAAAAGCTGCTTTACTCTATTTACATGAACATAGGTAACACTTTTCCAAACATGCTAATTCGTTGGAGTTGCTGATGTTCAACAAAATTTATACACGCCCGTTACAACTTTGTTACCCGTACACAACACTATGTCAGTAATATTTTACGTTTATTTTAATTTTTGTATGCGCGGGTTCATATGACCCGCTCGTCTTTCTAGGTATAAGTGCAAATAAATTAGTGAATAATATAGATACAGTGTTTAAATTTAAACATATATAGTTCTTATATATACACTAAAAGTCAAAAAATTTGGGACAAGTAAGTATCATAATGTAAAAAAGCCACCCCTTTGAAAAAAAATTCGGGTTAAAATAACCCGCTCGTCCACCTAGTGTTAAGGAATGTTTGATAAATTGCATTATTGTTTAACTTCATATCTTATTTCTTAGTTCAAGATAAATATTAGTAAATAGAGGGTTCCCTATTTTTTACGTTTGAATTAAATTTTTGTAGGATTCAATCACTGAAAACAATGATCAAAACTCCTTATTTAAAACAACTTTTTCTTTATTACGAATGTTTAAAATCAGCATCAGTGACTTATATATGTATAGAAAAAAGATACATATTTTTTTCCTCTAATACAAAAACAATAAACTATTTCATATTAACTTTACGTCAAAGTTTAAAAACTTAAACTTATGAATGAAGTGTTTAGTTTTTGCCTATTTAGTTCCATAGAATTGCATCCGACTGGATATAAATAAGCATATTAGCATGTAATTTAATCTATGAAACCTAGGATATTTTCAGTGAGGTTGATCAAAATTGATCCTCCCCTCTCGGGATTCGAACTTGGTCCCTCAGCATTGAGAGTTGAAAGCACCTTAACGCACTGAGCTATCACACTCCCTTGCTTTGAGCTAATGCACTCCCTTTATGAAATGTTTACATTAGTTTTGATATATGTAGAAAACAAGCAATTCTAGTTTTATTCCAACGAATCCAGAAATCAAAAATTTATATGTAAAAATTATCATTGAATTACGAACTTGTAATGTCCCTGGATTACCATTCCCTACTTATGCTATTAAATTGTATGTATTTCCTTAGTGAAGACCAGTGCAATTCCATTGCTCAGGCAGCCCCCATTTATTTGTCCATGTTAAATCACTCATATGATTCCACCTGAACATCTTCCATGAGAAAAGTAGGTGCGAAGGCCAAAAATAAGTAAAAACTTATTATTCTATTAAATAAGATAAAAAATCTATAAGTGGAGGACAAACGAAGGAAGTGTTTCACGGACGGCTAAGTTTATTGTCTGATATTCTTTTTAAAAGATGGTAGTTTTTATATCAAAGAACAAAATAATGATAAAAATAATAATACACAATAGAAGTTTTTTAAACTATGAATCTATTCTCTGTATCAACATGGAAAAAATACTACTAGACAAAAATGTATACGTTGCAGACAAGGGAACTAGCTTCCTACTAATGATGATTCATTGAATACTCTTGTATGTGGACACTAATATGTGTGTGTGTGTAATCGAGTATATTTTGCCATTGGGCATATTAGTTACATTTGTAACTAGTCTAAAATATATAAATAAATCAAAACATTAAAAAAAATTATGTTTAAAACAAAAACTAAGAACAAATAAAATAAAATATGGCATGGTTTATATGGCCACGCTGCGTCAAATGGCCCTAGCTGCGGTCCTTGCAGCGTGAAGGGTCGTGGCCGACCTCAAAGCCTTATACATGTTCCAGACCGATATTGCGTGGCATGCAAAGGTAGCCGTCTCTCTTCTGAGTGGATACGCTACTAGAGTGGTGGACCTCATGGGCTCCTCGGGATGGGGAAGACGAAGTCACCAACCGGGTTTCTGGCACCGCCACCACCGTCGTTGGAGTAAAAGCATTTCCAGGTCTCCAGGGCAACTTGCTTGGCGGCCACTTCGTTAAGGGAGGGAAGGCCTGCTCTCTCAAGGAGGTCTCCGACGTGGATGTGATCCCGTCTTTTATATCCAACAATGCTCCTGGCGGCGTCATTTATGGCAACCTGTATCGCTCTGTGTGCGGTATTTTGCCCCTTGCACTCATTATCGGGTCTAGGAATGGTCACAACCGCGGCGGCGTAAGAGATTTTGCCAATTATCAATCCTTGGCCAGCTGCCGTAGGTATATTCCTCTTGGTAAGTGCACGGCAAGCCTAGAAATGAGTGCAGCCCACTTTGCTACTGCCTTAGCGACGTTGATGTTGTGAGGTACTGTTGTGAATCCACTATTAAATTTGACTCCAAGAAACTCTATTTCGTCGGACGGGTCCACCTCGACGCCCCCGACGTTGATGGTGAAGATAGCAACATCCATTTTCTTGGCGTTACCCCCGATCATGAGCTGGGTCTTGGCGGCGTTAAGGACGAGGCCGTTCCCCCCCGCGAATCTGGAGAAGGCGTATGCCCTTGACTCCAAAAGGGACCCGACTCCCTCAAGAGAGTCACCAACGGCCCAGAGGAAGAAGTCGTCTGCATAGCCACTATTGTCTTCGTTGCCGACCCCAACGCAGGAGGTAACGTCCGCAACCAGGACAAAGTATAGAATTGGTACCCGAAAGGAGCCTTTCAGAATTCAGATTCGGTGCCGTTCCACACCACACGCTGGTACCCGCCAGTGAGGTATGAATGGAACCACTTAAACTGTGTGCCAGCAATCCCAAGCTTCCCCAGCTTTGGTAAAATCTATGGCTGGTTGACGGTTTCAAAGGCAGCAGAAAGGTTAAATCCGAGGACCCCGACAACCTTTCCCCTCTGCTCGGCCTCCAGCCACTTTGCATGTGCGATGGCCAGCGCGGCCGTGGTTGAGCAGCCTTTCCTGAATCCAAACTGGGTGTTTGGAAGAGCCTCCGTCTTGGCCAAGTGGTCCTCGAGGTCGGATTTTACAATGGTCTCCAGGACCTTGGAGAGAGCCGGAAGGATGCAGATTGGTCTGTACGATGCGGGGTCAGCCGTGGACTTGCCCTTGCCCTTGAAAACAGGTAGCACATTCGACATCTTTAGTGCGGTCGGAACGGTTCCTGAGGCCAGCGATCGATTCACTAGATGATCGATTGGTCAGGCAAGCACTTCGATGCCTTTCTTTAGGACGGAGACGGGTATCCCGTCGACACCCAGGGCCTCAGTTGCCCGCATCCCTTTGATGACCTTCGCAATCTTTCCAGCCCCCGCAAATGAGAAGGAGCACGGCGCCGACGACTTACCCCAACGACAACGAAGGGGGCTGCGAGGGAGGAAGGTTTTCCCGGAGTTTTTTTACTTTGTCAATGTAAAATTCATTCATCGCAGTTACCGTCTCTCCACTGTTTAACGTGGGGATTCCACTCACCTCGATAGAAGCTGGGAGGGGAGCACTTGACTTGTCGATAGCCTCATAAATGTGTATTCATCGATTAATTTAATAATGTTTAGGGATTTACTTAAACGAATATTTTCAATTTTTGTTTCTTCTTTGGTTAGATTGAATTTGTAGTATTTGTTTTTATATTTAATAAAAAAATAGCACATCACACCCAGGATCTTTCCAATGCGGTCAATCACAATTGATCTTGCCCTCTGTGTTGTCGACCCCCCTAGCCTCAGCATTGATATTTGAGCATTAATTTTCAAAAACTAACTGAGGTCATTAATTTTCAAAAACTAACTGAAGTCATTAATTTTTCATTTGTTGTATTCATGTTTTTTAATCTTTTAATTAATTAAATATCATATGGTCATGCTTGTGAATAGATATTTTTGCAAAATAGTTCATTTCGTTGTTTATTGATTAGACGATTCGGCTGATACATCTGGATATCTAAGAAGCTTTATCTATTGTATATAAACATGATATTTGGTAATTTAGAAAAATACTTAAAAATATAGAAGGAATCCTGTAACACCCAATAATATCTTTGATTGAAATGAAAAATAATAAAAATGATTTCAAGTGTATTTTATGTATTATGACAATATTTATAAAATAAAAGTGCCTTTTAGTATCGTATGAAATTATTTAACGTAATGCTGAGAATGTAGCTACTATTACTATTAACTTTATTCTCAAGTGTGTTTTCTATATTTATAGAAGATAATTACTTCATAGCAATAGAAGACATTGCTTGACTCTTCGTACGCTTGATAAGGGCAACATTTAACAATAATATTGATGACATTCTGACGTCATATGAAATAAAGTCATATAGTGCTTAATAGATTCATGCATATACCTTGCAACTCGGCCTTAAATCAATTATTAATTAACTAATACATTTCTGGTAGTAATAGATAAAAATGGGAGTTTTATCTTTGATATTGCTTTTTTAATAAATGTAAGAACTTTATAGCACCTTGAACAGACTTAAGGATTGTTTGCATAAATATGATGCCTAAAAATTGCAGAAGGTCCAAAATAAACGTGTTTCCTTTATTCGGTAAGATGCAGTTTTTTTCATATTCAAGTTCTATAATGAGGTACTTTGTTTTCAATGGCCAAGTTATCTCAAAAGGGTCATAAGTCAGTTATTTGAAAACACCAAGCACGAATTTACCTTTGGCTAAATATGCCTCAATTATCATAATTTGCTAGCTAACCATGAGAAATATGACTTTGTATATATTCATATTGGGCAATTTCGTGGGGCCTTTTCTTCTTCCATGGTTAACATAACCGTCCAGAAAGGCTTCCTAACGGCCAGCCATTCCTTTTATTTAGTTCCCAGTCAAAGAGAGGAAATTGGTTTTATCTTTGATGATCTATCATGAGCCCCAACGCGTAACATTAAAAAACCGTTTAAAAAGCCAATTTTAATTAAGCCGAGTTGGGGTTGAGCGGAAGGAGAGGATCTTACAAGATGGATTTCTTATCTTTAAAGAACACAAGGTAAATGTGTAAACTATGTAGGTTTAGAGTATTTAAAAGTTATGAAAGGAAGTGACAATACTCAGGTTTTTTGTCTGTTGGGTTCTTGAGGGATCTTACCGACATTAAATTTCTTTCTTTGTGTCAATAAAAAAATATAAATGTTTTTTTTTCGTCAGTTGATTCATTATGAGTCAAAAAGAAAATAAACTAAAACTTTAGTTATGAAACGACATGACATAATCGAGAGGGTATGAGGAGATATTACTGTAGTAATGGTATATTTATATGTAAGAACTACAGGAACTACGCATAAGCATTTAGAATATTGGCCAAAGAGCCGTGAGGTTTCACAAGCCACAATCATAGCATCACCTTCATCTCTTGGTTTCTATATGCAATAAATAAAAACTGAGTCCTTTTTTTCAATATTCTATCAGGATTTTTACAAATAAATTGAACAAACCAAAAATTCCCAAACCGAGTTTTGATATATGAATGTTTAGTTTAGTTTAGGTTTAAAATATGAACAGTTGAATATGTAGACTTTGGCCCTACATATTATAGCTAGTAGATATGAACTAGTCTTTGGGAACATAGACAGCTAACGAATTCAATAGATTGAGGAACAATCAAAGTAATTTCTTGATATTCTAATACTTTTGAAACAATAGACTATTAATTTTTGTCGATTTTCAATACATATGCAAGTATTTTCCCACATAGAAAATGTTATTATTATTATTCTGATTGAATGCTATTTTTTAAACAATGTAGTACCTATCTGCATCCTATATAATTATATCACTGTAAAACACAACGTTCCTACTCTATATATATATATATATATACTATATATATATATATATATATATACATATATATATATATATATATATATATACATATATATATATATATATATATTAATACCTATATATACACCTTGGTGGACAACAACACTATCAGAAGATCCCTATCAAGGAGAGGAGTTATTACCTAGTAAAAGAGAATATTCTACTTATTAAGTCCATAGGAAGTGGACAACTAACTACTCCTACTACTAAAATAACATTCAAATAAATACTTAGTTGAACATAATTGGGATCTCTCATATAAAAATATATTTTGTTATAAACAAGTCATTTTAAAGCAACATATATATATATATATATATATTGGTTTTGTAAGCCTCAAAATATTAGGCTTGGCTTTAAAAGAACTTAATAGTTAACAAATAGCAATATATATGCTACTTTTAAGCATATAATACAGCATTAAGGAACATAAAAAATACTTCTTAATGAGATGCATCTAAGAATATTATATTAATACAATTTTAAACGTCAATTGCAGTCCATAAAAAAGTATGAAAAATATTAATAAAACTGCAAATATATTTTATATATGTAATTGATCAAAAAATACGGTTTTTTAATAAATACTCAAAACATAATGTTTTCTAAAATATTATAATATGCATGGCTATTTCTCAATGGGGAACACCAACTTTATTTGGCTGAGAAGTCACAAAAGTTTTTCCTAAAGTGCTACTTGTTATAAAGATATATGTATTATTCTCATTATATACTCACACATATACATACATAACAAGAGGGAAGATCCAGTAAATTGATAAATCCACTGTTGTAGTGAGGACGTATCATTTTTTGTATGTGTTTCAAAGTCTATTTAACATCCGCTGGACGTTATTATTATTATTACTATTATATATAATAGATAGAATGCCAGATGAAGTCAGTTTTTTTGCTATTTTAATTTCCGGCTCTGTCAGCTTCTTTTTCAACATATTTTTGTTATAGTTAAAGCCGGACATTTAAGGTCTAGCTGGAACATTTACATATATATGTAGGTATACAATATTTGCAAAAAGTATAACAAGGTTCCAAGGGTTTCCTATAACCAACTGTAGAGTTCATTTTTTCCATTTTATCCCTTATTTACATGTTAATTTGTTGTTTTGTTTTATAAATGAAATTTGTATATATATATATATATATATAAACATATCAGAAAACGACCGGGGCACTTTTTTCAACGGGAGCCGGGCCAGGCTCAAACCGGGCCGAGACTTTAATATATTCGTTCGTTCGTCATTCCAAAAGTGACAACTAGTTTTTTAGGAAATAATTTTTCCAAAAAAAAGTACAACACTACTTCTTAAATTCTGTTCTTAAGAAAACGTCGTCGCGTTTAGAATAACGAACAACAATTTTTCACGAACGTCAACAACGTCTTAGTTAGAGGGCGCTATGATCGATGTGTCCCGGTATCCTGTGATTTTTAGACACTGTTTTCTGATATATATATATACATATATATAAAATATATGTAAATGTTTATGGTGACCAAATCAGATTTTAAATGAAGTAACTTTTAATCAAGTAAATACAAATGTTATGTGTTTGATTCTGCTCCTAAGGAAACCCTGTCTTCTTTCTCGAGTCTTCAGTCCTCTGGGATTTATGCAAGGCATGAAGAAGTTGTTTGTACTTGCTCCATTATTATTGTGCATACACAAAATAATACTCATGTTTGTTCATACTTCTATCATAATAATAAGTTTGCAAAATTGTCGCAAACAAATGCGGACGTTGATTGACCATTTGCCCAGTGCACTTAGTTGGCATGGTTGCAATTCAAAATATGCATGATTAATGAGCAAGTGCCTTGTTTTGTGAGCCATGGTTGTTTATCATGAGGCTCTGCTGCTCATGTACCCATAACCATATGTACATAACTTGGTCAGTGGATATCTCTTTCTCTTATTTCTCTAATTAAATAAACAACAACATGTCATGCCTTACTCGTACTTTGTTTTTTTGAAATATGACGATGGACTTTCACGAGGAATATTAATCATAACATCTAGGCCTAGCTAAGCAAGAGAGTTTCCAAAGTACGTATACAGCTCTAATTAAACATGGTGGATTGCAATAATCGTAGTCGAACAAGGGTTTTATACCAACTTAATGGGAATTATACTGATTTGTAAAATAAATATACATTGGTTGCAAGGGTTTCGGACAATTGCTAAATAATAGACACAGGAAAAGGATCGAACTGATAATCTCATGATGAAAAAGAAATTGAAATTTCAAGATTGAAAACGTTAACTTTAAGACCAACATTATAAAGTTGAATTGACGAAAAAACCTTCTTAGACATTTAATATGGATACAAAGCCTATATATATATATACATGTATATATATATAACTTTTTGCTCTTACAGCTCAATTTGTCGAACAGGGATATAAAAGACAAACTCATATGTCGACTCCTATTGAGCCACCACTGATGCAAGGCGTATCATTCATCGACTGATTATATAGTTGTACGTAGGTAGACATATATTTAAAAGATTAACTTTTTTGTCGCTTTCCAAATAACATCTAAGTCGTCGTTTTGTGCCTTGCTTACAACCTCTTCCGTCAACAGTCTTTATAACTATTAAGCAACTGCTGACGATTTAAACTACAATAAAAAAAGGATTTGATACTAACGTAGGTAAGAGTATCTAAGTATTCTACACGGGTGTTGCTCAAGTAGCCTCAGATAAAAAAGCTTAGAAACATACAAAAATGTATTTACAAAAACTTGCTCACTCTTTCAACATGATGAGGCTAAGAAAGTTTTTTTAAAGTTATGAGATTTCCTAAAGGTCAAAGGAATTAGTTCAGCTTTTTTTCACGGATCATCGTTGTAAGCTGTTACTTGTTATGTTTATTATTATTTTCTTGCATCATCGGAGTCAAAAGCATTCATTCATATCAGGGAAAGGAGGGGTCTTAAAAAGGTATGTTAAGGATTGACTCATAATTGTATATATGAAGAGAAGATTGAAAGCCAATTTTCGTTTAGTGTGTCAATTTTCAAATGAAACAAAAATGTCCTACTTTAACATTGTTTAATGAATATATATAAGTTTTAAGATGTCACACATAATAAAATCGATTGAGGCATCCATTTTTATTTTAATATTATAATTATACCTTTCAACATGCTGACAACGACTCTGTACTACTTCATGCTTGTTTGTCTGAAGATGCTATGAAAAATATATATTTATGGAGGATTATATTTATATTCAAAGATAAATCCTTAAGTTATTATAAACCACGTTGATCAATATATATACAATACTCATAGATAGGCTAACTACCCTGTGATACCTAATGAAATCCCGTTGAGGTGGTTGTAATCTAGCCACTAAACAAACAAACAACAAGCTTAATAAACTGATGTATTAAATAGTAGGGTCAAAATATATTTTATAGATAATGTATACATACATTTCTTTCAACAATTTGTGGATAACTTAAATTACACTAACATAAATAAATGAACATCGATTATGAAGTGTCAAAAACGGATATCCCACTTCATTTTACTAGTGGACCCTTGGGTATATACAAACACGCATCATAAATGGGTCAAATGTATTAGAACACATAATGTATAAAGATGAGCACGCTGCCTACAACACACTTATATATAGATAGATTGCTTACTTGCTTCGTTTTCCATCATTTGAGCAGAAAAAAAGAGATAGAAGATGTATATAAATGGAGGTCCAAATATATACACAAACACACAAGTTCAATATTTACATACAATGTAAACTAAGGCAGAAAAAAGAAAGAATTGAGATCAAGTTGTCGTTTCTTTTTTTGACCTAATATGGACCCGCAAGTATTTATTTAGTTGTAAGTAAATATATGTGACTTTTTAGCTTTAAAAATAAAGCTGCAGTTTGATGTGCAACCAATTTTTGTCGACTGTTTGTTTACTGTTTTTATTGTATCGGAGAAGAAGAGTATATATATTGTGAAATGTGTGTTCCATTCGTTTGAAGCTCATTTGTTGTAATAAACATATTATGCTTAGCATCATACGAAAAAAATTGACATGTAAAAATATATTTTACCCATAAGTGTGGTTACATATCATCCCTACAAACTTAAATATAGTCCATTGAACCTAAAATCTTATTCTTAATACTTTTTTTGCCTCTTGACGAAAATAACAGCTGAAATATTTGGAATGTTTGCTTTAAATGTCATATGCGGGCATGTTAATTCCTTTAAATAAATAACAATATATATACATATGAGTTAGTGTGATAGGATTTCATCAAAAGGATCAGTAAAATGGAAGGGAGTTTTGGGTGTCCACTATGATTTTATTGAGATGATCTATATCAAATACACTTCATTTGGTGGATAGCTCATGTGGCTTCTTTCAAATATTACACACCGAGGGGAGAAAAATGCATTCAAATCAGATAGAAGCTACCTTACCAGAACTAAATCCGTTGTCAGGATTCATTTAGCAATTATTTTTATAGATGCCATTATAATAATTTGAATATCTTTTTGTTGATATCTCTTAATTCTTGGTTTTTTTCCTCTTTTTATTTTATCGTCAGAGAGATTATTCATCTATTGACAGCTATCATGAAATAATATTAACATCTATTTTCCCCTGAGTATCAGCTTCATTCAACTAATATAAATAAGTGAAAAGTCCATTTAAAGAACTCCTTTATGACAGTGATCATGGCTTATAAATTAAGACACTTAGTTTTCTTCAGAATTACATTCGTATCTATGAGTAGATGGCCACAGTAGATATGAGCTCATTGATATTTTTGTTTAGTGATACCAATTGGATGCCACTATGCTTTACTCTTCTTTTTCTCTTCAACCAATCATGTTCAAGAAAAAATATAGAGCATCGATACTTTACTAATTATTCTTCTGTGAAATGAGATTTATATGAATGAAATTAATTCCCTCTTAAAATAATGTTATGTCCTATGATTGCACAACACATATTTTAAGCTAAGAGGCCACAGAGCTAATGTATGTTCTTCTTCTATAATATACAATATTGTTGTTTTATTCTGACTTGAAGAGAGAGAGAGAGAAATGAGAGTAAAGAAGAGAGAAAGAGAAAAGGAATGAGTGTGACAGAATCAAGAAGCAAATTTGATCGATAGAATCTTCATAATTATTGTTGTAATAAACAATGGCTAGGAGACTTGAGGAAAGAGAAGGGCTAACATGGAAAGGCTCTTTGATTGTTTGCCTAGCAATTAGTGCGGTTAGTGTGTGTGTGTATTAATCCTGGGAAGAATACTCATTGTAGAATCAATGAGAGTAAGGGGGGGGGGGAGGTTGATAAGACGAAATAATAAATATAGTAATCATAATATATAAGGGCAAGGAAAAAGGAAAGGGACTCGAAGGTTAATAATGACTTTTAGTCACCTAATGATGTAAGACCATTTACTCCATGGATCAAGATATTGATATTTTAAGCATAAACCTACAAGTTTCAGCTTTATACTAACATATTTATAAATGTTAGGGGACCGATTTACTTTATTCATATTAGGCTTATAAATACAAGTTTATACAATGGAGATTGAAGGAAAAATACAAGTTATATTGCAGTAACTCCCTTATTGCTTGAATTACAAAGTTCAGAATCACTTATTAGGCTCTAAGTTCATATTTTCATAGGGCTCTAGACTATTCAAACATAACTGATAATTATTTTATTGTTTACTGTAGCATTCATTAGGCTATTTTAATATTCTATGAAGACTCAGGCTTAAAAAAAGAAGCAATATTGCACATTTGTTTTCAGCTACGGCCATTTGTTCACGAGATTTATTGACACTTATAGTCTACTGTTAGGAACCAATGAAATCTATACAAAGGTAAATAACTTTTGTCTAATAATTTGATTTATTCAAATATTTATCAAACCTTTATGTTTTTTAATATGTAATAAATATTATCACTGTTTTATATAATATTATAGTATAAATATTGATGGACAGTTTATTTAATAAAAAACTTTTAAAATATGTGAATGTTTAAAAATACACAATGTCTAAAAAAAATTGATAGGGCATATAAATAATATAATGAAATTATATTTATTTAAAAATATAAAAAAGTCCTCCTTTGAGAGAAATCATGCTTTAATATCTACAAAAATGTCTATTGAAAGCAAATTTCTGTGAATTTGTTTTTGAAGCGTCCTTCTTTTACCATTCTATGCATCCACGTCAAATCCATTTCTGAGTCTCATAGTATTCTTTCATACATAGTGGGCTATAATTAGGCAAGACGAAAGTTCACACACACACATACATAAGATGGCAGTCTGATAAAAATCATCCCAAGTTTTCCCTTCATTTTATAATGAGATTTTTTTCCTCTCTTTCTCTCTCTCTTCAACTTGGTAAAAAGACGAAAAAATAAAAGAAGAAGATTTCCGGAGAGAAATTTTGAGTAAGTTTTTAGTATGTGAATACTTTTGTGTGTGTGATGAAAAATACGATTATTTCCATTGTTTATTCTTTCATTAAAATTTGAGGGGCCCTTGCTCACTTTTTGGCCTTGTGTGAGAAAGAAAAAGAAGACAAAAATAAAGGATTGCTCACAAGACAAAGCTGACAGAAGTCACAAAAGATCCACTCCAATTATTTTTTAGTAAATGCATAAGAGCAAAAAAATAGAAGACTTGTCTATTTGAAAGATATACCGAAAAAAGAGAGAATCATAAATAATATAAGGTTTTGAAGGTGTCCATATTTAAAAATCCAGGAAACTGAAAGTTTAAAAAAAAATTAAAAATTTGGTAAAACACGGACAACAAAATATTTATAAATATCATATTTATATACACTATATATGAATAGTCATCCTAACGAGCATAGAGTGGTGAATTATTCTTATTTCATAGCACTATACAGCTGATATTAGGAAAAATGGCAAAGAAGAAGAAAATAAGAAAATGAAGTAAAATGATCACCATTGTAAGTAATTTGTGTAAATTTTGAACTTAAATAAAAAAATATTCAAAAAATATTTCATAGACATTAATTTATTTTTACCTTACTTACTTAAAAATAATGCATATTTTGACAGTCTATTTTTTTGATTATCTTTTGGCCTATTTGGTTCGATGTTATCACAATTTATCCATGTATAATGGAAAAAGCATTCAAAAATAGGAATAAAAATGTTTTCATTAAACCTGTGTATTTATAATTAAGTTAATATATATTGACCTCTCCCGAATCATCGAAAAGTTGCCCTCAACATTGAAACAAAAGCAACTTGTTCCTAAAAAAAAGGTCTGTCATCTATATAGTGATGTGTTTTTAATAACTAACAATATATGGGAAGTTTTATAACTAAATAAAAAGTAAACTAGCATTCGAAAAAAAATATTAATATTGATCAGCAAGATACAATGCGTAATGCAGGCTTATAATCCGATCATAAAAAAAACAATAAGAAAACTTTGTTTGATAACCTTATAAAAAGAAATATTTCTCGAGAAGAAACATTTCCGAAATGAAATACTATTATCACTGATGAAAAAGTTAGCTAATAATGTGCAGTGCACTAATATTAGGTTTTAGATTGATAATAAATTTCTATTAGTTTCAACTTTAACAACTAAATAATGAGTTTATCTATGGTGTAAATGTATATCCATATTGTACTTTAAAAGAGAAAGGTATTCAATCCAAATATCTGACTCTGGTATTTTTAGCTAACATTATCTTTTAAACATACCTTATTGAACAACAGATTTTTTTTTAAATATTTTATTTTGTGAAAATGAAGTATACTAATAAAATAATAATGTTAATAAAAGAGTCACTTCATTGTGAGTCCCATGATTCCAAGTCGTGCATTCAGATCAAATACGATTGACAGGACTGAGGGGATCCCCCCTCCTCACCCAAAAAAGAGACTTCATGGGGGGTGGATTAATTCATATTATTATTATTATGTTCATTCAAAAAAGACCGAAAAAAAGAAAGGTTGACCACCCCTCAGTTGTCCCAAACGAGAGAGAAACTTGGCAGGGGTTTGCAACCGTAATGAGGGATTATGGGTTGATAGGAGGGGAGTGCAATTGTCCCTTCGTATGTTCGAATTTCACGCTTAATAAACAATTCCGGCCTCATTAAACGAGACCGAAGAAAGAACATAAAAAGTCCTTTCTAAGTTATTTTTTAAGTCTTTGTCCAAGAATCTAGTAGCCATAATAATATCCCATGTTTTCTCCTTATATGTTGATGACTGAGAGAATAATTATTTTCCATCTCTTCCTCGTTCTCTCTCTATTTACTCCTCTAAGAGTCTCGATAAATCAAAAACAATTAGAGGGGCCAGGTACTATGGGGTTCATAAAAAGAAAAGATGGAACAATGAAACAAGGAAACTTAAATATATATTTATTGTACCTATCTTTATATGATAATATGAAACGGATATGACATAAAGTGATTTGTAATAACATCTCTATATCTCTCTGAGTAAATTATACAAAGATGTTTGGATTCGTTCCTTAGTTGCATAATCAAGGAAAGACAACGTTTATCCCTCTCCTGCCTTCAGGTTTTATACCATAATAGTTAATTTGGTTTTTGAAATAACAAAGCAGGAGAATAGTATTTGATAGCCGTATTTTTCATCTTTTCTTTGTTGGAGGTCAGTTTATTTACATATAGTTATAGATAAAACATGTTTAAAATGTTAGTGACCTCTAACTTTTAAGGCCGCCGAGTTTTAAATGATTTACTATTCGGTTTATTCTGTAAAACTGTTAACGTTATTTTATAAAAAAGGGACTTAACACAACACGTTTCTTCAAGTTATTTAAAAAGTTACTCTTATAAACCATTCAAACATATAAAAATAAATCAAAGGATTTTCCAAAATTTGGTTTAAGTATCTTGGAGTTTTTGTAGCTGTTTGGAATTGTTTTAAAGTTTTTCTTTTATGTTGGGCAAAATATCCATCCATATTTTATTGCAAAATCGATAATACTTTTACGTTTTGTCAGAAAACTTTGATTTCTAATCTTTTCAACGATTTTGTACAACCGTTATTTAGGTATTTTTATGAGATGTATTGCTTTTTTATTTATAGTGGACCTTAAAATGAGATAACTTTTTTCTCATATAAATATAAACTAAAATGTTTATTAATAAATATTTTAAATTGTAATGACAAAATATATCAATAAAGTAATATGTTAAAAATCGGAATGAAGTAAATAAAGTACTTAAAATACATTTTTTACTCAAGACCACTTATACCTCTTTGATTATTTAATTGAAGCAATATTCAAATATTTATCTTTGAAAATTGTGCAACCAAAACGTTATACATTATGTGAAACGCGTAAAAGCATAAGCAATTCAAGCCAAATGTTTATTTGACTTATATCTTCGGCTTAATATACCCACAAAAGAGTGGTATATTTGATACGGTTATATATACTAATAACAAAATAATTCCGTTCGTTCGTTCGTTTCCCTGTATCTCCCGAACAGTTCATTAAATCCTGACAAAATTTTCAGTGAATAGTTTTGAGAGCTCAGTGAGTGTTTTAGTGGGGTTGTCAACTCCTGGAAAATTCGTCATCGCCATGTTTATTTTGTTCGCCAAAACGTTTTTTTGCTGATTTTTTAAAATTGCCAAGTTAGATTTTCACCAAATTTTCTGTGGATGAGACTGAGGTAGTAAGAAGGATTACTTAAAAATAAGTTTTTCTACCCCCCCCCAAATCTAAGTTTTATGGAAAATAACATTCTTTTAGAACGCAACATCGCGCTAATCAAATTTTAATATTGCCTAGAGATGGGGAGTGATGTTAAATATCCAGGCTTAAGGAATACAAAACGGAAAAAAAATGGTAATGATAACTTTTTAAGAAACTGATTTAAAAATGAAAAGTCACATGCGATGACATCACTATAATTATTCGTGTGATTTCTTCTTTTTACGATGTTTAAATACTCAGCATAAGGAATACAAAACGGAAAAAATGGTAATCAATACCCGAAGACAACTTTTTAAGGAACTGATTTTATTATGAAAAATCACATGCGATGATTTCACTGAAATTATTTATGTGATTTCTTCTTTGTGCAATGTTTAAATACCCAGCCGTAAGGAATACATAACGGAAAAAAATGGCAATGAAGACCCCGAGACAACTTTTAAGGAACTGATTTTAATATGAAAAGTCACATGCGATGACATCACTGAAATTATTCGTGTGATTTCTTCTTTTAAGATGTTTAAACTCCCAGCCTCAAGGAATACAAAACGGAAAAAATGGCAATGAAGACCCTATGACGACTTTTTAAGGAACTGATTTTAATATGAAAAATCACATACAATGACATCACTAAAATTATTCGTGTGATTTTTTTTCCATTCCCGACTATTGTCAGGTTGGAAAATCCCGGGCAGCGCCGGGTAACATTCGCTAGTATATATATATATATATATATATATATATATATATATATATATATATAACCTCTTAAATTATATGTATAGACCAAAAAAAAAAATATAAATTAATATATATATATTAGTATGCATACATTCCATGTTACTTGTTGGAGGTCAGTTAATCAAAGCTACTATGCTTAACTATGGCATGCCCACTGCTTTTACAAGAGGGATTATTTATTTCTTCTTTTTTAATTACAATGAAGGAAAATGAAGCCAGATGTTATGATGAAGGTTTTTCTCTCTTTTTGTTGACGGACCCACCCTTTTGAACATGAAGACTACAAGTGAGGGAGGAAGGCGAGGGGGGGGGGGGGGATTTTTTACTCATTTTCCTTCAAGCAAAGGGGGGGGGGGGTAATAATAATGAATAGATAAGTATACTGAATAGGAAGAACCGATGCAGATATACGTATATATTCATACCCCTTCTGACCCAGTCTACAATATTTGTTTACCGCTTTTAACCTTTCCTCATCATCTTTCAAGGGTCAACACTTGTTCCTTCATAACTCAATCTTCAAGCATATATCTTATAATGTTTGTAATCTTGTTCTCGTGGATCCACCAATAAACATTATTATTCTCAGTTGGCAATATCATTTTCCTTCTTTCCTATTGAATATACATCTATTAATTGCTTAATAAAATATAAAAAAAAAATATATTTAATGTAGCAAAATAGTAAATATTTTCACTTAAAGTTTATGAACCAAGATAATATATTATTTAGAACCGAGGCAAAATCTTCTTAAAACATAGAAATATTTTTTAGGCAATTGCATTTAATGTCATATAGATAACTTCTTCTTAGTGTAGAACCCCTTTATCGTCATGGATTTATAAAATGCAATAAATATCGATTATTTCTTTGAACATGAAGCAATACTCTACAACAGTGGAGCCATGGTGACGGCCCGTGGGTTGGAACCGGCCCGAATAGACATCACATGCAGCCCGTTACGTCAATGATTGAAAAATGTTTTTATAAATAAATCATTCTAGAATACAATATCAACAAATTTAAATCTACTTTTGTTTTGTATTTGGTCTTGCCAGGTCAAAAATGTACCGGTAATTTGGCCCACTGAGGTCCTATTTGAAAACAATCTGGCCCCTCTACACATTTCATTATTATCAATATATGTCAATCAAAGCTCTTCAGATAAATTCACTCCACGTTCCTTAGGAAAGTGTTTTATATTTTACAATAAGCACTTTTGGTGTTCCTTAGGAGTTATTGAAACAGTTCATTTTATAGATTAATAAATGTCATTGATCGAGCCCATTAGAAATAAAATTGAGTGAAGAAATTATTAGCTCTGAGATGATATTCACAAATTAATAAAATAATTTCTTGCCTTATAAAGCCCATTGCTTTTTACTCTACCTTTTGTGTCAACTAATCCCGCTCTAGAAGCTCATTGTGGCATACGTATAAATATGTCATCCCACTCCTGTCTCATTCTCTCTCTCTCTCTCTCTCTATCTCTCTATATATATATATATGTATATATATATATATATTCTATATATATTAGGGTTGTTCTTATTTTTCAAATGTTTGAAATGTTAGCAACTTTGTGGATTTTCTGTTTCTGGGTGATAAAAGAAGACGACATACAAAGCTTGAACAAAATCGGTCAACATTACGGGGTTGCTCAACGAGGTCAAAGTTTTAAAAATTTAGTAAAATATAGTTTTCTGCAAATTTCTTGAAAATGGTGGGTGTTACAGACTTCAATAATAATTATAAATTTAAAGGAAATCTAATTTATTGACCGATTTTGTTCAAACTTTGTATGTCGTCTTCATTTATACCAAGAAACAGAAAATCCACAAAGTTGCTAACATTTCAAACATATGAAAAATAAGAACAAATAATATATATATATATATAATATATATATATATATATATATATATATATATATATATATATATATATATATAAACCTCTTTTCCATCTTCTCCAAGGCTCAGACGTAGGGTAGTAACACTTGTCTCTTCTGTACTCAATACTCCTAGACAAATACATCCCCAACAACTAATATAATAGTAACAGCAATAATAAAAACTCTGGTCAAGCAACAGCTGTTTGTTTTCATTTTCATCTCCCAATCCATTACAATTTTAGAAAGAAGAGAAGTAACAATAATAAAGATAACAATAATAATAATACGAATCCCTGACTTTGTTTTGTTTTAATGTAAACAAACTCGAGTAACAAACAGTAATTACGTAAAAAAATATAGACACCCAAACACATCATCATCACCACTCTCAGACTGGTCATCTTCATGAATGAGGCTCTGTCCTATATTATCCTCCGACACCCTCTTAAGCACCCAGGGGAAGGTCAATAGAGAGAGAGAGAATAAATATATATAATTTTTAGACCTACCTCAGGGCACCTCTACATCATATAAACAATGATGACAGTGTTTTTGTATTAAAGCTGAGACGCTAATTAGTCCAAAGAATATGGACGTTTAATTTTAAGCTATAGGTGAAATGAATGTCTCTGGAATATTGAATGATGAGCTTATGGGTAGTGTTGTGTCCGACCAAATTTATTCCATCCATTTCAGTCTTAGGATCGGTCCTTTCGGTCCCGGAGATTGCCTTTTGTCAGTCCTTTAATTTCCCATAATATATTGAAAGGTATATAGGGATAAAATGAAGAGAGACACAAGAGGATTTATGTTGTATGCGAGGACAACTAAACCTATAATTGAGTTTCTAGGATAGAACTATGTTTAAATACAAAAAGTCCGCTATTACATATGATATGATTAAAAATACCTATTAATGTTGTTCATGAAGATAGATTTAATTCACTCGTTCAATGTATATGAGAAAAAATATTTTTTTTCCTCATAGCGGGCCAGTTTAATTGAATTTTATTTGTAATATATTTTGGCCTGCATACTTTGAATCAATTTATAAATGAAATTATTTATGTGCGAATAAACATCATAATATGTGTATGACGTCCGGCTACTATTATTTTTCAGAGGATTCGATGAGAAGGAATGACGAAAACGGATAGCATGGATTTTTTATAGATATTGTATGTTTACTCCAAGGAACAGAATATTCAACGAAAAAAAAATTACAACTTCTTATTTTCATAATGCTATAAAATACAATTTTATTATTGATCCGTTCTAAGTATCTCATTTTACGGGATTTATCATTTAGAAGGATATAAATAGGCATAATAGCTATTTAAAAGCTCTGTAGTGTTCTCTTAATTAGCATTCTTTCGTCTTCAAAACTTATTGAATTATGTTCTTATGAATGTTATCATGAAAGCTATCTTTTTTCATGGATAAAGTTTAACCATCATGTTTTGTGACGATACCTTTTGATAGCGGTAACCATATACCTATAATAAAATGAAAACATATAAATTAGATAATAATAACATATTTCAACTTTCATTGACCAGTATTATGGTATATTTTGGTTCTATTTACTACTAAACTAATAAAAAAAATCCATATACCTAAGAAACAAAATGGCGCATTTTAGCTCAGCAGTCATGGATATTTAAGCTTAGTAATAAGCAGGCAATGATTGATGCTTGAGCAAGAGTTTTTTACCTTCCTCAGTCAACATTTCATGAAGGTAAAACATTATTATTTTGACTGCCTTCTCCAGTTTGTATTTACAATCTGAGACATTGCCCAATATTTTCACCGTACGTACGTTGTAGTAGGTGGATACATTGTATCCCCCCCCCCCCCCCAAATTATAAATTATTTCTTTTATTGACACTTTTTGACTCTTTTCTTTTCGTTATGCCTCACATCACAAATCACCTAATTTGATGGGGGCATTTGCAGTTAAATATATATATTTGGGGGGGCTTGGATGTGAGTTGTCTCGCTCACTGATTAGTGACCTCTCAAACATTCATACATACATTTAATAAGAATTTGCCTGGGTTAAAGTATATATATATATATATATATATATATATGTATATATATATATATATATATATATATATATATATATATATATATATATATATATATATATATATATATATATATATATATTCTGTGGGGATAAATAGTAATACAATTTTTTAAAGAGATACTTAGGGGTCATCGCAATGATGAGTCGTTATGTCTGGGCGAGCTCTCTCCCCCCTTTTAAGAAAATGACTTAATGTTGCAAGCACACAATAAAAGAAATCTCTGTAGCACAAAGGCTTCGTTGTCTAATGAGTATATACAGAAATATATCTTATATTTTAGCCTCATTTTACTTCTTCGTATATTTTAGTTATTGAGGGACATACATACTCATATGAGTTTTTGGTTAGCAATATGTTTGTGTATTTCGACTTAATTTATGAATGCAGATCATAATAGAGGGTAGAGTACCACTAAAACGTGAAGTTGTGATTAACAGGAGGAAGTTCAAATGTGTTATTTTTTGTATTTATTGTATTTCTTAAATCATTTGAATGAATGTAAATAGTGGTTCATTATTAAGTTGCTAAATTTAAAGCCCTTTATAAATAATATTAAGGAAATAAATTTTGTTTTTGTAGTATTTAGTTTTTTATAAAAATAACATCATTTTTTTTTAATTGAATTGATTCAGCTTTTTTAAACTAATTTCGAATTTTACTTATACTTATGACAAGTATCAAAATACTTCTGTTGGTTATACATATATAAATATCTCATTTTTATTTATTTACATTATAAACAACTACTTTGAAGACAAATTAGTATACCTAGAATAAGCACAAAAAGGATGCAACAATGAATGTTGATATTATAAACATACAATAATTTATTATGAAAAGTAATATGCAATTTTTAATGCTGTGGAAGTAAAAATCATCTTTATATTTCATGTACTATTACCTTTTCTGTTTTTATATCGATATCAATTAATTCTAACGTCATATTTACGAGGATTATTCGTTCCCATACTTGATTAATAGATCTATAAAATCTTGTCAATGCATAACATATTTGAGTGTAAAAAGCCTTCATAGTTTACTATTGCATGCGTCACTAACCGGATATTTTTTAGAGGGTTTCCTTATATTCCTCAGTACGTCTTTCTCTTGTAAATATGAGTGAAAAATTATATCACAATATTATTTTAAAAAAACAAACGAATATAATAAATTATGTCCTTTCAAATCAAACACCTCAGCAACAGTCAACTCAATCGAAGATAAATCGCGTATGACAAAAAAAATGTAAATATTTATGACAACATTTACATTGAGTATGAATTCAACCCTAAATAAAGTGCTTTAAATCGATAGCCTTTTATATGCTTAGGACGGAACAAAGTAATGTGATAAAGTTGGAATATTTTTCTATGAATCATTGCATTCAGGACATTATTAAAAAATACTTTATAAATAGTAATACATATAATTGACACATGGATTTTGTACTTAATTTACAATTTTTGAATTGAAGAGTAAATTAGGATTTAAACATTAAATTACATACTTATCCATTGAACAAGATCCCTTAACTTCAATATTAAGACTTTCATGTCACCACTTTAAAGACATAACACGGTTTTGAAAAAAGTTTTACCAACATACATATGTAATGATAACAAAAACGTAACAAGAGATTAAACGAAATAATATCTATTGGCGGTTGATTCAAAATCATATATGTCATAATTGTGACAAATACAAGTTGAGGAAGTCAGGTTACGATTAGTAGTAATCCCAAATAATAAAACCATCATTCTGGGAACCAAATGTTCCATTGGATGTAGATTTTTCTAGCTCCAAACTAGCATAGGTCTAGCATGTAGAATCAACTTACACTTGGCTTAAAACCCAAATATCTCATTGTCATAGCTAATGAATTTCAGGATTCATTGCCAGTGGGTCTGAACCCTCCGTAAATAATAATTGTGACCTTTGGAACTTGATGTTTCATATTATTGTTGTCTAGTCATCGGTTATGTAATATATATTCTAATGGTCGTACAAACTTTTTTATTAGATTCTCCATTGCCCTGTTACTACAAGGTTGTTGTTCTTTTTATCCTCCTAATATTGGTAACGGAGAAAACGGTTTTATGTGAGTTCTGGCTTTAAAAACATAATGAGTAAAATGTTAGCAGTGACGTAAAGTAATTTTTTGAATTATATCTGGTATATCCATAAATTTAAATATATTTCCGTTACTTCAAGCTTAAATATTTTTACTTTTTTACTTTATATATGCAATCCTTTTTTGAGTAGATCTAGCTATTGGATTGGGAGATACTATGTCTTGTCTTAGTTCCGGTTTCTGCAAAAGATGAATGTTTGTGACGTATCAGTGACGTCATATGTAGTTTTTGAAATATGTATATCGGATGTATCAAATATATATATATATATATATATATACATATATTTCCGTTGCTGAAATTGTTTGTGCTTTTATACTTTGTAGTTTATGTACTCATTTTGTGTGTCGGTCTTGTGGGTGGGAGTTAAGAAGCAAAAATGCACCTTGAGAGATTCTTCCCTTTCTTTCTCTCTCTCTCTCATACGTCATCATCAAAGTCAAAGTCTCTTGAAGTTAATGAGATATGTATACCTACATACATGCCCACTACCTATACATACAATATATTTTTTCTTTTGAGGTAAGCTACACATTTCTTATACCTATATTATATTTTCATTAACATTGACAAAGCTCACCTTTGTCTTAATAATTGATGCTTTGAAGGGAAGAAAAATATACATATATTCAAGAAGGGGGGGGGGGAGAGATGTTCATCATTGGAGACAGGCAAGAGAAAGACTTATTGGCCTATATATGCGTGTTTTTTACTTAAGGAGTAGTCCCTCAATCATTGGAAAAGAGAGGCAGACAAAAATATTTTATATTAATGTATTTATATTTTGATGATGTTTGCAGATATTTTTCGGCGTCATTAGGATTGGAGTCAAGTCATTAGGATGGAATGGAAGAGCAAATGTTGTATGAAATATCTGAAGACTCACATTCGATTGCAGTTTTTTAAAATATTTTCTTCTTGCATGAAGTGCAGATTAGCAGATCATGCATATATATATATATTTATATATTATAGATATATATTTATTATATATATATATATATATATATATATATATATATATATAAGTGCTTAACTTCATACTTGTTTAAAGAAACAGAGTTTTTTAAAAGTATTTTTTTTCCTTTACTAACCAGCAAGTATTCTTTCTTTTGCCTAAATGGTTCGATAGAATTGCAGTATCCGACTAGATATAAATAAGCATAATAGCATTAAAATTAGTCTATCGAACCTAGGATTTTTCATTGAGGTAAACCAAAAATGACCATCCCCTCTCTAGATTCGAACCTACGTTCCAACACTGAGAGATGAACATGCCTTAACACACGGTATTCAGATATGCAATCCCTCATGCTCAAGTTGTTAAATTACTGAGCTCAACCATGAAACTCATCCATCTAATTATAGACTTCTATTCCTCAACATAAGAATGTTACATTTATAAGTTAATTCGTTCATTACGGACTTAGAAAAACCATTTTCCTGGTCCGTATTTTTTATATTTCATAAATAAATATATTAAACAAAAATTATATATATTATCCTATAGTAGTTTCCCTACCTCTTGATATAATCATTAATAGAAATACTTTTTGTTAAAAATAGTATTTGAAATGAACATTTTAAATCGTTAATATGAATTGTAATGGAATATTTTTAGTTCGACGATTTTTTTATTCAGGGTTAAGTCGAATAGAGAAAAGAAGCTAAAATGTTTTATGATATATATTCTTAAATTCACTTAAACTTTACCTTTTTTATTTGATCCAAATTTATTGAATATCAAAATTAAGAAACATAATGCTATAGGTAAATCTGAAAAAATATGATATTCTTATTTGCCTTAAATATAAAAAATGTTAGATTCACTTTGTTGAGCACTTATCACGAATGAAGTATAATTATTATTTAAAAACCATAAATTCGGCTTTAACTAACCAAGAACAAAAAAAACTTTTTGACAGCTAAAGGAGAACTTGAGTTAAAGTAATTATACTTTGCTAATACATATATTTTACACATGCTTTAAAAAGAGAATATACGTTATTTATATACCTGTAAGACGTCTGGCAGGATTTCAAATTATTATTTCGTAAGCATAGTATACCTAAAAAATATTATTCTTATAACAAAGATTCTAGAACGATTTTTAAGCTTAAAAACTATTCATGAATCAGCAGGAAAGTATATATTCTTTTTGCTAAATTTTGTGAGGCATCAAAGGTTAGCATTAGAGTTACATATGTTGATACATGAGAAAATTATTCCCAAAACTTTTATTTTAAAACAAAAACGTCAAGTCCGTTACAGGTTTCCTCCTCATTTATTAACAATTCAAGCTAAATGATTTTATAACTTTATAACTTAAGTATGAGCTTTCACAGCATAAGATTAACCGATTAAGGCACTTCTATCAGCACTGACCTTTAGATATCTAATACTTACAGAAAAATAAACAAAAGGTACATAAGTTACATCTATTATTTATTTACATTTCCCCCCCTTGAAGTTAAGCTAAAAATATATGTTACAACCTCTTATGTATGTAAAGTTACTTTTGAATTCAGCATCTCAACTAGTGCTTAGATACAAAAAAGACTTTGGTGAATGGAAATAAATAAAATATGTTTAACTAAGACACACTAGAACTCCCCTCCTTTTCTTCATATAAGTAGACAAAAATATATATACATACATATATATATATATATTAAAAGATATATATTTCTAACTTTAAATGTTAACTTGAATTCATAATTTTTTATGACTTTCCTCCGGTCTACTTTCTATGGACCATTAAGAAATATGAAGATAAAAAGCTTCACGAGTACTTTGGGTAATTTACATGGAGTTAATCATCCTCTAAGGATTAATTTTTCTCTGAATATATGTGTACTCCTTCCATAGGAGCCAGGTGAGAACATACAGATTGATTCTGTAAGTAGGTAGGGGTGAGTGCTTAGCTGCGGCTCCATTGTACGAAGGGCTGAGACAGCCTGTAGGTTACTATATTTTGACACTTGAAGGGGTCTACGAAATGGAGAAGAAGAAGATCCACGGAAGCAATGAGTCAGTTAACGAATGTATATACAAAAATTAAGGGTCTAGAAGTTAAAATAGTTAAGGTGAACTAGCAGCTTTCGTGTGAAATCTTTTTTGTAAGACTTCAAACATATGGGGAGAAACAAAAAATATTCATATATACTTTTATGACCTCATATGCCCAATAAAAGATTGGTTAGCCTATATATGTTTATATATACAGCCGTAGTAAAATCTTGCTCCGTATGCATTTTTTCGTTATTTAATAATGGCCAAGTATTTCTTACTTAGCATTATGATTTAGATAATACTAAACATTACTAATTATCTAAAGCTCTTTTCACTGTTTACGAATATTGATATTTTTGAATGCCTATTATGATTAAAGTCTGGAAATGCTTACCTAAAGACTCTAAAAATTAAAATGAAATAGATGTGACTATCCAATGATTACCTCATCAGTTGCATTTCACAAAACATGAGATAGTTATAGACATAATTGCTGCAACAAATCTATTCGGCATGCAATAAGACTTTTATATATATATATAAATACAGTAATTTTTTACCCTTTTTGTTGAATTATTGATTTGGTTTTGAGTTTATAACTGCCGCCTTTAGTTCATTTTGTTTGAATGCTTACCAATCTGAACATATAACGTCCATAAAAAAAGAAAAATAATTGCTTCGACTGTTTCTTGTTAAGCCCTTAGTTTTATTTTACCAATATTGTTAAATGTTTAGTAAATACATAATGTATTTAAAAAATAATTTTTCCATTTATAAATAACTCTTATATATAAGATCCTCAGTTGTGTCCCACGACTATTTTGAGATAATCTTAGAATCATGATGACGTTGTCAAACTTGTCTGGGTAAATGAAGAAAAAATAAATAATATATATGAAGACTTTACTCTATTTTTATAGTTATATAAGTATATACCTTTAGCCCAACATAATAACTATGTAGGTGAGTTAACACAGAGTCTACTTTCATAGCCTTTGTCTGGGTCACGATAAGTAATATTTGACTTATTTTTGTACATATATCCAAAGGCCAGAATTTTAACTAAATCTATTTTTAATAATGAATTATAATTAGATATTATATAATTCAGTAAAAAAAGTTATTTAACATTACGAGATATTGGCAAAATATTCATAGAAACTTATCAGAAGGTTACTTACTTATAATACATTTGAGAAAACAATAATCTCAAGCTTTCAAAACTTGTTTTCCATAGCACCTTTTTACTCCATTTATTATCCATCGGTCATATTTGTTGAGGGCTTGACTCTATGTTTCATTACTTTCATTCATTTGTGTCATAGAATTAGACGAAGATTCTAAAGTCTTAATCACGATAATTTACTACAAATCAAAGACAATTTGAATGAAACAGATAAAAATATTGGTAAATAGTAACAACATTTTAATTTAATCTTATTAGAAAAATAAACTATTGGTATAGAAGATTTGATAAAATATTATATATGCGTATTAAAAATGTATTTGTAATTTTGTTTAAATACTTACTATATTGACGGTTGAACATGTCACATAACAAATCAGTAAAACTTGATATACTTGAAATGTCCTCCAAGCTAATTCAAAACAAAATATATCTTACAATTAATGAAAACCTTTCGTTACAATAAACTACTCATACAAAGGCAATTTTCTAATTTTAGATAACCACTTTTTGTTGTACACAATTGTGTAACAAAGAATATATATAATTTCAGTATAAATTAAGAGTAATTTTAACTCTATTTTTTATTTTACAAATAAAAAAATAAAAAATTCAAAGCATTTTTTACATAAAACAATATGATATTCAATAAACTCTTTATATTTATTTATAATGCATAGGCTATAAGATAAGAAACTCAATTTTTTATATCATATTTACTAATTGTTCACTCTTTTCACACTCATTGGACATTCCCATCTTTGTAATTCTCTCTCTCTGATAGATTCATGACAATAAAAGAACTAATCAGAGACAAATCTATTCACAATGGACGGATACATTCGATGTTAGAGTATATTACTAAATGCAGAACCGGAAGGCCATCTCTCGTCATTCGGCTATTCATACATCCACTCAACAACCTGCTTCATTATTATTTTATTGTTCATGGACGCTTATGAATAAAGTATATTTATTTTTATTTGTATATGTAGCAGCCTCATACTATTGTAATTATTATCACCACAATGTTTACAATTATTATTATTATCATAAAAAGCAGAGAGGGTCCTATTTTTTCCAAGCCATTATGTGTCTTTCATCTCCGCTTGGTCATTCACTTTTTTCTATGGCCGTCCATTCAAAAAGACAGACAAGGTCCTCTTGCAGAGTCACGGTCCTTCATTCATACAAAAAACACACACAGAAAAAACACCACCCTTTACACAAATACAGAAATATAAGTTAAAAAACAGGTCAAATACTTAGACATACACCTACATGTAGAAATGAATGCGATTGACGTCACGTCCCTCTTCCCACAACTGACGTAGAGGAAACGACATAGACGGGGGGGGGGGGGGGCTATTAATAACTCATTCCACAGAAAAGTACTTTATTTTTAGGCATAAATATTTATTTTTATGTGTGAAATTGCATTTTTAGGCATTTAAAAAAGAGTAAATACTTTTCTTTCACATACTTCCGAAAATAAAAGATATACTTGGTTCATTAGAATATTTGTCTGGATGAATAATAATACACATAAAAAAGAAGTCTATATGAGATAGCTTGTATATCTGATGATCTCATTGTACAAAGTTTAATCAACAATGAGCGGGTGAAAGTAGACCATGGGAATTCCAGTCTTTTTTTAACTTCTTCGTCTTTGAGTAAAATTATAAAAAGACATACACAAAAAAATATGTGAGTAAGATGAGGCGATATGGCTTCATATCATCATTATATACAGCGTGTTTAATTACTCACACACAAAAAAAAACAGCCTTCATCAGTGACCTTAGATAGGAAGGGGAAATAAGATTTTTTGGAGATTGATGGTTTGTAATTTTATTCATTGCATATTATAATTAGATTAACTAGATTAGGTTTTGAAATGTATACTTTATATGTATAACAGTAGATTGTTATATGATCTAGATCATTTGTCGAGACGTCGACTTTCTTTTTTATAAAAGTTCTCCGTTCTATAAAGGAAAAAAAAGTGCAATAAGAATTATACATATACTTTAAAATTATTATCTTATGGTAAAATGTGTTATTTGTAAGAAAATGACCCACTGTAATATTTTGAATATCTTTTTTTATAGTTAATTATTTTAAAAAAATTGGCTTTGAGACAGTTAAGTGTCATGAAAACTTTTTATTCGGGGGCATGTACGCCTAAGATATATGTATCTATTACATTTATATTTTGCAAGAAGACAATTTATATTTACAAATAATGTAATTCATTTTTTTTGTATATAACTGATAATTATTTTTCTTTTATTAGATCCAAATGTCATGAATTATTTTAAGAGAAGAGTACTATATTTTAATAGGCTTCCTATTATATTTAACTAATGCTTTTGAATATACTTTTTACGTATCGAAAGATATACAATTTATTTGATGAAGTATTTTAACAATTAAGTTTTAAAACCTATTTAATTTAAAAAATATATTTTAATTTATTATTACTAACAAGAAGATAAATATAAAATATTGTTAAAAAATAATAATAGAGAATTGTTACATCATTTGACTGTTTGCTTCAGATTATTTGATATGATGAATTAATCATTAAAAAATTTAAAGTGGTATATATTTCTTTATAAACTATATACTTATTATTCCGTTTTTATTTTTCTGCATATAAGTTATGTATAAATATTAATAAAAAACGTGATTTTAAGCCACCGAGATATATACAGTATGATATTTCCTTCTTAGGTGGCATCAACAAAAGCAAGATCTTGCAAAATGGGACTCTCTGAGTCATCAATTAGTGAGCCTCCAATACAGATTACATATGAAGAGTATTCAAATTTTATAAATGGAATCATTAGAAGCAAATGAAGCTTGAACTTTTTACCCATGTAAGAGTTGTATTGAAAGCATAACAAGCGGATATTTGTTTTCTCCTATTTGATAAGTTGAAAGGAAAGAATTATGAAATAAAAAGCAATGGGCACTATTAAATTCAGCATCAATTCTCTCCCAGGTGTTGGACTGAAAACATCAATTCAGAGATAATAACATCAATATAACACAAATCTCCTCTTTGGCCTTGACCATGAATCCTTTTAATGGACTCTAAATATTTCAATATTAATTTTATAAAAATCTTCATATTCATGGTTTTAATATAACTTTCAATAAATGGATCATCACTTTGCTCATTATGTGTTTAAAAGAATGGGAAACTGTGTTACCAAATAAATAAATAAATGTTTCTTGGTAAACATTAGGAGGATATACCTTTTTGTTATCCACAAGAATATGGATAAGAAAAAAAGACATTTCTAAAAATAAGGTAGCCTTTTTACTCCTTGTCTGTCTCCTTCTTTTTTGGCCTTTGTAGGTATAATGTCTCTTTCTATCTATCTCTCTCACACAAAATTTGATTAGAGATTAAGACTCCTCCCAAGAAGGCGGAAAGATATAGAGCAGCATCATCATCATGATGTCTTCTTAGTAGCCGAAGCAGATTACAGGCAAAGGAGGATAGATACACCCTAATCAAAAATCATGTGTCGTCATGCAATCTAGGACTCTCAAATAATGAAAGAGAGAATAAAAAACCTCTCCGATTACATGCATATATATGTAAACGTAATTGATCAAAGGTTACTTTTATTCTCTTCTTCTTATTATTATTATTCAACATCTTTTGATAATGATTCATTTTATGAATAGACAAATTAATAGCTGATATTTCACAGAGTACTTATATATACTAGGAGAATATATATTTATACATATATTTATATATATATAATCCTCTTTCAATTGTTAAGTTTGTTTGGAATCTAAATTAATTGGTATTATAACATATTAGATGTAAGTAGATTCAAAATGCCTTTATAGAAAATTGTACGATTTTAGAATACAAAAAAGGCTTTTATTAAAATTATCATTCAATGTGTTTTATGGAAAAACGCATTTGTGTTGCTCTATATGTTTCGAATTTGTTGATCTCATGAGTTGATAATAAAACAGAAAACCAGAGCGATTTCAAAGTTTGTTCATTCCAAAGTGGTTGTGGTTCCTTTAATTAATGGAAAGAGATAAAACTCTTATAATTGTTTTTAAGCATTATATCAATATTAAAAGTTAATGAACAATTAAAATCATTATTAGTAATGATTATTTTACAAGGACCTTAGCAATGGCCTTGTTGATCACGGTTCTTCCTAGTATATACATTTTCAATTGTTGCCAGCAACAAGCATTTCTTTGTAGAAGGAAACATACACAAAATACGGATTATCATTAAGGTATTTTAAAGATTTTCTTCAATTGAATATTTTGTTATATGGAACACATTTTATATCCATTGCAAAATAGGAAAATTATTTTTGAAGCTAAATTGTGAACTTATTGTTAGAAAAAATAATGTTTTTAAACGAAGCAAATACATTCTAAAACTTTTTAGGCTACTTGTATGTTATAATTGTTTTTTACAAAGTCCTGGTCGATTAAAAAATAATCTCTTTAATTGAATATTGTTCCTTCGTGGTTTGAACGTTTGGGAATGATAGCTCCAAAGACATCCACACATATATCTTAACAAATCATATATCACATATTTTTGTTTGCTGTAAATTATACCGACAGAGTATTAAAAAAAGTAAAATAAAAGATTCCAAATGGCCATTCAAAGGTGAGTAATTAATTATATTAATTGCCTGAAGCCTGACATATTTTTTTTACATCTCCAAAAAAACATAATCTTTATTTGGGCATATAACAGGCGTGTTAAATTGACAAAATATGTATTTATACAGCAACAAAAAAAGAAGACAAAAAGTAATAGAGAATAACAGCACGTGTAGAGGGTAGTACATGCTTAAGTGCTTAACCTTTTTCTTGAATTGAAATATGCGGAGGCTGGTCCAAGTATATGTATTTAGACTTTGGTTTTATATAAGATGTATTTTATATTGTTATGTTATGTTGTTCATTTTGTGTCTTGAAACTTAAATCTTCCGATTTAAATTCGTCCATCAAACTTTGGATCTTTCAATTATGTTGATCAATTTTCCCCTTTCGGTAAACGACCTTAAGACCCCTTCCACTTAACTAACGAACTCATTTATGGGTAAATTAAGAAGAGATTCTTCCAAAGCAGGACGTTTCATCATCCATTGGCCATGATGGGCTGCAAGTGAATATGTCAATATTAGTTCGGAATTCTGTTAATATGCAGCAGTAGCAGTAGACCATTCGATTGATTTTTCTTTAAGCCAATTTGTTGTGAGTGGAGCTCGAGGGAATTCCTTCTTGTTTGTGTCTTCCCATCATACATTCAGTATGAGTGTGTGTGGGGGGGGGGGGGATACATACGTCAGTTTGAAGCTTCTTCATGGAGATTAAAGGATTATACACAACTCCTGGAATGCCTTGGTGTCCAATGGATAATTTTGTTTATCAGAGAGGATTAGAGACCCTCCTTATGAATAATTTCTTTAAAAAGTGAGGAGATCCAGAGCTTAATCCGCTTCATGCTTTGACTGCTCATGACGGTCTGTATATGAACTGACCTAAACACAAAATAACTATGCCATTAACTAAAATATGTGAGAGTAAACTGCTGATACTTCAAAGGAAAGCCTTAATAATATCAAGTTTATTATAGATCCTAATAATGTTTTTTGTACTTATTTCTTGAGTTATATCTACAAAGTCTTATTTTTGATATATTAATACAATCTTCTTTCATTTAAGACATGACAGTCACTCTTTATGTATTATATTACGATCTATTACATTCCATCCTAGCTTTGAAAGTCTTAAGCGTCCTTCATCAACTCTGTTATCCTGTATTCGTGGATCTGCCACATATGTTCACAATCACAAGACTCATACCCTATGATTTGAGCTTTCAATGTTGATGAATAGGTTATTTGGCCAAATCTGTTTGAGGACTATGCTTATTAAACCGAGGAGGGCCGACACTCAGAATTATTGTCTACTCGTCGAAGCCAATGGGGATAGAGCAAGACTTTTTTTAAATAAATAATTCAAATGGTCTCTTCAAAGACGTCATTTTTTTCTCATCAGCAAAGTTTTTTTAGTAAAAATTATTTAGAACATAATGTAGAGATGTTTAATGAAAAGAAAACATGCACTGAAAATAGCAAAAACAACATTTTATGTTAAAATTAATTTTCTGTCATAGAATAACCAGTACAGAAGGAACATTTACAAGAGGGCTAAAGTAACAATAGAATGTGGATTTTGGAGTTTCTCCTCAAATAGTCACTTTAGACTCCTTTCGAGTCCTGGCCATTTTTCGAATAGTAATCACAGATTACAAGCAAACATGAAGACAGGAATTTATCTCACGTAAATATTAAGTAAGAAAATCGGCTTCATGGCCTTTATATCCTCTCATTTTTTGTAGAGGAATAGGTACCATTATATATATATACATATTTATATATATGTATATATATTTTTTGTCAAGAGTTATTCAATTATGTACTTAGCTAGACTGGATATGTATGATAGAAACAGGGTACAACCAAGATATATGGATGTGCAGGGAAAGATCATCATTATATTTTCATGGACTTCCTCTTCTTCTGATCCTTAAGCCAATTAGAAAGGCAATACAAAAGAAAATATTCCCAGGTGGAAATGATGCTGCTCCCTGTCCAATAATTCCAAGGATTTAATAAGGTATTAATATTGATCCAAAAAGGAACGGCCATGACTGACATGCATAAGTGTATTTAATGCTTCACTGATAAATTAAACAACCACTACATGGGTGGGAACATACAATGTTTTCTGTTGATAAATTCTTCCAGCAAAACATATCACTCAAACCAAAGTTGTTTATCCTGAAAAAATATTTTTTTATTAACAATCCCAGACAACAAGAAAAAACATTTGCTAAAAATATATTTTAATGGCTTAAAGTGACGTTATTGAATGATATCCCTTGAGGTTCAGATAGATTTTAAAACCGAAAATTTGTTAAATAACAACCTAAAATTCAAATAAATGCCAATAATAAATATAAATTTTGGGATTTCCCCAGAAATGTTCTATAATAGTTTACTAATGAATAATGGATGAATTAAAATGCAATGCTGAATTATTATCATTGCATAAGAAGAACTTTAAATCATTTTTCCACACTCTCTACAAATATTATATATATATATATACACATATACTATATATATATATATATATATATATATATATATATATATATATATATATATATATATATATATATATATATATATCGAAAAAGAGATATAAAAAAGAAATAGGTATTAATATTTGATTTATGAAAGAGAGGGATTTAGAGTAATAACTATTTTTTGTCTTTTCATGTATACTTAATTTCATATATTTTTTAGGTAAGTTAATCATTTGGAGGAACTATATTTTAAGGGGACAATCGTCTGTATTTTGGTATTTGTGGTTTGTAATGCATTTAGGAAGAACATCCAGGTCCTTTATATGCATTTGTATAATTAAAATATACTATTGGTCAACGCCATAATAGGATATGATTATACATATGAGGTGTTTTTAACACTCAAATTGATTGATGTCCTATCAGCAGATACACTCCCTTTCTCTTGTGGTAGAGGTTTCGTTCTATATATTAAAGTATCTCAATAAATATCCCCCTCCTCTCCCCGTCCCCCCTTCCTAGGCCTTCATACGAGTACTATGCCGGGACGAACGTAGCGCATAAATATCCAACTTTGCAATTTACGAGTCTACATGCTCGTGTACTATATAATATTTATGTGTTGACTAAGTTTTACACACTCCTAATAAATTTAAGTGCTATTAAGACTGCAATAAATATTAAAAGAACTGTTCTTAAGTGCATTATTGTACTCCTTAGAGCTGGAGAAGAAGAAAAATCATATTTTTAAGCTCAAATACTTGTAGTAGTGTCTTGGTTTCGATTAACTCTTTGAGATATTTAGGACATGCCTACTCATAAGCAGCTTTGTAGTATATTTATGAGGGGATTCCTTAATGGGAGGTAACTAATATTTAATGTATCACAACATCGACTATCAACATTCTCTGCCTATGTTTATAAATTCCTACGACTTTTAATAGATTAAATTTATATATGTATGTGAAAACCTTCATTTGATTTAAAGTCTTTCTCTCTCTCTCTCTCTCTCTATATATATATATATATATATATACACAGCTGATTTTTCAAATGTAAACTTTAGTATATACAATATGTTATTTGTACTCCTCGCTCTTTTTACCCTTTCCACCACTGATAGGTGTTCGTTTATGAAAGACCCGTTTTCTCTTTTTTCAAACGAAAAACAACTGGCAAATTTTTCATTAAAGTATACGGCAAATATTAAGCATATACGCTTATTGAGTTATGATTGAGATAAAGTAAACATATGTTAAGTATTTTAACCTATAATTCTTTAATTGTGTTGATTTAAAAGCCTATATATGAACCGGTCATCCCAGAAACACTGGATGAATACAAAAATATGTACTCTTCAAATGGATGAAACAAGATAACTCATGGACATATTTAATTTAAATTTTCCTGGCCAATAGGAACATAATTTATTTGAGCTCACCATAGAAACTAAAGAGAACCTTTTATAGAGTATATATTGATCCACAAATATACATTATTTATATTACAAATTGATTAATATTATTCCTGGAGCTATGGACACGACATATTGGACTGATATTATTTGAGCACACAATACACATATGAATAAGTGAGCATTTGATAAATATTCCACAGGGAGGCATGCTGTGAAGGATATCAAGCTTTCCCCCTATGTTTTAATCAGTCTAATTAATGGAAACATGTGGTCAAAAAGAGAAAACCGCAGGAGTCAAAAGAGAAGGGGAAAAAGAAGAGAGACGACTCATTGATAAGCCGGCTTGTTTACTTCGGGGAAAAACGCCCTTATAAGAATAATAAGAGGACAACAACATGTATGGAATAAGGAAGGTATGCATGCTTGTGCTGCTTCAGCTAGAGCTTTATTATAAAATACTTTATAAGTATTATTTTCAACATTATAAAAAAATATGCCCGATGTAAAATAAAGTTATTTTACTAATAAAAAAAGTCATAAAGTATTCACAGAAAATTAAAACATTTAAGATTTAAATGGAAAGGGAATTATAAGGAAGAGAAATGCAGTCGATAAAATATATAACATTTGAAATTCTAAATCCTTTTTAAAGTTCTTATGCATGGAAAAATTTGAGAAATTAGATAAATTATTATTCTAATACATTGAACTTAAAGGGTCCACAAATTTTCATTGTAAGGGAGAATCCCGAATAAAAAAATTGATAAAAAATTACGTTCGTTTAGCTTAGCCATGGAGTTTTTGTCCAACAATACCAAGGTATCTGGATTTTATATATACAAGCTCCGGATTTTTCCAATAAATATATTTTTCAATGTACCAAATAAATAAATACAAATTATACATTGTATTTATAGTTTAATATTTTTTATTATTGAATGAAGAGTATGTCTTGTAGATTTTATAAGAATATTGTGGTTATCTAGCTTTCTAAAATGAATCATTCAGACTGTATTTCCTGGTTAAATATGTTAGTATATTTTTATTTATTGGCAATATTTGTTAGTCATTATTATGTACTTGGATGAATTTACCCAAAATTATTCTGGTGATATATATATATATATATATATATTATATATCCTGTAATGAAATAAAAGACAATATTTGAAGTTAGTCTTACTCGTGTACAAAGATAGATTACCTACTTGGATGATCTTTAAACAACTGTCCAATATTTTGCTTTATTTTTCTATAAATAATACAACTCGACAGTTTAGCTGTTTGACATTCCCTGTTTCTAGTTGATTTCACACACACACACATACATAAATGTAAAGCGCACCCATTTCGCCTCTGAAGAGGACATTTCCTCAGTGGTTAGTAGTCGCTTTGGAGCTGTGTCTTGCAACTTCCTACATATATAATTAGATTACCTCTTACATTGCTAGGAGATATTCTCTTGAGTTTATATGTATATAAGCGGAGAAGACTTTTTCATAATCCAATTAGATAATAGGGAGAGAAACATGTATACAGACTCATGTACATACATTCTACAACTATCTATATTATTAGCAAAGGAAAGTGTCCAAGCAAAGCCTTTAGGCAATAAAACAAACAGGGGTCTAATTAAAAAAGAAACTCTTTTGCATATTAATAATTATGAAATTAGATTGAAATAATATAAAACCTAATACGATGGTTGACCTTAATAAATTACAATATGTTTTCGTAACTATGAGAATATTAAATTATGGAATTATTATATTAATGGATTGTAAATAATAAACAAAAATAACAATTTAAAAATAATATCTTTTTAAGGGAATGCTCAGTGCGTTAAGGGATGTTAATGTTAAGGGATCAGGTTCGACTCCCGAGAGGGGAAGTTTGTCCATTGATAAGATACTTGAATATATTGTCTAATTTTAACGTTATATTTCTTTTAAATTTTAAAATACAACAAAATCTATTGATTTATTGTGCTGATGGAACCACAACCGCGGGGCGCAGGTTCGAATCCAGAGAGCGGATGATAATTTTTGGTCTACCTCATTGATAAGATCCTAGGTTCGACAGATTAATTATAATGCTTTAATGCTTATTTGTATCCAGTCCGATGCAATTTTATCGAGCCATATAGGTTAAAAATACCATTTAATAAATTATTAACTTATATATGACAAATATCCATACTTACTTATCTTGTATGCTTTACTTTAAATATTTTCAAACAGAAATGGTGTTAATTGTTTTTTATCAATATGTAATAAATTAAATAAAGTCAGTGATTTAAAACTAGCATATTATTTCATTTTCATAATCAAATATTCACCATGCTAAAACATAATTACTAACTTCGGTTTCTTGTGCATGTTAAATTTTCTCATTTGCTTAATTAATAATTATATAAAACTTTATTTTATAAAAAAACACGCCCCACTTCTTTTTTTTTTGCTGTATGCTATTACTGTCAAAAAGTTTTTTTTCTTTAAACTTTAGTCAGTTGAGAAGGTCATGACTATTATTAATTTCTTTTGTTGTAGGGATATGACCCTCAGTTGAACAGCACCCTAGATATAAAGAGAGATAGTACTGCTTCCTCAAGCTCCTCCAATAGATTCAATTAGTCCAGCAGCGTTTATCAAGCACAACGAAGAAAAAACTCCTTTTCAACAACTTTGTAACTTCCTTCCTTCTCACAAAAAAGAAGGAAAAGTTTTTCTCACTTATAAATAATAATAAGAAGAAGAACAATAATTAAGAAGCTGGGTGGAGGGGGGCAAACTTACACATGTATTATCAAAATATTCAAAACTTTGATAGTGTACCCCTTTCTTAGCCTTTCATGTTTTGTCAGAAATCAATCTCTAATCAACTTTGTACTTTTACAAACAAGAAGGCCAAAAAGACGCCCCAATTCAACAACAACAAAAAAACTACTTACTATACAAAGGCATATCCAGAAAGTGATCACGCAATTTTTGGACTCATACATTTTTTTTAAATTTTGGTAGGGTTCTCTGAGGGCTTTCTAACACGTAGTATTGGTTTTAAGAAAATATCAAAGGCAGTGTATTCATTAAGAAAAAATAAATAAGAGTATAACATATTTAATCATATGGATTTTTTCAGGAGGGTGTCCTAATATATGAAATAGATTTTTTAATACATATTTTTTCCAGGTTGATTTTAAAGTCAATACATATAACATCATAAAAATTTATTTATATAGCTCGATTAGCTTTAAATAGGCATTTCTTTATAAGTTTTACCTTCTTTATTATAAGAAAATAATGCAATGTTTGAACATGGAATATCATTTACTGTGGTATTCCCATTTGATCGTTTTGATGATTGTTATATACGTTTCTTAATAAATCCATTTTTTTCATTATTAATTTATTATGTAAATCTAAAAAAAGATATATATATATAATATACCAGAGCAAATGTGTGTAATCAAAACATAAGTAAGCATTATAGTTTAAAGTTTTTACACAGGGATAGAACATGACCAAAAATATCGTATAGGCATAGAATACAATTTAAAGTCATATCACAATCAACTATAAAATAGTTTAAGATTCCATACTTTAATGAGAAAAAACAAAACACAGGGATATGTACAATGTACATGGCTAAAAAATGAAATACATATTCTGTTCTCATAAAACTTTAAAATTCTTTTGATTATTTAATTTTAGATACATGAATATAAAATATTACAAAGGGACATTAGAATATAATGTACTTAAAACTTAAAAAGTCAATATATATTTGGTTGAACCAATATAATATATAACTCATAGCTCAGTTGGTTAAGGATTATGTTCAACTCTCAATGTTGAGGGTGCAGGATCGACTCCCGAGAGGGGGAATGCCATTTTTGGTCAGCCTTATGGATAAGATTCTTGATTCGATAGACCAGTTTACACACTAGTATGCTTATTCAGTCGGATATCATAATATCGAATCAAATAGGCAAAAAGATGTTTAATAAATAATCTATCAATATATTACAAGTACTTAAAATATACCATCCTTCTTAAAAACCTAAGGTTTTTCAGTCTCAAGTACTTTTACGTAACACGTTCTCATTCATCTAAAAGTATTATTTTTTCTTCTTCATTTCCTCCTAATCTACTTCGCACCCCCATTAAAGACTCATGTGATGAAAATAAATCTCCTTGATACACATTCCTCTATGTAGAATAGAACATGAAGTGAGTTGACATAGTTGAAATACCTTATTATTATTGATGTTTCAAAGCTAGACAAATTGGAGTTTAATGCAAAGGGGGTGAGATTTGTTTTTGATGAGAAGTTGGAGGGAAAAAAATTTGTGTGTGTGTGTATGATTTATTGGCTTTCTGGATTGTAAACAAAAAGCACAATCTGCTTTATTTTAGGAGAAGGCTGCCTATAATTAAAAGGCTGACAAGGGTTAGGGCAATAAAAAGTGTTAGAAAAAAGAGTGGCCAGTTCTTGCAAAATGTCAGGGGTCATAAATTATAAATATATAAATATTTAATTATACTTAAAATAATATATATTAAAGGTACTTGATGATAAAATAATGTTTGTTCATTTGAATATACTTCATTTTAAAGATTTTTTATCTTACCTCAAGTATAAATGCATGGAAGATATATATGTATATTCTGACCAAATAAATGAAATATTTATATTTTTAAAATATGTACAGTTGGTTGTAAAGGTAAAATCATATAAATATATATATATACATGTGATCAATCTTTAAAAAAATACTATCATATCAAAAATAGTTCCAATTTTTGCTTGATATAAAGATATAATATATGAATCCATCAAGATACTATGAATATATTGCAAAATAAGTATTATTTTGTATTAGTATACCATTGTGCTGTACACAAAGTACTATTTCGAATCAGATCAAAATAATTTAAGGATTTTCTTTTTGATATTGTAATGTAACTTTTTAAACTTTTTGCGAATATCTACATCAATTTTATAAAAAATTGCAGTTTAAGTTTAAATATTTAAATATTTTTACACATATCTGTATCAAACTGCAATCAATATTTAACACCGAAAGTTTAATATAAAGCAATTACAAACCACAAAAGTAAACCCTTCCATGACTTATCAAATAGTTTATTAGTAATAGGTTATATTGCTAGTGTTAAATTGTTAATGTACCATTTGTTGATGAAATAACAATGCATATTTTTAATATAAAAAAACAATCTCCATGCTGTCCTAAAAACTAAGAGGTGATGGGTCGCGCGTTTGTCGTCGGGATATTTTTAAACGATGACGACTCCATATATATTCATGAAAGGGATAGCTTGAAAACCAGTTTCGAACAAGGGTTCAAGTAGCCATTACGTCAGGGTGGGAAACCTTAGGAATACTTTACCCCCTTTTTTCCTCTATTGATTTTCAACCCTCTCGTCATCTCAGCTTAAAATCCGTTGCCCTATGGTAGTTCTGAAATGCAGTATGTCGAATAAGAAGGCTTTCCTCGTGCTTCAAGGTTAACCACTTCATACACTCAGAGTCAATAATCATTCGATGACCATCTGGAGCGTTTATACGCACACATAAACAGTATATATGTAATGATCTATAATTATATTCCTCTGCAATGAGGTTAAATAGCTTAGTGGGCAAAATTTAATTCGAAAACTGATGCTTTTTTTGTAAAATGAAGTTTACATTTGGTAACAGTTAATTCATTATAACTTAATTTAAGACATTTTTAGAATTTAAACTTCTGTACAAATATTTAGATATATTTTTTCAATTAAAACCTATTTTTTAATGTATTAAAAAAAATCCGACTCTTTTTTCAATTTTTATTGCAATGTTTTTAAACATCACTCACAAATTACTTTCAGTTTTACATACTACTAGCGAATGTTACCCGGCTCTGCCCGGGATTTTCCAACTTGACAATAGTCTGGATGGAAAAAAATCACACCAATAATTTAGTGACGTCATCACGTGTGATTTTTCATATTAAATAATTCTTTAAAAAGTCACCATACCTAGGGTCTTCATTGCCATTTTTTTCCGTTTTGTATTCCTTACGGTTGGGTATTTAAATATCACACAAAGAGGAATCACACGACTAATTTCAGTGAAATCATCGCATGTGACTTTTCATATTCAAACCAGTTCCTTAAAAAGTTGTCATAGCTCTTCATTACCATTTTTTTCCGTTTTGTATTCCTTAAAGCGGGTATTTAAACGTCGTAAAAAAAGATGAATAATTTTAGTGATGTCATCTCATGTGATTCTTCATATTCAAATCAGTCCTTAAAAAGTTTTCCTTGGTCTGATTGCCATTTTTTTGTTCCTTAAGGCTGGGAATTTAAACATCGTAAAAAGAAGTAATTTTTAAGTCGTTTCATAGAGTGCCTATGTTTATTTTCTTATGAGAAGTAGTTCCTTAAAAAGTCGTCATTGTATCGTCATTGCCATTTTTTTCCGTTTTGTATTCCTTAAGGCTGGGTATTGACATCCCTCTCCATCTCTAGGCATTATTGAAATTTGATTAGCACGATGTTGCAATATAAAAAGTTTTGTTATTTTCCACAAAACTTAAATTTGGGGGACTACAGGGACAGAAAGAAAAATATTTTTAAGTAATCATGTAGAAAACGAATTTTCCGGAAACACTCAAAAAAAACAAAAACACGTCTTAGTACCTCAGTCTATCCACAGAAATTTGGGCAAAATCTAACTTGTAAATTTTAAAAAAATCGGCAAAAAACGTTTTGGCGAATTAAATAAGCATGTCGATGACGAATTTTCCGGGAGTTGACAACCCCACTAAAACACTCCCTGAGCTCTCAAAACTATTCACTGAAAATTTTGTCAAGATCTAACCACCCGTTCGGGAGATACAGGGAAACGAACGAACAAACAAACAAACGAACGAACGAATTCTTTTTTATTAGTATAGATGTATATTAGTACAAATGTTAGAAATCAGAATCCATAATTAAATGTTATTAGTTAATTCATTTACAGTTTACCGACTAAATGATAAATACTTGAGGACAATTCTGCTTAGCCCAAACTTCACATTCGTTTGTATCGTAACATCCTACTTGTTCATCTTATATATATAAAGATCTTTTGTGCCCTGATAGATACATAAGTATAAGGCATAATTGGAATAACGAGTAATCTTTCATTCATTCATTTCAACCTTGAAATCATTCGTCAAACAAAAGAATCCTTTAGGCATTAATAGAACTGAGATGCAGTTTAAAAAACTACCACCAACTCATGGGCGTTGTTAGAAAGTTGTGTTCCGGTAAACTGGTAATTTTTATCAAGTGTATCGATACACGGCACTATGCATTACATACCCAAAAATATAAAAAGTCTAACGATACAGAATGATTTAAATCATACTCTCAGCAGTGGTAGTTGGTAATTAAAATCAAGTTATGTCAAAAGAGTATTGTATTTATTCTAGTGAATCTATCGATTAAAGACCCTATTCGGTGAATTCCATAAAAATATAAAAATCCATCCCAAATGACTGGAATAATTCATGCTATCAGTAATGGTATGTGGTATAAAAACAACCGAAACCCAAAACTCCGTCAGTAGTCACATCCTCAGTACTGAAGGCTTTATAACATATTCTTAATAAAAAACAGTACTAATCATTCATGCAAGTTAGTCAAATAAACTTAAGCCCATAGTACAAACAAGCCTTTACTCCAGAGAAGATCCTTTAGTGTGACGACAAATGTGGGTCAACCAGAATGGTTAAACACTTTGTTCTTTTATTTAACCCCCATAACTATTATTATTATTGACAGTGGTTAGTGAAGACAAGAAGAAGAAGAAGTCAAAGAGAGCTTCACCCCTGGTCACTACTCGCTGACCATCTGTTATATGGTAGTATGTAATAAAGAGAGTTGTATTAGGATGAATTATTATTAGTAATTATGTTGCTCCTGCAGTATTGACCAAAATGCATTATGGGGCTAAACCTGCCCTGAAGGACTCATTGCTTCTTTTAATGTCTCACGACCTCTCCCCCCCCCCCCCCAGTAAAAGGCCAAGTCCATTTTCAGCTTCCGGTGGTGGTGAGGAGTGAACATATAGCATAACAATAATATTAATATACATTTGGAGACCCCGCAATGGCTGCCCGGAATTTAATTAATGGGAAGACAATTTGACCTTCTTGGTTCTCATGAACTATGAAGAAGAAAAGAAGACTGTCTTAGGAGCATTATTATGTTTTTTGATTATTTTTATTATTATATTTGTGATTGACCTGTAAATTATGGAGAGAAATATACACACACATATCGTTGGATTGGTGTGTTGTTTTTATGGTTCTTGACGCTTAAGTAGGTGGTGACCTCAGAGGTTCAAGGCCGCAAAAATATGGTTTTGATTACCTAAGACAATCCTCTGGAAGACAACTTGCCCTAAAGTGTTCCTTCTTGGCCAGAGTGTACGCATAATTAAAATATATTTGTTGTGTTCAAATAATATTTTAAAAGTGTCTTAAAATTGATGATCTGTAATTATATAAAAGATGGTTGATTTTAATATAAAATAAAAATTTAAGATGCTTAATCTAATGGTTGACTCCACTAATTGCTTTTAAAATGTATACCTAATAAGGGGTGATTCCATTATTTTTGTGTGAAAGAGTTTGTACGTCTTTTATATTCCTGACCAAAGGCTTTGACCATACTTTTGCTTATAAATATAGCTTATATATTAAATAGAGGTAAATCACATTATATTTTTTCTTCTTTAGACATAGATTTACTTTTTAAATAAGAGCTGATAATTTGACTAATAGTGATCTAGATTGAAAAAATCCTTTAGTAAAGAGTAACATCACAAAGATTACATTAACAATAAAATATATTGCTTTGTTTTATGGATTCAAATTACTTTAAAGTTTGATACATTTTCCTTTTTTAAATCAAATAGAAAAATGGGTCTTTATGTATATCAAAATTTAAATGCTTCCAGTTATTTATGTTCCTACAATGTCCTCAGAGGGTAAAGCTATTTTATGGGTATACACCTTTGCTCAAATAATAAAATATAGCTTCAAATTGCAAGCAGAAACTATTATTCTAGAGTATATAGGTCCGGTTTCCCTTACGCGACAGAGAGAAAACTTGAATGTTTACTTAATTTCACTTTTCGACAAAAGTGATTGAGGCGTCTTGTAGGGATGTTTGTTTAGTTTTTTTCTCTTCAATATTGGGATTTTGGTACATGGGCTCAGTTCCTTCAAACTGTATATTCATTAAAACCACGTACAAAAGATATGAAGACAAAATTTCAAATTTTCCAAGTGTTAAAATATAAACCAAAAATTTAAATAACTTTTTTCTTCTGTATTATCCGTTATAATTTCCATTTTATATATAAAAGTCTTAAGTGTTTAAATCTATTTGTTATACATGTCTTATATATATACATAAACAGCCTCAATTTATACACTCTTTCTTGTGAGTTCAATCCATTTTCATCAATAGTTATTAATTTAACACACATTTAAAGAAATATATCACGTAGAAAATATTATTTTCTAAAGGATAAAATTTAAAATATTTCGATTTTTTATTATATACCTCTATATTATCTTAATCCAAAAACGTTGATCGAGGTACATGAATGAAATATTAAAGTTGAATAAGGAATGTATTAATGCCTCGGAGAGTTCCCATCAGGTTCTAAGGATTGATTTATTGACTTATTAATGTGTCCCTTGAGTCCGGAGTTAAGCAATAAGAACTGCACTGATGGCATTCGTTTCTTCCAAAATGCAAAAAAGAATATGTCCTTTTAAACCCTCGTCCTAAAAGCTCAACAATCTCCAAAATACTTTCAAATAGAGATAGTTACAAACGACAAAATAAATACATATATTAAACAGTATGAAAGCAATCCGGTTTCGATATTAGTTGATATATTTATATATGTAGTGTTGCAGCTATATCTTAATCCTTGTTTAGTGTTCATATTTTTATTTCATTCCACTAGTGTTCACGGATCTGGTGAGCCCGATCCATAGTTAGATCCTTAAATCAACCTCAATTAAACAATTTGAATTTTTTTTTAAAATACATCCAAAGCCATATGAACAGCTCTATGTATGCTGACTTTATTGAAGCAATATCCTAGTCATTCTTTGTATAAGCATAAAAAATGAAAACGAGTCCCAACGAACATCGAATTTAATTCCTCATTATAACCATTGTGAGATGAGGGAATCAACACAGACATGCGCGTTTGTCTGTGTTAACCCCGCATATGTATCAATCTCCGTTATAAAAGCGGTACAGAGATGCGTGGTCAGTTGTTAGTTCAATCCTTCAGATTGGTCATCATCCCCCGACCTCCTCCTCTTCCCTCTCTGATTTGAGCAAGATAAAATGAAGTGAGAAAGTTATGAAGGAGAGAAAGTCAATGAAAGAAAGAGATGATGAACTCGAGAGAAAAAGAAGAAAAACCATTTGAGTAAGAGAGAGAGAGAGAAAGAAGGGAGAAGAGAGGCTGGGTCAAAAAACCATTAATATATGGTCACTCCTACCAGCAGCCATCTTATTATTATTATTATTATTTCCTTTTCTTTTTCCTCAAGACGGAGGTAGAGAGTCCTACTACCACCATTGCTGGTAGTGCAGTAAGAGCTAATGGTCAGAGAAAAGAAGAAAAAAGGTCCAGCCCTAGACAGAGAACAGCGCACTTGTTTCTTCTCTCTTTCTATATGTATTTTTTTTTCTTCGCGGTCAAAAGAGAGAGAGAGAAAGAGAGAGAGAAAAAGATTTATGAACCGGTGGTCACTAGGAATAATAATAATAACAATAATAGAAGTAAGAAAGAAAAAAAGAAGAATGGGAATTTAAAGGTCTTCGTGAGAAAAAAAAGGAAAGAAGAGGAAAAATATATATGGACGGACAAGTTGTGACCCTTGGTCAACTTAACACACATGCAATACGTCATTATGTAAACATTATGTCTGCAATATAAACTTTTAACATATCAATCCCTGGTATATATCATAATTTTTTAAACTCTTAAAGTCATATGTAATTATTTATTGAAGGACGTAGTTGTTTAATTAATGACAGTTCTAAAAACGCTCATAATTAATATTAATTATATTAAATGTAAGGAAAAACTTCTAAAAATTGCTCAATTAAATATTGTATTTTAATAAAGTACACAAAAACGAACCGTTCGATTATTATAATTGACAATAATTCCTTCATGAACAAAAGTGAAAATTAGTCATTATATTAATGAAGGGCAATTAATGAACTTTGAATTATTTGTTTATTTGTATCTTTTATTGATCAACATCCATAGCTCACAGGTACTCAATAATCAATAATACAATAACATACTTTAAATTTAATATGAACATTTTTATATATTTATAATATATATTATTAAAAAATATTCATAATATATATTTTATCGATTTTCATAAACGTCATATTTATCATAATTTCGAAATATTTGTATATAATGACGTGATGTTTATATTAATCATAACTTAACTTTGCATTTTTCTAAAAAGTTAATTTACCTTTCATCTTACAGTTTTGAAAATATGATAATAATATCATCACTTTATCATCAAATCTTTATTTGTGAAATAATTAAAATTCATAAAACTTGAAGCATAATCGGATGAATGACATTTAAGCTATTAGCTTCTAAAGTCGAAAAAACAGTCAAATTGACTTCTTCCATCTTTTCTAGTGCAACTATTAATATCATATATATTCATATAAACCAATATGGTTCCTTATCCAATATAGACCTAATAAACTTAGTTACATGGATTTAATACGATAGCAATCTGTCAAATCTGGCATAAAATTTCACCATTTTCGAATATATGTAACATTTATTATTTTTAATATATTAAAAAGACTAAATTATTACTTCAAAAGACTTCATATCATTATAAATATGACGTTTATTTCATCTATGTATATTACGATACACAAATGATAAATTAAAATATATAAATGACTTGGCAAAGAATCCATTATTTATCTTTGAAATTAGCAAATATATATGTAGAAATATAACTTTATATAATTTCAGGATAAAGAGTAACAAAAAAATTAATTTAAGGGAGCTCGATAGCCGTGCATGTTAAGGCGTGTTCAACTCTCAATGGGGGGCGCAGTTCGAATCCCGAGAGGGATGGTCATTTTTGGTCTACCTCATTGATAAGATCCTAGGTTCGATAGACTAATTATAACGCTATAATGCTTATTTATATCCTTTCGGATGCAATTCTATCGAACCATATAGGCAAAAAAAAAAAAATAGCAGTTTTATGAATTGATGAGACGTTTTTTATTATGGTCCATTAAATGAGAGTAAAGCAGTTAATTAAGCATTATTCAATATTTACTTTTTTGTTGTTGCAAAGCACCCAAAAGCCATCGTTTCAATATAATATTTGTCTCATAATTGGACTAATTAAAATATTAATTTATAATACCGGGACAAAAACATGACAATAAAATCTTAGAAATTATTTTTTTATTAAAATAAAGCACAAAAAACCACGGAATTATATTTTTATATATTGTAATGATATAGCAATAACACTTTTCATAAGAGACAGCATGAAGGAAATATAACATCAAATAAAACAAGAACAAATAAATGATTATTTCTTTATAAAGATAAAAGACTATTTTCCTTTCTAATTATAAAAACAAATGGTCGAATGATGACATAAAGTAATTATAGTATACAAAGGAACATTATAAGCCCTCAAGATGATAATTTGATTCTTTAAAGACGAATTTATCAGGTGATGCAAGACTTTAAAATTATTCAAACATTGTTTGAACAAGTAACATAGAAATGATTTTTTTAATGCATAAGTTAAAAAAAATATAAATATTATTTTATTAAATAATATGGATTAATTAAAACCCATTCACCATAATATTGCCGGAGACAAAAAGAACATATTGTTAAATGATAATATGTAGCAGTATAAATAATATTTAAATCGAATAAGATAAATTAATAAATAAGGAAGTTTACTTAAGTGATATTGAACAAAAAACACCTTAAAAGACATTCATATTGTAATCAGTAAATCAATTTTTCCAATGTACCATATAGATATAAGAAATCTGCCTATTTTTTCATAATAATAATTGTACATAATATTACATCAACTAATTTTAAAATTATACTTATTTTTTATATTCACAACTGTATATTTTTATATAATTAATTTATTGCAACCTACAAATTTCAACATAAAATGATTTGTATCTTTTTGCATAATCAAAAACGGACTCCTTTAAACGAAAACATTACAAATTGCGCTCAAGTACATATTTATACATAATAAATCCCACGCCGTTGCGAGCTCATTCCCACAAGAAACATCTTGGTCAACTACTTAACAGAAGAAGAAGAGTGTAAAACAAAAAAAACAAGACCAGTGCAGTCCTATAGAGCGTACGCTTTTTTGGACATAAGAAGGAGTGCGCGTAAATGCGCGCAGGCCCGTATTCACTCCATTGAGGGAAAGAGAGAGAGAGAACTACGACGACGGTATCGTCGACAATAATAATAAGAAGAAGAGATGATGATACTTTGGTATGTTTTTTTCTTCCTTTTTTTCTTCTTCTTGTAAGCAGTAAGGGAAAAAAGAGGAAGAAAACTTCTTCAGTCGCCGTTAAGGCACGAAATCGTTCACACACAGATACGCTAGAACTAAATAAACATCTTTAGTACTTAATAAATATTCAAGACCAAACAAACCTTGAAAAAGTGAGTGAGGATTTTAATAGAGGGTTTCTATCTTTATCACTATTATTATTTATTAATAATAGTGATAATATTCCACGAGGAGCTGTTTTTGTTTTGTGCCCCTCGTTTCTCATTATCGTCACCATCATTGAGTTAATACCCGAGAAGTTAGGCTCCGGCGGAGGTGTTCCGACCGGAGCCGCTGGACCCACGGACTGTCGGCTGAGTAATGCGGCCAACAGTGCCAGCGGCCCTGTCGGCCCACTGGACAATGTCATGGACACACAGGCAGCTCAGCTGAATCTCCTCCTCTACCAAATCTATCGTCCGTACTTTAACGGTAAGAGAAGCGCAGATGAAGGAGAAATGTGAATAATTCACAATAGTCATAATAATAATCATATATATAAATATAATAAAACTAGAGTTGGCACCCCTTGGGGCTATTGCTTTTTTTCGCTATATGAGTCCATGTACAATCATCTGCATATCTATAAATATATGAGAAACATAATTTATTAAGGAGAGCGTTTGCTTCACGTAATATGTGGGAGGAAAAGATATCCAGAATGATTCCTTGTCGTGTGTCGAATGATTCTGTATTCTTCTGTTTCGCTTCCCTGAATACCCCATGACAAATTATTATGATTGTGTGTTATTTGACGTAAAATATGAGATTTATTTTGGGTAATATCTGCACATACACACATATATAATTACAAAAATATATTTTTCTTTATTTGTAAGGGGCATTGCAAAGGGATAGATTCCATGAAGGTTTAAAAAGGGGTTAAGGATATGATTGTTTCGATTTTCGTATTAATGCGCCCGATAGAATTTAAAAATGAATGCTTAAATATAGAATTCGCATTCTTTAGTTTGTCTAATAAAAAACATCCTAGCTTTATTCTGCATTTTGACCAGGACTCTTGAAGATGTTATACATTTTCCAAGAATATAAACTTTTCAAATAATCATTTGCTCCAATACGAGAATAATGGTTCCTTAATGATTCTGTCGGCTTTAAAGGATGTTAATAGAGGAGAGATACTCTCTCAGACCAATCTATATTTATTTCCTATAAAATCCTTTATATAATATTAATTTATTATTTCATATTTTCTATTGTTTCTACCTATATATGAGTTTTTATCTTTTTAAACGTCATAGTTCACTTTAAAAGATTATGACTTTATGTTAATTAATGAATAATAATATTCGGTGGATCACTGATCGGATGGCTGATTTCTTATACCTTTAAATGTACTTATAAATATTAGAAAATTATTTTTATATTTGACAAAACACATAGTTCAACATAAACAGTATCACAAAAAAATATTGGTTTTATAAATTAATTACTTTTTACATCTGCAAATTTTGATTATTATTTAAACGACTGACTTTTTAAAAAGAGTAATATCACAGTTCAAAATATTGATATGTTTGAATATATTCTCAAACCGTGATTATCCATTTTTATCACTTCTTATATTTACACTCAAAAATAACGATAAAACATGTTTTGAAAATCACTGATATGATGGTTTTATTTTTCTATAAAGCCTGATTGAGTCGCATTTTGGGGATATAAATAAGCGTTAAAGACTAATAAGTACTTTAACGAATGTTTCCTCCTATTTTTGATGCCATATGCATTCAAAAATTATTTTCAATTCTGATGAAAATTTAGTTAAGAATTTTTACTATTAAAGTTTTTCGTTTTCGTTTTTTCCAGCGGACCCAGAGTGCGTTGGTGGGGACACATTGACCTGCGGGGTTTGCCAGAAGGACTTTGCCCTCGCGGACATCGTCAAGTTCATTCAACACAAAGTCCTGACCTGTAACAAGGAGAACAATTACATTCGCTCCAACGGGAATGAGTCTGGGAGGAAGCAGCCGTGTGTCCGCCGGGAGGCCGCTCATCAGACGCCCTCCGACCTCGATCCTCTTCCACGCCTGACACGACCAAGGGCAAAGAGGATGAGGAACGCGAAGAAGGAGGCTGCGAACTGGGAAGAAACAGCAGCAGCTCCGGGGGAGAAGAAGAAAACTCCAGCAGTCTTCTCATGGACACAAATTCTTCCTCGGAGGATCATACGCGGATCAAGGAAGAGTCTGAGTCCAAAAAGGCAGGACGGAAAACGGAACTCTTGGACGCATCAACCTCAACCTCACCTTCGGGTAAGTTCCAAAGACATTTAATTATTTACTACAGTGGCTAACCTGACCGTAAATATATCTTATTTATTTATGAAAAACATTTTGACCTATTTTTAAAGCCATTTTTTAGTGACAGAACCCAATCTTATTTTTACAAAAGATATTTAAAATATTTTTTAAAAATGAATTAAAACTCAATGAAATTTACAAGTCTGAAGCCTGGCAAGTTTCTTATTATCTCTAATGCAATAAATGTATAAAGTATTTATTTTTAGTCGAGCATGCTACTTTTTGTAGAAATTTGAGTAGTCAAAAATTATGATGTTTTATAATGTTTTTCCCAACCCGTAATTCTTATTTACTTTTAATACAAAGATGAAAAATAATAAAAGAACACTTGCTTCTATTCAACACCCGCTAAAAAAATTAAGTATTCCTGAAACAGAGTCATTAAAGCCATATATTCATATGTCAAAATATTTTATACGCATGGTGAATTGAGCAAATTATTTATAATTTAAAAAACCATTTTCCCGAATTCTTAGTTAAAAGTAACTTAAGCTAACAAAACCTGTCAATAATTATACTACTTTACTTTTTATAAACATTTTATAAAATGACAAAAAAATATATAAAGTAAATTTCATATATTTGATTATCCATTCTCTTTACTTAAAAACTTATAAGGATGTTTTGCTGTCTATCCATTAACTGGCATATTATAAACATTTAAACTACATAAAGGAGGTATCACTGATTAAAGGTATTCAGAATCTATATTATTTTTACATTATAAAGAATTATGTGTAAAAATTGCAATCCTAACGACAGAAAAAATGCAAAAATCTAAAAGTGCCACTTATCAAATTGAAAAACATACAATTTTTTAAAATATATCAAAAATATATTACCAATAACAAGTATTTCATATACTTTTTCGATTATTCATTTACTCTTCAAGAAATGAAATACTTTTAATATATTAACTAACCGCTTTTAATATCATACAACTACATAAGGACTTTATATATATGTATATATATATTCTCCAATAATATATATTTATCATATATAAAGCATATTCCCAAATTATAAAAAGCTATTTCCTCAAGATGCTTCTTCTATCATGTTTTTTTTTGTTGACCAAAGGCGTGCATAGAATATTTTCCCCAGTTGTTGATAAGAAGAACCCTTCTTCTTTTTCCTTATTCCAACCAACAAATAAATCTATATTAAAGGATTTTGTGAGGCACGGATGTCCTAAATGACCAAAGAAATGAAAATAGAAGGAGCTAAATTTCAAATCTATGCAAATGTGGAGAAGGGGAAGGAGGAGGAGGACGGTCCTCTTATGGGGGCTTTTGTGTTTATGTGTTCAAACATCCCTCTATGTGTGTGTGTACATTTATACATATATATACCTCCCCCTCCCCCCTCATTTATGATTATCTCCCCACCCAGAAACAACCGATTTAAGCTTGGGCAGATGGAATAATATTCAAATATGGTGTAATAATTACAGAGAACCATATTTTGCATATATGTATATATATATATACATTCAGTAGGTATTCTTAAGGAATCGTTGAATTGTAATTATTCATTCAATATTGAATGAATACACAATATATCAGTGATATATTTAATGAAAAAATATGACAAATTTAATTGAAGCCTAACAATTCAAAGTATTTTCTTATTTATATGAATGAAAGGATGAAAAGTATTTATATACAACTATATATTTAGAAGATATTGATGATGACAATTACATTTAAATGATTCCTCACTTTTTAAAAGATAAATATATATAATAATGTTAAAAGTTATTGTATGCAGAAACATACTTGGTATTTGAATGGATTCTAGAATACATATTAAAAAAGGATGTCGTTTATAAGATATATAATTATATCTGAAATTAGTTAGAATTTATAATATATAATTATAATTATCAATTTGTACATACTTTATTTATAAATATGATGTCATAGTCAAAAAATATCTCTTACATATATTTTTTTAACAATTTATCAATTAACATATAATAATGAGCATTGATTTTATTACATCTTTTTTAAATAAAATATAAACAAACAATGTCTGTTCACTATATTTTACAAGTATAAAAGTATTAATATATACACTCAACAAAAGCAAATACGTGTATCTGCAGCAGTTCTGTCATTCTCTTAAATCATTATTCTTCTCGGACATACATTACTTACAAAGAATTACATACACACACACATGCATACAGGTGTCTTGTAAGATAAATCTTAATTAAAAAGTCCCTCCATTGTTCTTAATTAGATAGAAACAGAGAGAGAGAGAGAGACCAAAAAACAAATATTCCTGAATATCGGACAAACAATAAATAACGTCTCACCCCACACATTTCTTTCTATATTATGCCTTTGATTTCCCCATGTTTTCGTCCTTTTTTCTTGTATTCCTTCCCTGTGTAGTATAAATACTGTCGCTCTGCTTCCTTTGGTTGAAGCCCTTTGATAAATGACTTGTTTGTGGCGTGTGCAATGCTATCGAGGCCAGAACACACACACAACAACAACAAGACCCTTACAACAATCAAGAAGAAAAAAACCTTTCAAACACTATAGAGACGAAAAAAGACCCTTAACTTTCTGGTTTATTATGTGATAAGAAGGACTATTATTGTTATTAAGAGTAGTAGGAGTAGTAGTTAGGCGATTATTTCCTACTTTATTCCCCCCCCCCTTTTCTTCACACTGTGTTGTGTTAAAGAAGAAGGAGAAAAAAATGGAGGAAAAAGCACATTTTTCTGATGTTGACACGAAAAATGATCGATGGTGGTTCTTCTGCTTCTATTTACGTGGTTTGGAGAGAGAGCTATAATAAGAGCTAAAAAGCTAACGCCTACACACACATATATATATATATAATCGCAGTAGAAGTAGTGGTGAAATGAGGTCTCTCTTTCTCTCAATATGAACTAAATCTCATGATAAATGTGATCCAACGGCCCCATTGATTATATATACTCATATATACATACAACAATAAAAGTATGTATATAAATATGCAGGTCTCCTAATAAATATGTTCTAAGAGGATTGTCAAACCCCTTTTACCATCTTATTTTTCTTTTATATTGTGACTACCATTCATATTATATACATATATCCTTTTATATGCTGTATCCCTTTCTTAGCTGCAATTACTCATAATTCAAGCTTATAGTATTGTCTTTATATCATAAAAGGAACTCCTACACTCTCTTCTTACTCTGGGAACTCCTCTAATCTCTTGATTTGTGTCACACTACTACTCTCTTACCTAAAAACATAAGAACTCAGGGAGAACCAACACGGGAAGAACCAACTTTATTTTTTCCTTTCATTCCATCTAATTTTGGGGATATAAACATAACAATAATAACAATAAATACAATCTTCATCATTACAAATAAACACATTCACAAAATTAAGAGCCTTAAGGGCCGAACAACATCCTTTCCTTTTCTAAGCCCTGAAGGCTTAGCTATCTCTTCCTATGTGTGTGTGTGTGTGCAAGGGAATTGTCATGTTTGATTTATATCAGGAGTTAATTATGTCCCATATAAAAAATATATAGAAATATATATAAACAAGAGCCACCAAAAAGGTATTAAAACAAAAGTTCACAGACTTTCCTTCCGGGCTACGCCACCTCTCTCTCTCTCTTATTAAATCAATCGAAATGTCCGCATTGACCATGTTTATAGTATATTGAAGTTCTACTTTTTCCTTGGTTCACTTTCATGCTAGTCAATATTTTTAATGATATTATTATTATTTTATTTCTTTATCCGCAGCATAAGTAATTAAAAAAGTATTTCTTATCTGCATACTATACTGTTGTCCTCCTATTTGACCCTATATATATATATATATATATATATATATATATATAAAGAATCGTGAGTCTTATTTCTTAGAGATCCTGTCTATGAATTCATCAATTCTATCTTTTCATCTATGTTAATTACTATTTTGCTTCCAAGCTTTCACTTATATTCTGTCTGATGTTGAATATAGATTATTATTATTTTTCCTTGGTCAGAAGGTCTATCTAGAAGTAAGAAAAATACTCACAGTGGTTGGTCTTATTTTTCAAATTAATTCTTTTTTAATTTAAAAATGCAGTCAGAATATAATAATGTTAAGTTATTTGGCTTCAAGGTCATGATTCCTCTGACCAGGCCCAGCCTCCTTGCATCTCCGGCCACTCCTTAGTTCATCTATGATGATGTGTTTATGATTTATTTTTCAACAAAGCAAGGAGCATATTTTTTTGTGTGTGTGTTTATGTCTGTGAGAATGCCTAGAGAATGAAGCGCATCTTGTTATAATCTTTAATTTTTGTTGTAGAAGTAGTGAGCTACTGGGAGGGCACCGGTGAAGCTATTGAGTGTGAAAGAGATGTGTGTGTTAACGACAATCAATAGGCGAGGTCTGTGTTTATCACTTTGCCTTGGCCCCCTTGTGAACGAGATATGCTTCATACAAGTTATATACTTGACGATTTTCATGAGTTTGTCACTGCCATTATACTTTGCTTAGATGCAACAACGTATAGTTTGGCTATTGAATAGGTTATATTTTTTCTTCTATTTAAGTATGACAGTATGACGCCTCAAATGTGTATGGTGCTTGGAACTAACAAATAAATTGATTTAATAATATGAAAGATTAAAGTAATATTTATTTATTAGTTAAAGCTCGCCTTCAAATTCCCAAATTTAAATGTTTGAAATACTTTATATACTTCTTGTATATGTGAATAGACTATTAATGTTTTTTTCATTTGTCTCTCTTTTAGAGCCCTTGGGATTCTCCTGTTCGACGTGTCGCAAACGCCTGGACACGGCTTGGAACCTCCTCCAGCACGCTCAAAACGTTCACGGTATCCGACTGTATCTGGAGGGTCTCCTGCCTTCCTCCCCCGAGCGGTCCCTCCTTTCCCACAACATGGCCGCCCTAGCGGCAGCTGCTGCCAGTCGCGGGGGCGTCCGTCCTCCCAGCACGCCCTCCCACCCCGGAGTACCCCCACCCCCACCGCCCTTTCCACCTTCGCCCCTGGACCCAGCCACCACCTCCATCTCCTCAAAATGAACCACTTCACTGGCGGAGGCTTCCGACCCCCCTCAGCATCTAGTCACGACTTCCGGGCCGTAGATCAATTAATCAGCCCTTTCGACAGTCGGCTTCACGCCTTGCCGGGGAATAACAACCTGGATTTCTATAGTCAAAGGCTCAAAGAGCTCGCTGGCTCTCCACGGAAACTCAACTCCTCCGGCGGAAGCCTAACGCCACCCTCCTTTGGATCTCCGCCAGAGGGCAAAGCCAACCAGCCCGGTCGATCTGCCACTAGCACGCCCTCACACGACGCCAAAGAAAACTCTGAAAACAACTCCGTGGAGGCCAACAAACAGCAGGATGACGAGGCCAACAACAATAACAATAGTTGTAACACCGCCGGCTCAAACAATGGAGACAAGCAAAGCTCTGGCTCTGTGGACGAGGAAATGCTGGACGAAGGCATGGAGTGCGAAGAAGACGGAAGGCGAGAAGATGAGGCAGAAGACCTCTCCACACGACAGAGCCCTCTCAAGAGCAACAACCCCCCAGTTGTCCCCGCCGGCTCCACGGGATCCATGATTGGTGACCTCATGAGCAAGTTTGGCTTTAGCGACATCCAAGAGTACCAAGAAGCCTATCGCAAGGCTCTTCAAGAGTCCGGAGCCTCCAAGCTAAATAACAACAACAATAGCGAGGAGAATAAGAGCGGTGAGAAGCAGCTCCGACTCCGTGAGGACATGTCTTCAACTGGTCTAGCCAAGGAGCCGCCCTTCCTTCCCTTCGATCCCAAGCGTCTTAAAATGGACCGGGAAAACAACTTGTTTGCAGGTCTCTGGATGCCAACAGCCTCACTGAACAACAACAACAACACCACTAGCCCCTCTAGCCCTGACGTCTTTCGTCCAGCCTTTCACCGTAAGAAGATGGACATTGAGCTCCCACCGCTTCCTCCTGGCGTGAGCCTCCCGCCCATGGAGCCCTCCGCACTCAAGGCCATCGCCTCCAAGGGCCGGCTTTCCGCCCTTTTCGACCCCCGGGCGCGCAAGGAAATCACGGGCCGTAGCCGGAACGACACCTGCGAGTATTGCGGGAAGGTCTTCAAGAACTGTTCCAACCTCACGGTCCACCGACGATCTCACACCGGGGAAAAGCCCTACAAGTGCGAGCTCTGCAACTACGCCTGCGCTCAAAGCTCCAAACTCACACGACACATGAAGACGCACGGGCGACTCGGGAAGGACATTTACAAATGCCGCTTCTGCGAAATGCCCTTCAGCGTCGCATCCACACTGGAAAAACACATGAGGAAGTGCGTTGTGAACAACAACAAGCAGCAGCAGAGTAGTACGACGAGTAGCGTTGCACCCCAGTAGGCACAAATAACCCCCCAACCTCCACGCAGTTTGAACACCACCACCATCACCAAGCAGCTGCCCTGGCAGCTGTCAACTCTGCCTTCATGAGCAGCCTCCTTCACCAACAGCAGCAGCAGCACAGGAGGAGCCCTTTTGCTCACCCAGATCCACTCAGTTCCTCAGGAGAACTCCCTGGAGCCAAAGAACTGGATCCCCGCTCGCTGACTCGTGACCAGAGCATCCTCTCTTCCTCCAATCTTCTTCCAGCCCAACATCAACAGGTCTTTCGCGGCTTCTTCCTCAACAGCAGCAGCTCCTAAGGTTCAACGAGAGCCAAACCAACAGGAATCACCAGTATTAGAAGAAAAAAGTGTATGTTTGAGTATGTCTCATAATTAGTATTTCTTGTTACATTATTATTATTCTTTTTTTGCGTGTCAATGTGTGTCTCTCTCTCTCTCTTTCTGTGTGTCTTTATCACTCTGTGTTTGTCTGTCCCCAGTCCCCTCTTTCACGCTCGTTGTTTGTGTACGCCACAAGACTGAAGATTTTTTTTGTCCCTCATTCATTTCTCCCTCTGTTTAAAGTCGAAAGAGGGCTGGAGGAAGAAAAGAGCTCAAGAATCCCGCCTCACAACTCTTACCTTCAATCCCCCTCTTTCCAAAATGTATTCCTCAGTCCCTAAATTGAAAAGAGTTCTTTTTAAAACCCTATCATTATCCCTACAATGTAGAGTTTCATACAATGTGATACATGAAGATTTACATAAATAAAAACCATCACTTTTATAGCGCAATTATTGAATACTTTATTTGTATGTGTGTGTATATATAATCACGAACAATGATCCCTCATTATATATTATTATTATTAATATCAATTTGCAGTTGTTGAAATGAACAAAGTTGACTATCTATATAATGAATTATTAAAAATATCATATCCCACTGAAAAACAAGTTCAAACACCAAAGTTACAACAGCAACAAATATAATATATATAATTCGATTCCTCTGTCTATAAGATTCTCCCATGCTTTAATTTATATATATATACATAAAATATATATATCCCTCTATATTTTAATTAGTTGTTTTTTTATTTGTTTAATTCAAAATTGCTCTGTGGTAAAGAAGGCTTTAAATAACCCCCACCCCACACCAGTCAAGAATGATAGGAGCATCCCTACATTCTGTCTCATTGTATATCCCTATAACTATTTTCTATTATTCAGTATAATAAAATTAATAATAAACTTAATAATAATAATATGTCAGTTCCCTACTTCTTTTATTTATATATATTTTTATAGAAATCATTATTAATAACCTTATTAGTTCAAGGCCCCCTTTCTCCTTATTTTTCCCCGTACCCAAACCTTGTTAATTATATACCCTTCCCCAAATTAATTGTTATAACTCTTTGTAAAAACATATGAAGAAATTGATGAAACATTTTTTAGTCCTTTTATATTATTATTATTAAATAATTATTACAATAATTCACCCCCTATTGTTCTATATTTATATAACTAATAGCAACTTGCTTGCAGTCCTCCCTATGATATATATGTATAATTGCTTTAAAACTCGTTGTATATACCAAACAAAAACACCTACTTCATTAAAAAAATATATTAAATATCTGAAAGAACTACATAAAAACCTAAAGGCTTAATTTTTTTTTAAATATATTCAAACTTTTCTGGGTAGCAAATTTATATTTTTGGGTGTTGGTAGTGATATCCTGTATCTAAGAGGAACTTTTGATGCTGGGATTCAGGGTTGCTTTGATCAGGATATTGATTTTTTTTTTTTGGGGGGGGGCTGAGTTATTTATTGACCTACAAACAGGTATATAAAGGGTTTTTTGGCTGTACCTTTGAGTTGAATAAGACGGGGTGCAATTTCATATAGTTTCGGACCCGGGATTCCATACCATTAACATCATTCAGCTCCCTTATAGTGAAGTTCTGCATATTATATTATTGGCTGATATATTTTGGTTCCGAAATCATTGTATCTGCATAACTTTTGATGTTGTTATTACCATCCTTTAGTTCACCCACCTACGTTTCAATGTAAGAGTTCTATTTCGGAACATCCCCCCCTTCGTTGGAAGATAATATTATTCATTCAAAAGTCAGTTCAACCATAAACCCATGATCTGGACACTCACTACCCTTTTGTAGACACGTTCCAAACTGGATGCACAGTGGATTGATATGGTTCTGAGCTGATAAGGCATTTAAACAATAAATACGAAATGTCATAATTAAGCGATGAAAATTAATTATGTTTATTAAAAATAGTATTCTTAGTTATATAACATAAAATAAGTCTTAATATATATTGTTACTCCTAGAATAAAATGTTATTGTTATATCAAATAAGTCAATAAAAAAAGTTGATATTCGCATAAAGAAAAAATAAAATACATTTGCATATAACAAAATTTTCATACGATACATTTTGTACAATTCTTGTGATTTGTCACATTAACCTTTATATTAGCGGTTTGTAATACTAATTTTTTTGTACAAGTATTTCCAATGAAGGGAGAATAATCATGTTACGTTCGGAGAAGCATTCCTCTGCGCATGCTTGTTATTAACGCCCTCTATATTCGTCTCTCCGAACTAATTACAATCTAGGCTTTGATAGTCGAGACATAGACCTGAAAATAAATATAAGAAATGTATGTAAATGATTGTTTATATGTGTTCCATTTTTTTGGAATTAAATTTTACATAACGTTCACTGAACAATTATTCGTTTGAAAACAGTTTAATTTATGCTTCGCTCAAAAATATGAACGAGCACAATTTTCTCACAGGAAGATTTGTGTACTCGAACTGGATTTACGTTTATGGTGAATATCCGTGACGTCCGAAATGAAGTAGATCTTTGTTTCTACCTAGACCATAGAGATGTAAAGATATAGAAAGCTTATTCCCTTCAATAGCAAAGAAACATCGTTCAGCTGTCGCATGTGCCCAAAATATACAAAGTATTTTGTACTACGTCATCGTAAATAGATCATAGAGATGGAAAGATTTGTTTATATTTGGCACAGTGACTTATTTCTCTAAAGAATTATATAAGCTCTTATATCTTTATATCTCTATGACCTAGACATCCATTCTCTACACGAGGAGCCTCTTAATTGAATAACAATTATATATTGGCCTTAAATAAAATATCGACCCTAGAGATAAAATAACCTTTTCCATCTCGGAAGCCACGTTAAACAAATGCATATACTAGACGAAAATAATCCTTTTTATTTTTATTTTAGGTAGATTTGAATTTGTTGTGATAGGGGGCTTTAATACCTCGATTGTTTATGCTCCCTGGGACTGAGGCTGTTTCATCAGTTCGAACTCGGACCTCAAATGGTTGACTGCAGTCTATTGATAAATAAAAGTACATTTCCTAATATTATGATTAATAACATGCATATAATGTGTTTTGACTTACCGCAGATCCTTGCATTGATAGGGAGTTCTAGAGGGGAATCGTTGAAGTTCGTTCCACAGTAGCGATTTGATGTGACGAGGCCGTTTGTGTACAAGCTGAGGATGATCCTAAAATGATGAATCAGAGTTTTATTATTTATAGATTATATATATGGTGGCGAAGGGCCGCTTAGGTCCTTGAAATATTTGCCGTTAGGTATTTTACTATAGAATTTAATGTATACAATAGTTAAAAGTTTAATTTGACTAAAAATCATGTTATTGTTTGTTTTTTAACACATGAATAAAAAAACTGCAATTGTATGTAAATTAATACGTATTCAAGCTTTAAAATACTATTTATTTAAACTATTAGAACGTGAAGCTATATTTATTTTTAATGCAAGTATATATTTTTTTTAATTAAAGAAACTTAAATTTATGAAGTTAAAAAAGGAGTCATAATCTACATAGAGTATAAAAAAATTAAATTACGTGTTTTTATACGTTATTAAATATGCAATTTTATGCGTACATAAATACGCTTTAGGAAATATTGGGTATCACAGCTATAGCTATAGAACTTTATAAAACTTTTTTTTTTTTTTTTTTGCCTATATGGTTCGATAGAATTGCATCCGACGGATATAATAAGCATTATAGCATTATAATTAGTCTATCGAACCTAGGATCTTATCAATGAGGTAGACCAAAAATGACCATCCCCTCTCGGGATTCGAACCTGCGCCCCCAACATTGAGAGTTGGACACGCCTTAACACGCACGGCTATCGAGCTCCCTTAGGGGTTTGCAATCACTTTATTCTGCAAGGATGAATTTTTCCCTTCACAATAACAATATGTGCAGAAACAAATATATAATATTTAGCCTAAAAATACTTTAAGATCAACTATATTTATTCAATGTTCCATGGCAAACTAATGAAGAGGTTTTTAGCATTCCCTAGGAGACTTACCTTCGATGGTTATGAAATCTTCATTACAAGTATTGTCCGTTTTGGATGCTTAAAAAGGAAAATAATATTAGAACAACATAGTAATTAGTGTGATTTACCAAGCTTAAAATTCAACGTCTGACGTAATGAGCGTTTAGTCTTTAGCAAGATGCAAAAATGAAATTATTATAAATTTTTGAATAATGAGACTTTTGATACAATCTGGATATGCTTTTTTTGTCCATTTGGTTCGATAGAATTGCATCTGTATTATTTAAAAGAATTTGAAACAACTTACCTGTAAATAGATATGCTCATTACTAAGAAAAACTTAAAAAACGAATCATAATAATAATAATTCGAAATCAATAAAGTAAAGGCTAAAGTTTATTATTGCATGACAGTAAATAGTTTGTTTGGCCTGGAGGCCAAACTTTACTGATGTCTACTAGTATATGTATAGACAAAATTTAAAAAAAGACAGAATAACAATGCAGAAAAATATAACAACTAAATATATATATATATATTCATACAGGGCGGAGTGGCCAGCGGGAGTACCGGGACTATTTCCGGTGGGCCCCTGGCCTCAAGAAACAAAACAGCCGTTGATAGCCTCCCAATGGCATATTGAGGCCTGTATAAGGCCGGCGAGGACATAATTTTCCCGGTGGATAAGTTCTTCCCACTCCGTTCCTGTATATATATATATATATATATAACGAATAGTCCCTTGAATATTGGATCATGCTTCTGAATCTCATTTCTCCATCATTCATCAAACCCCAAACCTATCATCAGACCCTATGCACTCTAAAAGGGCCCACGCAGTTCACACCCATTTAATTGCATTATCTCGCATGCGGTGCAGCCTTAATTGTAATTTATTGGTTACCTTCTGCAATAAAACAACAACTTAAGACAATTGTTGTATTCATGCACCAAGGAAGGAGGCAATGGTCAAATGTAGGATGGACGCCTACAATCCAAACATTAAGGAGTCTTGAGTCATCCTTCTCCCTTCTCAATAGTAGGCAGAGAAATACACAAACAAACAAACAGACTTTGTCTCCCTCTTCTGAGGACATTAATTAATGCTACTACGTGATGAGAAGCTCACTCCTACATGGGCTTAATTGTTAAATTTAAAGCAGCGTCCATGTGTCACAACGCACTAATTATATAAAAAGAGGTATTCCTTCATGTTAAGGATAGTGTCGAAAGGTTCAAGGATTTTACTAAAGTGTTTGGAGGTAAAAACATACGTCAATTGATCACGATGAGTCACACATGAACCATGATTATATATACTAATAAAATAAGAATTTCCCTTCGTTCGTTCATCTGTTCCTCATTTTCTTGGACTCCCTCAAACAATCTTGACGAAATTATCACTAAATTTACGCTCGGGGGATAGTGTTTTAGACACGGTCGATACTCTATGAAAATCTTTATGCAAATGTTTAAATTTAATTTTAAGTAAAATTGAAAAAAAAAATTCTATGAATTACTTTTAGTTGTTAAGGTGTAGTTTGAAATACATTAGACTTTGTTATTTCTGGAACATAAAATTCCATATAAATTTATATTATTGATTGGAAAGAAAGGTTTTCTACGATTTCTTAATCATTAACCATATTTTTTTATATAGATTTTGGGGGCTCAGAAATATTTATAAGAAGGCGGTTGTTCCCAGAAATATATATATAAATAAAAAATCATTAATTTGTTTGTTCGGTCCTCTATATCACCTAAACAGTTAACATCTGCTAGTATATCGATATAAAAATGATAATAAAAATAACATTAAGTAATTATATTCGACCAAAATTAAATTCTTTCATTGAAAAAATAGACATGAGAACACTCAATTGTTCAATTTATTTTGTCCAGTTTCGTATAAATAAATTCAGATAGCACGACAAAAATACTTATTCGATTTCGTTCAAACTTCACAAGACGATATCTATGTGCACTAAGGTTAAGTCCTAGGGTAGGGATGCCAGGATAAAATCGGTCTGGGAGCCAGATTGTTTTCAAGTAGGAGCTAGGTGAGCCAAATTACCGGTAAATTTTTGGCCTGGCAAGACCATACACTATACAAAAAAAGTAGATTTAAATTTGTTGATATTGTTACATAGTATATTTATTCATAAAAAACACTTATCAACCACTGACGTAACGGGCCAAATGTGATGTCAATTCGGGTGGGTTCTGGCCCGCAGGCCGTCACCATGGTACCACTGTCCTTGGTGGTGCCCGACGCTCAAATCCGAAAAAACGTGAAACAATAATCACCGTAATATATATATATATAATATATATAATATATATATAATATCACTCAATATAGCAGGAAGATCTTTAAACCTCTTGAATTCGTAATCCATGGTTGTACTGTCAATAAAGAAGTCTATTCAAAGTCCTTATGGAAGCTCAATTATCTTCTTATTAGAAACTTAATTATTTCTTATGATGTATCATTTCTAAGGCTTTGTGTATAATTGAAGGATAGATAAATCTCTGATGGTCTTTAGGGGATATAGACTTACAACTTTGTCTCTGACGTAATACCATACAGGGTGTCTCTAAGGAAACGAGTTTCACAAGGATATTGAGGGATTTAAAGAAGACTTATAGAATTACCAGGATTCAAAATATATTCTCATACTTTTTTAGGATATTGATTAATAACCACGGTGTTGTATCTTACGAGGTACAAACTTAATACTCCTGGAGACTTGATAGGCTTAAAGAAGATTTTTAAGAGAGAAAAAACGTATATACACCTAGATAATTTATATATGCTTTTCCTTATTTGATAAAATGTTTTCTACATGAAAGGTTTAAATATGACTTTAATGAAAACTTGCATATTTATTTGAAAGAAGCAATAAAGCATATTCATTTAATATCTATAAAAATATTATTTTTATTTTTATTTATTTTTTTAAGCGACTTTATTGATTTAGAGATATTACATATAAAAAATATATATAAATAAACATTTAGTTTAAAACTAAATCTCTAATCTAAATCTAGCTGCACTGTATACAAAAATTAATAATTAAAAAACATTCAGGAAACAATATTGTAATCAAATATAAAAATATAATAAACAAATGTGCAAATAATAAAAAAATGCTAAGATAGAATATATTATTTTGTTTGTCTTTTAACAAATTTTCTGTATTGCCTCATAATCGTTGCAGAAATTGGAGATGTCCAGCGGAGCAAGACGGATAAGATCTTACCAGATCCCCCACATTTTTCCTTATGATTTTTAAATTTCCTCTTTCAAAATATATTCAAAATAATGAATTTTAAGCGTGAAATAGCGCATTAGAATATTAAACCATTTTTATATAATAACATTGGTGCCAAAATACCAATATAGTAACAATTTTTTTTGATAGTTTTAATATGAAAAAATTACATTTTCATATGAGTAAACATTAAAAGCATTTAAACTCGCATGATTTCTTTTGTTATCCATCAATTTGGAGATTGAAGAATATCCCTTTCTTACACTATTATTGAAATATAATAAAAATAAATTTTCATATATAATAAAACTTTTAAAAAATTTCAAAATATAGCTGTAGAAAATATAATGAATCTGTCAATTGCGTTATTTTTTATCTATTTGATTTTTTTAACAAAATTCCCAAGATTTCAAGAAGATAAAAAAGTTCATTGAACATTTTTACTCTCCCTATCGTTTTTTTATAATTATTTGTTATTATTATATTTATGAGATATGTTTTTTTTAATGTTATGCTTTAAATTTTTAATTTCTATAATGCTTAATGATTTGTCTATTTCTGTATGCCACTTCTTAAAACGAATAAAGTTAAAAAAAAAATTAAAATTATATAAACATAATACTCGTTTATATAATAACATTAAAAATATAGTAATAATGATATTTATTTTACACAAAGAAAATAGATATAAAATCATGGATATGTTTTATCAGATTTCACTTTTTAATAATTCCTTGAATAATCATGAATATATGATATGTTCCTTTATTTACTCATTTTAAAAACACATCCACTTATTTTACAACCTTTAAAGTGTAATAAATTCATTCTTATATTATAACAAAAACAAGGATAATACTCTTAAAACTATGTCGTTTATATATCTCACCTGCATTTGGAGAAATTCCCAGTGTGAAAGTATTCACTTCATCATTGCAAACCCGGTACTCAATGCAACAAGTATCTACAAAGAGAATGAAAAAAAGCCTTACTGCATTAATCTGTGGATGCAAGTTGAAGAATTAGGCCAAAAGTACATTCTCAGATATTTTTCTTCATTCACATTTTTTATGAGTTCATGACAAAAATATATATTAAAAGAGATAAAAAATTATCAATGTAGAAAAGGCAAAAAATCTGCATTCCGTAGATGCTCTTTAAGTTCATTTTTTGTCATACTTGCTGTAGGAACATACATAAGTAAGCTATTTGAATTATGAGAACGCCTAGCATATCGTAATATGTATGTTCAAAAGGCAGCAATTCTTATTACTATTTATCATTGTGCTTTAAAATTATGTTTGTTTAAACTTACATTATATTCTTGCTCTTAAGGCGAATTGGAGCATTGGATATATGAAAAAGCTACAGCAAGTGTTTTTAAAATAAAAAGACCTACTTATCCTGCCTTCAAAAAATACTTTTGTACGTACAGATAAATTATCTAGGTATATTAATTATTGCAAATTAAATTATGTCATATATACGTCTTTAAAGGGTTCTTATTATTTGTATACTTACTTTATGTACTTTGTTTCGAAGTAAATATGATATTACATCTTATTATTAATTATATATATACTCTTGTAAAATTTACATTTACTTTGCATGCAGCCGTGATCCTTTTCATCTTCAATCAAAAACAAAATTCATTTTTTCGTCAAGAAAATTATATCTTTATATAAAGATAAATGCTTAATTTAAGAAATAATATTCGAAATTAATAATTTATTTGAAATATTTTAAGATGCTTAAACTTAAATAGATCTCTACCGCTACAAAATACTAAAATGAAGTTCTGTTTGTGGTTTATTTAAGCTTAAAACCAAATGGAAAGTATTTTTATATTATTTTGAATTTGCTATAAATATGGTTTTCTATCAAATATGAGTAATTTGATACAGGCAAAACTTAAACATAAAAATAAAATATTATTGTTCATTTATATTATCAAATAACTGTTACAACTTCATTATATTTTATAATATCTCTGTGTGTGACCAGTTTTATATTTTTCTTTTCACAATACGAATTCTTAGGTGATTTAATAAAGCAAGAAGTAGGAAAACGGGGAGATTTTTTTTTGTTATTTTCCTGTTAATTTTAAATTTTTAACACAAATTAAATAAAATCTTACTTGAATTTCTTCTAATGCAAATAGCATAAGCTGGTCCGCCAAATGAGAGCTGTCCATGGCATCAAAGTTAAAGGTCCGAAGTCGTCCAGATGGTTCAAAATAGTATTGAAGACAACCTGGTCGGGCCCTAAGAAAAAATTAAAATATGAAATCGCAGACACCAAAGTAACTATATCCTAATCTTGGTAGAATCTTAAAACATATCCTATAATTATCTAATTTATGGACATAATAAAATTACGACCAATGAAAGAAGAAATATGTTAATTGATAGTGAGTGTTTTTATCGATAATTGTTAGTGCATGAATACGATTTCATGTAGAAGAGAAGGTATTTAAAAGAAGATTCCTTTCTCCATAATATTATTTTCACACGGAAGTCAAAGAGTACAATTTTTTAATAAATATTTCATGAAAGGTTGCAATTTAAAATATAATAAATAAATAATCTTATGTTATAATAAGATATTGATTCTTATTGATACAAATATGTGACCCTCGAAAAGGAATATAAGATATTGCAAGAATCATTTTGAACGTTATATAAATAAAAAGCATCTTTAGTTTTTTGGGTTTAACTATCATATATATACATGATATGAAGCGTGAAATTTCAAATTATGAAATATAATGATAAATAAAGATTCGGCCATTGATTTAAAGAGTTCCATAGAAGTGAGAAAGACCATGACGTAAACATAAATTAATCTGCATGCAATACTGGGAAATATCACAGTCGTTATTTCTACTGTCGTAGTATGTATTTATATGCGAAATTACACAGCTTAATTATAATTCTGAAGGTATATTAAGTTATAGTTATCAAACTTTATTTTATCCAACAGAATTCTACATGATATATATATATAATATATTTCGTTGAATATAAAAATGAACCCTTTAATTCTGGATACTGCATCTATTCATATTCAAATCACTTTTAAGCTTTGACAATTTCACTTTTCTCGGACAAATTAATATTCCTTGTTCATATGTACCCCTTCTGTGTCTTGTACTCACATATGTCAAGTTCAGACGTTCCTGGACAAACATATGATAGTATTATTGTTTTTCCCCTTCCTGATTGTCCATCAGTTGTCAACTGGACAAATTTTCGTCGTATGATAATGATCTCATTGACATTCCCTGTTTAAATGCATCTAAAGGTCCATTGCCCAGGTATGCAACTTTTGTTTTTTTCTTTGTAAAAACATAGATTATGTTTGCAGGTATGCAGGCTGAGGTCAAGCGTGCAGAAAAAGTAGTTGTATATTGAAATTGAGAGGTTTTTTTGCAAGTTTAACAAATTTGCAGGCATATTAACAACAATGACTTTGCTTATTAAAATAAATAATTCTAATTGTCATAGGAGGCGGATTGTATGCATATATGTTTGTGTTGAAAACATAATTTATCTTAGAACCTTGTCATGGAACCTTTTCATTTAAATAATTATAAGTATGACGGCTTATATAAGAGAACATGGGGGAAAACTCCATGAGTTTTTATTATTATTCACAGATGAAAAGCATTATTCAGATCATTTAATACTTGTAAATATCCAAATATTGATCGGATCATTTTGGGTTTTTCTACCTTAGCACATAATATGAATATTGCTTAGGCAATAAATTAATTCTTATATAAAAATATTTTTCTTATAAAAATAAATAATTCTTGACATTCTATAAGTTACTTTAAGATTGAGGGAGAAACAGATTTGTTGGGGTTATGGACATTTTGATTAAATTTATACAAATAGTCTTTAAACATATTTGTTTGATTTCAAAAACAGGGGAAGTTTTAAAAAATTAACCAACTTTAACAAGTTCTTGTTTATTATGCATAATCTTATATTATATATTATTTGAGTAACATTATTTCATTCATAAATATATATTCATACTTACTCCAACAATGGAGTATTGAAAGATATATTTATGTTTTACATGTTAGTTTGAATAAATAAACATATTCTTCAACTATTAATATTGCTAATGATCTTAACTAAATAAGGAAATTAAAATTAAACTAGAATCTGCAACAGCACTTACCTTCCAAGATTATCACACTCGATGTAAGACACCAAAATCCTCCAACGTCTTTGATTCGTACCCGTGAACTGAATGCAAGCTCAACTCCGGATTTTAGAGCCGCATCATTCACGTCTAAATATACTTAGAAATATATAAATTGGGGAAAACATTAATTCACATACAGTAATAAATAGTATCTTAATTGATTACGTAATGAATAACATTTATATGACATGGAAGTAGAAGTGTATTTCTTCTAAGAAATTGCTTTTATTGAAAATGGATTCTTCTTTAAACTATTCACATGATTAAAAAACAGTTTGCTCTAAATATATATATATATATATATATATATATCAATGTTTCGAATATCTATACTAAATGAAGGCATTTATTTCTTTATTTTAAGAAAGGGCAATATTTTAGTGAGAATCGTATTTTCTGTATAAATATTATACATGCCCGTAAGAAAATTTTAGGTATTTGTTAAATATATCTGAACAGAGCAATATTGATGAAAGATAGAAATATTTATAACACCTATATACTAAACATACAATGGAGGTATGATTCTGGGAATAAATAATTTTTTTATTAAGTAAAACTATATATCAAAAACTTTTTTAGTTTTATCTTTATTCCAATAGTCTCTTTTAGCATAAAACCATGATAATTATAACATTTTTTTACATTAAATAAGTACACTTACTAATTAATTTAATTTTATTATTATATAAAGTATAGCCAAAACGGTAAAAGTGGAAGTCGTCTTGTATGAGGCGTTACAAATTTATCGATATATCGATTTTGTGTTTACCTGACACTGGTTTCAATGTTCTATTTTAAATTATTTGTGTTTAATTAACTTTTATTATATATTCTATAAATGAATACAGCCACTAAAAATTGTGACTCCATAGCTTTAAATATTGCATCCCAATTATTAAAAACCATATTTATGTAAATTTTTCCGATGAAAGATACAGTAGATTAAGATATATATCTAGTTTAATCAAACCGTTACCGATAATAAAGCCTGTTAATATGAAAAATATAGAGAAGGGGGGTATAAGTATCTTGGTGATATAGGTTGTGATTCAGTAATTCAAATACTTTATGGGGAGAAATCAAACCCTCAGAATTTTATAATAAATTATAGTGAGATAAATTTAATCACTTTATTATCAAAGAATGAAGGATAAAACTTAATGATGTTGAAAGATTCTTCAAAAAAGTATTATTATTAAAAAAACATAATTTTGTATTATTTCAAGTTTTACACTTCATTTATTTATAATGTCAATTAGATATGAAATTTAGATAATATTTTATAACTACTTTAAAATTCTCACAAACGAAGTAAATCATGAAATCACACTTATATTTCAGTATTACGTTCAATAAAAATGAATTATCTGCTTTTAAAAACTCAATGTAGATCGATGACTTCTTAGAGTAGGCCACTTTGTTTCTTGATAACGAAGTAAGTCATCAAAACAATTGTATAACATTCTTATGATTTAACTTTTTTTGAATTTTCTTTATAACTTTCCCAGCTTTTTATAATCTATATGAGAACTTTGAATGTAGATCGTTGAATGATTGATAACTACTTACTGTGTGCCCGTTGTTCACACCGCATATGACAGGCACATTTCCTCCCAGAGACCCACTAATCGTAAGCTATCCCGATCACAGACCCACCATTCAACTCTGCATTCCCATTGGGACCTAATATATCAAACCGATCAAAGTCCAGTCGCAGGGAACAAATGCCTTTGGGCCCAGAGAGGATTTTATAGTTACAAGTCGTCAGAGTGCTGCTCTGGAGGGACTGTGGAAATCCTGGAGATGTCACATAGGAGAGGTTCCGTGATGTACTTGAGCCACAGGCCGAACTCTCAAAGACACAACAGATCCAAAGCTGTAAAAAAGAAGGGACGTGAAAAACATTTTCAAAGCCTTGGACTAATATATGCAAATGCAGCAGAAATTATGAAATGACGCCATTAAGAGAGTTGTTTTTTTAAACGGGAAGAAATATAAATTTGCATAGTTTTTATGATGAGGGTCCCTTCGTTTGATTGTAACCGAAACGGCTTTAATTAATTGCCTTTCAACTAGGTAATTTATATAAAGTTCCATGAGTATAATAAAAGAGCACAATTTAGGTCATGTTTATTCATTAAGAGCTTTAAGACCCTAATAAACTATAATTTGAGAAACTTCTCTTCAAACGATTACCTTTTTATTTTTTTATAACTAAAGAAACGACAAAAGTGGGAAAAACATATGAAATATATGTATATGACGTATTTAAAAAAATAATAGTATCAGCAAAATTCAATTTACATTTCTTATCAATTTTAAGTATTAATATTTTAACATTTGTTCACATTTGATGAATAAATTCAAACAATATATATATAAATATATATATATATTATACATATATATATACATATATATGTATGTATATATTATTATATGTTTTTCTATGTTCACAGAATTTTATCACTATTATCACATCAAATCGTCATTCCTACGTCAGAACTCTGGTTGGCAGTCTTTTGAAAGTATTAACTTCAGTATACGAGTAGTTATTTTTGATATTATTCATCATTGTTTACAAATGAATCACAGGGCATGTGTTTATTCACTCTACTGAAAAAATACTTTTTTGCTTCATACAAATAATGCTCTGCACGAACGGGCAGAGTTTGCACAACTTCCTAAAACAAATACAACTTCAATCTGAGCCACTTGTGTCGTGGACAGATGAATTGAAGTTGAAAGAATTATACATGGAATAATATGAATACATATTTTTGTAAAATGACATTTTTTTGATTGTCAAGCTTGTGAATAATCTAGAGTGAACTAGTGTCTGGTGCAAAAAAAATCAAAGTTAATATATAAGATCTTTGCACTCTACTTTATGGATATGTATAAAAAATCAATTACTGAAATACTTTTTATATCCAATATTTGTTATGAAAACGAATCTCTCCTCCTTCTTGTTTATGTACGACCAAGCAAGAAGATTTTTTAGCCTTTTTTGTTGTTCATACTGGTGACTAACTTGATTGAAAAACTGTAGTGACAATTGACCAAGAAAAAATACGATAATCTAATGAAGGATAGAAAAAAGTAGAGTTAAAATTTTACACTCAGATAATATGTTTTTCATTAAGATGTTATTCTTTAGCACAGTTTCCTAACTTTTTACCTATTGAAATAAAAGTAAAAACAAAAATATAAAATAAAATATTTTTATTAATATTTGATAATATAAGTTATATATATTTCGTATTTACTTGAATATGTAATGTCTTTAGTAATAATTCGAAGTCATTGTTTAAAATAAATATAATGAAAAGTCCGAAAAATCATTTCATAAAAGAAAAATTGCATTCATCAGAACAAAATCCTTTCAACAACAATATATAGTGTTGAATTAATAACGCTTTTTCTTTTCTTAAATAATATATGTATACCCTGCAGACAGCAAAAACATATACAAGACACCATCCTGGCATAATATAGTTTTATAAGTTTCACTGTAATCACATCTAAAGCCTAAAAATAAATACTTTAAAAGATATGTCAGACCTCTTTATGGTGTTTATTATATAACTTTATATCTTCAGGGTAATTATTCAGAACTTTGTCCCTTTCGTCGTAATTAATTATATTCCAAGTCAATGCAAGACGAAGCAACATCCTTGATGATAAATAAAGTTGCATAGATCTTAAACACTTCCTTGGAAGCCATTTATTAATCTACAAGAAACACACAAAAAAGACAAATCTTTTTCTTAGTTCCTTTATATTATCTTCCATTCTTTCATTTTTGGACAGGAAGAAAATCTAAGGGGTATGATATAGTATTTATTCTATGCCTTTAAGATAATAACAACTTTTTACGACCACTGAATTATTTTGATGATATCAAAGGAGTAGGATTGAAAGTGAAGCGTGTCCATGATAAAAGACGTCACAAGGCCTTGACTAAGTTGCTCTTCAGCCTTATATATCAGGCATAAGAATCTCTTTCTTATACAAAAACACACACATATACTATATATATAGAGAGAGAATGGGATCACATAAGAGCACACTAATTATTATATTCACTTATGAACGAACAAGTTTATTACAATGGCGATTATACAGGAAAGAACATAAAAAATCGTTTAAACATATTCATTTACCTTTTTAAAAAAATAACCAAACTCACAAAAATAATTATATTTCATTCATATATTTTTAAAGATTAAGGGGTTGCCTTAAACACACATAAGGTAGGTTGAATATTAAGATAAGAAGAAAACTGCTCATCTTTTTAATAGGGTATCCCTATCAATGAGTTAATCTTTTTTGCCTTCACTGTTATTCAAACATTCTTTGATGATAGTATCATAATTAATGTTCTATATCTATATGAGTGTGATTACAACTTAAGCGTTGAGCAATTTGAAAAGTATGTGATGATACTTTCTCCTTGAGGCATACTTAGAGAAGCCTGGTAGGAATGAGTTCCTTCAAGAACATGAGAAGGACTCTTTTTTTCGATTGTTCTTATTGAGAAATAATTATGCATGCGTAGGAAAAGGATGTTGATATGACATGTTGTGAGATTGGTATGTTCATTGAGGTCATTGTAGATGTCGAAAAATGGCAGTAAATTTTTTTTATGAAGGCATTAAGAAAATACTTCAATATATGGGGTTATAATGTAGAAATACTTTTGCAAATACACTCGTAATTCTGTTATAAGTATTTTTATTATTTATTTATATACAAATAAGGAATCAAACGATCAAATATTAAAAGTAATATAATACTTATATATCAGTACTGAGCATATATTTTTAAGAAACAAAATATACGTAAGAATTGATACCACATTTATTGGTCGCCGTTTTTAATCGTTGTATGGACTTTAAATCAATTAAATAACTCATTAATTACCAAATATATACATTTATCCGTTATACTTATTGTTGGTTAAATCGAGGTAATTTCGATCAAACCCTCTCAGGCTATCTAAACCTTATACAAGCAATATTCGTTTAAAATAGCAATTTAAAAAATAAATGTAAGGCTTCTGTTATAAGAATGAATGACAAAGTTTTTATTAATACCTTGCAAAATATATAGAGAATGCCTTATAAAAACAAAAATATCCATTCTTAGTTTAAATTTTTATTAAGTTTATATTATATCAGATGCTTTACTGGTGGACAAGTTGGTTATTTCAATACTAATTTATCATTGATAAATTCACATTTTTATTTAAAAAATGTTTTATTACAAAAACCAATAACGATATTTGTATGGTAAAATAATGAGTTAAATATCCTAAAAGACAAGATGCTTTATACTTGTATAAGTCCTGGACACTGACCTACATAATCAACTGTATGCACAATTGACGCAATAAAATAAGGGAAGACAAATGATAAACATAGCAACTAGCCATTTTATATCTATTTCATGACAAAATATATATGTTTTGTGGCGATGAAACAACAGACATAAGCAAAAGAGTTATTTTTATCCTTTAATGGTATTAAGGTGGGAGAAATAAAATATCGAGTGAGATAGTTTTAAGGAACTACTTTTTGTATAAACCTTACATAGAATGACGTCCTTGGAGTTTATTGTTAAATTTCCTTTATCTTAGTCTCAAGAATAAAATATTTTAACAATTGAAACAACCTTTTTATATCGCTATACGCACTGAAAGAACTTTTGAGAGTCAAGTATTTTTTTTTCTTTGTTGAGTATTTAATTATAATTATGGTCGATGGTCCTGAATAATAAAGATTCTAGTCAGTGACCCGCTCAGACTGTTGCAACAACAACAAAGGTGTATTTTGTGTGTGTTTGTGTACCCCTGGCTCAACTCCAATACAAATTCAATACTCTTGTCAAAGCAGTGATAGTAGATAAGCCAGTTGGGGTCAAAATATAGTGCTCTCAAGTCCACAGTCACACAGTTAATAGTTACACATAGCACCCTTCGGGGTCAAAAAAGACATGGATAGACTCGGAAATGGAGCAATGCGTGTGTGTGTGTCTATGGATCAACTACAAAGTTCACGTCTAAAACATAGCATTAATAATGAGAATAACTTGGAAGAAAGAAACAAAGAAAAAAGTCCAGGAGTATCTTTGCCCCCCCCCCCCCCTTCAACAGAGTCCAAAGAAGTGTGACTTTGAATAAAAATGCAATAAGTGATATACACTACATATGATGCAATTCTCTGACTCAAATTCTAAAAATAATTATGGACTTCATAAGAAACTCTTCATCACCTTTGCTCATGAAGTTATGAGCAAGGAACATCAATGTGTTTGTAAAGTTTTTCTTGTGCTCATTGATAATAGATTCTTAGGGCCAAAGCAATGTACATACATTGAAGGCACAAAAACAAGGTTTAAAACCAAGATCCTAGGTTCAATAATTAATCATTTCAACGCTTTAATGCTTATTGAAATGTAATTCCATCGAACCGAATAAGCAAAAAAACAAAAACATTCATTGACGAAAAACAGTGAGGGGCATAATCCAGCAGAAATTATTTCGTTTAACATTTATAAATTCATTTCATTGATTTACATTTTTACCATCAAGAGTCAATTAAATTATTATTGGGAGTATGGCTAAAAACGAAGAGCAAGGACCTAATTCATTAAAATGGATATAAGATCATATATCACAAAAAGCTGTAATTTATTTCAGCTGATTTATTTCGCTTTATATAATGAAATCGTGGCTATACGTATATATTACGGTTTAGTTTTGACATTTTGGGGTGTATTAAATCAAATTATAAGGTACAAAAGTGTAAAAAATAAAGATGGATCACGAATATTCCAATCCTAGTTGTATATTTTGAAGAAGTTACTTTTTAAATGAAATCCTACAAAAATTAATATTTTTTTATTTATGAGAAAAAATGCTTCTCTTCAAATTATATTGTTTGGGTAGTTAAAAAAAATGTGAAAATTGCGAAATATAGTTAGGAACAAATTCATACCCATATCCATAAAGCGTATATTTTTTGTTGCTATGAGCTTAATCATATTAATACTATTCAATTATATCAATGGACACAATAGAAAGTTCATTGAAATATACAATTCAATTTTCTTAGTGTATGTTATAATTAAGTATACAAAAAAAATATTTAATATCAGAGTTAATGTTTTCGCAAGACAAAGAGACTTGGGTGTGCATATATACTCGTTAGGGTGATTCTTATTTCACGTTTTTCGGATTGAGAGTCGGGCTCCCCCTAGGATTTTACTTTAGTGTATAGAGATCATCTTGTGAAAGTTTGAACGAAATCGAATAATTGGAAGTACATGCTCAATGGGCCCAAAGTTATGTAGTAAACTTATGTAGTACATTTTTTTTCGCTATTCGATTGCCCCTAATGTCCTTAATTTTAATGCTATTTTCAAACAATTTGCCGCAAATTAGGTATGCTCGCAAGGATTCCAAATCAGTTTTATTTTTAATGTACATCCAAATTCAACGAGAAAATTAAGTTTTGAAATAGGCATTTTTATACAAAATACCCCAAAAATAACATTTTGAAACTTAATTTTCTCGTTGAATTTTGGATGTACATTAAAAATAAAACTGATTTGGAATCCTTGCGAGCATACCTACATTTTGCGGCAATTGTTTGAAAATAGCATTAAAATTAAGGACATTAGGGGCAATCGAATAGCGAAAAAAAATGTACTACATAGTTTACTACATAACTTTTGGCCCATTGAGCATGTACTTCCAATTATTCGATTTCGTTCAAACTTTCACAAGATGATCTCTATACACTAAAGTAAAATCCTAGGGGAGCCCGACTCTCAAATCCGAAAAACGTGAAATAAGAATCACCCTAACGAGTATATATAAATATATACATGTATATATATATATATATTTTTTTTTTTTGTATGCCTTAAAATATTATACACATTCTTTAGAAATACCTTGAAAATGTACCAAAATCGGTCTTTGGCAATCATTGAACACATTTAATGACAAATTAAGTCTATGGGAGTATTAATAAGCTTTTTAGCGGCTCTATCTCAAAGATACTTCTTAGCAAAGAAAAACGGAGTGCATTTTATTTAAAAATAATAACTTATTTATATTCAAACTCAATTCAATAGAAAAAAATATTCAAAACACATAATGAATTTAATATATTGGCAAAAAAAAATATTTTTAGTAGGTATACATTATCATTTTTTCAGTAAAACATGATACAATCCTCGTGGATGAGATATAAAAAAAGCTTCAATACAAACAGACGTCTGTACATATTCAGGAACACGTGTATAAAATATTTACACTAGCTTCATAAAGAATAGTTTTTGTTATACAAACTAGGATGAACATTTATGTTGTAAGTTATTACCAATGGATTAATTTCCATTTGATTGGATAAAATAATATGAAGAATAAATATTTAAAAAAGTTAAAAATGATCAAGCTTTTTGACAAAAATATTTTATTAATTAAATAAATGTTATAAATGAAAGCGGATATTTATCTATTTATATTATATTATATTTTTTAATCTGAATTTTACTACAGTATATGCCATAGCTTAGGAGAAAAATACGTATAAATATGCAAACATATTCATAAGGGAAAACTTCTAAATATATTATGTATGTAGTATAAGCAGATTATTCATATTTACCATTTCAAAGTCCTCGTGCAAAATATTTTTATTTACAAACTTAATACGTCCATTACAAGGACATAACCGTTACTTTATACAAATGTTTTTCATTATTACATAATGTCATATTTTATCTAGTTGACTAAAATAGTAAAAGACCCCCAAATGCATGCAAAAAGACCTTCTCATTTAAATCAATTTAATGACTGTATCTCACAGCAATTTTTTTATTAGCTTTAGCATCTTCAACTTTTTTATGTCACTCTCTAGGACTCCCATAAATATCCCACACAAAGTCCTTAATTTAAGAATTTAATATTTTTTCCAAAGTGGGTGATTTTCTGGAGGTTTATCATGATTATATAATCCCGTACCTCTGCTGTTCAGATGATGTCATAATTCAAAGTACACAGCGTGCCCCTCTGCTTATATTAGCAAAAACATGATCACTAATATGCATACATATATTAGAGAATCCTCAGCAATCCCTCGCTTTTAACAAATCTATATATTAATTCACCAATCTCTGTCCGTCTGTATGTCCGCACGCTATCTCCTCCCAGATTTATGGTCAAATTTGAACTTTGAAGGTACCTATGGAATCCTTGGTCAAGACGGACCTAATAAAACTATTTGCAAAGTGATGGGACCAGAAATGAAGAAAAAAAATCAGTCCTTGTCTGATTTGAACCACCTACTTTTCAAGGTAAAGAGAGGAAAAAAGGAAAAGAAAAGGAGGAGGAGTAGTAGAGAAATAGAAAAAGAAAAAAGCATCTCATGTAACTTAAAACATATTCTTTGTACAAATTCAAACTTTTTATGAGGAATGTTTGTACAAAACAGAATATTATTTTCTCTCTCCTCTCTTATATTCTTTAAGGTTCTGTCACAAACTATCTCCAAAACCTACCCATAGCTGAAGGGCGAACATATGGGCGCTGTAGGCGCCCAAATATGCGAGTAATAGTAATCTACTCCGGACGGGAAAGGAGCAATTTTAGCTAAATATCCAGTAATACAAAAAATATCTTCTTTATTGTTTATATCATTATATGAAGAGTTATATGAAGTTTTAAAATAATTTTTTGATTAATAATTTAAAAATATCGGTAAATGTTGTACGAAAAAAACTCCATGACGTTATAGCTGTAAGATGACTATATTATTAGTGATGTGACCTTGAGAGCCTGCCTGATGGATCCGTAATAGTGACAAATGAAAAGTATTCATTTTTTAAACAGTAGGCTGACTGGCAAATATAATGCATATTTTTCATAAAGATGTTATAATGAACTTTATTTAAAAAAGGCATTTCGGTAATGTCAAAAGCGTATTAGCTCAGTGCGTAGGCATGTTCAACTCTCAATGTTGAAAGGTGCAGGTTCGACACCGCCCGAGAGGAGAAGATCAATATGGATACATCTCCATTAAAGAGATTCTTAGATTTGATTGAGTAATTATGACTCTATTCATATCTTTGCAGATGCAACTCAATCGAGCCATATGTAAAAAAATGTTCAAACTCTGGTACAAACTATGAATTATATTAAAATTTATCAAACTATAGAGTTTGGTAGTTGCTGCAAGGCTTTGAGAAAAATTGAAACTTTGAATAAAGCACTCTAATTATTATTTGTAAATTTGCAATGTGTTGAAGTTAAAAAAACTGGAGCAGGGAAGTAACGGGGGTTGACTGTATCTGTATGTATGCACTTGGGGAAATATTCTTTTTCCTCTTCTTCTTCATATAGTATATCACGAATCTTGGATTATTTTCACCCCGAATCCAATGCTTCTTTTTTATCTCATAAATACATGTATAAAAATGCTGTAATAAAAATGGGCGTTCCTGGGAAGACCAATGACACTGCTCTCACTTAGAGTCCTCCTGATTTTCATTGCCCATGGACACACGTAGTACTCTTCTTTTATTTTAACCTGTCGCTAAATAAAATACAGATATATATTAAGCTGGTCCTTACACACACACACACACACTTGTGCATGTGATCAACATTCCTAGTTAGATGAGAGGGGGGTGGAAAGGGAGGACAAGTTATTCCTTATATGGAAGGCTGATTGTGACTATTTAAATATATAACACGAACATGACCCAAAAGGCATACTAATGTTGCCTGCATGCTGGTATGCTGTCCAAGGGGCTGCTGATTAAAAGTGCCAACGTGAAAAATGACTCCATCATGCAGATGGACACAGAGAAGGAGGCCTCAAGGTCCTTAGAAGAATACCAAGTGAGTCTTGTATTATGTTTAGTATCCATCAAACATTATTTAACAATAAAAAATATGATTTAGAGCAGGGATGCCAGGGTGAAATCGGTCAGGGGCCAGACTGTTTTCAAGTGGGACCTCGGGGGGCCAAATTACCGGTACATTTTTGGCCTCGCTACACTAAACAAAAGTAGATATAAATTTGTTGATGTTGTATCATAGTATTATTTATTTATACAAACACTTCTCAACCACTAACGTAACGGGCCAAATGAGATGTCCCCTCGGGCCGGTTCCGGCCCGCGGGCCGTCACCATGGCACCACTGATTTAGAGGATTTAATGTACTTTTAACACACTAAAATATTTGTTTTTTTATCAAGGCATGTGATAGTCCTATAATTTTATCTTTTCAAATTGTATAAATGTATCAACCGCTCATTGTTACAACAGCTTTAGATAAAATGTCTTTCTTCTGGCTCTTCAATCTTTATAAACTTTGAAGAGTGACAAATTATTATTCATAAAATAAGTTGAATCAAAATTTCTAAGAATATTATTTTTTCTTATCTTTATAATTTATGGAACAAGGAGTTAAATGACCTATTGGAAGTACTTGCCAATAATATGATATTTTCTACCTATTTGATCCAATTGTGTATTACTGCAGTTATATAAAATCCTCAAACATACGATATAATTGCAACCGTTTGATACTTATTTCATCTGAATGTTAAAAAATGTCTCTTATTTATGGGTAATTTACTTATTTTGTATTTAAGAGTAGGATCTCAGAGTACAAATTGAAGTCGAGTCCTTGATCCAAGGTGGAATTGAATTAAAGATCTTGGCCCATGCCTATAATAAATATCCATTAAAAAAAGATGTTTATTCATTTAACGCATGTTTATGATTAATATATTTAGATTTTTATTTTGGAGTAGCCAAATGTAATGTTATGAACAAAATGTGAAAAAATATTTTCCACCAGAATGACAATTGATCAATAAAAGTATTGAACATTTTATGCAACACGTCTATGAGCTTATGTTGAAACTTGTAAGGACAAAATAAGCCTTTTAATATGTGTTATATTTCTCAGATATCTTACAATGCCAATAAAAATGGTTAGCTTGTTTTTTTATAAATAAATAATTAAGGTTAGTATCTGTAGCATTCTTTATTCTACATTAAACTTTGTTTTTAAAGATGATGAATCACCTCTATGAGCTTATGTATTCGTGTTTCTCTACAACATCCTTTTTACAATTTATACATTTTTCATTTTGATGCACTTTACAAGAAAGCAGATATTGAATATAAAGTTTTTGGCAGAGACTCACAAAACAAAGTCTTTGTTTTTCATTTAATCATTATTGTACCTTCAAGTCATCTGACATACCAACTCTAACACATACATACATGCCTCCTTGTAGCTTGACGTATGGTTATCAAATTTGTTCAATAACTTATTCAACCATGCAGTGAGATTATCGACATCTTATCAGTGGAGACTAACTTTGAGGGATTCCCTTGTCTTAAGCAAGAAGAAAATCACAGTCCATATCTACTGAAACGGATCACTGTTATAAAATAGTTTTAAATACATATTTGATGTTACATTTGAAAAATGCTAAAACTCTTAATTAAATAGAAACCTACCGACAATTGTATATCGTACATTATTTCTCTAAAGGTTTTTATACTGAATGTAGCTTATGGAGCACCGAAGAGATAAATTATTTTAATATAACTTGAACATGTGCTCCTTAGCAGAATAATATAGATTCTTTAATATGTATACTTAATTTAGTTATACTCATGTAGTATTATTGGATTCAACTACTTTCAAAGAGGCACTTAACATTACTTTATAGATAAATTTTTCTATGATATGCCTTTCAAATCAAGTACCTATGTAAAATAATTTGAAGTTGAGTTACGAAACTAAAGAATATAGTTTTGGGTCTAAGGATCTGCTGGTTTGACTAACAATTATCTCCTTTTTTCTTGTTAATTGTGGAATAATCAGAGATCAGCTGGTATTAAATATATAATTTAATGCAAATACGGATGTGAATTTAAGCAAGCTTATTTATATAGTGCAATGTTGATATATGTAGTTGATATCGTTTTACGTGTTTCATTATTTTTAATAATATACATCGAGACAATATTTTAATTTTACTAAAATCATAAATTTGAACATACATGCAATTTAATGACAAAATTAAAATATCTTCATAAATTAATGAGGTTTGGATTAATACAAATTGTCTTATGTCTACTTATTCAAAAGAAAATATGTTTATTTATTTAATGGGCTTATAGATTTATAAACTCATTTTCCTATATATTTCGATAATAATGGGAATAACTTAACAAACGCATTTACTCCGAACCTCCATTTGTCTAAAATTATATCAAAGAACATTCGAATTCTAAGGAATATTTAAATACGTCTTGCACGACATCCAAAAATCAATATATTCTTCATTCACTCTTTTCATTGCTCTCCTCATAAGTCGGCCCTCATATTTATATTCCTATTAACAATGATATGCGCAATTGTGAATACAATGTTTGCAATGCTTGATGCATTGATCCATGTCATGCGGGCTGTTGCATCATTCACATCTGATATATATCCTATAATAATAATATGTCGATAATAATTATTGCAGTAAAACAGTAAACAAATTATATAGTAAAAAACTGCTGGCCTCCCGATCAAAGTTCAAAAGACTTACCCGCTTGCACACTTCCCTGCAGGGATTCCGGAGGCCTCGCTACATTTCTCCGAAGACAGACATGTTCCGTTTCTTCATATTTATATAATAATAATAGAACAATTAATAGTTATAAAGGCATGAATATTTTGCATGCTTACCTCGAATCAAGTGAAGAGCTACAAACATCGCTTGGAAAAGTCACAATGTGGAATAGGCTAAGAACTAAGAAAATCAAATTTAAAATATACGAGATAATTAATAATGTTGTTAGTTTTCTCTCGAGATATATAAACTTTATTTACAAGTTAAAGTAAGCATTGAACTTCTTCGAGAGGTTATATTGAACTCTGTTTTAATGTAGCTTTGTTTATATTGAATAATTGAAAATATAGGAAATATAATTTTGCCCCAATAGTTTGAAAAATTGTATATTTCATTACTTTAAAAACATATATATATTCAAAAAAAGTTAAAAATATTTTTGAAACATCATGAGGCTTGCAATTGAGGAAAATACCACCAATCAATAAAAAGTATACTTTAATAAAAGTGAATTTATTAGTGTAATTATTTTGTTATATCCTTAAATATTATAAATTTTCTATATCTAATACTTTCTGTTGAGATTAGCGATTATGAATTTGTTATTATATATTTTCCAACCATGTTTGGCATGACTAACTTTAAAACTTTTAAGCCTTTAAATCAATTGACATAAAAACAATTACGAGTTCTCATTCAAACTACAATTTTTAAGGACACTTATAAGTTCAAAATATTCAATAATCAATTGAATTTGATTTGAATTCACACTGCAATATGCCTTGAAGCTAATAAATATAAATTGTACATACTATGATATGCATTAGTTCAAACTTACATTTATCCTCACGATGTTCCTCAGTACAAAGATATCCATTCGGAGAGAGAAGTATGATGGACAGAAGTAGATATTCCATGTTTCTGACTTGAGTTTCAATTCAGTATTAAGTGCAGTCTTGCAGAGAAAGTCAATAAGAAACACACCCAACCAAGAGTGATTTCATTTTCATAGAAAATCAACTATGAGGTCGGTTGATTTTCTGTCAAGTAATCATAGATTTCTGGGCGCTAAAAAGCTATATACTGAGAAATGATTTATTTCTGAGAAGACCGTTCATTGATGGATTTGTGGTTAGGAAAAAATGTATATATTTAGAACAGGGTATATCATATGTTTTAAACTTGTTTATTATATTTTATTTAAAAGTACTAAAATAGATACAAAAATATATGCATTCAAATTGAGGCAAATGGATAACAATTGTGTCAAAATTTAGCCTTCAATCCAATTGTCTGGAAAGTATTATATAAATTTAATTTATAAATATTTTTTAAACGGTCATTTTAAGGAGTTCAGGCACACTTCGATATTTTAATATATTATCTTATAGATACCTAAGCAGGAGGAATCGCTGGGATTGCAATACATCACGCTCTCTCCTCTCTCTCTCTCTATATATATATATATATAATACTTTTGGAGGTTGTTACATAATTAATTCGCTCATTTATTGGTCATTGGTGTTAAATGTGTAAAATGTGATAATTATTTATTTATTTTTATTATGTAAAAATATTATAAAATTACATAGGTTTTTCCAGGACTTTACGTTTGAATAACCCTGTACATATATACGATAATATGGTCCAAAATCAATTACGAAGAGGGAGTGAAAGGTGCTGAGTACAGCTTCACCATTAGTCATCGAAAAAAGTATCAAATTGCACAACCATGTTTATAAAAAGAGGAATCCAATCAAACCTATTTTCATTTTCCAAACTGGATCATATCTATTTACAGAGCTCCCTTCCGGATCACCATGGCAGCAGGATCTTTCATTTCATCCTTGTTAAGAGCAACCCAATTGATGATGATGTTAAGTGTTCCCCTTTCTCAATCCCAAACTATTGATAATAAAAATAATAATGATATTAACCAAGAAAAAGTAGGAAGCCAATCAGCTGGAAGAGTGTGTAAGTAGTCTTCATTCTTAGACATGTTATACATATTTATTAGACATACATAGTAATATATATTGATAGATATCCATATCTATGTACCCGCATATTTGTATCTAATAAGTATTTCATTACTGTATTTCTTTCCCTCCATCTCTTATAGTGTCCCTATTTGAGGTTATTAGGTGAGTTGAGTGCCTCCGGTTATATAATCGATAGAATGATAACAAATATATCAAGCTTTAATTAAATTGTCATGGAGCTTCATAGGCATCCTATTTCATGCTTTTTCTTTACTCCTTTGGCTTTCTCAAGATTCCCCAACGATCCTTGTAAAAGTGAGCCTAATGATTCAGATGGAACATGCTATACTCATGCGGAATGCTCTCAGCGACAGGGAATGGCAGGTAATTAATCAATTAAACATAAAAAACTTATATTTTTGACTATATGGTTTAATAGAGGATCATCACCGAGGATATGAATATATGTACATTTATTGGAATGTGTCTACCTTGATGGCACCCTTTGTATGTGAAACAATGATTATAGGTAGACCTAGCAGATACAGAGGTAATCTTGATATTGTTTAGAAATAGAGAACGAGGATCTTTTATAAATAATACTTTTGTAAACTGTTTTATACACTTCACCTTCTTGTCAAATTTATATTTTGATTGAATCTTTATTTGAGCTACATTTGATATATACTTATATTATGGACCATATAATAACTTAGCAATGTTTTTTTCTTTTGTATATAGGCTCCCCATGTGCCTCTGGATTTGGGGTTTGCTGCCTTTGTAAGTTATTTAATGTTTTTATTGGAAATTACTAACTATGTATATAAATAAATATATTTATATACATATTACATGAATAAATGTATGTGAGACCCCATATGAGAAGCTAAACGTTTTGTTGAACATCCATTCTATGAATGCAATAGTTCAGGAGAGGAAGAATATTTTCTCTCCCCCAAAATACACACGCATATATACATATATATGATTAATAGATATTTAATTCATATTTCTTGTACAGATTTTGGAGATTAAAATGTTTGTTTATGATTTTTTCCCTTAGAGATAAAGCATGAACTTATTTAGTTGTGTTGATTCTTTTCTCTCTATATATAGATATCTCCCTTTATGACTGTTGAATAAAAAAAATAATAACCATGTTAATGTTTCAAAGAAAGCAGTAGCGAAAATTCTTTTTATTGTACTATATATTAAGCAACATTATCTGTACTCTATGGACTCTCATAGTTATTTTTTCTTAATGAGAGGAAATCAAGCGGATATATGTTTATTAGGGTGTCAAATAATTTATGTTTTTGGGCATTTTTTAATGCCTTTATGCAGATAAAAAAATGTTTGTTTGAAAATGAAAACATACGTTATTTAGTTTTTGTAAAGCCTAATTTGATTTCATCAATTGTCAATTTCAAATCTTTTATGCAATAGTTAGACATCATTGCGATATTTGATCGATTGAAACGACAACTGGATTCTTTTTAAATGATCTTTGATTATTACGGCATTCATCTTCCTGGCAAAATAGCAATACTCGAACCCAAATATGTATTTTTTTATTATGATATAGGAAAACATTTTGATTGAAGGAAAAACCATCCAAGTCTACATAAAGTCAGTTATTATATTCTAATGTGTATTGAAGCTTTTCAAAATATTGAAGGCATATTTTCAATTGTTTGTGTTGTTGTAAAAAAAAAAAAGCAAAAAAAAAAAAGTAAATTTTTCCAGTTTTAATCAAGAATTATACTGTTAAGCATACATGAGTGAAATAAAGCAGAAGAAAAATACAAAATGAAACGTTTAGTAAAAATAATTAAAGCTACGGGGGAAACATAAAACGGAAAAAAATCTTAAATAACAAGGTATATACGATTCGCTCTAGTCCGACGATCTTGTGGCTCCCTATCGAATGAGAATGTGACATACTTTAGATCCCCTGATGCTCAAATGGAGCCTCCTATTTGCCAATCTAAAATATGTCCCTGCGGTAATAACATTTGTCAGCTACGCCTGGACTTTGTAGCATTCAACATAGCTGCACCAGATGCCGGAGCCACCGGTACTATTGGACGGATACTAAACGGAGCTCCGACTGCTATGGCCGCTGGGGTGGAAGTAACGTCTGCGACGCGTTGCATTACGGAGAGGTTCTTTGTCTCTGGGAATCAAAATTTACCAGTTATTTGTGGAATGAATGGCGGGCAACATAGTGAGTATTATTAAGATGTTTATGAAAAACAAGCTGTATCTCTAGTTATACGAAAACTATTAACACAATTTATAATTAAACCTTTCAATTATTCTTATATAAACTTGGTTTCCACAGTTTTATGCATTTTTTCTATTACCTTCTGCATTTTATAAACTTATTTTGCTGTAAGCATTTATGTAATCGGATTTGACCTTTAAACAAAGAATCATAATTATTATGAAAAGCCAGTCTTACATTCAATAATACAAAATGAACGTTAACTGAAATATTCTATGCTGTTTATGCTTGCCTTAAACAATCTGCAGATAGATAGTTACATCTAGTTTGACCACTATATTTGACAATTGATTTTTCATCCAGCCAAAAAAATGTTTATTATAGGTTATCTTTTTTGGAACTTTTACATTTCGGATGTTATTTAGGTTGATGTCAAAGGTCTATGATTTTAAAGTAAGGAGACAATTAATAAATTGTGTACAACGATAGCATTACGACAACAATTCAAATATATTTAAATCCTGTATTTAAGTAGACAAGATCTATCCAAGTTGTCAATGAACATGTAAATGGAGATGATTTGATGCTACAATTAAAAATATTTTTTTATCTTAACTGTATCTAATAATAAATAATACAAAGACAGAACCTGACGGATTTATTCAGTCTCCACAAATATTTTATTCGACGCAATGGATGCCCGACGAATTATGTGCAGCACCCAAGAGACAGTTGTTGTTAATATTATAATAATAGGAATATGCAAAGAGCCTTCTGCATTACTTGCTTTCATTATCCATAACGCACACATGGAGATTAGCGTCATTATACATAAATATGAGCTTTATTTCACTCTTTACATAGTGTATGTTGACCTAAGCCCCAGCTGCATTGATCTCGTCTTCTTCCTGGATGGAACGCAGGGCAATTCTCAATGGAACATTAAGGTGACACAGTATGACTGCTCACACAGCAATTTAGCCCCGGACGGCTGCACTCAATGGTTCTTCGGGCCTCTGTCCGGAGGCGTGTCAACATATAATTTCCAAGGAGGGCTTCATTTGGCGAATCAGGATCAAAGAATATGTGTACGGTAAGAATCAAAAGTAAAGCCCTGTATCAATGGGTAATTTGTAATTTAATCCCGAGTTTAGTTATTAAATGATTTGAAGTAAGTTTTTTCAAATATTTTTTTCTTTAAAAAATTATAATAATATAAAATAATCAATAGATATTTATGTTATTACTAAAAAACTACATTAGTAAGTTTTTAACTGAAACTTTGAATCATACGCGAATATACATACATAAACGTATTAATTTTACCAGAGGAAAAGGTTCTTTTTTATTGATTAGAAAATAAAAGTTTGATATTTTATGAAAATATTCCTTGTGTTAAAATCAAGTTACACTATGTAATATTATTTACCTAAGACTTCAGCTTCTTTGGCTGTCAGATATCTTTATATATATTATAGGATTTGTCACTTAATAACTTTTTTGTGTTATTTTTTCTTGTTATAACATTTCTCCAATGTTAAACAATAAACGTACTCAATATTAATACAATAAAAAATAACGTAACTGTAGATTAAATAATAACTCACTGGACAATGGGGTATATTAAGATACTTAATTAAACAAGAAATTTAAAAATAAGCATTGAATTTTAAAACTTTCTATTTTTTTTAATTATTGCCTAATATTTAGTTATTTTAACAAATAATAACTGTTTTTTACATTGAAAGTCTAAACAAGTATGGAGTGAGTATGTTGGCTGCTAACTCCCCTTAGTCATGACAAAAAGCATTTTGCAAATAAAAAGAACTTGACTTACAGAGAAGAGGGGGGGGGGGGGTATACAAAGTATAACAACAATAACAAAAATCAATAGCCATTGAAAGAGACATAATTATCTTCAGTGCATCATTTCAGACGTGAGGGCAACACCTGTCAAATATGTTGGAGCCCGCAGGATCCCATGGACTTCCAAGTCTCAGGCCCTGGAGACATGGGCCTAACAGACGACGACATCTGCTGCAACTATGACTTTAACCTCAAACTAGGCTTCGACTGTCTCATCATACCAACTGCAACTTCGGCGGTGAATGGGAAGCAGCTCAATGGAAATATTTTTGTGGAGCATCCAAGGGTCTTGCGTCCGTTGGATCAAGGACGGCAAGCAATCCTGGAGTGGTTGATCCCAATGCTGTTCTAAACAAGAGTATATGCTGTACGGTTATAAACATAATTAATAACAGAGAGAAGAGGGAAAGGGATAAAGAATGTAGTTTTATAGAATAATTTGTCCGAAACTTAAACAAAGAGGAGATTGCGGATTGAAAATTTGTTTATAAAGAACCTAGAAGGAATAAGTAGTTTATTAATGTATAACAATAAATATAGACATAAAATACATACAGATTAAGGTAAAGAAAAGGGAACTCCATAGCCGTGCGTGTTAAGGCGTGTTCGACTCTCAATATTGGGGGTACAGGTTTGAATCCCGAGAGGGGATGGTCATTTTGGTCTACCTCATTGATAAAATCCTAGGTTCGATAGAATAATTTAATGCTTATTTATATCCTATAGGGTGCAATTCTATCGAACCATATAGGCAAAAAAAAGCCAAAAAGACCAAACGATGGGGGTATCTGAGACATTACTAAATGCTATTCTTCCCGCTTGCCGGTGTGACGTTATTAATAATCATTGACAAGCGAAAGCTGTCTCTCTTGACAATATGGACGTAGTTATTTTTTCGATAAACCTTGAATATGTATTTTTAATACAAGCATTAACTTTCCGTCAAATGACATAATGGGCTTCCTAATAAAGTGTATAAATTTGTACAACGACTTTAAGCCCTCACTTAAAGTAACCTCTCTTCTTCTTCGGACAAGGTTCATTTTCTTATGTCATTGTATCCATCTTTCTTCTCTTTGAATGTTTTAGTTATACTCTTTAATTTCAATTTATCTTTAAATTTTTGTATTAGCTCGTTCGACGCCCTTCAGCATCACCTTCAGATCTGATAACTTCGAGTACGCCATGGAAACAGCAAAGAGCCCGGCGGGATTTCGATTATTTTATATCTTAAAATCTAATTGTGCATAAAAATATTCTTATAAGCAAACCCTATATATATATACTCGCATATTTGCCGCCTACGGCGCCCATATATTCATATTACATAAGTTTCTTAAAATTTGTATCATGGATTTTGTGGATATAAAATAGGTTTTCTAAATTTCAAATGAGTTACAATAATTTTCTGTTTTGTACAAGCATTCCTCATAAAAAGTTTGATTTGTACAAAGAATATGTTTTAAGTTACATGAGATGCTTTTTCTTTTACTTTTTTCCTCTCTTTACTTTGAAAAGTAGGTAGTAAAATCGGAAAAGGTGATTTTTCTGGTTAATTTCTGGTCCTATCACTTTGCAAATAGTTTATTAGGTCCGCCTTGACCCAAGGATTCCATAGGTACCTTCAAAGTTCAAATCTGACCATAAATGTGGGAGGAGATAGCGTGCGGACATACAGACGGACGGACAGAGATGTGTGAATTATTATATAGATTTATATTATATATTGTATTTTGAATTAAATTTATTATATATTATATTCTCACCCTTTTAAAAGTTACTTATGATTAAGTAATTTAGAGCAAATGAATGGGAAAAATATGTCGAATAGGAAAAAATCCTTAGCCTCTTGATTATATTTTATAAATAAAATGTAAACACAAAGTTCTATTAATATTTCTTAAAAGTCGAAAGGATGAAATGAACATGATAGCATGGAAACTAAGCATATGCAAAAAGTTTTATACTTATTAATACTCATTTATATTGACTGTACAAAAAATATGTAGGCCCGCCTGAAAATAAATTCCCCGGTTCGATTAAATTATTTTAATAAGTTTAAAATAATGCTTATTCATATCCACACGAACGAAGAAACTCCATTAACTGAAATAGAAAAAAATGAGTACAACGTTTTTGGAGGAAAAAAGAAGAAGTTATAATAACATTGACGCTTATAAGAGTTTTGAAGGGTCCTTTTTGCGTAAAATATCTTTATAACATAAAACTACAGCAACAATGAGTAAATATATATTAAATGGCGTCAACTAAGTAATTTATTTATATAAAGATGTAAGGTATAATCTTAGTTGAGTGAAAAGATATTCAACTCTCAATGTTTGGGGCCTTGGTTGGACTCATCCCGAGAGGGAGAAAGGGAAGTATTAATTAACCTTAATCACAAGAAATTTTAAGTTTCGATGAAAATATTTTTGGTATGTCAAAGATAATGCTTACTCATATCCTTACTGAGGGCTAAACTTTTATTTACACAAATGTGAAAAAATGGATTCTACGTCACAGGAGAAAAAAGTTTATTAGTTATAAGTTTAAAAAAATGATTTTCATACTTTTGTTTTTCTAACTGTGAAGTATTTTTGTATTTTAAAATAATTTTAAGCTTTGTAACCGTACTTTTTAAAAGTTATTTTTCACTTCATGTTACTATTATGATTGCCTTTTTATATATTTTTCTAAAATTTAAAACTTAAAAAAAGGTGAACACAGTTATACAAATATAAAATCAAATAAATAACTTGCACTCAATATAGAATGCAAAACAATAAAAAAACATAAAACCTTCTTTAATTTCAATAAATTTTTCGTTGCTCTTCAAAGTTGCTTTGACTTTGAAGGGAAGTACTTGATTTCTCTTGCGGTGACGCTATCAAGAAGTGACGTTATCCGTAGCGAAAGGGCTTCATATCTCACCGCCGCTGAGAGCACTATGGCACTAAGTTCTTCGGATCGGATCGTTTGCAATAAGTGCCTTGGCATTTATTATATATATGCAATCGCTTTAAAAGAATATTTTTTCAAATTACTTTTTTAATATTTATTTATATACTGTACAAAATATCTTTGACACTCATTGAGAACTGAAAAAATATTTAATGTTTAAGGGATTCTTTTAGTACATATATATTTTCGTTGTGTGAGTGTGTAGAAGCCATATGAGGATAGGTCAGAGGGGATCACTCGAGCGAGTATAAATCAAATCTCATAATGAATGGGTCTTATTGGAAAAGTAAGTACAATCACACATACTCAGTCACTCAGTAAGCAACCCTGGTAAATCTCTTTGATGACGACAATGATGGGGCTATTTTATCCTGATGATGAGGGAGAGAGGGGTGGAAAGGGACGACGTGTCCTCCTGTTTTGCATGCGATACTCATCGTTTGTAGTTAAAAAGAAATAATAATAAATATAAAAACCAGTGGAGAAAAAAGGAATAACCATTCTACGTTTATACATATATATATATGTGTGTGTGTGCTTCATCGATAGGAAATGAAGTTTACATGTTCTGATCAACAGAGGAAAACGCTTTATTGAAATAAGCAGGAAGGCTTAAAGAATTAAATAAATAACAAAAAATACTTATCAATAGTGAATGAGATATATAATATATATAAGTTATTTATTATTTATACTTAAATATAATGTTTGTTTTTCTATATAAAAATAAATATTTCAACAAATGGATTCTTGTAAATATATAATTTGGAGTATTATGATAGCATAAAATAAATATATAAATTGCTGGTTAATACAATTATATTCAAAATCGATATCTTTTAAATGAAATACCACTCTTTTCAATAGACATTATTAACACTTAAAACCCACATTCACTTTAATTTATCCTTTAAATACATTTTTCAAATCACTTTTATACATTTTTAACAATGATTTTTTCCTACTCTTTTTAACTTTGTAGACTTTTGATCTAATTAAGTGTGTTGACCGCTTATTTTTATTATTATTTTATTTGTGCTTTGCTTCTGGAATAGACTCTCTCACAAAAAATTAAGCCGGCACTTAATGGCATATGTAGGGTATATATTACTTACAGTTTAACTGAATAAAATTGATTATAGAGCAAAGTCAAGGTAATATTTATATCCAGAATATACCGGTTTCACCATAAACTAAGCCGGTGTAGGCGCTAGTTACATATGTAGAAAAATATTTCTTAATACTAAAAATATGACTGAAAGTGTGGAAAACAATGAAATAGTAGGTTTATGCACTTTGAATGCATATTCATTGTTTTGATTGTGGATTGTTTTTTTCTTTTTTTTCGATCAAAGTTTTTATTTCATGTTTGCTACATCAATACAATGTAATATAAAAATACACTAAATAACAAATAAATAAATAAAACTCTTTTCAACAGTTGCGTAAAAAACATAAATTAATATTATAGTTCAAATTTATTGTTTTTTTCAGCTGAGGAGTCACACATCTACAACTACAACAATAATACGATATCAACGACAATAATAAGAAGAAAAATAAGAGTAATATATAAAAAATCTCTACCCCCAGAGTCCTCCTTTTTTTATCCATCTGCTAATGCTTATGTAGATGAGACTCAATGATGAGAAATAATAATGCTTGCCCCACTCAGGAGAAAAAGAATTGAGGAAAAAATGGTCATCTGCAGGGAAGAATAAAAAATAATATGTTCTAATGTATGTATAAAAAATGAGAGAAAGAGGATCCTTTCTTTTTAATTTGCGTTTCGTCCTCTCATTTCCCCGACTGATGATGAGCTTGCATCTCTTAATAGCTTAGAATGTAAGCATGGTCCTTTATAATAATCATAATAATTGTCATTTAAAAAGAAAAAATATAAAAAGGGGGATTTATATTCATTATGATGTAATTAGTGATTGTATATCCCTTTTGCATTTTTTTGGTCGTGTAATTTTATTAATAATACAATGTAAAAAATACACACAAAATTGCAAACATAAATAAATAAATAAAGTTATCTTCAACAGTTGCGTAAAAACATATATGAACATTTTTGTTCAAATTTAGTGTTAAAAACCTTGTTGTTTGTTTATTTTGATAATCGGAAATAAACCTAGTACTCAACTAGTGTATGTAATATTAAAATACTTATGATATATATATTTTTTTTGCATTAAAAAAATGGTAACAAACAAATAATTTCTACCGGAACCATTTTTTATTAGGTCATTTCTTCCTAGGATGTACATTTCTTCTGGACACCACTAGTAGTAGTGATTTAAATGCTTAAAAACTGTTGGTAAAGGTAAAAGTAAGAAAGTACAAAATGTTACAAATCTACCTATATTAATCTAGCTCTATGTTCGATTCATCAATGACTTAAAAGATTTAAAAAGTAATGAATTTTGTTAATCAAACTTAAATCTTCTTCATTCTTTAATATTTAATTCATTAAATCCACTTCGTTATAAAATACTTTTCATAGGAATAGCTGTTCTTCAGATTGATAGAGCTTACAGTGTCATCTTTGGCAAATAAAAGTAGACATTCTAGTCTAAAATTAGTACTTCGGAGAACAACAACAACAAAATAACAAGGACTAAAAATAATCAAACCAAAAAAAGAACTACAAAATGGCACAATACATACCTTAAAAAAACGTTCTCCAATATTTTAAATCATAATTTCCTTGATTAATATTAATTATCAAGTGAGACTTAATAAAATAAGGGACTTGTCCATAAGTCAGTCAGAGCTCATAATCTCACTTAAAGGATCCAGACACTGTGTGTGTGCATTATAATTTCCTGACGAGATACCGTAAATACATTTTTGTAGAATAGTCTCAGTAGTAGTTTAAATCCTCTTAAAAATGTGTATGTATACAAAACACGGAGTCTATATACATATGTGTACGTTGTACACATACAGGGAACTTCATGTAATAAGAATTTGTTCATATTAGTAGTGTAAGTGATTGTTAAACTGTTATATATTGAGTAAGGAATCATAGGGTTCCTATGCATATTGTTGTATTGATTTTATTTAAATATTACAAAACACACCTCTTCTGAAGAGGGGGTCCATCATTCTACATACATGTATATATAAAAATGAAAAGTAACCCTTCCTTCCCCTCTCTAAGGAAGGGTTAAATCATCTTTCAAATCAATTGATTTATTTTTAACTCTACATGAAAATGAAGAAAATAATTGTAATTTTTGGAGAAACTAATGCTGGTCACTCGAAAAAGAAAAATGTCAAATCATTGATATTTTCATGATTAAATATCTGAATTGCAAAAAGTGACTTAAAAATTGGACATGCTTCATATACGTAAATTTTGAATTTCCATCTTTTTTTAGACTTTTTCGTATATACAGGGTTAGGAACCAATTTTGCAGTGAACTTCCATGCCCCTTTTCACCTCCCTACTTGACTTAAGACTGTCTTTGTCTGTCTCAGTTGGTAGTTTAGATCAAGAAAAACAATTTTTATAAGAACAGTTTTGAGATTAATTCAAAGATGTCTAAGCAGGAGTCAAACAGAGAGAAGTTGTCAGCTTTGCTCCGAGCGGGAGTCACCCCAGAAAAGGCTGCCGGGACCATTGGCGTCTCCGTCTACACTGCTTACTACGTGAAGAAGGCTGTCAATGCTGGTCAGGGAACCTCCCGAGCTGAAGGAAGTGAAGGGCATAATAAAAAAAGAACTCGAGATCTCCTGGACGACATCAGGGCTAAGATTGCCGAAGACCCAACATCGTCGGTGAATTCAATGGCCTATGAGATGAGCGTGGACCCTAAGACCATCCGGACGGCTGTTCACAAGGATTTGGGAATGAAATCGTATGCCCGGACTCCTAGACACCTGCTGACCGATCGCTTGAAGCCAAGTCGCCATGAACGTTGCAAGAAGGTACTCAACTACTTCAAGAAGTCCAGCGTTCGAGTGAAGATTTTCTCCGATAAGAAGATATTCACCCTGGACGCCGTCTTCAGCAGGCGAAATGATCGGTATATTGCCAAATCATTCAACCAGGTCGAGGGCACCTACCGAACAAAGCACCCGTAACAGATAATGTGTTAGGGGTTGTGTCGAGCGATGGCAAGAAGATGCCTCTGTACTTTTCAAACACGGCGAGAAAGTGGACACTGCTGCCTACTACAAGGTCCTGAGGTGGGCGGTGTTGCCTTGGCTGAGACCACGTACCCTGACGGAAACTAAACATAGTGTATATATACATGGTGCTCCATGCCATACGTCCAAGAAGGTCCAGGATTTCTGCCGCATCCCATGTCGACTTCTGGCCGGCCAAAATGTGGCCCAGCTCAAGCCCAGACCTGAACCCATTGGACTTTTCTGTGTGGAGTGTCTTGGAAATGACCACCAATAAGACGTATCATCCAAATTTGAAGGCCTTACAGCAAACCATCAGCGAGGCATGGGACGACATGAGCGAGGAGTATATCCGCAACAGCTGCGCCAGTGTCTGTCACCGTGTTGAGGCTGTTATCGACAATAATGGTGGGCATATTGAGTAACATGATGTCCAAGGGACTCTTCAACCTCTTAGTTTTTACATTTTTGTAATTTGTTAATTATTAGTATATATATTTATCATTTTGTTCGCTCGTAAAGTTTACCGCAACATTTGATTCCTATATATATATATATATATATATATATATATATATATATATATATATATAGACCTCCCAAAAAAACCCACTTTTTTAGTTCTTTTACATATACCCAGCGATTCTGGTTCATTTTTTGATGCTGAAAACGAGTATCTAAATAAAAAATCTCTAGCATTTTTAGAAATCGGACGTCACTGGTGTCAAAGGTTTCGTTATGAAGCAAAACTTTTTTGTTATTACTTATTTGAAAAAACTAGTTTAACAAAATTTTAAAATTGATGACTTTGTTATTTTTTGCAAATTTTCGTCAAATAATATTTAGTGCCATAAATGAACATAAGTGCAGACGCACCCACCATTTTTAAATAACAGCTCCTACTAGGGTTCTTATAGTTTCAGGAAGGAAAAAGAAAAAGTGATGTTTTTAAGTTATCTTTTAAATACAATACAATAACCATTTAATACTATTTAATCAAAACCTGTTTTATTTATAAACACGTGATTTAAACACCGTATCAGATTCAATTTCACTCATTGATCTATCAGTCAAGTGCCTTTAACATAAAATGGAAACTCGGACACTGAAAAAGTGCTTAAGCGAGGCACTGGGTATTGGTTATACTCTAGAAATTTTCAAACCAGGTCCATTCCCGTTAACCGAAGAGGTGATACGGCACTTTTACTTTCATCTTTGGTCTTTGGGTAGACCGGACGTGGAGCTAGCTGCCCGTAGCACCGCCGATTCCCTACTATATATATATATATATATATATATATATATATATATATATATATATATAATAATAATAATATAATATATGTTGAACAAAATGTCTATTGGCGAATTCACGAGATTACCATAATGACATTTCCATTGAAAAACTGTATTTTGAGAAAAACAAAAATTAAAAGAATTGGTATCAATAATGATGAGAGGGATTCAGAGGGAGTAGATTGGGATTCGATGGGGAAAATCTACTATCATTAGTCGTTTTAAAAACGTATTAAAAAGATAACTTAAAACATCAACATGAGTACCCTCTTTTTCTTTTTTCTTCTTGAAACTACAAAGAACCCTAGTAGGAGCTGTTATTTAAAAAATGGTTGGTGCGTCAGCACTTATGTTCATTTATTGGCACTAAATGTTATTTGACGAAAATTTGAAAAAATAACAAAGTCATCAATTGATCATAGCTAAATTTTGTAAAACTAGTTTTTTCAAAATAAGTAATAACAAAAAAGTTTTGCTTCATAACGAAACCTTTGACACCAGTGACGTCCAATTTCTAACAATGCTAGAGATTTTTTATTTAAATACACGTTTTCAGCATCAAAAATGAACCAGAATCGCTGGGTATATGTAAAAGAACTAAAAAAGTGGTTTTTTTGGGAGGTCTAATATATATATATATTAGGGTTGTTCTTATTTTTCAAAAGTTTGAAATGTTAGCAACATTGTGGATTTTCTGTTTCTTGGTGATAAAAGAAGACGACATACAAAGTTTGAACAAAATCGGTCAACATTACGAGGTCGCGCAACGAGGTCAAAGTTTTAAAAATTTAGTAAAAATATAGTTTTTCGCTAAGTTATAGGTTATAGGTAACTGCTGTTAGTGTTACCTGGATAGAAAGAGAAGGGAGAGAGTATTTTTCCTCACTTCTCTCCCTTCTTTTTTCTTTCTATCCAGGTAACACTCTGCAGTTACCAAATGGTAATTGTATATTCTCATATCAGAAGATCAATTTTTTGGGAAAAATGTATTTGCTTATATCTCTTAAAATATAGCGATTTTTAGAACACCAAACATATCAAATGAAAGCTTGGTTAACCAGCTTTAATATTTTGGTACACTAAATCATGTCAGTTTAATAAGTAGAGAGTTATATGTATATTAAAAAAGCCTATATAGCGTACAAAATGACGCATATAATGGATTATAAATGCGTCAGAGACAAATTAAAATTTTGAGAGGATACCTGGACGCAAATCTAAGAAACACATTATTTTTTATTTTTTTCATAATCGATTTCTTATAGGTCAATACAGGCTCTGAATCATATGATGTAAACTCAGATTGTACTGAATTCTGAATTGATAGAATGCAACCAAGGTCATTTTTGGATTTATCATCTAAAGTTTTACTAAACGTAAAAGTACTATTTTACTCTGAAGCGAACAAGTCATCTTCTACAGGCGAGTGAAGTTAATTGATACAAAAAAGCTATGAAATAAGCTAACAATACACACTCCATTTTTTTCTTTGTTTTTACTGAAAACTTTGTTTTATTAAAAAACATCAAACATACGTCTGGTAGTAAATTAGATTTCCTTTAAATTAATAATAATTATTGAAGTCTGTAACGTCCACCATTTTGAAGAAATTTGCGAAAAACTATATTTTTACTAAATTTTTAAAACTTTGACCTCGTTGCGCGACCTCGTAATGTTGACCGATTTTGTTCAAACTTTGTATGTCGTCTTCTTTTATCACCAAGAAACAGAAAATCCACAATGTTGCTAACATTTCAAACATTTGAAAAATAAGAACAACCCTATATATATATATATATATATATATATATATATACAAGAAACTGCTGTATTTTTTCTTTCATAGACCTCATTAACCCCTTATTCTATTCTTGTGTATGTATTTAGACAAATGTTCTCGACGTGAAAAAATTGCTCCTTCCAAAAAAATGAGAAGGAAAAAAAAGAAAAAAATGAATGACTCACAAAATCATTCAAATGAGGAAGGGGCAACCCTTTCCTCTTCTTCTGATCCTTCGTCTTATCCATGAAGTAAGAACCATGTAAATACACTGTACATACTCTTTAATAACATGGTCTTCTCTTAAACGTGTGGGGGAAGATGCACTTGCAACCAATTATTTGAAATCCCTTCGTTTTAACTACAGACTAAAACTATACTGGATGTTTTTGCATTTGAATAAGTAATACAAAATATGTATTAATGTGTATTTTTATAGACACATATATGCACAGAAAAAAATACTTTCTATTCAAAAGGCAAACCTTCCGCCCGAGAACAAGATTATTGCAAAGCATACTACCATGACCGCCTCGAAAGCAGTTTATGCGGAGAGCTGCAAGTAAGACATTATAAATTTCTCTAACAGTATTTAATGTTTCAATATAATAAACAAGGAGGTGATAATCTTTGATATGCGAGTCTAGAAGACTGTAAACTCATATCACACTATATTCTAAAACGAACCATATGGATGACCATCACATAAAAACTCAATGACTCATGAGCCTATTGGTTTAACTCCATGGCTCTTATCATTTCTCCTCTTAGCTTATCTTTCATTTATTTCACTAACTTAATTGTCTCTCCCTCCTTTTTTCTATTTTGTTACTATCTTTCGTTGGTGAAGTTGTTGTTGTTGTTCTTTATGCAGTTTCTTTGTCTGTTCATGCGAAGAATCCTTTAGGAGGCGTAATTTATGCTTTTTGGGAAGTTTAATTCTCTTGCCCAAGCAAAAAAAAATGGGCGCCTTCCTCTATCGTAACTACATTAACACATTAGATAATGTGCAGACATCTTTCTCAAGACTCCTACTACCATTATTGTATTTCTTATAAAAAAGCATACCTCAATTCTATATTCCACTAATTATATAAATAGCTACTAACAAGAAAATTAAAAGTTTTCTAGTATTTGCCGTTTAGTCATTTTTATTATTAATTTGCTCTTGATAAAATATTTCCCTTTGGTTATAAATGTAAATAACCTAGGAATTATAAATGTATTTCAAGATTATCTTTCCTTGACCATCCAATCCCATTCTATGAAGTATTTAAAATGGCGTCAGATGACGTCATTGTTCACATTTATCTTGGAGAGATTGATTCTCTTCTGAAGAATAGCAAATATTGGTGAGGATCTTCATTATTTATCGAATACGTGAACCAGGAATAATTCTCTCTTTTGAAAATAGGCATTGATCTTACAAAAACGACAGCAATGATATACCTATGTTCCATATGACGTCACGTTAAATAACTTCATATATATGGATTGAATGTCCCTTTCTTTAAGAGAGAAAATTCGAATGGGATATATATTTTAATATGCAATTGTTGATCCTTCAACAGCCTAACAATAATAATATTTTTTTAAACAAGACGAACTTACGAACGAAATTGTATTATTTTTAAGGCGGAATACGCATGCATGTCTTTAAAAAATGCGGAAAATCTAATATGTTTTTGAAAATATCATGCAAAGTAGATTTTTCTAAATCCCTACTCATCTTTCTTATTAGAGTTTACAATATAGCTTTTTCTAGAGTAACATTTATAAACGTTTTAGTTCATATACTTTCTTTTAATAAAAAAAAACAACTATCTTTTTCGATTTCGAATTATCTATCACCCCTAAAAAATATGGTTACAATGGGTTTAACACTAGCTGTGCCCCTAGAATATTTTTATTGAAATTTATGTGTATCTTTTCATTGACTATTTTTTAGACAAGAGGTCTACGAATTAATATTAATAGTTTCAATTAAGTATCTTGAGATTTTAAAATTAACGCTTTCAAATCTTAGATCACATTATTTTATTTAAAACTTATCGTCTATAAATATTCGCTAAGGGGAATAAAGAAAAATTAAACGCTTTAAAATACATCACAGTGGCAGTGTGTTACATTTGACAACGCAACCTCTCAAAAGTACAAAAGTTCCGATAGATTAAACAGAAAAAAAGTTTTTTATTGTTCGTAAGAAATACGTATCTAGAGATGGTGCAATGACAACGGTATAAAAGTTTGCAAATTTATCTTTACAAAGAATATGTTTTTAATGTATTTATTTTTACAGTTCAATTTTGAAAAAGTAATTTCATTACCATTTAAAAAAATATGTGGCATTTAATTGTTAAAAGTTATGTTAATTAATGTTTTTTTTGACATGATTTACCTTATAATAATTTTTATGCATTTAATGCAATAAATAAACCCTTGTATTTGATCAAATAAAGTATCTACATAACAAATATAAATACTACCAACTAATAGTTGGACATTATTAATGAAATGCCGTATTTTATCAATTTTAGTTACTTTAACATTAATAAAATATATTTATTATATTCATAAGAAAAATGATAATAATAACATACCATTTAAAAAATATATTTTTAATTAATTAATGTTCTGATAGGAAAGTGTAAGATAACCCTGTAATTTAATTTTTATGTCTTTTGGCATTATACGATATTTCAAAATTATGTTGCTCAAACACCAAATACATATTGTTAAAATTAATTTTTGTTTAATATTTGGAGTTACTTAAAGTTATTATGTAACTTTTACATGTATTAATTATCAAGATTTTTTTTTGTATTTCATTTCTTATAAGGGTTAAAGTACATGTGTAAATTAATTACATAAATAGACATTATAATCTAAAATTTGCACTCCAATATAAGAACACTTAAGGATAAATTCAAACTTTATGAAGCTTCTGTAAGAAGTAACTTTGATCCTCAGGTTGGGTTCAATCAGGCCGGGTCTGATAATCCTGGATACGGAGAGGTCATACGCATTCTTGTCGGCGAGACATCAACGAGTCGATTGAGATCGTTCTTGAGAGAGACATATCCTTTTTGCATTCCTTTTGTATGCATCTAGTTGTTGGGATAACTTGATTAACGAGATGAGGGTGTTTGATGGACGTCTTAAAGATGCCCTTTTGAGAGGACTGTTCGGAACCGATCTGCTAGTAGAAGACGATGTGATTGACCTTCATTACCTAGACTTTAAAAAAATAATTGTGTATTGCATATTTACATATTAGTGCTATAATAAATGTTTAAAAATATTTATGAAAACATTAGATATCATCTAAAAAATATAAAAAACCATTATTTAACAAAACTTTAAAATATAATAAAACAATTCCAGTTATAGACATGAAGTCTAATAATCCCTGAACATCCTCTTAAAAAATTTATAATGGCTATAAGAATATGTTGGGAAATACATAATTTTTTTCGATGCAAGAGTCGTTAATAAGAGAAGACTTTTTAGCGAAAGTACTCCATATCTGGCAGCAGCTGCTAAAATGATAGCTAAAAGATCTTCGGAACATGAAATGTCGCCCATGGTCAGTTTGTTTGCTATTCGGGACTTCGCATTTAATTTGGCGTACTCGATTGCTTACGAGACAACAGATTGGTTGGTTGTTCTTTTGTACAAATAATATGTTGCCTTTCAGAGTCCAGATATTAATCCTATGAATTTCTCCATATAGTGATGTCTATGTCCATTTCAAGCCTCTACTGGAGCGAGTTGTGACGGTAGGAGGGGGGTATATCGATCAGGTTTTCTTAAACTATATGAAAAACATTTTGTTGGTCATTACTAGAGAGCGGAAAAAATGTGATAATTTTGCCAAAAAATGTTTTTTTAATGTTACCCCAATGAGCAAAACATGTTAAAAAATGTTAATTATATTTACTTCTAATTTGATTTAATGTAAATTTATTATTTTATAAAACAGTGACATACAATATCTCTGCCAAATTTTTCTCATTGAGGTTTTGGCGAAGGTCACATTAAACATGTTCAACCTCGAAAATAATATCTCCACATCTACTATGGTAATGGGACAGTATTTTAAAATAGCTCCATCCATTGGGCTCATCCCATCTGGAAGAGCAGCTCAAGGTTTGCCTAGTAGCACATCTTATACCTGTTCAATGCTGGTAGGGTAGGATTTTTCTTTACAACGAAATCCAACTTAGTTTTAAAAACCTCTCTGGCGTCGCCTGGAATCTTGCAGATCCTTTCCTCAGCATCTTCAAAGATTTTGAGTCCATCTTTGAGTATAATTCCTGAGGTCTCCAGGCTGGTAATTGAATCTGGCAGAAACGATAAATGACTTGCAATAAATGTTAAGTCAACTATGATGCTTTTCATTTTAAAAATCCGCTGACTATTGGATATACATTTGACATCGTCCAACATATCCACGACAGCTCAGACCAGATCTTTTCCATGATTTCTGAGAAACATTCAGGCAAATATGTCTTTCTCAGGCACGACTCTTCAGGTATTGATATAACCATGTTATTTTCCAAAAAAAAACTCTTGAGGCTCGGATTGCTCAGCTTTTTCTAAGGAATGTTGCTGTACAAAAAGGCCTTACACAATTCCTTAGATAGAATTTGTGATTTTGACTTCTTAGGTAGCCGATTCATGTCCTCTAGCTGGGCTTGGATCCTTGTCCTCTTGAAGTATGTTTGTTCAAAAGGCGCCATTAGTTTAGACGTGCATTGTTTCCTTCCAAAAATCAACAAAGAAGGGAATCAAGGAAAAATTATATAATGACGCAAGAGGTGATGAAAATAAGTTCAACAATTTTTCTAAAAAGAGAAAACAGTGTTTATTTCAGGGATATTATGAGAAAAATGTGGGTTTTGTTAAATTCCCCAAAAAATGTTTTTATTGGTTAAAAATGGAAAATATGTGAAAAAATATTTTTTATGTGATTCACATTTTTTCGCTCTCTAGTCATTACATTTCTTATGAAATAAATAATAGCTTTTGTAGGGACACGATTACTTTTTCAACTCCGTTATTTTAACAAACACCCGGTATGCTTTTCATTTTGACTAAATATATTAAGAAAAATGGGGGAAAATGAAAGAGAAAATACCTAATAGATGCTTTTTAAAAATAATGATAAACTGTTTGTCCTAGATGATGATAATAATATATGAGATTGTAAAAGTGTGTTTCCATAAGTATGCTTTTGATATTTAGCCAAAGGATTCCAAGCCAGCATTAGGAAAATGTTAATTATCTTACTTTCAAAGCATATGACTCATGAAATACAGCTTTCAAAAATATGTTTTAACAAAAATGAATATTTTTATGTAGAAAACGATTTTTGTAGTTAAAAAAACAACAACACAATACTAGAAAAGGTATTTATTAAATTTTAATGGAAGTTTATAACCTTAGCTATAAATACATAACATTTATCAGAACTCTAATCGAAATAAGAATAATTATTTTCCAAAAATATTCTGTTACATGTTTATGGCATTCTGTATAAAATAATACCAAACTATACTGACTTACAAAATATAACGAAACATTATGTCCGAAGTCAACAGAGATTCAATACTGAATTATATATACAAAAAAACAAAGACAAGTTTAACTTCAACATAGAGTTTATATTGGCTAAAGAAGTTGTACTTGCTTTATAACTTTTATGAACGAGTTTTTTATATTAATAGTATCAATATTTTTTGAAGTCTATCAGGAAGATATTTTTTTTAAATCTGAAAATAAAAGATTTTTTTGTTTCAGATAAAAATAAAAATGGTTGAAGAAGGCGATTGCCAGTTGACCTGTTAATATCTTGGGGATTGATCAATATTTGAGTACTTGGAATCTTGCACCAAAAGCAATTTTATTATTATTTTAGTATATAATGGATTACATTATATAATTACACAAAGAAGAATAAGCTAATGCATACATTGCTGGCTTAGAACGACCAATGAGTTTAATTTTATCAAACATGAATCATAAACTGTCTTTATTTTAACAATAAATAGATCAAACTAAATTGTTCTATATCCGTTGATTGGTTATTTGATTGGGACATTGAAGACCGAAAAAAGAAAATGCTTGCAAATAAAGGGAGCACGATAGCCGTGTGCACTAAGGCGATTTCAACTATCAATGCTGGGGACGGAGGTTCGAATCCCGAGAGGGTATGGTCAATTTGGTCTACCTCATTGATAAGATCGTAGGTTCGATAGACTAATATTAATGCTATAATGCTCATTTATTTCCTATCGGATGCAATTCTATCGAGCCAAATAGGCATTTAAAATGCTTTCGTTGTTTTAGTCATTACACTATTATTTTTTCTGACGAAAACCCCTAAAAGAATACCAAGAGTTGTATATTTAAGATATGATAAATGTAGCCTTAATTATAATCATCGATCACCTTTCTCATTTAAGAAATAGGTAGGAGAAGACACGAATCTATACACACACACATATTATTTTTTTCGACACATATATCTTAGCACGTGTCAAAAAGATAGACAAAAGATATAAAGGAAAATGAAATATTGCATAGGCATCTGCCTCTACGGCTATTCATATCTGTGACCAAATAACAAGAAATTAAATTTAAATGTAATAATGTTGTGCGTGTCATGCTGAACTATTCATCGTATGAAAATTTTGATAAAGATAACGAAAATCTTAAAATGATTTAATTTAAACCTTTTTTAATTTGATATACTTAAGACATTTAAAAAAAAGTTATGAGCGAAAATGAAATTGTAGAAAAGTCAAAAAATTACATCTTATTTTATATCTACCAGATGACAGTATTTTAGTAGACTATAGGTTAGTCAGTTTAAATTAATATTAAAAAATAATAATAATAATAAGTATTTCTTTATATATATGCTTTTTGTCATTAAATGTTGGAAAACACGACTTTTTCACAAATTTAGGCTTTAGTTTTAAACATAGTTTGTAAAAATTATAAGTTTCTATATGATGAAAATTATTTTAGTAGTATTTTATTTTAAAACATATATATTTTTTATTGAAGGACCATTAAAAATATTAAAAGTTTATTTAAGCAAGAGAAATTGCTAGCTCGAAAGAAAGCCTTTAAGGGGCTTTCAATGGTTAGGAGCTAAATAATACTATTTAAAAGAAGTCATTTCTTGTTTGGTTTAGTAACAAATCTTACCAATCATTCGACTACATTCTCACACAATTGTTCATTAATTATTATTTTTTCATATGAAAGCTACAAGTAAAAAACTTAGTCGATAACTTAATTCTGACTGTCTATGCCAATTACTATCGCTGGATTTAAAAGTCTATGCAAGGTCATTTAAATGTATAAACTGAACATTTTCACCATATTTGTATTTTTGTAAAAAACTTTATTATGATTCAATTTTTTTACTGTTTGTAAATGCTATTTGTAGCTTCCATGTTGACAAGCCACAATTCAAAGCAGGGACTTGCCATAGATCTGTTATGCATTCAAAAGTTATTTAATCATTTAAACGGAAAAAGAAAAGCTCATAAATATTATTATTAATTTTATATATCATTATAATCATCTTGATATCTTCTCTGTCTTATATATTCCTTTAATTTGCAAGATAATTATAAATATTATTATCTATAGATATATAAATATATATACACGATTATTAGTACATATGGCTGTTCAGGGGTTTTAAGGTATATATGTCTACATTCATATATCTTTTCAGCAAAAGGATTCTTTAAGAACTAAATAGTTCAATGTGCATATCTTGAATAATTTATAGCTACAGATGGGAGCCTGGGATTGGCGATTCTAAAATAGAAGTCAGAATAGTTTGCTGCAATTAAAAATTGGTAAAGGAAGGGATATAGCTTAATGCGTGTTCAACTCTCAATGATGGGGGGCAAGTTTGACTCCCGAGCGGAGAAGGTCAATTTTGCCCAACCTCATTGAAGGACTCTAGGTTCGTTAGACTGATTTACAAAACTATAATGCCTCAATATATCCACATGGATGTAATTCTATCGAACCTAATAGTCAAAAAATTGTTTGTAAGTCATCCTAACTACATGGAATCAATTCATTGTTATTTGATTCCGAAAGAAATGTCAAAAATATTCTTTGAATACATATTCTCTCAAAAAAGTCGTCAATGATTGGACGGAAACTAAAAAATAAAGAAAAATTTATTTATTAGCTACTCTCATGTGATAAATAAAAAGATACATTTACTTTATGTGATACTAAAAAAATATAGGAGTCTTTAAATGTTAAAAATGAAGAAGTGTCTATTTTCCTAATTATTATTATTATATAATATGCTTGCATCATGTAAAAAGGAACTCCACCGATGTTCCAGTGTGTTGCCGTGCTCTGTACTTAAGTTTTGTATATTCATTCTTATGTTTATACTTATGGTAATACAGAAAGATACTTCTAACTACCTATCCTGAGATCCTATATCTATACTAATAAAAAAATAATTCCGTTCGTTTGTTCGTTCGTTCGTTCGTTTCCCTGTATCTCCCGAACAGTTCAGCAGATCTTGACGAAATTTTCTGTGAATAGTTTTTAGAGCTCAGGGAGTATTTTAGTGGGGTTGCCAACTTACGGAAAATTTGTCATCGCCATGCTTATAATATTCACCAAATCGCTTTTTGCCGATTTTTTTAAATTGACATGTTAGATTTTCACCAAATTTTCTGTGGATGATTATGAGATAGTGAGACGTGTTTTTGTTTCATTGAATGTTTCCCAGAAAATTCGTTTTCTACATGATTACTTAAAAATAATTTTATTTCTGTCCCTGTATGTCCCCCCAAATTTATGTTTTGTGGAAAATAACAACATTTTTTATATTGCAACATCGTGCTAATCAAATTTTAATAATGCTTAATATTAAGGAACTGATTTTAATATAAAAAATAAAATGTGATGACATCACTGAAATTATTCGTGTGGTTTCTTCTTTTTACGATGTTTAAATACCCAGCCTTAAGGAATACAAAACGGAAAAGAAGGCAATGAACCCCCAATGACAATTGTTGAAGGAACTGATTTTAATATGAAAAATAACATGTTATAACATCACTGCATTTTTTCGAGTGATTTCTTCTTTTTACGATGCTTAAATACCCAGCCTTAAGGAATACAAAACGGAAAAAATGGAAATGAAGACCCAAGGACATTTTTTTAAGGAACTGATTTTAATATGAAAAATAACATGTGTTGACATCATTGAAATTATTTGTGTGATTTTTCTTCATTCCAGACTATTGACAAGTTGGAAAATCCCGAGCAGCGCCGGGTAACATTCGCTAGTCTATACTAATAAAAAAGAATTCCGTTCGTTCGTTCGTTTCCCTGTATCTCCCAAACGGTTTGTTAGATCTTGACGAAATTTTCTGTGAATATTTTTTAGAGCTCAGGGAATATTTTAGTGGGGTTGCCAACTCCGAGAAAACTCGTCATCGCCATGTTTATTTTATTCGCCAAAACGTTTTTTGCCGATTTTTAGAATTGCCTAGTTAGATTTTGACCAAACTTTCAGTGAATGAGTCTGAGGTAGTAAGACGTGTTTTTCTTTTATTCGATGTTTACCGGAAAAATTCGTTTTCTAGATGATTACTTAAAAATAAGTTTTTTTCTATCCCTGTTTTCCCCCCCAAATTTAAGTTTTGTGGAAAATAACAACTTTTTTAACGCAACATCACGCTAATCAAATTGTAATAATGTCTAGAGATGGAGAGTGATATCAACCACATTCAGCTTTTCTTGATAAATATGTAAAGTCGTACTCTCTCTTAAGTTTTTGCTGTTTTCCCCATCAACGGAGATTAAACAAATACTCTGATATTCAGCGCTATCATACAGATATTCGGCACTCTATGTTCCTGTGAAATGATTCCAAAAATGACTTCTTTTTATGAAGTTTAAATACCCAGCCTTAAGGAATATAAAACGGAAAAAATGGCAATGAAGACCCAATGACGACAATTTAAGGAACTGATTTTAATATGAAAAATCAAATGCGATGATTTCATTGAAATTATTCGTGTGATTTCTTCTTTTTACGATGTTTAAATACTCAGCCGTAAGGAATTCAAAACGGAAAAAATGGCAATGAATACCCAATGACAACTTTTTAAGGAACTGGTTTTAATATGAAAAGTCACATGCGATGATTTAACTGAAAATATCCGTGTGATTTCTTCTTTGTGCAATGTTTAAATACACAGCCGTAAGGAATACAAAGTGGAAAAAATGGCAATAAAGACCCAATGACAACTGTTGAAGGAACTGATTTCAATTTGAAAAATCACATGCAATGACATCACTGATATTATTCGTGTGATTTCTTCATTTTACGATGTTTAAATACCCAGCCTTAAGGAATATAAAACGGGAAAAATGGCAAAGAAGACCCAATGACGACTTTTAAAGGAACTTATTTTAATATGAAAAATCAAATGCGATGACATCACTAAAATTATTCGTGTGATTATTTTTTCATTCCAGACTATTGTCAATTTGGAAAATCCCGGGCAGCGCCGGGTAACATTCGCTAGTTGGTTATATTTTACTTATTATTATATTAATTTTGTTAAAATTCATTGAGTTTATGAAAAAGGAATATTATTTTTGTTTTATTTTCTAATGATTTATATTGATCTTTCATTTATTTGTTATACAGTCGAAGCTGGGGCTGTGTAAAAATAATCTTCATTTCAGATTTGTAGGGATCTCAAAATCATCACTTTTTTTGCCTATATGGTTCGATAGAATTGCATCCGACTGGATATAAATAAGTATTATAGCTTTTAAATTAGTCTAACGAACCTAGGATCTACTCAATGAGGTAGACCAAAAATGACCATCCCCTCTCGGGATTCGAACCTGCGCCCCCAACATTGAGAGTTGAACACGCCTTAACACGCACGGCTATGGAGCTCCCTTCAATCACTTTAATATATTTACAAATTCAAAAAGACGTTATGTGATCGAATGTACTATGGCCCATTGGCTGTTGGTTTTAAATATTTATCCATCGGGTTTTTCGTATATCAATATATTCGAAGAACTGAAGGCGATTCATTTAAAAAAATAGAATTGGTTTAACCTTCCATTCAGCTTAAATAGGTATCTAGAAAAATCTGATATGCGGACATAATCGAATTTTGTTATTATTATAATAATTTTCCATAGTTATCATAATAGTTACCACGGATAAAATAAGAATCAAACAACGTTTCTTATTGGTAGAACTAATAAAACAGTTTTGTAATCACTTTTAGAAATAGCAATTGAGGACAAATTCACTAGTAGTTTTCAATTGTTCTTTAATTGATTTTAAAGGCTGTTATTCAAATGTATATATAATATATTATACATCTTATAATATATGTTTGATATTAAAAGTATTCAACATTTTTTCAAAATGATATTAAATAATCATAGCAAATATATTTTGCATTATTGCTTTATTCGAAATTGTGCTACTTATTACTAAAATAAGCATCATATATTTAAAATATGGTTCTTAATATTTAATATAGAAACCTTGATAATGGAACTTTCAAGTAAACATAATTAAATTTCTTATTTGGCTATAACTACAATAGTACAAAAAAATAAATCATTATATATTTTAGTTTTTGGTTATGGGTCTAGATCAAACTGAAAAAGAGACCAAAATTAAGTAGAAAAATACTCATTCTCGATTTTTATGGTGGAAAAGCTCCAGTTAGCCATTGATATTTTTAGGATTTGACTGTTTGAAAGAATAAATAACTTTGTTCAGCCTAACAGGCTGTATAATTATTCTTGTTTGTCTTTTTATTATTATTTGATTATTAAATAGATTTTGACACCAAAGAAGGAAACCAAACAATCAACTCTTATCAATATCAAATATATTTTCTTTCATAGTAAAAAAGGATCCCATACTAATGAAATAAGTTATATACCAATTTGTGTGGTGATGTAAAATAATGAACCTTTAACAAAATAAATAAATTATGATCTCTAAAAAAAAGGAAAAGTGAATGGCTCATATTTCAATACATATCATAAAAAGTACAATCTTACAAGGAAAAAACATAACTATTCAAAAGTTAAGTCAAACGTCATTCACTGTTAAAGGTATGTAACATTGTTAAAACAATTAAAATACATATTGCTTAAATTATGTGACCACAAAAATAGTAAGAACAAAAACATATCATTAAATAACTTTACATTGACTATCTTATAACCTTGATTTAGGATATTGAATATGAATCATATATGATGTCTCTATAGTAAGGATATATATACAAAGTTATATAATACATATATAAAACTTTATGTATAGACATTTATTATTTATCCGCTTTTATGATATCATAGTTGAATGTAATGGCTTGGGATAATATTGGGTGTGCGTGATAACAAGAATTTATTTGGGGGAAATTAGATTACAGCTCACAAACTTTTTTTTCTTCCCATCTATCAAAATTGAAGGTATCAATCAGTCCATGATAGAACCACTTAGCTATATACACACAATATTGGAAAAGGATGAGAAAATGTGTATATAAACATATAATAGCTACAGGCATAAAGATAATGGAAGTATAACAAGACCATTTTCAAATTATATATTCATTTTTAATATTCTAACAATATACCTAAATTATTTTTATCAAGTTAATAATATGAATAGTCTTTTGACAATGAACCAAGGTTTCCTAATTAAAACATAAGTAATTAACAAATACAATTGTTTTATTTGATATTAGAACTAAAATCTATAAGATAAATACATTTGTTTATGAACTATCAATAATCAGAACCAAAAAAATAATATTATTTTATTTTATTATTTTATTGTTAATTCGATTCCGATGTACTAAATCTCCATTTATTTTTTTACTTATGATATATATATATTCTTATATAAACATTAAAAAAATCTTCTACTTCTCAAAATGTTAGTTTACATTAGAAATAGTTAAAGTTGGTGACAGAGAAATAGAATTCCTAATTTCTTTAGACCACACGATCAAAACAAACTGAGAACCTTTTGTTTGAGCATCAAGGATTCTCTTTCCGAAGAGTTCAAAAGGTCGTTCCTATAAGCATCCCCATATGATGGTGAAATTAAAATAAGTTAATCTGAAGGCGTCAAGCAGATCGGATTTTTTTAAATTTAAATGTGTTTTATTTATTTTCACACAATTTTCATATGCACACGGATATTTTAATTCTATGGAGCCAATTCATACATTATATTGTTATTGCTAATTAAAGCAAACCCCTTTTTCATTATTAATTCATTCGATTGGAATGCTTTTGATTGCCATTGTGAGTCATTCTTACTCCGCCCAGGGCAATATGAGAATGCCCAATTGCAAAGAAGCTTTTAATTAAATCGCCCTGACGCCAAAAGTCAGCTGTTTAAAAGAAAGTAGTTATTGTTTATTAGACAGAGAAAAAGAGAGAAATAACTAGATGCCTGCCTGCTTTTTTACTTGTTTCCCTGCCCCTTTCACTTTAGGCGTCAACAAATGAGTTTATTTTATACTTTTGTCGATAGATTTACGAGCTCTCCTTGGTCATTACTCATTGTGTTTCTCTTTTTTTAGAGAGGAGAGAGAAAAACTACATGTATGAGTATCTTACAATCAAATCATTAGTAAAAAGAAAATACAAAAAGAAGAGAAATGGCACTCCTTCTTCCCTTCATTGGAGATGAAAAAGTTGACATTCCTGCTTTCTTAATTGTTTTATTTACAATGAATTTGTATAATTTGTTTAAAAATAAATGCTTGGAATTATTTTTTTTTTCCCCAATCAATACTCTACTTATTTTATTATTTCTTTTTAGACGGCACTGAAATAATTATGGAGCAAATAGTTTTGAAAATATAAGATATTAATTAACGCATTATTTATAGGTTAAAATAAATGCTTAAAAGATTCTGACAAAAAAAGATAAAATATTATCTTTCCAAGTCTTTATCATTTCAATTTTCATTCTTTTAAACTATATTAGTGTTGAAAAGAAAATTTATTATAGTGTAGATAAAAACAAGTTTAGTTGTTTCCATTGAAAAAGATCTTGGGGTTGATGGTCTTAAAGTGCTTTAAGTGCTCCCGACGGATATTGAAATTTCAAAAAATATAAAAATAAAGTAGTAATTTCCTTAATGATTTTTTACTTTTTTCGATAAGGATTAAATGAAAAGAAATAGTTACTTATCAAGAAAATTTATCAAAACAATATGTTGCACGATATATATATATATATATATATATATATATATATATATATATATATATATATATATATATATATATATATATATATATCCCAGGAGTTTCTAAATCAAGTGCAGCAGCTCAAATAAGTCTTGAACAAGATGATGGATATGGTTCAAGGTAAGCACATTTGAATAAGAGATGCTAGAGTTTAAAGAAAAGATAATGAATAAATACTTTGAGTGACTTTTCCAGTCTTGAGGGGTTCATCACAACTTTAGTTATTTCAAAGTTAATTCAAGACCTTTTTATTCTTAAGCAAATGAGCACTCTTTTTGCCGCATGCTTTTCTATAGAGGTCGAACAGATTTGCATGGCACAAGAGATACTTTTTTGGGAACCGATCCAATGTGTTAAGTCACTCGACCTTGTGTTTTGTTTATTATCCATAAATAAACATATATATTGCCTGGTATAGGTTCAATATAAACAGTAAGGAAATTAGATATAATATCAGAACCTAGGTTTAATTAATTGTTTCAGATAATAAGGATATTAATTTGATACCACAGAAAGTTTAGATTCATGTTGAATTGAGTAGTTTTAATACCATAATATGTATTTATATAATTCACAGAAGCAACTAAGTTGTCAAACAAAAAGGGCAAAAAAATCAATAAATGCCAAAGTAACAAATCAAATATTTGACTTGAGGGCCCAATAATGCAATCACTGATGGAGTCAAATATATATGAGAAATAATAGTTATTTTTTGGTTAGAAGTAAAAATTGTGTTTTTCTCATAAAACCGAAAAACGATGGCTTTTCACCCAAATCAATATTTTTAATGACTTTTGTATACTTATTTTTAGCAACATGCCACGTTTTAAACATAGGTATAAATAAATATATGTACCATAATAAAAGTAGTCGACCATTATGACCTAGAGAGGCAAGTATATTACAGTGGTGGGGGATTCTTCTCCTACAATTTTTTATTAATATGCGTGCGTGTTTACCACAATTCGTGGCAGTTGTCACGTTCCAGGAAAGCCGTTTAACGAAACATAAATAGCAGTGCTCCTACAAAAGTTATTTCATGAGAAGAAAAAGGAAGAGGGGACATTGTTTATTATTATTATTCCACGTATTTATCCCCTCGGAAACCATGTGTGAACTCAAGTCACCAATGTGTGTGTCCTGGAGTTTCGCTCTTCCAAAGGATTGCATTATTTGTCAATAACCCCAAAAAAATTAATGTCAAATCTATCAAAGCTAATTTTTTTTAAATAAAATAATGTTTTATTATTTTAATTTCACAAGGTCTTTTTGTTGCCTATTTGGTTATATAGAATTGTATCTATTGAACATATCAATGAGGTTGACCAAATTGCAACTTCCTTATGCATATAAATAATATGGATATAATATAATGATTTTTAGTTGCTTATTTGGTTCTATAGAGTTGCAACTTCCTTGTGGATATAATTTTTTTTTTGCATGCAAATTACTCTATTGAACCTAGGATATCATCATTGAAGTTGATCGCAATTGACTCTCAGGTGTCGAACCTGCGCCCTCAACATAGATGAGTTGTTCTATATAAAAGTACAATAATTGTTTGATTGAGAGAAATAATCTGTATCTTTTTAAAGATTTTTTGTATTTAGTATATGTGCGTACAAAATATAAAACAACTATAGTTTCGAATATATTCACTGTATGCAAAACACTAGTGCAAATGGTTTAAGTGCATCATGACCAGACTAAAGTGCAATTTGTTTTAACTTTTTTTGTATTGCATTATTTTGAATATACTCTCCCGAGCTTCAACTTAAAAGTGATCTCAGGATAAATATATTTTGGACTGAACATTTTTTAGTTGACTTTTAATTGTTACTTTATTTATATTTTTATCACACTAAATCTATACTGAATAAAATAAATTATAATTTAAAAAGTTTTTTCTTTTAAAACTCCCATGCAAAAGATATGCTTCTCACGAAATGTATGTATTTGTTATTCAATATAAACTGATAAAGTATATTATTTGAGAAGTCATTTCTAATATAATTCACATCGTAAGTTGACGTTTTCTCTCTATTTAAAAAAAACATTGTTGATGATGTGGTGCTGAAGATGTTGCGTTGTGACATTATTTTTTCTTATTGATATTGTTTTTTGAAATAAAATACACAACAGCCATCAAATATCTACGACCTCTACATTATTTGCCTTTTACATTGTATTGATATACAGATAAAAAGGGTGGAGTATTAAAAAAATCAACTTTCCTATATGATCAAATCGTTACATGTTTTTTCTTATTTAACGTTTCCTTGGTGTATCTGTCAAGTTCGAAAAACGTTACATCTTTCACAATCATTTATGTTTGTATCAATTCTTTAATTGGCATTTTTGGAATCCATGTAAAATGGGACTCAAATTAGGAATTTGTTACATAGTGTTATGTTTGTCTCAGGTACTGGTCTAATGAAATATTTACAGGCTTTAAAATTACGACCTCTTTCAAAATCGGTGCGTGTCCGAGGCCCGGCTTTATAAAACAAATTAATTATGTTGGTATCAGAGATGTACTTTTCTAAAGAAGTAATTATAAGCCCTTATATATGGACTCTTCCTTCATCAATGCATGATATTTTGTCATGGATTTATTAAAACAATAAAAGGTAATACACGATTTAAAAAAATTATATAAAGCATAATTTAAAGACTCCAAAAATGCTACCTCTTCCTCAAACGTTGCAGGATCCTCTCTTCTAGTTCAAGCTTTTTAAAACAATAAATGATAATGCACTTATAAATTATCTACTTGCCTCTTGAATATTATGAAATGCACACGGCATTCACTCAAGCGTATAGGGTCGTAGTAACATGCTTACAAAAATATCCATTAGGGAAAACATTTCTTCCTTTTCACGTAAATTAAACGCAGAAGCCATCCCTTCATCTAAGCTTACACTTTTAATTCTTACCTTTTTAAATAAAAAATATTTATTTATTTATATGTGCTTAGTTTGTTTGTCATTTCCCGTCAAAACGTATATTTTTGAGTATAATATGTTTTGACAGTCTTAAATATTAACAGTGTTTCGCCATGCCTTTTAACTACGTAAGATATTTAAAATAATCATAATAATATTTTAGCTTGAATGTAAAGGTTAATCAACGCCCAAGGGAAGGATTCGTGTTTTTTGTATCTCACTTTCCTTATGGCAACATATAAAAAATATGTGGATGTCCAGCAAGAATCCAAGTTTAAATGGATTTTTGTGTGAAAATGAGTTACCATCACTATAATATAGTTGGCAAAACTCTCCTTTGTTTTTATTAAGTAAAATATTTCGATTAATTGAATATAGGCTCCGATAATTGCTAATTATATACTATAATTGAAAATTGTTAAGAAATAAATCGTCTGTGGCTATAAAAAAGGGACTATCTTTGAGGGATCATATCGGATGCATGTGGAATAGAACCCTAAAACAAATTAATCCAATAGAAAGAAATTCATTTTAACTTATCAAAATAAAAATGGCATTCATGGGTAAAAAACATGCACAACTGGTCTTAAAATGGTTTTGAAATATTTGGCTGTCATTTTAATGAATTAAAAACTTAAAATGTGTTTTCTCCTTATTTTCATTTAGAATTGATTTCTTGCTGAATCACCTCATATATTGCAAGGGGTACAACTAATCCGAACAGGAAGTTACCTTGTTTTCACGCAATGAGGGATATTTTCTACTTACGATTCCTCATTATATTACTTTTGAGGTTGTTTTATTTCTTAATAGTAAACAAAGATGTCAATAAGAGGTGCTTCAAGATCTTGGTTACTTATAGAGTCACAAACAAAACTTTTTGAAAGCCGCTGAGCTTTTGTTATGACGTTTTAATGCAAGTTTACTGTATTTTTTCTTTGCATTTCGAAAACAGTAATTTGAAAAATATAAAAGAATGGCTATTTTTTATTGTTTGCGTCAATTTCTTTTATATAATACGAGCACATTATAGTAATTTCTTATAGAATATTATTTGTTAAAACGGCCTTTTTAAATTAGTTGTCTTCCTTTCATATTATATCCACAATATAATAACAAGAAAACTTAATAAATATATTATTTGAGCCAAAGAGAAATATATTTATAGAACTTTTACTGTGATATAATCATATATTTGTCTTTTTAGGCAATCATTTATTTTCAATGGGTGAAAAGAGGGTTTTTAAAATAAAAACAAGGTTCATGCACTTAATGTTTACATAAACAAATTATATATAATGTAATGATAAATATTCTCAATAAAATATAACTTTTTTTAAACAATGGTCCCTTAAAAAAAGAATGCTTATATTAGCTAATTTGCATTTAAAATATTATAATTTAGAAAATTTGATAATTTTGATTCAACTTTAGCAAGAAGTCATAGTTCATTTTATAAAACAATTATGACACTAAATTATTTGAATTATGGGTATTATTGAAAAATTTATATTTGTATATTAATGAAATTCATTTCATGAATGTCAAGGCCAATAAAAGTAATGTTATAGAAGTTTTTTAGTGGTATTGAAAGTGAATTCCATATAAAAAGTTATGAAATAATATTTGTTGCTTTGATACACAGTAGTAAAATTAGCATTTTACGAGGATACTTTTTATATAATTTAAAAAGTTAAGCTCATCAAATATGATTCATTTTACATATTCTAATATGATGAATCTATAGTTTATTTGCTTCCTGGCAAAAAATTAAGGTTTTAACGTATCAAAAATTAAAACAAATATGAGGATTTAAAAACAAAAAGGACAGCATTTTTGAGAATAATATTTTTTCATACTTACTCTCAACCACAAGTATATAATTTGCAAGTAAACATTTTAGTGTAAACATAAAAAGCATAAGACAAAGAAGTCTCAATCAACAACCAAGTAATGAGACGCATCATCACTTTGCCAACGATTATATTTAAAGAAGTTATGTCCAGATTACTTTGTCTTAATATGTTTGATTTAGTGAATTAATTTACAACAATTAATTATGTTTTTATTCCAGCCACTTTGAAGGATCTCCTCCCTCAAAATTGTGGAGCCTTGAAAGACGAGTCGTACAGTCTTCGAAGGTTGTGTTACATTTGGTTAAGAGCAGTAGGAATGGGTCATATATCAAGTCGTTATTAGGATTATTTTTTTAATAATACCTTTTGACTTTTTTAGACTTTATTGTATGATTCTTTTTCTTTCTATTTGGTCTGATGGAATTGCATTATCCTTGTGAATAAGCATTTTAGCATAAATTTCAAACATCGCAACAAGCCTCATCAATGATATTTTACTTTTCGATATGGAACACTGTGCTGGGCTCATCTTACTAGAAGGCAAAGCGGTAAATGCTGTATACATCAACTGTACGGCATATCTTTTTTTCAATTGAGACTTTTTATTCATCATCATCAACAAACAGTGTAGATAAAATTCACATTAGACAATACGATAATAAATAAAAACATAAAACTAGGCAGTTGCGTAAAAACAATACATAAATGAGCATTATAGTTCATAATTACTGCCTAAAAATTAAATTACTTTTTATAAAGGAACTATCAAACGATGTTCAAAGCTAAAAATAATCACAATAAGGCGTTGATATCTTCTAGCAATTGATTTAATCAGGTTTAGATATTGTGCTGAAGTTGATGGATTGAATTGATTGATCAATTCAAGCCCAAATCCAGGAAGAAGATGCCACTTGAGGGATTTTGATTCCGAGGGCAGAGTAACGCGTGGTTGCTCCTATCATCATGGATCTTAACTCCTCTTCGTGTATGGACTGTTCATTGTTAATTTCTTCCCTAACAATGATTTAATGTTTAATATCGCACACTCAATCGCCTTGTGATGTGGTAAAGAATTACGACTCCTCTTGTGGCCTCCAAAAAAAATAATGGCCTTTATTTGTACCCGTAGCCCGTTCCCATCCACGCCGGCATTTAATTGGACAAATGCCAAAACAATTTTTAAAAGTGAACAATCCACAAAAGCGTGAACTGTGTTATTGAAAACATAACCGCAGTCCTTAAATGGATGGTAAAATCTTATAATGTCCGAGGAAATTCTGTACGGCATATCTTGCGGAGTGAATAACAAGAGTTATCCACGAGAAGTATATTTTTCATGGATGCGAGAGATGTGCTCTTAACCTACAGATCGCAATGCCCAGAGGGTTCGTTATCCTTCGCAATAGCTACTATATCTCCATAACTTAAACAAAGTTCTATCATTGTACGAAAGAGGTACGTTATGGAAATTTTTAAACATAAAAAGAAAATTTAAAAAAAGAATATCACCATATAAAATTCTGCATGGTCATAGTTTTAATTAGTGTTTTATTCTTGCTTAGAAACTCTTTATATAAATCCTATGCCCATTTTTTATATTTAAATAATATATATTTTTAATAATATTTTGACGATTGATTAGACAAAATATTTTAAACCATAATGTTTGACTTTGATTTAAAACTGTAAATTTTTCAATCATAATATATGGTTCCATTTTTATGTGACTAAATTTATTCAAAGAAGTCCATCATTGATAAACTTTCCCACTCGCAGGAGTCAAGCCGCACCTTCAAATAATCATTTAGATTATTATTAACCTGCACCGATACCACGGATCTTAATAAGCTAATGTTTTTGTAATAATTGAAAAGCTAGATAAATATATCTTTTTCTTTATTTTTTGGCTCTGTGTGGGTATCACATACCTATATATGTTGTATCCGTGCTAGATGCGTTGTTTAGGCAGGTAAGTGGATGATTCTGAAGATAAATAACTAAAGAAACTGTCAGTGAAGGCGTGTGTGTGTGTATATATAAATGTATTGTATAAGAAACGATGTTGTCTTTTGTTCTTTCTTTTCTTTTTTATTATTATATCACTATTTAAGAACTCATAAATCACATTTCTTTTCCAAGGATTTGTGCTATCCTCTCTACACTCACACGCACTCACAAACGAAAGATCATCAACGTCTTCAACAACAACAACAAGAAAAATCAACATACTTAGTAAAGCTTTCAAATCAAAGATTGTCGTCTTTCCCTTGACTTTGTTATAAATGAGTGAAAGGATTTAACCTCTATTTTTATATATTCGTACATTTGTCAATCAGGATATCTTATACGCATAGATATCAACAGTAATGGTATGTCTTCATATGAAGGCTTTACGATTAATATATATAAACATGAGCAAAACATTCAACAGATGGCGTTAGTATCGCACAAGCATTATCCCCCCCCCCCCCCCTTAATGAATCCACCTTGATATGAAACTAAAAAAGAAGAGTTTTAAATTTGACAGTACACGTTTCTTATCACTTGTAGAGTTCAGTTTATAAACTGATAGATTGCCCAACAATCCCTTTTAAAAAAGAAGACATCCCAATTAATCTACTAGTTTACTTAATCAGGGAAGGTCAGTTTATTAATCAAATTAAGATTTTTACATAATTGAAGCCTTCTGAATAGTGTTAGTTATCATGAAAACAATAAATTTACTATAAATTATGTTCCAAAAAATAATGATCTACAAAATGTTCCAAATTTGATTTTATTATTTTAGAGCAACTTTTCGCTGAGGCAAAGCAATATTGACCTTGGTTGACCCCAAGAAACTCCTTTCTCTGAGGCTTATCAATATTTGTCTTTCCCTTTAAGGAAACAATCCTTTGCCTTCAACATTTCAATATCTTATTGGTACTATTTGGTCAGATAATAACTAAAAAACGTTACGTAAATGTATTTATGATAATAATAATTAATTTTGTCCTTGTATTTTTGATATCGTGCTATATTTATTTCAGTCTGACATGGTAAGAGGCTCAAATTTGACTAGTTTGCATTTTTTAATAAGGCTGTACAAAAAAGTTACACTGCTCGTCTTAGGGTCATTTTGACCTACCCCAGGGGGGGGGGGCAGAACTCATGTAAACAAAGAAGGATATTTCCAATAAAAAAATGTGACGTCATCACAGCTACGATTTGCCTATGTATCTAATACCTCTAGGACAACTAAGCTAAGAACGTAAAGGCTCTCAAAGGAATAACGTCCGGAGGCTCCCTCCCGCCACGAGCCACCCGGGACGCACAGCTTCAGCATCAGAAGGAAGTGGAAGTCCTGAACACCGCACGGGACTTTGAGGCCTTTGGCTGGTAGCCCGCACGCATTTAGGAGCTCCGGAGCAACGTGGCCGTCCTCTGCAGCTCCGCCTCCGCCGGTGAGCTCCCGGGTTTTAATTTTTTTATTTCTTTTTGAAATTAATCACTGTTTTTAAATGTACCTTGATTTTATTTAATAACAAATAGCTACTGTGACGTCATCTGTGACGTTTCAGTTTTTCTTTTCTAATCAGAGGAATCTAAACATTGCGTTCTGCGCATCTTGTATTATCTATTATCTTTGGACCTACCCCTAAAAAAGGACTGAATCAAAGACAATCCTTTTTCACTACGAAAGGGGGAAAACTCAGCCATTTATGTTCTCTGTGATGTGTAACAAGTTGCTCTTTCATTCAAAAAAAAATTGGGTTAAAAACAAACAAAGAAAGCATGAACAGAACTGGTCAATTTTGAACCGTAGGACAACCAGAGTGACCAAAATCCTAAGACCACACAAGGGTCAAATAAGTAGGAAATAAGTTTAAAAAAGCAATGTGATGTAAATCAATTAATTCAACATACGCATTCAATTTTCATTCACCCGAACTTAGATATTTAATAAGGCAGAGATAAAGTAATAAAAAACGGATGTAAATGTTTGAACAAACTTTTCGTAAAGGAGCTTTATAATCTACTTACAAATGTACACACAAAGAGAGTCCCCCAACAATAACGTATAGGACTCTTGGAACAATAATAATACAAATAGTATTTCTTCTTCTGTCTATAATAGCATACATATTTGAATAATAATATAATATCTCTTAAAAACATTTGGTGCTGTTAATATGGAAAACTTATATAATATACATGCATTAAATTATATTCTGGCGAGAAAAAGGAATATTGATTTTTCATTGGTCAAGGTTGATCCTGTTGAATGATCTCCCATATAGGCATAGAGCGTGATAACATCAAACAAGTTTGATCAATTTTTTAACGATATTTTATTTAATATTGAAATAAATTATGAAAATGTGATATGTATGTATATATATATATATATATATATTAGCGTTGTCCCCATCACGTTTTTTTTGCTCCCAATCCGATTCTAATCATTTGAACTCGAGTTTCATTCGATCCTTTATTTCCCGATCCGATCATTTTTTTTTCTCCCGACACAATGCCGATCATTTATTATCAATTTTCTCGATCAGAAACATTTTCAGCAATAATTTAAGGAAAAAAGGACCAAAACTAAATTAAAATGTCACAAGTTCCTTTTTATTACTGTATAATTTTTTTAAAGAACGACAACAAATCGTTCGTCGTTCGCTTTAAAAAATCCTACAGTAACTTGCAGGTTTGTACTTATTCATAATATCTTCAAGAATGTCTAGCCCTGGCGCCGAAAAAAAAGTATTATTCATAGACCTGTAGTGATATACTTTTAAAATCCTTTTTGATGGGAATAATTCCTTTCTACAAATAACGTCGTCACTTTCAGAATGACGAACGACAACTTTAATATACGACGAACGACATTTTATTGCAAACGTCAACAAGTCTGATATATATATATATATTAAAAACGGAAAAAACATTATTACATTTATATTCAAAAAAGATATCGGACAAAGCCGATATCTTTTTGCTGATTTCTATTTTTTGAAAATGACGTGATCCGCCCCAATCGATCGGGATATATATATATATCTTAATCACATATTTTTACAAACTTATTTTAACGACCATTACACAGTACTGCTCATTTTAATAATTGTTAGCCCAAAAGCGATTCCATTAATTCCATTGTTTGTTAAAATAACAAGATATTTTAAAGCATGTTTATTCTTTAGGAATTTTGATACATTTTATTTATATACCCAAATCGATAAGGACATAACAACTTATTTACCCATAAAAGAGATCTTTTGGCTTTACTAGATCACTCTTGACAGATAAAGATCATTACACTCATAGAATATATTTAATGGATTAACCACATTAACTAAGGGTATTTTTTTCATTTTGTAAGTTTCATTTAATATATTGATTGAGTTGCCGAAAAAGTATTTAAATTTTATAAAAATACATAATTATCATAATCAATAATACTAAAAATATTTCAATATACTATCAAACTTTCAGTCATACCAATTCATCTATTTAATTATATGTAGAAAATGTATTTATTTATTATGCATTCAAAGGTATAAAGGTCCAACTCAGGGATGGGTATTCATTTTACTTTTTCGAATTTATTATTTACTAAATAAGTTACTTAACATAAAAAGTGCAACTCTATCGTAAAACGAAAGAACGAAGAGCTAAGTGACTGTTGGATTGACCGTTTTGAGTGAGTGCTTTTTCTTTCTTGTATTTTCAAGAGCGAAAGAGAAACGTAGAATGTGTAAGGCGATTGGACGAAAGGTACTTGAGGATGACCATATCAAGAACCCTGGAAATAGCTTTCTCTTTTTTCTCTAAGAGGGTCAAAATAATAAAAATAAAAGGCGGACTGACCAAATTGATTGGCCAGGGAGGAAAGGGGAATGAGAGAAGAAGATACACAGAGTGTATGTAAAGAGAGAGGTGCTCATATACAAGAAGCAAACCTTGATAATGATTGAGTAAGAGGAACTACTGCAACAACGAAAGGGGGGGGGGGAATGGTAGAAAGCATTACTCCTAGTCATATTATTGTTATTGCCTTCTCTTTCAAATGTAATTGACATTATGGACTCCCAAAAAACGACTAAGAAGAAAGGGGGGATTTTTTAGGTAGGAATAAATGGACAGATGTCAGTAAGAGAGAGAGAGAGAAATTTGTAAGATGATCTCTCTTCTTCTTTTTTTTCTCTCTCTCTGTCTATCAACTTTAAATCCAATTTAACCCGAAAGGATCCTTAAGAAAGAGAATAAAGTTAAATACACTTTACGACATGCTATTAAATTAAATATTATGCTCTCAATTCCGCACTCTTTAACTTGAAAGCTTTAAACGCCAAAGAACAATATTTTTATTCCTTATAAATAGTTTCATTGATTAATATATATTTGTATGTAAAAATAATAATACAAATTATTTTGGAATTATTATACTCAACCAAAACATTTTTTCAAATGGTCTTCACAACAAAGCTGCTAGAATATTTATTATTTAGTTAACTTGCAACCATATGTACATTTACCACGATTTAATATTAGTATTTAGATTATTATTGTTTAATTTGTAAATACATAAATACAATACAGAGGAGGGATCACATCCACATCGGGGACCTCCTTGAGAGAGCAGGCCTTCCCTCCCTCTACGAGGTGGCCGCCAAAGCAGTGGCCATGGAGACTTGGAAATGTTTTTACTCCAGCGACGGGGGCGGCGGTGCCAGGAACCCGATTGGTGATTTCGTCTTCCCCATCCCGAGGAGGCCATGAGGTCCACAACTTCAGTGGCGTACCCACTTTGGAGGGAGACAGCTACTTTTGCATGTCACGCAATATCTGTGTGGATCTTGTCTAAGGCCTTGAGGTCGGCCACTACCCTTCACACAGCCAGGACCGCAGCTAGGGCCATTGGACGCAGCGTCCCCATATAATCCATTCTGCATGGGCATTTTCTTTTGATTTGTTTTTATTTATTTTATATTTTTTATATAATTTTATTGTTTCTTTATTTATTTATATATTTTAGACTAGTTACAAATGTAACTAATATGCCCAATGGCAAGAAATATACTCGATTACACATTTCATACCAAATATCATAAAATATTCAGAATATACAATTGTTTTCTCTTAAAAGTTAAAAAAGAGCTTACGATATTAATAAAATTTAGTCTAGACTAATTAAGGGTATACTATATTATTTCTCAAAACTTCAGGGTCTATTGAAATAAAATACAAATATTGTACTTTATTTTTAATATATTCGCGGTTGTTAATAAATGAGACATTATGGTGTTTAGATCTGATCTTTGATGAGTCGGCAAGTACGGTCTAAAGACTGTCCGAATATTTATAACTTATAATTGTATTTTATGTATTGTATTATCATGTGATACAATTTTAAATAAAGATCTTAGTTTTATAAATTTGTATTTATTCTTTATATTAGTTTATAATGCGAATAAAATACCCAAAAAACTATAACAACGATGAATTATCACCTTTATTTAACCATTTTACTTCCCACAAACGGACTAGGAATCAACAGTTTGGATTTTTAATATTGCCACATATTATTACAATATACTTACTATATAAGAACTAAAAAGCATTAGTTTTAGTTATATCCCAAAAAAATATGTTGAATTTTTCTATTTATTATGAAGATTCATCTAATTTTGTTTTAGGCTTTAATGTATTTTTTCTAAAAAGCATATGTAAAAAACTGGCTTTTTTTGTACCGGGGTACAACAAATTTATTTCACATATATTATATAAACATTCAATAAAACTTTTAAAAAATACATATTCTTAACAACGTCCTCAATAAAAGGTTCAAAGTCTGTTTGAATAATGTTTTAGGCTTTTGTATTTTCTAAAAAGCATATTAAAAAACTGTTGATTTTTTAAAATAAAGCATTAAAAATTCCCCAAATTAAGGATTAGAAAAATAATGATAGAATGTTACTCTTTGATGATGAAGCAGGCAGCCATCTTGAAAATTACTTGAAGACACAACGTACATAGTTACAGACAGTGTAAAAAGGGGGACCTTTAATTTCAAACTCTAGAGAGACAAGAGATGGAAAAGGGAATAAAGGGGGGGGGGGGGGCGCAAAAGGGTTAAGATTCAAGATGATGGGGTGAGATGAACGACGTTCGTCTATCCATTGTATATATATGTGTGAGTGTGTGTAGAGTCAGTTGTGTATCGGTAACTGACAATGAATAATGGTTTTAATTTTATAAAGAAAAATTCGACAAACTCCCTACTGATAAGGAGGAAGGTTTTTATTATTATTCATGTTGTCATCTCACTGCACAGTATTCCTTCTTTTTCTTCCATTCCCCCTTGCCATGTCCCTTATTCCCTTGTTTTTCATTCCTCTTTCTTAATTTTAAATTCGAGGTTTTTCTTCTTATTTTTTAAATTCTACCTCTGTCACAAAAAAAATTATATTTAAATATTTTAAAGTTCTTATTTAATTTTAAGGAGTATAATATTAATATAAAATTGTACGGGCAAACTATGATTTTTGTCTCAAAATGGCATTCAAGGCATTATGTGCTTTGGGGTACATATCAGGGAGTTTTTAGTACGTACTTATTATTCCTCATTTCTGGAAATAGAGATTTTTTGGTGAATGTACGGTAGAATTGATAATTCTAAATTAACATCTTAATTTCAGGCTTCCGCTCAATCAAATAAATATATTTTTTCATTCAAAAATAGTGGACTTTTATTCGGGTTTTCATCCCTTCTTTGATGTACTTATGGTGGTGAAGCGATATTATTTTTTTCAATTGAATGTATACGAAAATGAAATCACTACTTTACATCTTTTTAAAACATTAGTTCTTTTTTCTGCTTACAACCGTAAATATAAATGAAGAAATGGCACTTTTAAATATAAAAGCTTAATTTTCAAAAAAAAAAAAAAAGGGCATATAGAACCTAAGTGTCATATTCGTTGGAGCCACAATTGCTCTCTACTTAAACCTGCAAATCTGGTTCCCGAACGCATTCCATAAGATATAACGAAATGACATGTTCAATTCATACCATTTAGTTAAACGTCATGCCTGGAATAATAACATTATTTAAGAAGTTGTCGTCGTTTTGTGAGGAAGCAATAAATGAACTGTTGTTTAAATGAGATCATTGCTTTTAAACAGTTATTTTGAAGGTAAGAAATAAGTTTGTACTGCAAATATAACTTATATTTTTAATGTTGCTTCTATTCATATTTTTTTCTAAAAGTTTGAATAATATAACATAATTATAAAAATAATATAAATGTTTTGTTTATATAAACACATGTCCTATTAACATATGTGCCTTCGATATAACTTTTTCAAAAGAAAAAGTATATATAGTTTAAAACATTAAGCTTGAACTAACTGTAGCAAGAGGCCCTCTGTTAAAGTTTGACTCTTCTCCTCGTGTTCTTATAATAACCAAAAAAATAGTTTTTAACAGGTTATTAATTTGATATATCTTTGAGTTGTTTTTTTTTTCTTATATTTTTAAGTTTTTATTTGAATTGAATTTAGTACTTTGTCATATATGGTAAAAATATAAGCAGCATTGTATAAATTTTATTTTTTAATTGTATCTTTATGACCAGTGGATAAAAAATATGTACACATAATTTATAATGGATAATAGTGTATCTCATCTAATGAAATAATTTCTTCAAACAGACACCATCGGTAAGAATCCATATGAAAAATTATCTTAGAACGAAGGATATACATGCCGACCGGGCAATAATGCTTAATAGAATAATTAATATGGAAGGATTCAAACAATCGGTTGCTCTGACCATCACCAAAAGATGTTAAACGTATTTTAAACAATTGAGGCTGGAATAGTTCACTCTAATAAAAGTTATACTATCCTAGAAAAATGTAAGTTTAGGTCAATAGACCTCCTTTCCATATGGTAAACATACACATTTATTTGTTTATGGCGTGTGGGGTTCTATATACACAGCTTTCGCCACAAATACATATTATTGTACTCAAAATAAAAACACACTCAAGTCCCTATAGTTTTCACAGTAGGGGCTCTTTTAAAAATAGTAATAATATCAAAAGCAGTTCCATCATGTGTGGACCGCTGAGGAAACCCCTTTGATTACAATTCTTGATAGAGTTCATTATTAATCATAACTACATACGGCTCATATAAATAATGGTTTTGTATTGTACTCTACTTAATTTAAAAATAGCATGGTCTTGAAATATATATATATATATATATAAATGTATATATAGGGTTCTATATATTAATCTCTAATGGTTGTTGATCAAAATTGTAGGACCTCATTTCTTCTAATAATAAAAACTATTCTACACTATAATTGATATTAAAAGCAACTGAGTACCCTTTGGTCGAATGTCTGTTCTAGTATTTCAAAAAGCATAAACATGATATTTTTAAACACTATTTTCGTAGGGTTAATTGCTTGTTAAACCAAATGATTTATCAACTGGCTATATTTACTCTCTTTTTTAACAGAGATAAGTCTTTGGTCTATAACTATTGTCCTTGTTTTCAAAATTGAAGAACATAGCATTATCCAATTTTCCTTCCAATTCCCATTTCTTTGTTATGACTTATATAATTTAAATGAGTCTCAATTTTTGAATTTGATTCACAATGTCAAATAAATGTTAAGGTAATTAAGAGGCAGATTTATGTCAAATGTCATGTCAAAATGATAAATGTAAGTCAGGGAAAGACAAGAAATTCCTTATTGGGTAAAGTTTTCTTTAAAATGATGTTCATAATATAAGATATAATTTTTTATAAAAGTATTGTTCGCACTGAATGAATAAATTTATAAATTGTAATTTGAATTGATTGATAATATAACATTAATTGAAAATATAATTAAGAGACTTACTCATTTGTTGGATTTTCACATTTATTTATAATTATAAAAAGATTTTCTATTTATTTATAAGGAAAAAGTAAACTGATATAAAAAGTTGAAATTGAAAAACTACTGACTAAATTTAAAAAGATATTTATGAATTTACAGCATGACAATTTAATTTATTTATTCATATAATTTTTTTCTTGAGGGTTAATTTATTCATTTCTTATCAATAAAGATACATTGTTAAAATATAAAAAGATAATTAAAAAAATAAGACAAATGTATAAATAAAGATTAAAAGCAGTCGTTATAAAAGATATACATAAAAATTTAAATTACTGTTAAAAATCAAAAATTCACATTTTTTTTATTCAAAAAATTTTAAATTTTTTTTTGGAATCACATAAAATTAGCAAGCTTCAAATATTGAAAAGATCTGTCGAATGCCTGATCATTAGGATACATATTTATTATTTATGGTGACAATTATCCGATTAACAAACAAAAATGTTCATCATAATTGTAAAAAAGAATCAATGCTGAAAGATATATTATAATAGAATGTTTTTTTATAAGTCATTTTTCCTTTGGAGAAAATCCCTCTCGTCCTTGATAGCAGATGCGGGCGAGAACCATATCCCTGAAATGAAAGAATAGATATCAATTTTAAAAAACGAATTAAAAAGTCGGGGAAACTCGATAATATCATATAAAAAATGTATGTCCATTGTCTGTATATAAAAGAAAAAAGAAAAATAAGAAGGAAATATGGAATCAATTTTCACCCCCAGGAGGATGCCACTACATGCCTTCTCTACCTAAAAAGGAGAAATGAGAGAAAAGGGCTTTCACAATTATAGAAACCCTTCAAAAACCCTTCATATTGCCATATATACTCTGTATATATATATATACATATATATAATATTGTATTTTTGTATGTTTAAATTGAGAGACAGTTACGAGAGATAGCGAGCGAGAGATAAGGGGCTCATACATACAGTGTGAGAGTTAACACATTTGAGACAATTGACAGATATATAATAATATGTAATAGACTTTTTAAAGTGAAATTGAAATTCTTCACGTGAGGGAAAGAGGGGAGGAGAGAGAGAGAGAGAAGTGAAAATGGTGATAATAACTATAAAATACTTTAAAATGGCTCTTTTTATATCTAATTTGACAAGACAATAAATTTTTATTCAAACTGTGTACTCGCTTTTCTGAGTGAATACGTAAAAACATATATATGTGTAGATGGACTCTTCAGAAATTTAACTCCTGCTTTAATATGAAAGCAATATATATTTTAAGTTGTATGACATGAAAAATTATATAATAGACTTTTTATAGGTATGCCAATTTAGTTTTAAGCTAGGGTGTTTTTTCTTTGTTTATGATGGTGATGAGTTTTAAATATAAAATGAATTTTGTCAATTGGCGTATATAAGGAAGGAAATTGAAAGGAAGTCGTAAGTAATATATAGTGGCCGTATCGTAGATTAGTCGGGTACACCAACATAAATGATATTTATAAGCAATCAGACTTATTCCTATATAAGCAATTAAGAGCAATTCTCTACAAGCAAACTTGCGTCCAGTTAATGTTCTTGGGCTACTTATTTTTTAGATATAGCGTCCTAACACTTTTTGATTCATTGGCAAGCCAAAACAATCGATGCCTTTTTATCATTCGCTATTTTAAAGGCAAAATAGAGTCATGAGTATAGCATATATACATATAGGTGGTAATATGGCTATTCTGCTGAAATATTTTTAGATATCTTTTAACTGAGTTTCCGCTGTTAAAAAACATTGTTATGTATAAAAATGTATACTTTTTTGTTTATATGGTCCGATGGAATTGACGTGCGTGGTGATTTTTATGTATTATATTGTTTAAATTATTCCATCAAATCTAGAACATTTTTTTATGAGGTTGATCAATATTTGCCTTCCCCTCTTTGGAGGCGAATTTGCGCTCTCAACAATGATATCCAATCACGCTTCTACTGAGCATTTGCATTCCCTAAGATATATGTTAAGCTAATATATAGTAGATAAAAGTCAAATCAGTAAAAAAATAACCGATAATTATTATTTAGAAATGGAAGACCTCACGGTCAAATTGGTTGGAACAGCAGCTCGTTATTCCGCGCTGTCAATTAAAATTCATAATACCACTGCATCTTTTTGGGCTGAATACCTAAATAGATCTACATATTCCATTCAATTCATTTCAATACTTCAAGATCATCAAATCGATGTCATAAGAAGACATCACCTTCCGAATAGAAAATTTACTTTATTCTAAAGATAGCAAAATATATTGAGGGTTTCACTCTTTAAATTGACATTTTAAATAACAATATGCATTTATGTTTTTATTAAGTTGTAATTATCTAAAGATTTATTTATTTGTTTCCGAAATACTATTTTATAACTTAATTTCTAATATAATAAATATAGAACCATGACAAAGTATGGAAAAAGTTATTAGGAAGTCCCAGATTCGGAAAATATTAATTTTCTTTTTTTTCTCTTAATCTTAAGATGATGAGAAAAGAAAGATTAAGTTTTTTTGTTTGCTAATAATTAGAATAACAATGCTAATAAAGAAAAAAGAAAGAAAAACTTTTGGAAAGATATTAACGCATACACAACAACAATATAGCATATAATGCGAGGGAGAAATAAAAAAATACTTGGAATAGCTAAAGCAATACGAGAATTTCCCCTTTCTTTCCGAGATCTTATTTCCCTTCTTATTATGCTACAGTCTCTTTAATATATAATGATAATAATGCTAAGAGGTAGCTGGTTTTTGTCTAAGAAAGAAAATCTTCTTATCTCTTTCTATGGCTATCACAACGCAAACAAACAAAAATTCCGTCTGTTTTCTTAAGAGGAATAAGTATATTCATTCTTCTATGCAAAATATATATATATTGTAAACTCACTTATTCTAAACTAACTCACCATGAAATTGAGGAAATGATTTTTTTCTCCTTTCAGTCTCTAAAGAATGTTTAAGAAAATTGAAGGAGGGAAAAAAGAGGGAAGGAAAACAAAAATATTGTGTTGAACTTTGAGATGTGAACACATCTGGAAAAATTGAGGGTTTCTTTCATTTCCATGAAGGGAAATGGTTGAAAAGAAAGGCTAGAAATGTGAAAAAGAAAAAAGAAACTAATAGAGGATGGACAAATTGAAAAGTTTTTACTTTGACAATATTCATAAAAATTATTAGTTTGTAATAGATCATTCGTAATTTAGGGATGTTTTTATAATTGTTATTTTTTAACTATTTTGTAATATATTAGAATATTAACCTGGCTTTCAATTTTAAATAAACTAAGGTTTTTATAGGACGAACATGCGCCCCCAACATTTATAATTGAACACGCTTATTGCTCTGAGAATTTGCACTCCCTTAAAAAGAATTTTTTTTATATGGTTGTTTGTTTTTCCATGGTTTTTTGTTTATTATTTACAATTAATGTATACCAAATTTCTATAGGTTTGTCAGTACATATTGATATTTATTAAGGTCAACCACCTTTTTGAACTTTATATTATGGTTTATTGTATCGTAAAACAGGTTAAATTTATAAATAAGGTCAAAAGCTTTGTAAATGTAATAATCTTTTAGTTATGGAAAGATTATTAAATCAGACAAGAATTATATCTTTGGATAGACAAAGGGTTTTATATAGACAAAAACTCTTGGGATTTTGAATATGATTTATTATATCGTCAAAAAGCTTGAAACCACGAATGAGGCCAGAAACTTTGTGTTTGTACATATATGCGTGTCATTTAAGTGAAAACAGACAAAATCAGACAAAAACATTAAATATATTAAACCGGAGCAGTTGCATAATCAAACACTTTATTTCGAAATTAAAGTAACAGGGGGAAATATAAAATTAGAGTTATTAAAAACTATTAAAACTAAAGGCATATATACACTCAGAGAGTGCAAACCTCCGCCGTCACGGGGTCCTTATGAGCCTTCCGAGGCGGATTTTTCACGACTGGGGCGGCGTAGAGGGACGGGGGAGGGTTCCCCTCGACGGAAATTCCGAGAGGAAGACGCTCCCGGCACCCGATTTCACAGCACAGCGACATCTATCGGCAGAGTAGGCTAACTTGAAATATTTATTGGTATTTAGCTCGTTTTGCATCTTAATTCTGCACTCAGAGATGCCAAAATTTAATTACTTGTTACTTTTGGCATTTCCAACAACTCCACAAAGTTTCATCCAAATCTGTTCCGTAATTTTTGAGTTATTCTGCTGACAAACAAACAAACAAACAAACAAACCAACGCCAGTAAAAACAATACCTCCTTCGGCGGAGGTAATGAATCAAACCACTCAAAATAATATACATATTAGGTTCAGTGTATTCAATAGGATTAAATGAACAGTTTCCATTCGCATATGCTGACAGATAGTGTAGTAAATATATAATAAACCTTTTTATAAATCTTTTAAAGGAATTTTGTGTAACTCCTACATATTAATAGGGACAAAGATGCATAGCTTTGCTACAAGGCCTGGCCACTTGAAAAGTTTATAAACTAAGGAAAGGGGGATATTCTCACTTCTTTTACATAACATTGCTACAACCCTATCAAAAACATATAACACAAATCCCAAAAAGCAATAAAAGTCCTATATATAAATATGAAAATAATATGTATATGTATAATTGTAAATATTACTCTGCGAATATAATATTTTATAACATGTTGACTAGTGAAAACCTATTGGTTTTAATCCTTAGATGCATGAGTGACTGGACCCTACACTCTTCCATAAGTGGGTCAAAAATGACCCATGTTAGAATCAATGTGTTTTTATGCCATTTTTGTAATTTTGATTAAGAATAATCACTTGTATAATATTTAGTATTATATTTAGGACCACACAAGAATGATTTCATGTTTGAAATATCGTTTTTTTTTTTCACTTTTTAAATTTTTTGAAAAAGAAAATTACCCAGAACAGCAATAGAAAAATGTGTCTTGTCTCATCACTGTATGCAGTTCAGACAAACTACCTGTAATACAAAAACTACAATTTCTTAAATGTATAAAAGGTAAGTTAAAATGTAAATGGCATTATATCAAAAACATGTTTTTGAGGAATACCTGGAATATGATATAATAACAATTTTTCATTACGAAGATATTTCATTTCAAGAAAACAACCTCACCGGGTCATTTTTGACCCACTTATGCATCTAAGGGTTAAAAAGAAAAAAACATTTGATAATATACTCAAACTTTGAACCTATTGATTTTATTGAACGAATTAGTGATCTTTTACATATACTCGCATTATCAAATATTGTTTGCTGCCTTATAAAATTATAATACATATATTAATACTAATTTCTTTATAACGGTATTTCAACCATAGATTTAATCACATGCATAGCAATTGGTATATACATTAACAAATATAACATCTGATATATATATAAGTTACTACGGTTTTTATAGTTCTGAACAAATAAGTAGTTCTAAGAGTTATACCAAAACATAGTATTTCAAACTTAATACAAAAAAATATTTATATACATATATATATAAGGATTTAAATAAGAATAAGGAATTGAAAATTATGTATTATTATGGCATAACAATATTTAATTATTTCAATTTATAAATATGTAATATTGTTTTTTAACATTTTTTAGTGTATTTTTTGTATTTTATATATATTTCATTTTTGTTTTTTAAAGTGTTTTTTCTTTTATTTTTTGATAACAAATTGCTGATCATATATTTGTTTTGCTGATGATGTACATAGTTACATTCAGACTTCTTGATGAATAAAAGATCGACAGTTAGGCAAAAAAATATATATATATATATATACCAACGCATATCAAATCCAAACTTCAAGATACACAATATTGTGGGACGCATCCTACGCGTTTTGCATAATATGTTTATATAAAACACAGTTGTATGTACTTTTTTGTTGGACGATAAGTATTATAAGAATCTTCTATATGGTTTTTTTTATTGCCTCCCTTTCTTCCTTAGAGAAGAAGAGGAAAGGAAAATGACCACATTTTTCCGGAAGGAAGGAACATTACATACATATATGGGAAAATTCCTTCTGCCAACAACTAAAAAAAAAGATTTCTTTTTTATTAAAGAGAGACACAATGTCCAAATGTCCTTCTTAATAGTCAAAAAAAGAAAGAGCCATACATAGGTGGTGGTGGGAGGGGGAGATCCTTTCTTTTATGGGATACTATTTTGTTTTACTTCCTCAAAATCTCAATGCAGGCTAGAGGGACGTCTTTTTCTCTCATTCCATCTGAGGTGGAGAGTTTTTAGGTAGCTGGATTGGAAGATGAGCTAACCCTTTAAAAACATCAACAAGAATAGGGGGAATACTAGAAGGTCTCTTTTCTTCTTCTTAACGACATATATATGTGTTTATGTGGAGTAGAGGGTATCAAAAAGAAAACAAAGAAAAAATATATTAGTTTTCTTTAAAAATATCTCTGTTTCAAAAGAATAACAATAATTTTTCACTTAAATATAACAAAATCATCTGAAAAATACATTTTAAAACGTAGAAGAAACTAACTACGAAGAGATCAGCCGGTTCGTTTGGCTTTACATTAATTTTAAAGGAGGTGTTTGATTGGACTATGAATTCTGCTTAAAAATAAAGATTCATCTTAGATAAATGAATTATCTTTGTTCTTAGTACTTATATAAAATGTTTTAATTATAATCTCATTTGTTCAGCTCTCAGAAATGTTAAAAGCTGTACGACCTTTATTATGTTATAACATGAATGAAAATAATTATAGTTTTATCTCGAAACAGATACAAGATATATCTGAGAGAATGATACCCTCTAATCCAAAGGATAAGGAGCTTCATGAGAGAATTTATGGACCTCTTAGTGATCCTACACATATATTTTTGTTGTTTTGTTTTTCAACCTTTCTAGTGGATATTTGTATACAAATGTTATTACTCTCTCTCTCTCTATTTCTCTTCCTAACATAAAAGGTCATAAATTCAAGGAAAGCAACTACCACACTAACACACACACACAAACAGGGTAGATGAAGACCCCCCCCCCAAAAAAAAAAATATATATATATATATAAGAGAAAAAGAGATTATATTCTTGGGTTTAGAGGTGACATTCACACCTAATACATTTTGGAACAAGTAGTCTTGAAGTCGAGGGATACCTACCAACCGGACTTGTATTAATCATTGAGTAGAAAGGAGTAGACAAACCCAAAAATATTATATATTTTTACTCTATTATGTAAGCTATACTTATTGCCTTGTTTTCTGAAGGAAGAAAATATTATTTCCATGGACAAAATGATGGATTAAAAAACTTGTTTTTGTGCCTTTATGGTTCGATAGAATTGCATTCGACAGGATATAAATAAGCATTATTATAGCATTAAGATTAGTCACTCAAACCTAGGATCTTATCAATGAGGTAGACCAAAAATGACCATCCCTCTCTGGATTCGAGCCACCGCCCCCAACATTGGCAGTTGATCACGCCTTAACGCTCACAGTTATCGTACTCCCTTTTTTTGCCTATATGCTTTGACAGAATTGCATCCGACAAGATATAAATAAGCGTTATAGCATTAAAATTAGTCGATAAAAACATTTACCCCTCAGTTTTAGATTTCCCTAAATATGCATATTCTTTAACACGCCATGTAGAGATTATGGACTGCTCTTCAGATCATTTGTTCATGTTTTTACTAATTGTTTATCAATCCGCCCCACTAAGGAGTTACTTTAAATAAACGTCAAAGGACTAAACGGTGGTATAATCACGGCCTCACTTTTCTTCGGATTGTCCATGAGTCCCCAAAGGGCACCCACAAAAACTACAGCTCTGCTGTCCAGCATTCCTACCTATATGTCAAAAAGAATGTTTCAAAAATGAAATTATTACAAATGAAACCATATAAACAATTGCAGTTTCTATGATAGATAGATATACTGCTTTTCTCAATGAGGATCCCTGGTACTCACAGCGTTCCTTGGAAGAAACTTGGAGATCTGATGTACGTTTACTCATCAAATAGTAGTAGATACCTAGAATTTCTTCATCACAATGTACTAAATTATTATTCTTTATTATGGAAGAAATTATGTTATCTTTGATCATTAAAAAAGCTACAAATCTATTAAGTTATGGTTTTTATATTGTCTCCTTCCAATATATTTATATAAAACTTTTAATGCTTTATTCTAAGAAATAACTCCATATTTTTGAAAGATGAATCAATTTGAAAATATAATGAACTATACATTCAAATACAGCCATATTTTTGAGTAAAGCCTTTATGTACATATATATCCCAATCGTTTATTCTGATGTTAAAATATTATGATGGGCTGATTATTATTATTTTGCTTATTTGGTTCGATATAATCAAACTTGTTTGAATATTAAAAACATTATAACGTTAAAACGAGTATATTGAAACTAGGATAAAAAACCTGTCTATATCATCCTAACATGGGAAAGAGGCGTAATTGAGAATATGTCAGCAAGTTTTTCTGATTTATAATTAATCCTTTTTTTCAAATCTCCTTCACTATTTGGATGGTTATATAATAAGTATATATAAATAAAATAAACATTATAGTTTATAATAAAATGTCTAAATAAAAGGCGTTACAATAAAAATATCACAGATATATATATTTTTTTAAATAATTGTTACGACTAAAAATATTCATATATATTTTATTTGTGCATAGTTGCAAAGGGTACAAATACATAAAATCATTCCACTGAAAACATAAGCAAAATTTCACGTTTCTCATAGAATTCGAACCCTGATTGGAGAAAAGCCTTCCGACGGCTCAACCCTTTTTAAGACAAAAAATAATTATATTTTTGGTTTTATTGTGCACCTTTCAACTTCTTTTATTACTAATTCACTAAAAGAGATTTGAAAAATGTTGTGTAATATTGACAAAGTAAAAAACATATATATATGGGATGTTGAGAAGATTATTTTCAATACATGCTAAGTTTTTTACCGTCTTGGTCCGAGTGAATATTTCTCATTCTAGTCCCTGCTACTAAAAATAAAAGTTACTCTTTCACTATTTCCCCAATATGTACCTTTATCAAATAACCATATGGAGACCCTCACCCTTTCTAAACCCCTGGCATATATATTTTTAAAAAAACTAGCCATTACATAGTCTTCTAGAAAAACCAGATATTCAAAGGAGGATGATACTTTTTTATATTTCACTCGGGGATATTTGAATCAAATTTCCTATAATCCCATTTTGCTTTTGATCAGTATGGTGAGGAGGAGGGGGGAGTTTTTTTCTGACCTGAGGCCTTCTCTTCTTTCTTTTATTTGTTTCTATCTCCCCCCCCCCCTCCTTCTTCCAAAGTACAGCTCTCATAGAGGCTACTGGCAATAGTAGGTAAACGAAGAGAAGGATGGAGGCAACCTATTTTTTGCTGACCAACAATTCTCTTTTTTTCTTCTCTTTGTCTCTTCCTCTCTCTCTCCCTGTTGTCTTTTTTATTCTTTCTCATTTAATAATTAGAAAGCTCCTCTGGAATAGTGGATATGTCCTCATTTTGTTTTATTGTAAGCCCCCCATTTCCTACTTAAGGAAGAGCCAATGACCAATGGTATTAAACGGAGCTAAAGTGTAAAGGGTGCTTAATATTTTTTCTAAGAAAAATATTTATTTGGCGTACTTTATTTTTAATTATTTAGTTATATAATAAGGTAATCTATTTATTTACTGTCATTCCCTAAAATAATAGAGAAATATTTCACAAAAATCGTGGTCGGAGATCCATAGCAAACAAATAAATAAGCATGCAGAAATGAAAAAAAAATATTGTCGTTTCTGATTTTGATTTCGATTTACTTATCACAAAATAAGTGTAGAAAGTCCTGTTTTTGCCCCTTTCCTCGATAGCAAAGAAGTAACAGTATTTTTTATCTGAATAAATTCTCTTTTTATTAATATTTGTTTGTAAACAAACCTCATGGACATATCAAGTACTTCTTCTTCAAGGAACGAAACAGAAAGAAAATTACTTGTCGTCAGGTAATTATCGTATTTTATCTGCTCTTAGAAGTTTTTTCATTTTTGAATTTATAGCAATCCATCTAATTCACAAAATACCATAACTGTAATTGTATTTAATGTAGTTTTAAATACATACTATGGATAAATAAATGAAAATATTTTCAAATCTATATGATATAAACTGTTAGTGTATGAAATAAGTGACCATTATTTTGCATGTCATTGTTACTTTTTTGTGCGTTAACTAAAAAATCTACAAAGTGTTTCCATTCCAAAAAAAAAAACATTATTTACTTTTCCATTTTTCTACTATCATTTGGTTTCTAATGAGGTAACTTTCGAAGGTGGTGTATATTTAATATATCAATATTTTGTATCTCTAATATCTTCTAATATATATATCAGGAAACGACCGGGTACCCGGCCCGGCCCATTTCCCAACTGTTTTTTGAACGTCCTGGACCGGCCCAATGGCTAAAAATCACCGAGCCGGGACTTTAATGCATTTGTTCTTCGTCATTCTGATAGTGGAAATCAGAATTTTTGGAAAATATTTTTTAATTTTTAAAAAATATTTAAAATTATTTTCTAAAAAATCCTCGCTGTCACTTTCAGAATGACAAAGGGACGAATATTTAAACGTACCGTCCCGGCTTGAAAAATTTAAGTTCCGGCCCGGTTCCCAAAGAAAAAAAGTATCCTGGTCGTTCATATATATATATATATATAACAAAACAACAAATGCTTTATTACTATTTATCAACAGAGACTTCTTATAAAAGATTCATGCATTAAAAAAAGCAAAAAATCACATTTATGGGCTAAAACGACCACTAACTTACCTTTAAATAAGTCTCTCAATCCTATGTCTCTTTAAGATATATATATATATATATATATAGGATATGTATTTCTTTATATGTGGTAATAAAAAGGACTTCTTTATGGATGAATAGGGATGTAGTGGAGCATAGTCAACTTAGACTAGATAAAATAAGAAAAAGATATCTTGGTGTATATAAATAAGGTTAAGATGATAGTAGAGTCTTTTCTCTTCCCTTTTTATTGATGTTGTTATAACATGTGTATGATTTGGAGAGTAATCAAATTAGCAGACACTATAAAAGTATGGGTTGGTTCTCTTAACGAATAAATAGATATATGTGACCACTCAGCCTAAAAAGTAAGTTTTCTTGCTAAAAGTGAGTAAGTCCCCTTAAAATAATAAATTTAACACTATTCATTATGAAATATATATGACTACAATGTTATTTGTACCGATCGTTCTAGTTGATTTGTCTATTTTGATCCTGGAATATACACACCTCACCGGAACTTAATTTCGTATCAGCTTGTAGTTGCATATCTACTACTTTTCAATACAGTATATTACTATAATTGAATTATATTTGAATTTTTTTATAATATAATCCTTCAAGGAGAGTTCCCCTCAAGTTCCTTATCGTCCTCTTTGTAAGTGGAGAACATTAGATGAAGGTTGGACAATTTTTGTTATGTACCTCACAAATGCTCTTGTTTTTTTGGTACATAACTTTTATTCCCATAGATCTCTTATCAACGTCAAGGTTGTTAGAATATTTATGTATTTTGAGTATAAACAGCATCCCTTAATATGTCCGTCTCTTAGGTTGTTTAAAACTCCAATATGTCATGATTGGGGCAAATAGAACACAGTCACATTCAGAGGACAATTATTTTGAAAGTCCAATACGGCATAATTATGATTCTTGGAACCTCAGCTTCCATTGGTGGTAGATGGATTCCCAACAAACTCAAAATTGTGCCACGTAAAATCTGAGAGGCTTTGTTGAAGTCCAAAAATACTAAAATTGTTCTTGGAGCAACTTGAAGGGCCATGGGCGATGGGTTTGGGCTTTGAATAAACTATAACCGAGGGCCTTCATAACCAGACGACTTTCCAAATGAGCACGCGTACATATTGGTAACATCTTACATATACTTTATGGATTGAATATTCAAGCAATGCTTTAAAGATGGATCTCAAAACAAATGGTCCTACTCGTATAAAAATAAGGTTTTACTCTATTTGTTCATAAACGATATGATTTATTGAAGAAAAAACGTAAATATCATCTTCTTTTTAGGGAGAGGTATTCTACCTAGTCCAGTTTGAAAAAAAAAGTCAATTAGAGATCTCTGTTTTAACATATTGTAAAGGTTTGACCGATATTTTTAATAAAAAAAGAAAATATTTGTTTTTTCTATTTCTTATTTGAAAAACTGCTTTCTCACTGATGAGTCACACATACCTACATTGATGCTCTCATATAGTAAGTATATACATATATATATTTGTACATCAACAATCTAACCTAGGTTATGAATCTTCATATACCTATATGTATGCCACGATGATAAAAACTTTGTCTCGAAACAAAAAAGAAGGGGACAGCCACCATACCAATTCCCAACTTTTATTCTTCGTTCTTTCTCTCTCTCTCTCTCCACAAAAGAACTAATTAACTCTTGTTCTTTTAGCTGTGTTGTCCCTGTGAGTAATCTAATGAAGATATGAGATCTTCAGAAAGGAGGGAGAATTGTTCATTTGGAAATAAAATGATACAGAAGGAGAGTAGAAACAAAAAAAACACTAACCCTTCTCACACCGGATGTCATTTAATCTGAAGGAACAAGGCTAATGAGCTCGACTAAAAGAATCATTCCTTAAATTTTCATCTCAATTTGACAAAAAAAATTATAACTAAAAGGATATAGACTATGATTGAGCTGATTGTTTGTCGGAGTCCTCAAAATTACTTCAGTAATACTCTTTTAAAATTGAAGACTCGCTTGATTATTCTGAAATATATCCAGTTTTGTAATAGTTTTTTGTTGGTATGATAAGGATGTTTTAAATTATGATGCATTAAATGTATTGCCTAATTTAACATGGAAAAGAGATAAGATCAAAGAGAGAAAAACTGTTGGCACCCTTAAAACTGGAAGTAAACATTTGATTGAACGTTCATATAGCAAAACAAGCTCTTAAGACTAAGAGCATGTAAGAATGTTATATTATTCAATCTTAAAGCAAGCCACGAAACTAAAAAGGTCAGAGTTTTTTATAAAGTTTTTGGCCATTTGAAACCCAAATATTCATAATCAAAAAAAAATATTTTTTATACCACTAGTATATACCAAAAGATATTATTCAATCTTAGATCCAGCCTTGAAAAAAAAAAGATCAGAGAAGTATAGTTTTATTTTAAAACCATTTTATACGCCAATATTAATTACTAAACAAAAGCTTAGGAGCTATATTTTCAGCTTAAATATTTCATAGCCCCAAAGTATATAACAAAAGATATTATTCAATCTTAAGCCCTGCCTCGAAACCAAAAAAGATCAGATTATGTTTGTTACGTTTTATAACGCCAATATATACAATGAGACAAAAAGCTCAACGCCATATTTGTTAATTGAAAAATAAGGGGTTCGAATAATAAACTGATATCAAAATTTCCCCCTTAGAATATAATAAGAAGCCTGAAAGTATGAGACAAAATTTGTTCTCATATTATGTATGTCGTATAATTAGTTGGAGAGCTTTCTCCTTCAATGGGATGCGAGCACCAACAACCATGGAAAGATAATGCAAATCTGTTGTTGTTTGATATGAAGAGGAAACCTTTTTTAGAGGGGTTGCAAAAAGAAGGGGAAGAAAGAGAACGTTGCTTCTACATATATGTTTTTTCGTCCCCTCTTCAGTCACCCTCCACTCATTTGATTCATCTGGTTACCTAACAAATTTGCAAAATAACAATAACAATTTTACCAACTATCTTTTGTTGCATGTTTCTCATATTTTAAGAGTCAAAGTTAATATGATTGCTTTGTGTTGTCCTCTTAGTAAATACATATTTGGACTTCAATTCAAGTGGTTCTTAAGTTACAAAATATATATTTCTAATACTGCACAAATATTTAAATGGTCAAATTGCACCATAATTCGTTTTTGCCCTATTATTAAGTTCATATCAAACTTCAATAACAGAGTTATGTAGGTATAGCTATATAATACTTTATTGATGTATTAACACTTACAAAATTTCAGTGGAGCGTCATAGCTCAGTGGGGGTGTATTGAGCTCCCAATTGAGCTCCCGAGAGGAGAAGGTCAATTTTGGTTAGCCTCGTTTAAAAAGATCTTAGGTTCGATGGTCTTATTTTAACGCTATAATGCTTTTTCATTTCCTGTCGAATGTAATACCATTTCACTTAATTAGCTAAAAATGTCAATATTATATAATCAACTATTTTCTTTCCGTTCGTTATTAGATTTTATACGTTAACAAACATACTAGAATATAAGCAGACATTGATTATTAAAAATACATCAATCTTTATTACTGTTTTAAAATAAAACAAAGGGGGAAAAATGATTTGAATATTATACAAAAAAAGTATTTCATTAATAAGGGTTCGAAAAATTGAAGGTAGTGCTGCTAATATATCTACAAGGATACAAGTGGATTGAGGTGTCAAAAAATTACAATATATTTTACGAATGCTACTGGATATAATCGCTCAAAAAAGTGCATAGACCATCAATGTTCTTCATGGGAAAGAAACAAAAATAGATATATTTTTAGATGAATTGGTTTTAAAAGGTCTTTGGTCCAAAGAACACGCTTTAAATTTAGTTATAATGTTATTTAAATATATTCTTATGTAGCTAGGAGCTCTTTTTAACATTGACCTACAACTAAGAAGTTATGGGATCAAGAGACTTATTTGCTTAGAGTAATTATATATAAAATATTAAATAAACTAGAGGCAATAAACTCAGAGAGTGCAAACCTCCGCCGTCAAGGGGTCCTTATGAGCCTTCCGAGGCGGATTTTTCACGACTGGGGCGGCGTAGAGGGACGGGGGAGGGTTCCCCTCGACGGAAATTTGGAGAGGAAGACTCTCCCGGCACCAATTTCACAGCACAGCGACATCTATTGTCAGAGTAGGCTAACTTGAAATATTTATTAGTATTTAGCTCATTTTGCATCTTAATTCTGCACTCAGAGATGCCAAAATTTATTCTCTGTTTCTTTTGGCATTTCCAACAACTCCACAAAGTTTCATCCGAATCCGTTCCGTACTTTTTGAGTTATCCTGCTGAAAAACAAACCAACACCAGTGAAAACAATACCTCCTTCGGCGGAGGTAACACTGTTTTTTTTTTACTTTTGGTGTATGCATTTTGTATGTGCATATATAAATTTAAGCAGTTAGGAATATGAACTTACTTTACATAAAGACATTGAAAATATCTTTGAAATCTTGATATACAGTTCAGAATTGTTTTAAGTATTTAAAAATACGAAATATTTAACGTGTAGAACTTTTCAGTAGGAAAAAAACCCACCTGCAACATCCTTTCATCCTATTTTTTAGGGGTATTTTATCTATTTGATATAATTATAGTTCGAATATAAGCAAAAAATTGTGTTCAAATGAATATAATACAATTTAAAAAAATGTTAAAAGGGATTTATTGAGTTAATATTGGTTTATTAATTGCTACAATCTTAAGTGAGTTAATTTCATACAAAGTAATTATATAGAAAGTGTTTCAACAATGTTTCTAATCGATTAATTGAAGTCCTGGCATTCTATTTATCTTACTAAATAATGTATTTTATATGATATATAATATATATATATATATATATATATATATATATTACTAGGCAACGTATGAAAAAAGGACAATCGAGCTGTTTATTGAAAAATATATTTTTAGTATTAAGTTTGAAATACTATATTTTGGTATAACTCTTCGTCTTACTTATTTGTTCAAACCTATAAAAACCATAGTTTTAACTTGTAAATACATAAATGTAGTACTGAGGGGGCAAGATGGAGGGCAAAGTGGAAGCACCCAACTTTTGTTCCACTTCATTACAATAAAAACTTTTAAATCACTTCTCCCATTCAACAACTAGCCGTTTTCAGAGTAAAATAAAAACCTCAATTCTTTTCCACAATCTTCAAAAAGGGTCTTTTATGATGTTTCTTATTATTATTATTTATTGGAGGAAGAAGAATGAAGAAAAAAAAAGTTTCCTTCTTATAAAATATATGTTCACACATTTATATGTATATGTAAATACACATGAATGTGTGAAAAAATAAAATTATTCGGGACTCAGTCTGGCCAAAGTGAGGGGGGAGGGGGGGGGGAGACAGAGGAAATGGACAATGGAAGGAAGAATAGGACGCTATAAGAAAGCCTTGACACTCTTTTCTCCCTCTCACTCAAGAACAGGAGTAGCATATGGACAAATACTTATTATAATATACATATATTTACAAAAGCCATTCTTTTGTGTGTGTGTGAATATAAGAGAAATGAGGGAATAATTGTTCTTATTTTATGGCTTTTTATTTCATATTTTCTTAAATAAAAAGTATTTAAATTTCTTTATTGGATTTAGATAAGTTACCTTGATAAACATTTTATAAATGAACATATTGTTTGTTCCACAGTTCAGTCGGATATACTTGTATAATTTAAACTTGTGCTCTCAAATTAAATATAATATTTACGTTTTTTAGATGACTGTATGAATAAACCTTTTATATTTAAGTTGTTTATATAAATGATCTTAAAAGCAATTTTCAGCATTCATAGAATTTTACAAGTTAATTTTTTATGTCCCAATTAGTATTATTGAAACCTTATTTACTCAGTTAGATATTAATTGCAGGATATAATTTACTTAATTTACAGACATGTTCACTTTATAATATTTACACAAAAGAAATCATATGTTCGATGATATGTTAATCAGATTGATTTTGTAACATTTGATATCATCTTGACCATATGTATCCTTATTCGTAGTCGTATCCTTACAAAGTAATAAGTGGTTACTTGAGAGACACAGGACACTTCATATAAGTAGCTCCATCATCACAAAACTCTTTCGTACAAAATTGTGAATATCTTTCCTTATTTCATTAAGGTTTTTTTTAATAACCTCACATGAAGGGGCAATATGTTAATAATAATTAACAAGTACCTTAGATTCTAGAATAAGATTCATAAGATGTTGAATGCGAGTTAATTATTTGTTAACAAGAATAATAAGAGCGCTATTCAATTTTTGAAATTAAATTTGAAATATATATATTTTACCAAAGTTTTATAAACTGGCATTGCTAATTTATAAAATGATTATTCTTGCTATTCTCAAATATCCGTCAGAGTTTATTGAAAAATCACGTACTCAAAAGGAGTTATTAAATAAAAAAATATATATAATGACTCGGAACTTTTAATAATATTATATCACGAAACCTCTGAAAACCTTCAATCCTTACTGTTTTGCGTATAATCGTGCAGCATTAGAAAGATATGTACATTTATAGGTACATTTTTTTTTGGGGGGGGGGGGGGGGGGGTCAAGTTATATCGTTTTTTAATAAAGAAATAGGTTCATATCCTTTCAGATTGGATAAATTTAAGTATATATAACGATAAGAAGAATCAAGGAGCAACTGAATTAATGGTTTAATTAAGCCCCAATAGTGGGGAACTTAGTTTGAAGGTTACCTTTTCTTAAATTTTTAATTATTTGATTATTTCTCTCTACTTAAGTAATGTATTTAATTTATTTTCCTCTCCCTAAACTACTTTAATGAATCGGTCCCGGCTCCATTGATTCTAAAGAAGAGCTTTATATTATCATCTTATAAGAAAACTAAAGAAAATATATTTATTTAAAAAAAAAACATTTAATCGAACTTATGGCAAAAGAGGATAATTTATTATATGTTTCTAGAATAAAAACTGACGACTTAATTTAAATTAAAGACGTTTGAATATTTTTTATTCCCCAGTTAAAGAATGTTAAAAACTTTTTAATTCTAGTATCCATGCCTTTGCAATATGTCCTGTTCTTAATAATGTAATAACTTTTTCCATCTTAGTATAGCAAAAGTAAAAGAAAAATTGTAACTCCCTTAGTTTTATTCAGGCATTCTTTCAATAAATCATTTCGAAATTATTGGTAGTGATGATCATATCGGCAAACAAAATTATGATATACAGATGGATATCTTTGCAGACCTTTACCTAATATCACCGGATAAGGTCATATTATGCTGAAGCTTGTCCGATACTCCAATTCGTAAGGGAGTTTGTAAGAATAAACGTGAAAAGAGTTAACGATAAAACAATCACTGTATTACTTTTCCTCAGATTCTCCATGAATCCTAAAAGGATACTAGCAAAAACTCGAGCTCTGGACTTATCTTTGTATAGCATTAATAGTTATCTGACAAAAAGGATGAAAACACTGGGAAGCAGTTTAGGTAGAAACATGGATGAGAAGCAATGTTTTTTTGCAAGACATCTTTAGAGACGTCAAAACATTTTCCACTCGAGTGTAGCATAATTGGTGAAATGTTATACAGACTAAAAGAATTTTTCTTTGACCGATACAATGTTTGCTTGAAGACGAAAGATTTCCTGTATATGTATGTAGGCCCACATCAGGAAGAAATAAACCTGACCACCTCTAGATTGCAGTTCATGCTCTATAAATTTAGAAGCTCCAAAACATTACTTCCCTCCGACATCGAACCCATTCTAAATAATGTAATATTTAATATGTAAACTAAAATAATTGTGTAATTTCTTTACAAGATTGATGTAAATTGAGATATGATAGTACCGTTGTGTACAAAAAAATCACTGCATTACTTTTCTTCAAACTATCCATGAACCCTCAAAAGGCACCAGCAAAAACACGAGCTCTGGACTTAACTTTGTATAGCATTCATAGTTATCTGGCAAAAAGCATGATTGATAATGAAATAATCACAAATCAAAGCAATAAAAATTTCTACGGCAGCACGAAAAAATGTTTTTTTTTTCAATAAGAATTCCTGGCACCGACACATTCCTTGGAAGTATAGGGGATGATGTCTAGTGGGTTTTTACATCTCCAATTCCAATTTCTTCATAAAATTTTATATACTTATAAAATATATAGCATAAAAGCGAAGGAAAAAGATATCCCGAACTCTATTTTAAATATTACAACACGATATTTACAGCTTTTATTAAATTAATTTTTGACCATTTTCTCACTTCTCAAATTTTTAACTGTTTAAATCAATTAAGTTCTTATGTTTTTGCTTGATATGTTTATGATTTTCTCTATGTCTATTACTGTATATTTCCATGAAATATAGGAATGCCTTCCGGCAAAAAAACAACAACTTATAAATATATCAAAAGAACAATGAGAACACTTTTACACTATAAAAATATCATCGTTTTTTTTTTGTTAACTGAATTATTTCTTATTTAATACTATAACTCATTATTTAACCAATTTTGTAGAAACAGATATGATTTAGAGATGTTTTGTTATGTAATGGTGAATGTATGCGTGACTTTAGATAAGATAATTAACTATAAATAATAAGGCTAATTTAATTATTATTATTTGTAACCGCGTCTGTATTTAAGTATTTAACAAAATAATTATAGACAAACACTTATTTTAAATAGAGATTATAGGGAAAATGGTTAATACTTAAACATTGTAATATATTAAACATTGCAATATATTTGAATGCTAGTATTCGATACAAAAAGTTTATTCATATACAAGATGTGTTCAAAGTATATCCGTAACTTTTTTGATCAGATAATTCATTGAAGATGATAGAAGATGTTAAAATATCAACTACTTGAAGAAAAGTTGTAATTCATCAATGATTTTTTTTTCACTGCATATAAAATGATATTTGTCACGGAATGAAATTGTTTTTTATTAATTTATAAATCAATTATGTATCTACTATTGCATAAATGTATTAATCTTAGAATAAGAACCTGTAAAATATCAATGTTTCGAATCAACTCGAGCTATCATACATAATGAAAGGTATTTCAAAACTGTTTAACACTTACAAGAAAAAATCCCTCTTGGGTAAGGTTTTTATTCCTCTTCAATGTAAACATATAAACCAAATATAAAGTAGAAAAATTGTGTTAAAAATATAGTAAAAATAAATATTTTAGTATATAAATCATTTAATGCATCGATATTACATATGTTTTATTAACACCTCGGTATTTTCTTTCCTAATTGTCTAAGAAACAGAGAGGGAGAGAGATAAAAAGAAAGAAAAGATAAAGAAAAATTTCATACTGTATTGTATCAAGGGAAAACCACTTTTGAAAATAGAAGATTATAATCAAAGGTTCCCTCTGTCTCTCTCTCTCTCTTCTTCTTTTCTTTATTTTTTGGTTGATGATGGTATAAATATATATATATATTTTCATATGTATATATGAGTAAAATAAAAAAGAGAAAAATATATTTATATAAATAGGAATTTGATGATATGGAGGATAAGTATTATATATATATTTGCTTATGCATGGATGGTTTGGTCTGCCAACTCCTTATGTATTTTTTCCTTCTTGAGTGAGTGAAGGAAGAAGAAGGAAGGAGTTGGAAAGTAGTGATAATGAAGATGTCCTCTTTCCTTGAGAAGATCATCCATCATTTTCTCGCTCTCTAACACCTAAAACATTTATCAGCTTTTTTCTTTTTCCCTTCGTTCTTTTATGCTACATTATGTGTACAACATTATGGTTTGGCTTTCTTGTCGGGGGTTTGTGAGCTTGTGCGTGAGGTGTCTGTCTCACGTCGTCATATATATATATATATATATATACATATATATATATATATACTTTTTTCGTTCCTTAAAAATATTTAATTTACTTTAGTCCTTTATATATGTATTGTAATTCCTACTCTTATGACTCCATAATTAAGGCAAATTTTAATTAAATATATTAGTTTGATTTGACTTGTAGATTTTTATAGACCCTTACTAGATCTTTAATTTATAATGTTCTCAAAGACCAATAACAAGACATAAAACATATCTTTGTGTGTTATCCATGATGGATATGATATTACGATAAAAATTATAAATGTATTACCTATAAATAAAAAAAATTAGTTAACAAACTTGATATTTTTCTGATACGATCATTCTAAATATTTACCCACACTAATCACATATAAAAATTAAATTAATTTGAAGAAGACACTCTAATTACGGTTTTGTATAAATTGGAGAATCACTCTTAATCAGCTTTCTACCGTTAAGAAATAATTCCGTTCTCGTGAAGTCTTATAAATATAATAAACTGAACGGAATTAATATATAAATAAAAATAGGATATTAAATGTTTATATATTAAAGTTAATTTTCATAGTCTTCAAATTTAAAAAGTTTTAAAATCATATCAATTTTCTTGAAACCCACCTGTAAAACATAAATATTACATGATAAAAAATATTAGACTAGTGCTGTTTTAGCATTTGCTTGAGGTTTGAATGGTTAAAAAGATATGCACATTCAATTTAGATTGAATTATTTATTTAACAAAGTTGTAAACAAATAAATTTACAAGAAGTATCACTTTCTACAAAACAATTGACATTAATTATATCTTGAAAATGTATTTAAGTTTGCAACAAATAGTTGAATTTAGACATTGAGATTATTAAATTGTGTTATATTAGTGACTATCACGGTCTACCAAACCATGAAAGTTTTCCAAAATACCAAAGAATATATGTATTATAGATAGATATGAAATATAAACATACTCCATATATTATAGTAGAGACCTTCCGGATGTCTCTGATCCAACGGAAATAAATATTTGGATATTTTCTCCCTTCTTTTCTTCATTAATACACCACATAGGTATATACACATATAAAGATATATGTGATATCACTTTCAAATGTGTGACTTGGTGAGCGTGTTAGGAAATGAGTCTATTTTGGGCTAAGCCCATTTAAAAGGCTACCCTATATATATATATATATATATATATATATATATATATATATATATATATATATATATATATATATATATAAGGATGTATACTCAGTTTGCATATATTACTGTTATTATTATTATTCTTGAATGTAGTTTGAAACTAGGAAAAGAGAGAGAAATATCTCCATGATTTAAATGGTCATTACAGTAATTTTTCATGGAATTTTTATACACATCCACATATTTCATACATGGTTTCATAAATGTATGTATAAATGTGTATAGCATCAACATTCTGGTGTATGCTCTATGTATGTATTTTTGAGACCATCATAAGCAGTGATATATGACTTTTATGAAAACGAAAAATAAACCTCTAGTTTGTATTATAGAAAGGACCACGCGTCCTAGTTTCTTCTTTATGGAACATTTTCCTTAGAACAGAGTGAAAGAAGAGAAATGTAATTTACAGGGCCATAGAGATATATTGAGACTTGAACAACTTAATATATTTGCATTATTAAATTTAATACTATCTAAGTAAGTACTTGAAATGATTTGCAAAACACTTGACATTTTTCAGTTTAAGATCATATTGATATTCACTCTTCTGATAAAATTACAAAAGATATTTTGCATTTTAATTTTATTATTATTCACTAGTCTGTTAAATATATAAGTTTAAAATACAATGATAAATAAATGTCATGTTTCATAATTATCAAATATAGCATATAATTGTAGTTAGATAATTAAAACTTAACCCAAAAAGATAAAACGATTAAAAAAACAATTAACTTTTTTACCCTTTATATAGATAGTAACAGATAAAAATGGGAAATACGTAAGAACACATGGTAACTTAAATTCCTCCGTACTTCTTTTGGCCCTTTTTGGAACTGAGTCAAAGTTTTGTTTCAAATGCCATGACATGCTGAATGATATTTGTTGTATTTAGTTTTTCTTTAGTTTGTATTGAAATCAAAATGAATAAACGTCTTTCATAATCTGATCGGATTTAAGTAATTAGTTTTTTATACTGAAATAAAATAATAATTAATCAAGTCACATCAAAATAATCTATGAATATTGTCTGATTTACTTTAGATACTAATATATATGTATGTTTAAAAAGGTAGTTTATTATCCTACATTTGTATATAAAATAGTGACGTACGCATAGATATTGTGAATCTATACGCTTAAGCAATTGTTTGCTTGGGTAATATTCATAGAACTTATGGATTTTATGTTAATTCTATTATAAATTTAAAGCAATGATAATTCTTCATATATATATATATATATATATATATGTAACAAAAGCATGAAGTATTCGAAATCACTTGCCTCATGAATAACATATTTTTCATATACGTGTCCACCTACTTAAACAAATAGTAGCCTTCCAATACTGTTGTTTAAGCTTTGAAACATAAATTTCCTCACAGAATGACTACATAGATCAAGAGTCTTAAACAGCAGACATCTCTTTTTGTGCCTATTGGGGTCAGTGAAATGTCGACATCCTTGTTGAGAATAATAATCATAAATGCAATAGATAAAATCAGTTCATGGAATGTAGGATACCTTTACATTGAGGTTGACCCATATTGACCTTCCCCTAACGAGCATGCCTCCAAACGCGTTCTCTTCTCATTTTCCTGGCTTCGCCCTGTATTTTTTTGTATATGGACTATGAAAATCACCATTTTTCTTCTTTAATATTCATCTTTTTTTAAGGAAATTCAAATAAATTACATGCTCATAAAAGTGATTTTTCACATCTTTTCCTGGCGTCCTCTGATGCTTACTGATGATAATGACCATATTTTCTTCAACAATAGAAAAAATATATATACATATAAGATGGGGTCCAGTTCCTTGGAAGAGAAAAAAAAATTGGAGGAAGGGGCTCCATTGTCCTCATTTTCCCCCCTTCTCTTCGTTTAAGAAATTCTAAAGAGTTTGAATAACAACAACAAAAATGAAGAAAAAAAGCCTTCAATATACACAATAAGGAAAAATTTACATAATAAAGATATCTAATAATGAAATTTCACAATATGGAGGCCAGATATCCATCCATCCTTCTTCTTCTTTTCTTCCTGATGAACATTAAAAAATCAATAATACTTTTTGATAGCATTAATATATTATTATTAATCATTGAAGCACAATGCAAATGATTTAGAAATTGAAATGAATCCATGGAAAGAAGTGATACAAATAAGGGGTTCTGAAGCCCTAGAATGAGTGGCTTATAAGGAAAACATCTCTGGATAGCGTTGTGTCTATTTCCCATTATTGTTAAAAAATCTGAAACAAGTCTTTGGGTTCATTTATTTGAATATGACACTTTTTATGGTGTACTTTGACATGGAATTACTTTTAGGCTTTAGTTCGTATATATGTCTAAGTCATAGTAGGATCTTCAGCATGACTCCGTAGTCACTGAATGAATAATACACTTAATATTTTAGTTTCTTGTGGTGTTGAAAGTACTTTAATCTAGATATATTATCATACTTTAGTTTGTAGATTCAGGAATCATTTTTTGAATATTAGACTTTAGATTTTAACTTCTTGTGCATTAGAAGTACTCTTGCCTAGAACTATTGTTTATATTGCACCTAGACACAGAGGGTCTTTATTTTTATATTTAATGGCATTCCTTCAATTTTTATATGCGAATGCATAAAATAATAAAAATAGGATTTTGGATTAAACAATATTTAAACTAAATAAGTTTTGATTGAGTGCGATAGCTCAGTGCGTTAAGGCGTGTTCAACTATCAATGTTGGGGACGTTGGTTCGAATCCCGAGAGGGAAATTTTGGTCAATCTCGATGATATGATCCTAAGTTCGTTAGACTTATTTACACGCTAGTATGCATATTTATATCTGCAAGGATATAGCAATTCTATTGAATCAAATAGGCAACTACAAAATATGAGTCACTTATTTATTTCAAGCTAATCATCCCTGGTTGTCACTTTCGTTACAACAAGCAAATCTGATGCATAAAAAATACTAAGTAACTACAATTAGTATAATCTTAACTGATTAATAATTTTATACATACTTTTTTCTTCATATGTATTTTGACTTGAACGTCTAAGAAATATCATTCATTTTAATTTTCAGATTTTAATTAACATTAAAACAAGTATGAAAGTGTTTTTATGGCCTCAAAATATTTGTTTGATATTGAAAGAGAGTCGGAAGAATGGTTAAAATATGTTTTATTTGAAAATAATGACCTATAGTGTCTTCCTTCGGAAATGTAATTTTTAAATTGCAAATTATAAGTACTTCAAGAACGTAAAGTTTCCTCAAAGATACATCATTTTAAAGTCAAATAATAAATGTTTGTGGTTATTAAGCCTTTATTGTCCTATATTGTAAAAGGTATATCTTCTGAAACCTTATAAAGTTTTTGGGGAATGACCCCCTCCAGCCTGAAGAAAGAACAACGCACACTTCAGGACATTCCTAAAAGCGTTTTTGATCGTGTCCTGGCTATATCCTTCAGCGAAGGTATGGAAACATTGTATGAAAGACTCAATGAAGTCTAGTTGTTCCATATAAACTCGAGTTTGTGCTGCAACCCAGAAGTGAAAGTCCAAAAGGGCTGAAATCTGGACTGTGAGCTAGCCAGGGATTTTTCATCCTTCTGTTGATGACTCGGCCTCGAAACTTTTCATTTATAAATGCTTTAAACTGCATTTGTGTAATGTGGTGTAGTGCCGTCTTGCATCCACTAAAGTGAAGAACGAGTTGTAGAATGGCGCAACGTGGGTCAAGTTATGTCCTGGAGAAATATGCGGTATGAAACAACATTAATTGACGACAAATGCTCATCATTATCAAGGAATGCATGAAAGATTGTAACAATTCCATTAATAATGGCAAGGAAGACCTTAACATAATTTCTATTATTTGTTTGGAAGATACTTCGAGGATTTTCATTTGTCCACACTCCGTCGTTTTTAATGTAGTTTTTGATGGAGACGAAAGAACTCTCATCAGTACAAATGATTCTATCGACAATGTTGGATGGTTGCTGCAGAATTCACTGACAAAACTACCTTTATGCGCCTTGTGGGCATCAGTTAATGGTTGAACTGATGTGTAATGATAACAACAAAATCAAAGATGATGCCTAACGATCCTCCACAACGTTATTTCGGTGTTTGTAGTTTTTGAGAAGCTTTTCTGAATGAGCAACCGGAGCTTTCTTTTTAAAAAAATCTTCATCTCCTGAAGCACTACTTCTCTTTTTTATTTATTTTGTTTTCATTTGTTTTCTCTTGTGAATAGAACACGTCTCATTGAAATTATCAAGAACTCTTGTAGACAGGTTCAACTTGTAAGATTTCGCCACCTTTTCACTGATCTTGAAATGAAGTATAAATTCTTGGCGTACTGTGAAAGGAGAAGGTGTTTTGCCAAACTGCAGAATGATCCATTTCATCTCAAATTAAGAAAACATTATTCAGGTTGCAGATTGATGACAATCAATGCAAACTTTTATAACTTAGTAAAATCCCTTCATTATGTACCAAACGGCATATCCATAATACAATTAAAAATACTTAAAATACTTCTAATTCGCAATTTTAAAATTACGTTTCCGATGGAACACACTATATGTCTTCCTGAAAACCATTTTAACATCCATAAAGATTAGAGAAAAAGTTGTGCATATATATTTCAAAAGATACAGCTGATATTTATTGAGCCCCAGGAAAAGAGGAATTCGGATTAATCCATGGGTCATCGATTTGGTGATCCTTACGTATTTGGCGTGCGTATCGAATGTGTTCATTTAATTTATGCAAATTCTATGGGGAGGTCAAAAAGTGGGGCGCTGTGTAACAATATTAAAGAGGGTTCGTCTTTCTTTAATCCCTTCCATTTGCATGTCAGTCAATTATTCTTCCCGGACCATGAGAGGTTTGACTCCTTTGCAGATTGGAAATATGTTAATGAATTCGAAAATCAATAATACACACTCACTCGCATTTAGACAGAGAGATATAAAAATATATATTTTAAACTCTCTCTCCTTTTTGAATATTTGGTCCAGAGGGTCGTCTAAGCATTATTGGTCTACGCACGTTCCCTTTCATCAATTATTATTGAACCAACGGTTTATATATATATATATATATATATATATATATATATATATATATATATATATATATATATATATATATATATATATATATATATTATGTATGTATATATATATATATATATATATATATAGTTATTAAGAATTTATTGCTGTCTTACCATAGTACATACAAATATTACAATTATAGATTGATAAAAGCAAATACATACATACAGCAAAAGAACACGACCACACAAAGGGGTATATGTGCTACAACAGCAAAAATGGATATTGAGTATTACATTATAGAAATTATTTTATAATCTACTTATGAAACAATTAAATTAAAGTTGGAATCAATAATTGTTGTATCTTTTTACATTTCATAAATTTAATAATACGAAGATCTTCATCCTCTTCTTGCATGACTTGGTATCTCTCATATGAAAGCGATGGGCATCAGTTGATTAGGTGGTCAGCGGTTTGGACTCCTCCATGCATATATTACAAATGTCATTTGTGTTTTTCCATTTGCCATATATATATATTTACAGGGAGTACACGTATAATCCGGATTAATTAAAAAAAATTGAAATGTTGATAACTTATTTATTTATCACTATTTATCAACAATTTTTTGTTAAATGAAAGGCACACATATATAGATATTTATTTTTCAATATAGCCCCCATCAGCGGCGACGACCATATCGAGGCAGTGCTTGAAGCGGCCGCAGGCCTTGGCAACGACGTCCTTCTTCATATTGGCGAACTCCTCCACGATGGCGGCCCTGAGGGAGTCGAAAGTGTTGTGAGCGTGCTTGTTGGTCTTGTTCTCGACCATGTCCCAGAAGAAATAGTCGAGGGGTTGCATTCAGGGAGCTGGGGGCCACAAGTCCGGGCTCCAGTGGTAGGGGAGGTTCTCCAACAGCCACGCCTGGGTCTCCCTCCGTCGAGATCATCCTGTGCCTCTTCTTGTACGAACTGTAGCCCAGGTCCTTGTTGATGGTGTTGACGATGGTCTGCTTGTAGCAGCCCATCTCGGCGGCCAACTTGGTGTAGGACTTGTTGCCGTCCTTGTTGACCTTCCTCTTCACCTCGGCGACAAACTCGTCGGTCCTGGTGGCCCCCAGGGACCGAGAACGCTTTTTGCGATGAGCATCATTCTTTTTGAAAGAGTTCCAAGCCTTCCACTGGTCGCAGACGGTCGACTTGGAGTAGTTGAAGAACTTTATCACCTCCTTTGGACTACTCCCGGCACGGAAGGAAGCAAACATCGTATGCCTTTTCTCCTCTTCCATGGATAAATGTTGACTGATTTTCAATCTGGTTTTTTTTTGGCAGATAAATAAGATGCAAGCGCAGTAACGTACATATGTGTGTTGCAATATCTCAAAAACAAAGACGACATAACCGATCAAAGTTAGTCCGGATTATACGTGTACTCCCTGTATATACATATATATGTATATCCATATATATATATATATATATATATATATATATATATATATATATATATATATCAAGTTAAATGATGCTTGTTAGTAAGGATTCGATGTTTTGATAAATTGAAAAGCGGAGGTTGACAATGTCTTGTTAGGTGAGCCAGGCACTTTCATACATGTACATTAAATGATGTACAATATTTTCTGATGTATTTAAAGCACACCTGTCTATTACTGTCAATTATTGGACAATATTTTTGTCTAATCAGAGTGGAAAATAACTAAAAATCATTTTACTGTCCTGAAGAAAATTATCCATCTCTATTGTCATTTTAATCATCCCTGGATATGTTTTATAATGACTTTTGAGTAACAAAATAGATTTTATTTTATTTTTAGGACGTTTAAAATAACTGTCCAAGTTTTTTAATGTAATTCTATCAACTTTATTATAATATGTTTGATGCAAGTGATGTACAATTGCTAAATAATGACTTTTTAAAATATATATTATTAAGAAAATGATGAAACAATGTAGAAATGTAAAAATACGGTCTTTGAATAATCTATACAATAAACTATAATAAGAATCAATAGCAAATAATTGTATGAAAATAGTTTTTGTGATCTACTTACTTTAAGACTATTTTTTATTATTCCACAGTTCCAAAAAAAAACAAGCACAAAAAAGAGAATGTATATAAAATTATGTTAATTATTTTTTAAGACTATTGTTGGAGTAGCTATTTATGTAAAAATATTCTCTGGTCTAAAATTTATATATTAGGACATTCATATACACCTTATTTTTATTTATTTTAGTTTTAAATAAATTGAAGATTTATTTCCCAACAAAACACAAATAAACAGTATAAAATTAATACTTTGGAGTTCAACAACGAAAACTATCAAACAGAATATCACAAATGATAAATATAAACCTTTTAAATAAATATAATATTTATTTAAATTAATAAAAAAGGGTCCAGGCATTGTTGTCATATATATCGGTTTTCCAACAAAAAACTTAGTGTTTGCTCTGTCAACTCCATCATGATACCCAAATCTACAACCAACTAAATTTTGATGAAACTATTGTTTTCAAGGACTTGCAAGCTGACCATGGAGCACAACGTGGGCGAGACAATCATGAGCTCGTGATGGAGGACTTAGGAATGAAGTCACACGTCGTACAAACGGTGCAAACATAGACAACGTTGCAGAGGTTAATGAGGTTGGAAAGGAGCAAAATATCCTCAAGTGGAAGAAAAATAATTCTGAAATAATCATCGTGTTCATCTTATGAGACGCCTACACCAACAAGAGGAACACCAAGTACCTCGCAGCCACCCCTTGAAGATGTCGATCTTAGCCTAAAGTACACGCCCAAATCAAAGATCACTGCAAAAGCCATGATTCTTGGCGTCATTTGCTCTGACGGCAAGGACATCCCTACCATAGTGTTAGACTGGATCCAAAGGCGTGGCCAGTGGGTTGTGACAATAAAATGGGGCGCCCTGTCAAACGTCCATGGCCGTTCAGAAGACCATTGAAAGCAAACTGGGGTCGAGTGAATTCTGGCCATAGGAATTTTGGACTCTGTCTGGTCCGAACCTGAATGCTTGGACTCCCCATGAAGAATAGGCATTAAAGAATGGGTAAAAAAATATTTTCGACCTTAAAGTCTCCGTGGACGTCGCGTGGAAGAGCATGACGACGGGGGCAGTAAGGAATGCCTGTACAGACACATATATATATATATATATATATATATATATATATATATATATATATACATTAGCAACCCAAAGTGTCGAGGTTACTTCTTCCCCTTGTCCAATATCGGCCCTTATGTACAATTTAACAACATATGGAAATATCCGTCTTTCCCCTCTCTTTTTTAATATTTTTTCGATATCCTCAGGAAAAAGCGAGAGAGAATGTAAATAAGATTGAAACCTGTTCTTCTGCTCTTCCCCCCTCTCCTCCACTAGTCAGAAGCCCCCCTTCCCCCCTCTCTGACCATATCCTTTTACAATATACAAACCAGAATATTTCAATTTCCGTTTCCATGCATCAAAAGGTCAATAATAATAAAAACAAGAAGAAGGAGAAGAAGAAGGAAAAAAACATAAAGTGAAAGCTTCCTTGAATATACGCCAGATGGCTTCTAATTTTATTATATCTTCTTTTCTTTTTTTGGTTCAGATACAAAAGTAAAATGCATTTATAAATGATTTTAATGCTTTAATTATATGAAATATTAAAATATTAGATATTATGTTAGTATATCACGTTCTTGACTTTTCTTGTATATCCTTACAATAGAGTTGCATTTAAAACCTTATATCTTGCACACATTTCAAAATATATATTAAATTGTTAAATGAATTATACATTTTACCGAAAAAACAATTATGTAAGTAAACTTACAAGTTATAATTCATCCCTTCATTGACTTGTGATTCGTTGATCTCGTGACCTTCTTTAGTTATGATATGTTGTTTAATACTTTTATTATAATTTAACTTAGCTTAATACTCTTTCTTGCAAGTATAATAAATATTGTCCATTTTTTTTCATTTGGATATTAATTATTAATATAAAGGATCTTATGTTATCCTTGTTTACTTATAATATTAACTGTATTATTTCTCTATATAAATAGATTGATTGAAAAAGAAAGGGAATAGGAGTTATTAAATCCGTCGACCACAAGTTCTACAAACAAAAAAAGTTTATATTACTAAAACCATTAGTCATTAAGCTCCGAAGATATATTTTCTAATATCATTTTATTATAAATATGTATATACATTATCATATATAAATCTTAAAAAATAAGGTGAAAAGTTATTTATTATATCAATGATCTGATTTTTATCAATTTAACGCACAAAATCCCTACTATCAATGTAGTTATAAAAATAAATAATTTACTCCTCTAAGTTACTTTATATTCATATATTGATTCATATACATTATTCTTATGTATCATCACACACTTTAAAAAAACCTTATGGATGAAACGTCAATATCATCCAAACAAAATCTTAAGAGTATCCTGAAAATGTCAAATAAATCCTGTCAAATGAAAGATTATATTTTCTTCCTTTTCCTGTATATAATGAGAAAGAAAATGCCCATATAAATGTACTAGCTGGCTGTTTATAAATAATGCTCTCCTATAGATCCTCTAATCTAGGAAGAAATAAGTACAATAACAGACCATTGAGACAACTCCTTTCATCCAAGAGAAGGGCACGCAGAGAGCATCACGAATCATGACGTCATGACTGTCCTCTGATTGGTCAACAGTACTAGACTTTCCTCTCCCTGCTCAAAAGAAGGAAGAAGAAATATATTATTATTATATGTAATAATAATTACTTTTTTGTTTGAGAGAGAAAAAGAAATTATCTCCTGCATCAACTAAATATATATTTTACAAAATAAAACTTGGGAGAACATAATTTATTTTTAAACTTTATTTCCTCTGTCTATGACTACGGATAATATGATTTGTGACTCGTCAAAAGCAATAGTCCTGGTTTATTTTATAGCCATTTGATGTTTAAGTTCAAACAAACTCACAAAAAAACATAAAAAACTATCTATAAAAGGGTTGAAATATATATGTATTTATTGAGTGACGTCATTGGCTTATATATTCGTATATCTACAAAATAGAAAAATTATTATGTCAATCATTCATCTAGTGATTTTTTTTGTAAAATTTAACTTTTAGTATAAATAATAGTCTACTTAGAGAGTGTATTTGTTATGATCACGAGAATTTCCCTATGGAAGCACGTTTGAGGGGCTCAAGGGTGAAGACGTAACTTTAAAAGCGATCTAAATATTGAAATACAAATAAATTAAATATTATTTTGTGAAAAAAGGATTTTTTTTTTTGAGAAAACATATATGCGATAATTTAAACTCAAATTAAAGTGTTCATTATTTATGTAATTGAAGGACTCCATCTGTTTAATTTCGTTAAAGTTTTCCATGATAAGATTAAGTGATTTTAGTGATGTTGTCATTATTACACAAAAGCCCACGTTTATTAGATGAATAAATTAAAAAAACCTAATCGTTTTACTAACTGGACATTCTTGAACGTCTGTAAGAACTGTTATGTTTACCATTTTTATCTCTTTTAATCTAGTAATAGTAAATGTCCTAAATTTGTGGTTGAACGTGGACACCTCCAGCTATATAGAACGGAACGCTTTATAGATCTTTCAGTTTTCAGTTTTGTGTAGCTTTCAATCCAACATTAAATCACTATGCATTGATTTATCATCTATAAACATTATGCTTTAGAGACTATTGGTAAGGAATCTTAATTACATTGATCAAGTTACCATTCATATATTATAAATAAATAATAATAAATGCGAGGACATATATAGAATTAGATCATTAAAAGGCCTCAAAGTCTTGATGCGTTCAGAGGAAAGTACTCAAGAAGTAAATTACATAAAACACCACCTGAAATTCCTCAGGCTTTATATATATATATATATATATATATAACCTCGAATATATTTATATATGATTTATATGACTATTTAATACAAACAAAACAATCATCAAAGTATTTCATCGTTGGTAGAAAATAAGATTTCAAGAGTTATATTAAGTATTGTCACAATCAGTGTTTTAAAATATTCGGTTGTCTCAAGACTTATAAAAAATAGTTAATCCCTAGGACCATTAACCATTAAGTGAATATTGATATTCAATTTAATCCTTTTAACCAAGTAACTAAACAATTTGACACTTAATACGGGGCCCTTTATGCACTATTGGTATTTTTTAGTTGACGGGTCACAGCACTCATGGTGGATGGTTGATATATGTAAGGAGATCTCCATCATGCTTCAGTGGACATCCTGATGCAGACCCATGTCCTGTAAAAAGGGGGAAACAGACACACAAGGAGAGAGAGAGAGAGAAATTTATCGTCTTCTCTTCAATCCTTTTGATCAATTAGTTTAAATAGGGATTTGAATATAGAAGAGAAAAAACATAAATAAACTCGGGAAAAAAGAAAAGAGATTGGCATAAAATCGATGAACCCCTATATATTGTATATTATTACGCATATGTAAAAAATAATGTATTCAAGAGAGAGAGAGAGTCCATTTTGACTCTGTCCAGAGGCTTTTTACTTCTTTTTAAAGAAATAAAATAATGGAAAACTTGATTATTACCCCCAAAGGATTCATTTTTAGTTGAAGAGAAGAAGAAAAATGAAGTCGTATTACCCTGCGTCATGTCAATTGAGAACACCATACCGTGTGTCCCTTAAAATCAAAAGTTTTTTAATACTTTGTGTCTGTTTATTTCCTTTCTTTCCTATATGTATGTTTGATACATGCATAAATTTGAAAGAAGGGGTTTGTGGAAGGGGGAATTGGAATAAGAGAGAGAAGGGGGGGGGGGCTAATGATTTTAAAATTACGAAAGAAATTTCATCATTTATCAAGGGAAGGGGGGCTAAGAAAATAAAGGGCTTTAGATATCGTTAGTCTTTATTCTTTTCTAGGATGGATGGTTGGTGGTGAAGGTTCTTTGATAGCTGTTCCATCAGTGGCATCGACTTACCCCACAGTGAATGTTATATGGACAATATAAGAATGGTAAATTCAATTGTTTTATGTGATACCATGTGAATTTTTCAATGTCTAAGATGATTTTACCCAGTTTTTGTAAAATAAATTACAGTGTTAAAAATTCACTAAAAATATAGATACAATTTTAATAAATTATGGGCTCTGAAGTAAAAAAAAACATCAATGAACATTATATTTCAAAATGGGAGTCAAGGAAGAAAAAAACATAAGGGCAACGATTGATACATTAAATTTGTATTCAATACAAATTGGCGAGGCATTCTTAAAATCATCTTGATGGCATTCAAATAGATTTTAAACTGTTTGGATAATATTTAAAGAGTTATCCGGCCCCATTCCATGTCAACACTTCAAAATCTGGAATTTTGATCTCGAACGAGGAATGATGAAGAGTAACATTTTTTTGTTTTATAATAATTTCTGTTCAATCGTGAATTTATCTAAAAGTATTTTCTCTCAAATTATAAGTTTTTTAAGGTTCTATTAAACGGCAATTGTTATATGCAAATTTTTACGTAGCTATAAAACTTAATGTTTTGGTTGTAAAACTTTAAATTAAATATTCAATGAAATTATGTATATAATAAATCATTTTGACGTTGTTTTATAATAATAATTTGATTCCATTATCCTTACATGGCTAACTTATTCCTTGAAACATTGCCAAGATGTCGAAATAAAATTGTACTTTACACATACTGGACATATATTTCAGAAAATGATTTCTAGATCATGACAAGAATTTCAAAAAAGTAAAAAATGGGAGGTATTTTATATCCTCCAAATGATTATTTTAGCAAAATTATTATATTGTCACATGTATTTTTAATATTTTACTTTACAATAAACTACACTGTCTTTATATGATATAATATTCATTATATAATGAATTTTCGACAGTTCAATCATTAGTATATAAGTTAGGAACCTTATTCGTGAACGTGATTGGTTGTGAAAAAAAAGAGAGAATATTGAAACAAGTAGTTAAAATATTTCAGTAATAACATATCAGCCAAGATATATTGAAAACTAGATAAGAGAGCGGAATCTTCGCTTGCTGGCGAGATTATGACGGCATACCGGCAAGCGGGAATAATAAAATTTATATTTTTACCTACTTGGTTCAATAGAATTGCGTCCGTGTGGATAGAAATAAGCATACTAGCGTTAAAGCTAATCCATCAAACCTAGGACCAGAAGAATAACATTTTGTTATGTATTTCTTCCCACTGACGTCATCAAAATACATTTCTGCAATAGACTTTTGGATGACGTAATGATAATATTACTACGAGGGAATTGATTCTTTATAAAAAGATGTTAACTGTTTATATTATTAAAATTTATTCTTTTATCTTCCCATCAATCAAATTCAAGGAAAAGGCTCATGTTTGATATCCATAACCCATCACACAAGCGATAAGACGTAGAAGTTTAAATAAAATTGGGCTGCAAACTGAAAGAGTCATGCTTATAGATAGTTTGTCTAGGCTGTTTTTTTACAGCATAAATACACGCTGAATACACTTCTATTCAATTTGTTCAGTTCATGTTCCTTAGAGATCTGAAAAAGTGGAGTTTTTATGAAACGTGATTGTTGAAAGAAAGAATTGAGAATAATAAAAAAAGGCTGTTGATATTTTGCAACAAAGTATTACTTCATTCGCGGCTCTTTGAGGAGCGAACATGAGCAATTCAGAGATAAGGAATATATCCTTAAAATACTACTAATTATTTCTTCTTCATGGGTTTATATTCATATCACAAAAAATCCTTTGAATGGATAAACAATACATGCATTGATATCAATTGCATAATGCAATTATTCTTATTCAAGAAAAAAGGAATGTTTATTTGTTTGCTAATATTTGTCAATAAATGGATCCCTATTTTCACTATAAGACGTATGAAAAAGGCCGTTTTTCAATATATATATATATATATATATAGGCGTAGGGGAGATGTTTGGTTTGGGGGGCAGCATTCAATTTGCCCGAATTTTAACAAGTACTGTTAAACCGGTGAAAAAATAGTCGAATGAAGAAAGCTATGTAGTTTAATATTTTCTTTATAGTAATTTCATAATATTCATGACATTATATTTGTTTTGTTAAACTCCAAAATCCAGTTGCTTTCATAATTTCATTTTTTTTCTTCAACAGAAATGCCCGAATACCTCAACCAATTTGCCCGAATTTGAGAACTCACCCGAATTTTTGGGGGGCAGTTGCCCCTTGCCCCCTGTATATATATATATATATATATATATATATATATATATATACTATATCATGGAGTGAATCATATATCAATAAACACAAGATGTAAGAATGTTATGCACTCAGTCCTCCTGCGCCTTTAAATGGTCAGTCCCGCCTTCATTCGATATAAGTATATGAGTTCTGCGTGTGTCGAGGGAGACACTGACCAATGGACGTGTCCGAGTCACTCTCTCTCCTTAGAGAGCTGCAGAGAAATATAAGAGAGAAAGAGAGAGAAAACGGAGGAGGTCTTTCGCTGACCAGACTTGTTTTGTTTTTGTAATGTTTTTTATTCTTTCCTTTTATTATTGTTATTATTACTCTTAGAGCAGCCGAGAGGGGATAAGGGAGAAAGAGAGAGAGAGTGAGAGGTGAAGAGAAGAGTAAAAAGAGATATCGATCGGTCAGTTGTTTCTCTTTCCTCTCATTGGCTGGACGTTCATTGCTTAGGGAGGTCCATTATTATTGGTAGAAGAGAAAAGTGCACTTTAGAATGAGGGTCTTTCAGGTGTCTCCGAGATGTAGGAAAAATATTTATATATATAAGTATCAAAGTAGTTCTCGTAAACATAGCAATAAAAAGGATTTTTTCATTCCATGATACTGTTTTCTTTTTTTTCTAAGTCCTATAGTAATATTCGTTTATTTAGAGTTATGAACGAACAAACAAACAAAATAAACATTCCTTGTTCCCTCTGTTTTTGAACAGTGATTGATTTCTTCTATCAATGTTATTCGTACATCTTGTACATACATAATATCAATTATTTCTCCGCTCATAAAAAATATATAAATGGGAGATAGGAAAGAAAAGTCACTCATTGGATTCGAAAATGCTATGTTTGTAAGGGGTTATATTTTTATCTCACAATGCCTATATGTATATATATATCAGACTTGTTGATTTATCGTGCATCTGTTGTCGTTCGCGTACGACGAACGACAAAGTTTTTGACGAACGACGAACGATAAGGAAAATTCCTTATCGTTCGTCGTTTGTTTTTGGCGTCAAAAAAAGACAAAGATTTTTAATTTTCATGGAAATTTCCTTTCTAAAAAAACGTCATCACTTTTTTATTTAATTTAAATTAACGATGAACGACGAACGATAACTTTTGGCGAACGACAATTTTTCACGAACATCAACAAGTATAGTATATATATATATATATATATATATATATATATATATATATATATATATATATATATATATATGTTAATAAAAAAGCAAATACAGGAAATAAAATCAGGAAGTTTTCCCTTTGAAAACACCTGAACTATCCTTCTAATGGTTCAAAATGCTCTCTCTCTATGACAAGAAGTAAGACACAACATAACATTATGAACCATTATCATGGGCTGTAGCCTTATGTATTAGAAGCAGAGAAAAAACCTCTCAAGATCCCAAATAATAATAATACTAAGAATAAGAAAACATAAAAATATATATGTAGAGCTTTTCTTCTTAGGCTCAATTCCCCCCCCCCCCCCCTTTCACCCTTTGTGCTCTTGAATCCACACATATCTCATAAATAGCCTCAATATAAACAAAACACACACATACATATATATGTGACTCCTTCTTTTTTTGGGGAGAGAAAAGAGAGAAAAAGGATTTCACAGTTTTTTATTGTAATTCTCCATAATATGAACGTATATACAATATATATACTATATGTACTGGAGACCTCATAAAAATCCCTACCTATAAGGAGAATAAGTATTATAATACATTTGCTTTTTTGAGGCTCACGACAGGTTGTTTGTCATTTAAGAGGGGGGGAATGGAAGAGGGATAAATGCCATTATAGGTTTGGTTGCTGCGGATACATAAGTATTAGGTATATAGAGAGAAGAAAAAAACGAATGAGGGACTGACTTGGAGTCTAACTTTGTGTGTATATTTTATATACATTATCACTATATTAGTCACAAATGCCCTAATGGGACACAGAAGTGTTTATTAAACCATCAAACTCTGTCCTTACCAAGATATATAGACTACAATGTATATTTAAGCTATGTTTTCAATGGTACTAAAACAACATAAATATTATAAGTATTTAGACTTCATCTAAAAGCATTACAATGTTATTCCATCCACTTGTTGGTGGCTTTTAATGACGTCACAACGGCAAGGGAATATTGTATATACTACAATGTATGTTTAAACTATGTTTTCATTGTTAATAAAAAAACATAAATATTATAAGTATTTAGACTTCATATAAAATATATTGTTATATTATTCCTTCCATTTGTTGGTGGCTTTTTATGACGTCACAACGGCAAAGGAGTGTAAACAAAGCTCTCTTGGCAATATGGGCATTGCATATATGTCAATATTCCTTGGTTTATTCAATAGTTGTATTCATTTGAGTAATATGTCTATTCTTTTTCATGCATATAATGCCATTTTTACTTATTTTATAGCATATAAATAAGTAACAAATAATTGCATTATATCAGTTTCTTCAATTCTAACTATGAAATTAGGATTGGTCTTTGTTGCTTCATGCAACTTCTTTATCATTGGCTATAGCGGGCATTCTAATTTAAATTAAACTGTTAGACTGTACCATTAAGGGTAACACATGTTTTGAAATGCCTTATATATATTGAAATATTTAAATAGAAAATAAATAATATTTTTTAAATAAAACATTATATGCCTTGTCGTTTTCTATTGCCGATTTGATATGAATAAGCATTATAGTATTAAGTTTAGTCCCTCGAACCTAGGATCAATGAAATAGACCAAAAATAACCACCCTCCCTCAGGATTCGAACCCACGCACCCATCATAGAGAGTTGAACACGCCTTAACGCACACGGCTATCGCACTCCCAATCGTTATGGGGTTTTGAAAACATGAAAAAATGGATCATCGATCATTTTAATGAAGCTAAACGGGTTATGATATAAGAATAAGAAATATATTATATAGAAACTACCTATCACTTATAAATTTGATTAAACCATAAGGCAACCACTACTTTTTTCTATGATCAGCTTCGTGAATCGTCTCTCAGTAAACATATCTTTATAGTTTAACAGGCGAGACCTTTGATGAGATGAATATTAACGAAAAAACGAAATACTTATAATATAAAAAAATATAAAGTATTTCCTAAACACAAAAGCTTATAGATACACTATTAAAATATATATGTTATCCACAAACAGCCTTTATTAATTTTGAGAGGACAAGGATAGGAATTCATTTAGGAGAAAATAAAAGTTATATAATAGCTTCCACGTTGCTGATATGTGTTTTTTAAGAATTTCCGTAAGAATGATTGAAAAATAATTTCTGAATATTACAAGTAAAAAATCATATTTTTTTAAATCATCTACCGGTTCATACCGCCTAAATTTATAGGGACTTGGTAGAATCTAAAATAACGAAGAAACATATTTTTTTTAATATATCACACAGTTCCAATCCGTACTTTGTTCTCGAAATTACTATATTTGTTTTCTTACCTTATAAACATGTACTCCAGAGGCTAAATCCCGATATGCTTGTCTCAAGCCACCTATGCAGACTGAGTCCGAACTCCCCTTTTTCAAACAGAGCAGGGATGGTATGCGTGCTGGTTGAATAAAAAACTGTTTCCCCTCGGTTATATCTACAGATGAGAATAGAATAATTGCCTGAATATTAATGAGTTCAAACACAATAATAAATAATAAAATCAGGGGTTGAATAGTAAAATGCAAATAGCAATTGTATTAAAAGATTATATTGAATGAATCCAATGCTATCAAGCTAGCAGTTGTTTGAGTGGAGGGTTAGATATAGAGAGTGCAAGGATGCCTATGGCACACACATATATATATATATATATATATATATATATATATATATATATATATATATATATATATATATATATATATATATATATATATATATATATATATATATACGATATATCAAGTAGATATATAGTTATACCTAGGATATTATTAACATGTTTTATCCTTTTATAGGGTTATTGTACTTTATGGTTTTGTTAGAAATATACATTACAGTAAGAAAAAAGAAAATAGATAAGTTTATAGAGCTTTTAATATTTGTTTTTTGAGGGTCGGAACCAGGAGTACGAATTATGGTAGAGTTTTGGATCTTTGATATATATATATATATATAAAGACTAAATCGAATGCACGATATTAGCTTCTAAAATTACGGTTACTGATTTGAATTAACTAAAGAGGAACCATTATTATTTATATATTTTTGTACATATATATATACATAATTTATAATTAATATAATTTATATCAAGAGAAATGAATATTATTAGTTTATAACAAAAGGGATGACTTAGCATATTGTATTAAAAAATATTGATATAAAATCAGAAAATGATGAATATGGCATAATGAATTATATAATGATATTTAAGACATGTCTGCCATTTGCCGAACCATTTGATTATTTTTTATTAATTTCATATTGTACACTTTATCAGTATTTGTATAATATTAAACTTTACAATAAAGACATGAAATTATACGTTTAAAATTGAGATATGGTATTTCATAATAATAATAATAAATAACGAGACACCAATAAGTTCTTATAGCGAAGCAAATTACTTCCGGAGACCCTATACAATCGTCGAATATTAGACCAGTACTCCTATGGCGGCGGCAAGATATGCTACCCTGGACCTGAAGATCCCCTCCCTTTGGATAGACTCATGGCCTGTGGCTTCGAAGAAACTCCATATTCTTGCCTCCATCCGTCGAAGGACATTATCTACAATAATGATTTTTTGTAAGAACAGTAACATCAATACCGTTTAAAGCTCAAATTTTTATTATTTATCCTGTAGTATTATGTCAACTAGGTTTTTTTTAAATTGTATTTATATATTAAAAACTTGTCCAACCCATAAGATAAAATTGTATAATAAAATATTTACTTATGTTATTTTTCATACATTATCTTAGATGATTAGGCATTCTGTTGTGCATTTCACAAAAATGAACTGTTGAATTGAAAAAAAGCGAGACATCAAGAAGGAAATTTAAAAATGACTGAGGCATCCAATATATCTCCCATTCCTCGCATTTAAGCCTCACTATTTATAAAAATACATACCTAGATCTATGGATAAGTATGTGTACAAACTGCAATGAGAAGTCAGTCCCTGAGAAGAATGCACTTTTTATTATACATAGAGCATCCTTTTGTTATTATTTGTTTGTTTGTTGTTTATATCGCCTTCTTTCTCTCTCTCTCTCTCTCTCTCTTACCACTTACTATATCATCATCCTTTAGGAATTTTGTCAAAACATTGCAATAAAATTTAATTTTCAAACGCTTTCACTCTTTTTGTGAACATGTAGGTATGTATGACTTCGCTTTTGTATGCACATATAACCAAAGTGCATTGTTTTTGTTGTTATTATCATTCAAAGTTATAAACGCTCCCCCCAAAAAAAGAAATAATAATGTATAATATATATTGCTTTGGTAGAACACACACACTCACACACACATACATAATGCCTTTTAACCAGAGGTAAAAGTATTTTGTTTATTAACTTTTGATATAGAAATATGCATATTTCATAAAAATGATGCATATAGCAACTTTTTTGTCACAAGTATTTTTATAAATATTCTGTGAATATTAAACTATTTTTGTATCTTCCTTATCTCAAATGCATTTGATTTAATAGAAATTTTTAAATATTAAAAATGCTAGGGTTTAATTTTTGAGTCTTTTTCATGTTTTATCTATATAAAATTATATGAAAACAATTTCTTGTTTAAGGTCTACATAAGTTTGGTCAGCTGTTGTTGCTTCATTTTTTTTTATAACGTATATGTCACATTAGAGATGGAGATCCTAGTAGAGATCACGATCACGAAGGTGAGATAATTAATTAATCACTTTTAATTGATATTCGTTATATAATTTATTTACCCATATTTTTCACATCATATTATCCAAATTATATAATTTGTTGCTTGATGTTGAAGAAAACTATTTTCACCTATCTTGTTAGATAGAATTGCATACGTGACATTGACCAAACTGACCTTTCCCATCTTGGGATGCAAACCTGCACCCTAAATATCTTTTATTTTTAATATAATTTTTGACCTTCATAAAAGAAGTGTCTTTACGTAACTGTTGTGGTCGTGCTACTCGTCAATTCGACCCAGATAGCGAATGCTATTGACCTCGGAGTAAGTTTAAGGTTCGTTCAAATGTGATGGGCAGCTCACAAGCAAAGAAAGCGAGAATAAAGCACATAAACCAATTCCTGGTCATCTCCATTCGATCTCCCAATTTGCAAATTAAGACAACTTAATCTAAGATAAAACGGATAGCTAGGCCAACTGAAAAGGGTTACAATATGAAAAGGCCTCTCAAAGATTTGATGGGATGTATCTACCATTATTCTATAGATGAATAGATGAAGGAATTTTCAAAGAACCCCATAGTTATTTGAGTATTTTTTTTTTAACTTAGCCAAATTACTTTTGGGCACAAACATATTGTGACACTTTTGATAGATTATTTGGACAACTCAATTCCTTTACCGTATTTAAACGTGCAAGCAACCAAAACCCAATATGATTCATCATTCAAATAACTACCCATGATTTTAATATTGAATTATCTTCATCTGCCGAATCTGCAATGAGAAAACTCGATACAACCACATCCATTAATGTACTTAGGTACAAAACAGAATAGAAAGCTTTAAAAAATAGCTCCATATTTTTTCAATTTATGGTTACTTTTTACTTATAAAGACAATAGCCTTTATCTACGTAACTATGACGTGGATCTATTCCAAGAGCTAAACAAACACATTTCAGTTCAAAGCATAATTAAATGCCAATAACCCCGTATATGTGGAGCTAAATTATTTCTGTACAACAGATAAAAGTAATTGATCTAATATCCCTATAAAAGAAATAGTTTTTTAAGCTCTATGAGTCATAAAAGATCTCATAACGTCCGAATCCATGTTGAACCAAAAAGCATTGATTGTCCTCGTAGTTTAATAATTAACTTGGGTACGGTTACTTTGATCTCCTACCTGAGCTAGAAACAAAGAGAAACCACACTTCAACACGGCCATCGTGCTAACATTCCTCACAACCTCTCTATTATTGTACTTATTATAGAAGAAGAATAAAAAGTATTCGTCCTGCAGAGTGCTCCTGCCTTGTTCTTATTATTGTTATGTTTACATTGATTCATCATTGCTTGGCATCAAATTTCTCGAATGGGAGTGGACGGGTGGCATGATTCCAGTCATTATATTTGCCCCGTCTCGTCTCATCCTCCTCCTCAATGATCGGAGGAGGAGACGAGACGTTTGGGAGCTCCTTCATCAATGTGGTCGCTCCTAGCACTGACTCGGCTTATGAATATGTTCAACGGGACTCGCGGATCCAGATCCTTCTATAATAAGTACAATAATAGAGAGGTTTGTGAGGAATGTTAGCACGATGGCCGTGTTGAAGTGTGGTTTCTCTTTGTTTCTAGCTCAGGTAGGAGATCAAAGTAACCGTACCCATTAACTTATAAGTAATCGACACTAATCATGGTTTAATTATCCATTATCAAAACACTCCCCTGGACGAATGCTCCAGGCTGTGGGAAATATATTTTTTTAATAATCTGAGAGTCCAGGGAATACGAATTTTTCTTCCTCTCTAATGCATTGTCCTCATTCATGCTTAACAAAGCCCTCGCTCCCTGTGTTACTCTGCGTATTTCCATCACAATGCCATGGATTCTTCTTCTGCTCCTTCTCTCTGTCTCTACTGTCCCTGATCAGGCAGCCACCTGGAGAAGGGATTTCCTGATAGAAAATGATGAGTTTGATATTTCTTTCTTTTTTCAAATAAAATTCAATCTTTAAACTTTTTCAAACCATCTGCACTTTGAACCCTTTTCCTGCATCTGCATTGATACGAGTCGGTTGATCATTTTATCCCTATGTACTCAAAGGAAGGGGAGAGTGAAAGATAGTTGTATTATTATTATTTACTCCTGTGTACTACTATCTGTTCAATGATTCAATGCTTTGACTGGACTATCCCTCGTTGCTCAATCTGAATTCAAGAAGGATGTTTATTGATTAAGTTTCTAATGAGAGTTGTTGTTTTTTGTTGTTGTTTGTGAATGAAAAATTAGGAAGGGAAAAAAGGAGGGATGATACATGATAAATTGGATGCTCATTCAAAATTTATGATGCTAGCTGTCATTAAGGATGAACAACGCAGTTGTATATATATACGCACTACATGGACGGATATATATATATATATAACACTGTCTTCTTTGTAAGAGGAAAGTAATTATAATCTAGAAACCAAAAGAATCATAGACAATTTGAAGAATTGAAATCTATCAACTCAAAAGTAAAAGTTGAAAGTTATGTATTTTTTTTTTGTCATTCAATCGCATTTCATGTCCTCAATATACATGTAATATAAAAAATCTGGTTCAAAATGCGGGTAGGATCTCAAGAATTCCAAATGAGTTATTAATTTATATTTATACAAAAATACATGAGTAATAAAAGTTTAGGAAAAGTAATTTTTGAGTTATTTCCCCCAAAAAAAGTGAGAAGAAAAAAAAAGAGACTTTTATTACTCACGGATTTTGTTTGTATATAAATAATAATAACTAATTTGGACATTTTGCACCAAATTATTGTAAAACCGAACTTAGTTTCAGGACATGAGAGGCGAATGAATGGCAAAAAAATGTATATACTACATAAGTTTACTACAAAACTTTTGGAGAGAGATAGAGAGAGAAGAGACTATTGACTTAGAATAATTTAAATTGTGGTTCGTGTTGATGACAAAATTTTATATGATCTTAGGGAATATTTTTATGATCTCACCAAAAACTCCATTGATTGATCAATAGACCAATGATTTCATCATAACGTTACAATTAGAGTTTTTGTTCATTTTTTCATTTTATCTATTGAACAATTGGCTAATATTAAAAGCACTACCTTTTGTTTATCTAAATTCTATGATTGATTTTTATAAACTAATTGACTAATTACTTTACAAATGATTAAAAATAATTTTTATACAATACCGAAAACTGTGAACAAAAGAAAGCTATTTTTTGGATTTATGAATTACATTCGGCGTATAAAAATCAACTCAATTCTTGAAAGCCTTACTAAATTAGATACTTGGTCACACTTGAATAGTTGGTTAATCAAGTCTTTTATGTACCGCCAGATATTTCTCTCCTGTGAATTGTAGCATAGACTAAGTGTTAGATGATGATAAGGAACAAGCAATTACGAAATATGACTTTAGATTTTAATAACCGGAAGGCAAAAAACAAATCATATTTGGCCTATAAAGCTCTGGAAAAGAGTTATTTTAAATAGTTTTTGATGTCTTAACGTGTGACCTGTTGCTTTGTCGTGTTAAAACCAAATACTATTTTGTAAAAAACAGGCTCCCACTTAGTTAAAGTCTCACCGATATTAAAAATGAAAGACCGATAAAATAGATGACTTGCTTATTTTTAAGTGATTGCTTGCAAATTAAAACGTACATCTATTTACCATACGTTTCTTTCTTATAAAAGGAAAATAATATTTTTTCAAATTCCCGCCAATAATAAGGTAATGTTTTTTCTGCTCACAGATGGCATCCCTATAACTAATATACTATTTACAAACAAACAAGACTAATTGGATGGGAGGAGATAGACATATAGAGAGTATATGAAGAAAGCCATCTATGTACGGACCATATTTCAAAGAACCCCAGGAATCATCCTTCTAACCACTTCAAAGTCCGTAATCAAAGACGTCTAATTAAATATGTATATATTTAACATGTAGAAAAAGTTTTTTCTTTATTTTATTCTACATACATGAGTATATTATTATTATTACAAATCAGAAATTGTTGAACATAAAAACTTAAACATGGTCTTGTGGAAAGTTTTAAATAGAACACGTCTTTCATTTGTAGAAAATATTATCTAAGAGAATGATTAAGAAGAGGCAAACATATTGGGGCTAAGGGGGGAAAGCACTATTCTTTGGGTTAAGAGCAAACCAACAATAAACACACGTTTATGTTATATATCAAATCCATTTATCCAATACCCATTACCCTTAATGGATAATTATAGTATGCTTTATTAAAAATTATAAAGTACACAACCTTTACTTATGTAGTTCGATGGTGTTGCATCCATTTGAATTAATAATAATCTCGATCCTCCGATGAACAAACTGCGAGGAAGACTATGATCTTGACGGGGCCCACGTGCAAATCAAAGCGTGTCTCGGTCAATGCACTTTCTGCCCGGACCACAGCCGACCGAAATACCATGATCAGCATCTTGAAGATGACTGGGCACCGATTCAACAACCTCAAACAGCACAAGACCCACTTGAAGTATTGTCTCCTAATGTGGGACAACGCACGTTCTCATGCTGCCGTGGTTACCAGGGACCTTTAGACCCGGAGAGACGTTGAACATGTAAAACAGAGCCCCATCTCACCCGACCGGAGTCTTTGCGACCAGTATCTGTTCCGGAAGTTGGACTACCTGCTCCGGAATGATGAGTTTGGGACCACGAAGACGCCACACTGGCTGTGCAGCGGGCAATGAGCCCGTTCGACCATCTCCGAAAGCTCTGGATCCACTGCCACGATGTCATTGCAGTCGGAGGGGATCATGTTTACTGATTTAGAAGTATGATTTTGATGAAATTCCGAGTTTTAGTGGGACTGAAGGCTCATTCTTTACGACTCAATCGTAATGCGTACTGAATGCTATGAAAATATGAATATTCACATTGAAAGCTAAAGTGGCTCAAAATAATATCTAATATGGTCATATATTCATATGTTTTCCGTATTTCACAGATAACATTGTGCTTTTGCATATATGTTGTGTCAAAATATGGAAGCACTTTTATATTTTTGAGTTTCTTTAACATTTGGATATAAAATCACATATATTTGATGTGATGTATCCCCTATGAGCCTAAGTGACAGCATTCCGTACCTAAAAGAATAACTGGATGCCCTGTGACTCAATGCAAGGAGGAAGATAATAAATGAGTCAGCTAATGATGGAAAACAATTTAATGGTGCTTTTTGATGAAAAAATTTAAATTATTAAAGTCGAAGAAAAAAAATAGAAAAACAAAAAGTTTTGTCATCCCTTCAGGTCTAAATTTCAAAATGGGAATTCGTCTATACGAATTCCACTATGACCAGAAGACTTGATTCGATTGCTCCTTCAAACAAATGTTGACTCATCCAAATCATGCTCCAAATAGGGATTCTTGAAAGAGTTTGGAGTTTCGTTGAAGTAGCCGAGTCCAATACTCCGGGACGATTCTATGAGAGCGTTCCTCAAGCCAACCACGATTCCTCCCGGCTTCATTCCAAATTGCAATCCCTGGAGAGTCTGGAGTCCCCTTGAATTGGTCGAGTCCAATACTTCGTGATGACGTCCGTTTCTTATCGTAAGTAGGCGACTGAGAAATCTAGGCATTGAGGCAGACAAACGCTTGCAGAGTCCTAATATAATAATGAAGAACCGCTTCACAGACTCTCATCAAAATGGTTTAGATAACCGTCTGGCCACGTCTTCTAGTGTATATACATGAATAAGTCCCATGTAGATCCCAGGAAGCGGAGCTGCCATTGGTGCGGGAGGTCGAGGAGACTTCGTTCCACTTCTTCTACTTCTGTCCCAGGGTCGCCCCAGCCATCAAAGCGGTGGAAGGATAATATTGGGAGCATAGGGGGTGATGCTAACCCCTCCGGACTGGCTTATGTCGACCTCGCCTACCTATCAGGAAGCCTATGTGATAGAGCATCTGGTATCCACGGTTCAAAGGGTCCTCTATGCACCAAGAACGGACGGAATTGGACTCCCTGTGGTCTCCATCGCCTCGTCGGAAGACATATAGAACTCTTCGTTCGGTCTCCACAGAGCCCTATAAGGAGAGTTACATCGTGAGACCTGTCTGTGCTGCAGCTTACTCTCAGTCGGCTCAAAATATTTATAATTTATCGAGGGAGCTGTTAATAAACAGTGTTTTTAAATATTTTTTTCGAAGTATAAAAACATATAAGTTTAAGATAATTTTATTAAGAAGTTTACAAAAGTTGAAGGATTGTTTAAATTATATGTAAAAGAATTAGTAAAAATGAAACAAATGTAGATCTTCAATAACAGAAAGGCCGTTCAATTAATTAGATCATGATTAGAGAATATATCACAATGTCATGATTATTACAATATATATCAAGTATATAAAAAAATTCGTTAACACATACATTTACGATAACAGACGACTATAGTAAAAAATAGGTCTAATAAACCTCCAATTTATTTGGAAGTAGAAGTATGTGCATGAGAAAATTATGTAAATATTATCAAATTCATGTGTGTTTATAATAATTTATATATTCATGATTAGTGAATGGTTACTTATAAATTACAAAATAAAAAATATTTTTTTTATATTGAAATATATTTTACAACACGTGTAATAAAAAATATATAATAATATATTTTTTTATTACTACGTGTTGTAAAATATATTTCAATTATAAAAAAATATTTTTTAAATCATTTTGTCATTTATAATTAATCATTTCCTAATCTGAGATATATAATTGGGTCAATGAAAAATCCAGTCATCATACTTAGGATACTGTTTGGACAATTGTTTCTTAAGGATAATTTTTTTTTACCACATGATTTACATATATTTTTTATATTATTTAGCAAATCATGTATAAAATATGGATTTATATGCATAAGGGAGACTTATTATTTACTGAAACAATACCCCCAATGAATGAAAGGTTTATAGACACAGTTTTGTCATAGATTCCGATTTATTTATCCTAAGAATAACATAGAACAATAATAATTTCTTTCATTCCATGCGTTGTTTTGAGCCCGACATGCTATTTCACCAGGTGGCGCTCCAATCTATTGTCGTAACTCTCCTTATAGGCTCTGGGTCTCCAGTGCGTCAAACGACAACAATGAGGCGTACAAATGTAAACAAACTATTTTCCCTTCGTGTGACCAAGGAGAATATATAAAGGTGTGTCACAACGAAACTCTCTAAGGCAGGCAGGTTGGCGTTAGCGGACTCAGTGGTATGACGTCATGTTGAAATATGCATATTATTATTAGACATGGAAAAAAATGAGGGATATTTTGGGCGTGTGAAAGGGAGAATGTTTGAATGGCACAATTGAGTTCAGGCTGTTCGGCACTCACACATCACTCCACAACAAAGCAATTCCTTTGAGAAATTGATTTTGTAAATATAATCTAAAGAAACATATGACGTCACTTTGAAACCTAGTTAATAATAATATAAACACAACGTAAAATTTGCCTTGTTCACTCACCTTCTTTATATTCTCCTTGGTGTGGACTGAGAGATCACAGCTGCAACTATTTTATCAACTAGATCTTTAGTTCCTTTTATTTTTATTATTACTCTTAATTTCTCGCCTTATCTCCTTTATTGCTTTTATTATGTGTTTGAGAGTACAAAATTGATAATGTACGTTTGCAACGTATGAATGTAAGATACCCTAGAATAATTAAATAAATAAAAATTATATTTAAAAAAGTACTTCGTGATGACTTTATGAGGATGACTCTTGGGCTTCACTACGAATTGGAATCCTCAAGAGTCGCTTTGAAGAATAAATCAATATAATTTCCTAATCAATAGACATGGACACTTTTGGGGGGACTCACTGCTATGATACAAATATATTTATATCTATAATGAAATATAACTCGATAAAAGACAGAGAGAGAGAGAGAGAGAGACGCGTGTGATGGACGTAGATCCAAGATAAAGGATTTATTCCATAAGGGAAAACTATATAATTATTTAATTGAGTGGGGGGTTCGAGATCTTTTTTTGTTTTTGAATATAAGGAACATTAAAATTGTTGCAATTCATTAGATCTAGGATATATATTTTTATTTACTTTCAACAATATAAGAAGATTTCAACAGATTGAATGAGTACGAGAAACAAAGTTTCAGATTTTTGGTTCAACTTTGATGAAAGCACATAATTCGACATACTTATGACATTTTATTGGTACCTTTGGAATGATGTGAACACCGTGATACCAGATTGTGACAACTAATATTATAACCGTTGCTTCATGTGATGTAGGTCCCTCACATCTTCAATTTCGTTATTTGGTTTATTTGATGCTGGTGACGTATGTGAATATTACAATCACACCTTCTTTTCGAGTGACAATTTTTATCACCCAACATCGTTCAGGATCGATCTCATACTATTTAAAGACTTTCTTAGGAACTCAATACCTTTATACAAAGCTGTTAACACCGGTATTTCAGACCACCATGTCTCAATGCCACGTTCAACATCACCAAAAGAACCTATCAAGCATAAAAGTAGCTGAAAGCTGAATACGACATGTTAAATTATTCAATAGTCAACATGAAGATCATAATTGAGAATACAAATAAAAAGTAAAAATGGTAATGACATTTTTCTGGAATTGGAGAAAATGATACAAAAAGTTAGAGGAACCTATACAGGCGCAACAGTTGCTGAAGAGAAACGCAGATGATCTACAAATTCCAAATATACACGAAGAAAAAAATATCAAAACAAGAAAAACAGTTTAGCCTGGACAAATTATACCGAAAATCCAATCTCATGCAGAGAGTGAAACACAAAATGGAAGCGATTTCGGATCTATCTAACTCTAGATTTAATGCATAAAGTTGGATAATAAAAAACATATCGCTAAAAATATTTATCTCACAAAAAGTCGCGGGATTAGGTATGTAACGAAATCAGCTCCTATTTAACAAATCTCTAATAACTATAACTATATATATATATATATAAATATGTATAAATTATATAAACTTGAACTATGGATCCGACGTAGTGAGATATTTCCCCTCATCTTCACCTCGTCTTGCTGGAGTCCTCGCCAGAATCATCTCAAAGTTCAAAAAGCTTAAGAACTCCAAAACCAGTGATTGTCTTCTGTTTTAATGCTGCTTTTAATATTCTTCTCTTTTTGCTATAATATTACGTCTTGTTCGTTTATTGTGATTTTATGCTTTTGTTTTGTTTTAGTATTGCTTTTTATACTTCCTATGTAATTTGATGTTTTAAGGTCTTAAAGAGGAAAATAATTTTAAACTACAATGTTTATTTAGTTTGTTTCAACACTGCACAATTTCCTTTTTTAATTTTATTAATATATATATATATGTGTATATTGTGTAGTCGTATATATTAAACAATGAAATAAAGACCTTGCTGAAGAGAAAAAAAATATATATACAGGGTTAGGCCGAATTAGTGAAACATCAGATTGTAAGTGCAATATCTTTATTAATATAACTCTGAGGGTTTTGTTAAGATATTAAATTATGTGATTAGGTCTTTTTACATCTGCTTTGTTGCTTTCACAACTTTTTGTTGAAAAACAACGACGAAATGGACCTTGAAAGCAAGTGAACGGCCGTCCTCAAGTTGTTGGGTTCTGGCCAGTCCCACAAGACTATCAGAACATGCTTGGGTAAGCCGTACATTCATCTGGCGTACCAAAAAAGTTATCAAAGAGACGGGCAACCCACAAGGAGGCCTGGACAAGAAAGAAGCGATCAGTGAAGATACCAAGGCTGACCAGGCCGTCGCCGGCAAGAGACTTCGTAACCGTCCGCTCCATAAATAAGATGGCTCATGAGTACGATGCATCTTTGAGGACCTTCGGGAGGATGGTCAAAGCTGACCTGGTCATAAAGCCGTTCAAGTACAGGAAGATGCATCTACTAAACGAGGCCACCAGGGTCAAGAGGAAGGCAAGATCTAAGTTACTGATCAAATGGTGCGCAGACAACCCAAGTGTCTTCTATGATGATAAACTTTTCGAGACCACAAATAAATTCAATCCTCAGAATGATCATATATTGTGCAGGGATGCCTCCAAGATTCCAGAGAATACCAGAAACATCTACCGGATGCAGAAGCCGGCATCTGTGATGGTCTGGGGGGCGGTGGCCTCCAATGGTAAAAAATCACCCTTGCTCCAGATTCCAGACAGTGTTAAAATCAACAAGATCGTGTACTTTCTGAAGACCAAAGTATTCCCGTGGATCCATGAAGAGTTTGGTGGAGTCCCTGTCTGCTTCCAGCAAGACGGAGCTCCGGCCATACTGCAAAGATGTGTTGCACTGATGTGCAGCCAATTTTTACAACTTTTGGAGCAAGGAGCTTTGACCTCCCTCATCTCCTGATTGCAACTCCCTTGACTTTGCCAGTAGGGGATGGTGAAGAGGAGGCCAATGCTGAAACAAGGGTCAACAAGGAGTAGCTAATAGCCGCAGCTGAAGCTGCTTAGAACAAGATTCCCGAGAAGATTATGCGTAACAGCTGCACTAGTGTGGCCAAGAGACTTAGGGCTTTAGTTCATTCAATTGGTGGACACGTGAAATAATTTTGTAATAAATATTTTGAAATTGTTTGTTGTCAACCAAATTTACAAAATATATATTTCTAAATTGCCTTATTTCCAGTTTGTTTCATTTCCCTAATTCTGTCTATACACTATGTATATATAATATATAATCTAATATATATATATATATATATATATATATATATATATATATATATAGTGTGTGTGTGTGTGTGCTGTGTGTGTATTTGTATATATATTATATATATATATATAATAAATAAAAATAGTAGGTATAATGAAATCAAGTAACACATTTGAATTAGAAATAACCCTCTAAAGCAAGCCCAAGCCATTATTAAAGCATCATAATCTAAATTATATTAAACTAGAAGTAGAAAAACACGAAAAACTGAAACAAAAAAATTCAAAAAACAGTGTAAAAAATAATGGTTTCACAGATAGGGCAACTAAAACAAGACATATAGGCAAAAAAAGATATATCTTATAACAACATAAAACATGGATATCAGTAAGAATAATTCAGTAAAAAAAAAAAACTTACATAATGCAAAATGCATTCTCATGCTATAGAAATCAATCACGATATAGATTAATTAGTCTCTAAAGCATGGCCTCCTTTTATGGTCCTCATTAGACCTTTTTCTACTTTTCAAATTACCTCTCCTTGATTTATAGTTGTTTTTTATTAGTAAGAAAAAGTTTGTTTTAATTGAATTTGTGTGCAGGAGATAGGGGATAGAGAGAGAGAGAGGGGGCTAGAGAGAGAGAGAGAAAGAGTTGAGTACCAAATAAATTACAGTAGATAGAATATAGAGAAAATCCTATTGAAATGGGTTATTAAAAAGGACCCTTGGTTGGATAAAAAGAGAAAGGTTTTGTTATTCTTAAGCTAGGTCATATAAAAGACACTTTTTATGATTCTAAAATTGTTATGACTGTTTGCTCACAGAAAATAATTTATATTATACAATAAAGTATGTCTTAAAATATATAAAACTCATTCAATCTTAATTTGATTGGTGGTTCTTATAAAATTGATGTTAATTAAAGCATTATAGTATTAAAACACTAAGGACTTAGTGTAAGTTAATACAAATAAATCGATTTAAGACGATTTGAGGTTTGTTCAGTAAAAATGATAAATATTTGAACAATATGTCTTATGATGTATAATTACTGTACCCATTATCATCGTTATATCTCTATATTCATTATATATGAACCAAGAAAATCATTGATAAGATCCTAGGTTCGAAAAACAAATTTAATGTAATAATGTTATTTATATCCTGTTGGATCCAATTATATCGAACCGTATAGGCGAAAAAAAAGCGAACAACATTTCGTAAATAAAAAATCCTACATAAAAATGTCTTTCTGTGAGAATTGCGTCTCACCATTATAGCCTTTAGATAAAAACTATGCTTTAAAATAGAATTAAATTGGGCTCAAGGCAACCACATTTAGATAAAGGCAACCGAAAAATCGTTAATGCCACTTTATTAAAGTACTAAAGCTAATTCAAAAGGGGTCATGCATGTGAATGAGCAATTACATTTTAAATGACATGAAATTAACTTTATATCTTGTATGTTTACATTTAATTAATTTTAGATATTTTTTGGGGGGGAGGGGGTTAAATGATTTTTTAATACCTATTATAATGTTAATTTATTAGAATAAATTTATTCATATTCGGATTCTTGCAACATGGCTTACATGATCAACAAATATTTGTATATATTAAATATTTACTATGAACACTTAAGTTTAGTATTAGGCTGAGTCATAAAGAATGAGCTAGGCTCATTATCTCGAAATGTAAACAAGATAGCTCAAAAATTCCAACAGGATCATCATTGTCGGATATTTTGTGGGGAAGCGACTATGTGGGCCATTCAGTTAATATAAATAGTCAACACTCGCACCATTTATATCTGTTGCCCACTCGCCAATGCATACACCCGACTTTCGATCCTACTTCTTGATCCGGATCAAGCTCGCCAAGACAGTCAACGAGATCCACGGTGACCTCATTTCTTTCTTCCCAGACTCCTATCCTGGCCCTCCACCATCAAGAGATTGAGAAAAGACTTGGATAATGACAGTTTTGGTCTGGAGAAGAATACGTCATCAAGAAGACCCCAGGAGACGAGGACACCGGAAAAATATCTGCTGGAAAGCACTGATCAAGGATAACTCCCGGATTAACCACTCGACATGTTGCCGCCGAGGTTTTTCTACTAAAGAAAACCGTTTAGAGGCTTTTGAAGGAGGATCTTGGACGTTCTGAGTGAACTTGCCCCCCATCAGTTCTATGAGGCCAACAAGAGGTAGCGAGTGATACCTGGAACTTTCTGACCTGGAGAGACGATGAACAGGTGAAACAGAGCCCCTAATCACCAGACCTGAACCTCTACAACCGGTACCAGTACCAAAAGTTGAAGTATTCGCTCCGGAATGACAAATTTGTGGGCCGTGCAGCGGTGATGAAGAGGCTCAGCGAAGACGGGATGTTCGACCATATCCAAAAGCCCTGGGACCACTGCCATGACGTCATTAGCGGTTAGAGGGAATTATGTTTACTGATTTAGAAGTATGATTTTGATGAAAATTCCGAGTTTTACCTTGTCAGGATTATTCAAATTGTGTAACCAGTCAACCAACGTTTCAATCACCCCTAATAAGATTCTTTATTTTCTAAGCGTTTATTGTATTATACAATAATCGAGTTGTAAATGTGTCCACCTTTATATTATTCTATTCAAATGTATTTCTAAAGTTAAAATAGCTTGAATAGAATAAACAGTTAAAACCTGGAGGTTTCAAATATTTTTTATCATTTATGATTCATGATGATAGCCTAAAAGCTTTGTTTCCCTTGGCCTACCCTCTAGGTCCTTCAATTTAAAGGTCCTTCCACTTTGGAGAGGAGATGAAAATATTTCAATATTCAGCCCTCCTCGTCCTCCCTTCAAATATCTCAACTCATAAAGAACCAAAAATGAATGTATATATAAAATATATATGTATGTGTGTATAAAATCCCTGATAATTTATGTTTTATCCTTTTTACGAGGAAAGAAAAAAAATAGAGAGAGGAGAAGGGAGGAGTACCCTTCTTTTTTTCCACGTAAGGGCTATTTCGCTCATACTCTCCTACAGAATGAATTTTTAAAAATGCTGTATTTTAACCATTCTCTCTACTCACGGTCCATTTGACTTTCATTGTATCTCAAAAAGTATAAATTACATCGCAAGATAATAATATATATATATACATATATATATATATATATATTATATATAGAATTTATATATATTCATTTTATTCTAACATACTGGGTTGAGTTATTGAGGTCATTTATGTTTGTTTTTCTTTAATTGTAAGAATCATATTTTTGGAGATGGCTACTAAATTAAAATGGTTATCTTATAAAAACATTTGTATTTCATTTCACCAATAAGTGAAACCTAATACTAATCTATTTTTTATGAGTATTCAGTGAATCATATTTCTCTCTGCCCATAAACTTTGTAAATTTCTTATCCCCAAAGTAAATTTCAATTGAACTCATCAGTACCCTTTCAGCCCCCCCCCCCCCCCCCCCATCAACACCCAAAGTGTCATAAGAGGCTTTTATATATCAAATATAGAAACCCGTTTTTTAAATGACAAGGCAATTTAACACATGACACACATTTTTATAAATGTACAAAGAGACCTTCTCTCGGTTGAGCTCACATTTTTTTCTGTCCTCCTCTATCAAACCTCAGCCATCAAAGAATGACAATGCGTTGATCATTATAATCATGGTCGACGTCAGTTTTCTTCATGAGGTAAGAACTCTGAGGATTCATGAGTATTATGAAAAGGTCTGCATCAAGATTGAAAGTATCTTTTTTTGGGCAGAGAAAATGTGTCTTAATCTAAAAATATTCAGCCAAATGTAAGCCAGTTAATATTTTTTAATAAACTACATATATTAGAGAAATTATACATTCATAAAATATATTAATAAACATATCAGTTTTAATTAGATGTATAAGTTTATGGGCAAAAAATAAATGTTGTAGAATACAAATTATAATTTTAAAAAATAAGTCTTTTAAAGTGTTTTCATTATAAAAACAATAAAATACAATAAAACATACTAAATAAAAGATATACCAATAATACATTTGAGAGTTAATTTACAGCTCAGACCAAAAAGAATGCAGCATTAATCATCATCCTTATTTTAAAAATATAATGAAAATTAATACGAAATCATTTTTAATTTGGATGTAAATTTGAAAAATAATGTTTGTCTAATAAGGAAATATAATTTTTATTCTTTTTTTAATGTAACAATACAGATTGATTTTATCCTCTATTCCGAGTTGAACAATCTATGAAGAAAACAACATTATCTAGCATTTTCTGCGTGTCCTCGAACGAGGATGGAAAGGGACGAGCAGACCTTGGAGATGAAAGTAATAAAAAAATCCATGGAGGAGTGGCTTTTTAGAGCCTCTCTGCTTTTGTATTAATTGATTTTATTTCGCAATAAAGGCCAACTCCTAGACAGTTTATTACCGGAAGATACCAGATTGAGTACCGGTGTGATGGGGCTGATCTAGGAGCTAAACAAACAAACAATATTGACATTATTAAACATTCATTAAGTAATTATTCCTTAATTTTTTAATATTAATCTGCTTACAATGGAAATAATTTGATTTACCGGGTACAAAAAACATAAATGAAAGAGTTCAGTGATCTCACGATACAGACCGTCACGTCCGATAATAAATAATTACACATGTCATAATGGCATGGAAGCCAGGCGTTTATCATCCTTCTCTTAATGTCCTTTCCATTGTTAAAAAAGCTCTTAGTTGAGGGTCCATAACTATTTTTCATAAAATGAGAGCGAGGTAAATATGTAAATAAAAAAAAGCCACGAGCACTCAGACTTGAGTTCCATTCTGACTAATATTAGGAAGACATTATTTCACTTCTCCCCTTGCTCCAAAGAAATCCCTTGAGTCTGTTTTTTATTCTTATTTTTCCTTCTTTTTAAAATGAAACAAGGAATGAATAATAATAAGAGAAGGGAAAATTGTTTTCATTGGATAGTTTCAACCTTTTTTACATTCTTAAAAAGGGTCACTGACTATATTGTAAACATGAAAAAGGATTAAGAAGAAATGGTAAAGAGAAAAATGGTATAAGAAATATTGTAAAAGAAAATCAATCATTATATTGTAAATGAGAACTTACAATTAATAAATAATACCTTAAGTCGTGTCAACGAAATCGTTCAAAGTCAAGAAATATAATGGCGTTATATATATATTATATATATTTATTTATCTTAGCTTTCAACATCAAAGACTCAAAAATAATAACTTTTTTGACAATTGTTTCCTAAGTCACTTTTATTCGTATATCTGGCAAAAGTGTTGAAGTTCATAATTTATCTATAAAATTAATCTTACGTATGTTCTTGTCACCTAGAGATCAAATGCACTTTTTCAAACTTTTTGGACTTAATAATATTGAATGTTAAATATACTATGTTATTAGACAAGTCTTTACACTTACCTCCATTGAAGCAATTATAAATATTTTGTTTGTCTCCATTCTTTCTCTCCATTTTCTTGTCAAGTTTTCAATCCCCACTTTTTCTTCAAGCTAATAACTGAACAAAAGCCAAAATATTTATATACAGTATAAAACAAATTTGAACCAAAAAAAAAAGCGAATTTCAACTGCAGTTTTTTTAAATAATGATCTTATAGAATAAAGTAATAAAACAGTTATTTCATCATTCCGTAAAATCACAATATAAAAAGTAACATAAAGCGGCCTCCATATATATATATATATATATATATATATATATATATATATATATATATATATATATATATATATATATATAGATATAAATGTTTGACAGTCCAATTTTATCCATATCTACAAGATTTATCGAACGTGATTGTTTGAAGAAAAAGTAGCGATTTTTGCTTTTTAGACTAATATTAATAAAGTTTAAGGCGTCATTACACTCTTGGCTATTAAGATGTGAACATCAACTTAGTAATAAGAATACCATCCTTCTAAACACTTACTGTCTTTTTAATGGGCTTCCATCCATGACATTAAGGATGGATTCGACACTAATGAATATAATTCATCAATATGAATCATATGAAGCAACTATGTAAACTCAATGTAAAAATGAAGACACTAAAGAAATAATACTTTATTCAACAATTCATTTTTGTGTACAAAGTAAAAAATACATTACATTATACGTTAATCAATACTTCATGAATAAATATCATAATATGAAATTGTATATTGGAGCATAACTAATATTTTTATTAATTTTTTATTATTTTTTTAACATAACACATCAAATGGAAATAAAGCAATATATATTATATAATAAATAACTCCGGATATAGAAAAAACAGATTATTGGTCATTCTTAAACATGAAAAATAGTTGATATAGTCTTTCGAGGTAGGATGTGAGAGACAATAATACTTAATCTCTTAGTCCTGCCCTTAGCCCTGGAATCAGTAGTTAAAGAGGATATATTAAGATCCGGAATTGCGTATTTAGTCGCAGCTGATTAAAACACGGGTTTAATATTCGGAGAATATTATGCTTTTGAGGGCTTTTGAGTTGAGGATTATTACTTTTTCTCCATGAAGAATATATATTCCAACACAATCCATATAGGATAATTGCCTCAAGGTACATAAAAAAGAGAGTCATCAAAGACAAAAAGTTTCATTGAAGAGTTTACGAGAGCTACAATTAAAACATTCTTATTAATGCAATCAAATCAACCCTTCCAATACCCTATATGACGTACATGGAAAAGTTCTTTGTTTCTCTCTTAGCATCAGCCATTTTGCACGGGTAATCTTATCCTCCCTCTCTCTCTCTCGGAATATTTGAAATTTTGAAAGGCATCAATGAAATCCCTCCAAGTCCCTCTTGACCAATTTCAGGGCTATAAATCTTCAATTTTAAATCATATATATATATATAATTTAAAGGAAGAAGGAAGGGCTATAAAACGAATTATATGTATGTTCATGTGTGTATACTCATCCATAAATCCAGGGACTCGACATGCTTCATTCTCTCTTTTTTTAAATTTCATGAATTGAGAAAACAAAAATATGGAATAGATCAATAAAGTTTGTGTGTATGAATTTATATACTAGCTAGCTAGCAGGGATGCCCATTGATTTTCCCTCTCTTCCTTTATTTCTTGATATCCCCAGTCAATAAATTATGATTGTATTTCAACAAGAATAATAATAACACTATAAAAAGGGTTTATTTATTTATTTTCACCGCATCATATCATATACAGTTATAAAGAAAGGGGTTCATAACAAATATGAAATATAATAATCACAATTGTTCATACGTATTTCTTCAAGGATCAAACCCTGACGGTCCAAAGATTCTTATTTTCCTTTATTTAGTGAAGAAATAAAACATTTAAAAATAAAAAAAAATTTAAAGTTGCTAAACAACAATATTTCATTAATATTTAAATAGATAACTACCTGAAATATTATAACATCTTCCTGACACTATAATTCATTCATCCTTATTGTCATTCTGCACTGTTTTCTTATATGAAACAAATATTATATTGCCTTTTAAAAGTTAACATAATCCTTATAAGATGTTTGATTTAGTTCAATTGTGTAACAATGCCTGAAGTAACTTATATATATGTTATGAACAAAATGCCTTAATATTTCATATGTATTTGAATTCGAACCATTCAAATATACCGAATATTACTTCCATATAAGTTCGTGATGGATTATTTGGCTTCAACTATTGATTTATCGAGAAAAACTCTATGACATGTTCATAGAGGCATCTTTTTTCAGACGTTTGTAGTATATTTAAAGTATTCCAGCGACTAGTATGGTCGCAGACCATCCCAGAGACCAGGAGTTTAAAATCAGCCAGAGACGAAGATGCTGATGGATTCTTGCTCTTGGAAAACCAATTTACACTTCCCAGGGGTAAATGGCGCCCACATAGCAGTCACAAGAGAGGCCTTAGACAGCCTTTATTCCAAACTTTGATGGGCTTGTTGGGGCCAGCGATCGTCAGGTATTAAAAATAACTTTAAAAAGTATCAGCATCGTCCTTATCGAGTTTTTTTTTGTTCAAGGAGAGGTTGGGTGAGGTCATATAAGAGAATAATTTATATCTATGACCCCTCTATTGCAGCAAATGGAGACTGTTGATTTATAGCTTTATTTATATATTCAGTACAAGCTTGGCAATACTGTCAACGATGAGATGAAGTAAGGACCTCGATAATGGAAATTTAATGATAAAAGACATATCCTGAAGAGGAGAGAGCGTGTCCCAAGTGAAGCCTCTGATCTATCATCCTCCTTAATTTTGAAATCCCCCATATAAGGAGCCTTCAGCTGAGTTATTCATCCCATAGAAATTTATATTTGTAACATTTAAGTGTTCCTAAATATTACTTCATATCATAGGTATTTAAAATATTTTCCCTATAAAATGAATTTTCATATACATACATAAGGTTCTTTTTCTTTATAAATATGGACTCGGCGTGATTTAATTTTGCATATCCCCAGTGGACTATGAGACATACTCTACATATTTTCATTTTCCCCCTTCTTCTTTCAATAAGTACTTACGTACATACATAATAATATGCTTATTGTTGGTACACTCATGTAAATAAGATCTATCTGAGTTTTATGAATAATAGGGATAAAAAAACGGGGGATTATTTTTTTACATATGTGGCACTTCAACTTTAAAAATGAATGGAGAGTTTTAATGTTTTGTATTAACTTTATTTTGTGTTTAAATTTTAAAATATAAGGTTTTATGTATAGTATAAATTCATAAAGTCTTAGCCGTTTTTTAATAAATTGAAGGCGTTTTCAGACTACGGAATCGATCAATACTGTTTCATTCTATTGATACAGTAAACGGAAACATTTCGAGTATTGGTTATTTTAAACATTGTTTTTTAAAGTTATAAATACTTAACGTGTATAGTATTAATGTTCTTTTATACTAAGATTTTATACATAGGGTGCTGATTTCTCCCTCTGATAATTTGACGTCGGCAATATGTAGGCATTAAAATTGGCCTTTTTTATTTTATAAGATCTTCTTATATGATCGTTATATTTATCAGAATGAAGTAAAAAGAAATTGCAACCAGCTCATAGTTTAACTTGGTCGATAGTATTATTACTGCAATGAGATACGTACGTTTTTATATTTATTTTATTATAAAATTCTTAAAAAATAACTCCCAATATTTTTTAACTCATTTCATGTTTATTTGCTGTTGGACCTAAAAGCCAATGGTTATTAAGGTAAAATAAAATTAAAATATGATATCTAACTATTTTTTGTCACGTATACATTATAGATGCCACTTTTTGAAATATTTAATTTTTTCAAAAAGGGCTTTAAAACTTAAGCTTTGAAGTTTTAAAGATATTTTGTTAATATTTCATAGTTTTTAAGAATTATTTTCTATAGTATTTTACTTTATATATATTTAGCTGGGAAGACACATTTCTGTATAGCGAAGAAAACTAATTCCTCAGGGCACAAAGAGAGAGAGAGAGAGGGAGAAAAATAATAAGAAACATTATTTTGACGTATAATAAAATTTAACAATTTGTCTGATTACCTTGAATATTCTGAAGTGTCTATGTATGCTGAGTAACGATCAGGACTGTATTCTAATAAGGCTTACCCAACTGAAAGAGAAGGAGAAACTCAAGTGACTCTTAAAAATTATTAGACAGTGCATTTGCCTATGAGGGATTGAAAAGTAGTGTGGAGGGGATCTTTGGTCTATAGAAAATATTACTTTAATATGGGAAGATGACTCATAAAATTTATCTTGTTAATGAGGATGATATCAGAACATATGTATGTTACGTTATTCCAGTCTGTAAGTATAGAAGTTAATTTTACAGCCCAAAAACTCGATATATTATAAAACATTCTATGAGAAAATGACCAATGGCCCAGGTAGAAAAGGAAAAATATATTTAAATATGGGGAAACAACGAATATTATTAAAAAAAACAATTATGGAGGCTAAAGTGACAATATATTTACAGAGCCTTGAGTCGAAATGTATCTATTTTACCGCTTAAAAGATGTATTTACTATAAGGAATATTATTTGATGCGTCATTTGCGTAACGTTATCTGACAGAATAGGCCGGAATTATGGCGAAACAACAGGGTCGACGGGGCGATGGACAGTTTTATCCTGTAGTGGCACAGAATACTCCAAAAGGATTGGGCTTTGTCTAAACACCGACAAAAACACAGAAGATGCTATGGGACAACATAGCTCCTCATCAGTGTCACCCATAGAGATCCTTGGTATCACGATATCGGGGTGTAATGGCTTAAAAATGTACCACGCAGGGTTGCTGCTGACTTAAGGAGGAGAGCTGGAACCATCCGCCAGCTGGGAGTCTCAACGCCCAGGGGACCTGTCCCATATAACGTCGCCAAAGCCATTGTTACTGACAAGGACGAGACTTGTGCCTGGGTAACTCGACCTGTGCGACTCCCGACAAAGTCAGAACTGACCTCACTGTGACGGCGGAGCACAAGTCGCTCTTAACGATCTCCCCGTGTCCTTCTAGGTGGCCGGAGGTCTGATAGATGAGGACGGTTGACCTGCTCGACAGAGCGGGAATCCCAACCTTACAAATTCTCCTCTCAGTGATGTCCTCTGCACCTTGGACTTCAAGACAAGAAGTGGAACGAACATCTCAGGAGACCTAATTCTATGGGCTGCGCTTCTGCAGTCAATAGACAAAACATGAAAATCGTCTCCTGAGCTTAGGCAAGCAACCATCCTTCTAGAAGCAGACTAGAGGTAACATGGCATACAAGGATCTAAAAGACGTCTCTAATTTTAATAAATTAAGTTTTTGTTTCTCTAATTTATTAATCTTTTATTTATCTGATACATTAATTTCAATTAATTTATCACTTATAGTATCTCTAAAGCTAGTGTCATTTGCCACAAAATATATCACATAACACACTTGGTTATTGCACCACGATAATGCGCCGTCACACATTGTGCTGATTAATCGTGCTTTTTTAGCCAAAAACTAGACCAATATCGTTCCACATCCCCGTATTCCCAAGATTTGGCTTCATGTGACTTTTAGCTATTCAGCAAACTCAAGCAGCCGCTCTGAGGACTCCATTTCGAGTAGATAGAATAGATTCAAGACGCTGTGAGGAAGGAGCTAAAAGCCATATATATATTTTCAAGGGGCATAATTAATTTGCAAGAATTAATAAGTAATTCCGAAAAATGCAATGTCACCTTAATTTTTGAACACTATAGCATATAAATATGTTCGATAAATGCCAGTCATTTATGATAAAGACTATAAGTCAAAGGCAACAGTGAATTATAATTTTTTTTTCACAATTTAATTGAATAGTTTCATTTTTATGTAACTACATAAAGGCCTTGCTGCGGGGAAAATGTATACATAACAGTCACATAAAATTGTGCGAAACCTATAAATAATCATTTTTATTTATATATTCTTATATGGCAATATGTCAAATTTAATAATAAAATAAATAAATAAATGAAGTACAGTTACCCTAAAAACAAGGACTCAATTTTATTTGTACACGGCCGATGTTCTGCTAAAGTAAGCTTTTAAGACTCGGAATTTGGTGTATTTAAATACTGCCTTTTTAAAATATGTATAAGCAAAGGATCCGCAAGATCCATGCCATAATTATATTTAAGAGAGAATAAGACCAAAATGACGATACAATTTAGAATATATATTATTCATAGCTTTCTACAAGCCATTGATAAATTTGATCCCTTTAAAACACACAAAATAATACCTATTTTGTAATTCGTCAATCGAGAATAATAGTATTTTATACATTTTTTTTTCTTTCTGAAAGAGTTCAAATAAAGAAAAACTATTCCTCTGAAAAACCCGTGTTCAATACACAACAGTTGGCGTTATAACTGATTAAACTTTCATGAAGCGCTGATAGAGAGGGAATTGAATAATAATAAATATAGCTTTTTCACGGTTGTTATTGCTCTTAAAATTTCATGTCTGATAAATATTTCGATATTTACTCCTATTTATGTGTATGAAGTTGATTT